>BJKM01000010.1:4212006-4812006 GCA_015082035.1 Chaenogobius annularis
GGTGGAAGAACATGCAAACTCCACACATAAAGGCCCTGCCTTGCTTGCCTTGCCGTTGTATCAGTTTCTCTCTATTAAAGTGAGGTGTCTGGGGAGGGAGAAGCCGGGAAACTCGGTTAAGAATTGTCCTTGGACAAAGTAAGTAATTTAAATGATATGTTCGTTTACTTCCAGAGCTGCAAAGGTTTGCAGTGACTAACGATGCAGGAGGTGTCCTCTGGTCACAGCGGTAGATTCTGGTCCAACTCCAGATCAATCTATGCATGGGTCGATGTTGGCTTAGATATCCATGTTACTTATATCTTCATAGATCACATAGGCCTGTGTGGTGACTCATAAATTGTCCGCCCAGTAAATAACAGTAAATCTGAGGAGGCTGTGCCAACACTGATGGTCTGAAAATGGGATGAGCGGCATTAGGAGGAGATAAATCCTGCATCTGAAGGATTATGGCTATTTTGACAAATGTGAAATGCTTATCGAATGGAAGCCTAATTACACTGTGAGGAGTGAAGTGAGCAGACAATGGGCTTTGTGCAAGAGGACCAGATGTAGTGTGGCATTGTCAAACTTTCAGATGTCTTTAAGATGATCGTCACACAGGAATGTATTTGGAAGACAATAATTGGCAGCTGGACGTAGTACTTTTCCAATAGATTTTGTTGGTATCTTTTATTCTCCAGGTATAACTTTAGGTAAAGAAAACATTTTAAGGAAACTTCTTTGTGTTTTCCCAACTTAGTGTCTCGCAACATCTCCCAGCCAAAGTAATTGTGGCTAAATCAGTGAATAAATCAATTAACAAACCCGCAGCAAACTGGCATAATATTAGACATTATTAGATGTTATTAAGAAACCTGGCATGACTCAACAGTGAAAATTATAAATCTGTTTTGTGTGAAACAGATGAACATTTTAGGTTCTTTTTGAAAATCATCAGCGAGCAAGAGCTGGAAGAAGGAATAATAAAAAAAAAATGTAATTGAGTTTGAGGAGAGATTAAAAAGATGAGGTTTAGGCTAAACACAGGCACTAGATTTGTTTTGCTGACATAAAAAATTAATTCGAATTTGAATTTGAATTTTGAAAAAAAAAAAAGGTTGAAAAATATTCTTTAAACCAAGCTCTGATACCCTTCACGTGTATCTGAGTTGTTTTCATTTGCCATATTTTACCATATTTCGTTCATATTTTGCCATATTCCGAGGTTAATCCGGGTTTCTGCATTGAAATCAAATTATGTTCCGCCTTCGTTTTTGCCTCCTTTCTGGAATTTAGAAGATTTTTGTTTTACACATCTTTAGAGGGTCTACAATCTCCAACTTTTTCTTATTTAAAATGGTATGTTTTTTCACCGCAATACCAAGCCTGGATAATGATGAGTAAGCCTATTATTTATGAACAAATAAAGTTCCAGCCACCTTAAGCCTCCATGGACAAAGGAAACAGTGTGTAGCATTTGAAAATCACACCATAAACGACTAATCAACACAGGAATGGACTCCAGACTAAATCCATAGCTATAATTAGTGACAGTCAGTCAGAATGGATTTTAATGAACATATAACTGAACAATATGTTGAATGCCTTTCCCCGCAGATATACGCTTCATTTAATTAACATGACTGACCACCTGTTCGCACCCCCACGTCCGTCTCATTTGTTCCGGCCAAGCACCAATCAGAGGGGAGCGTTTCCCCGTGATTAGCATGCCGCGCAGCACACAGGGGTAACAGCGATGATAAGAGAGGCCTGTCTGTGCTGACCGCCGAGCGAATTATCCAGCTGACAGGGAGCAGCAGACATCCTCAGGCTCGGACCACGGCGCAGTTAATATGCCCATGAGCAGATCAGGCAGGCCCATATCCAACCCAATCACCGACACTATGTGACCTGGTTCAGCTCGGAGCAAACAGAAGCGGCACAGCCAACCTTTTGTCCGTTTTTGATGCACAATCCGGAAATAACGAGCCTTTTGCTGCTGAAGGTTTCCCTCTGTGGCTGGGCAATATTGCAAAACAATTTTTTGAGATTTTTTGTCATTGTAAGGATTGATCGTGTTTTTAAAAGCAAAGGAAAATCATGAACACAAACAAGGATTTCAATCAGTGCCATTTAACACTGAAAACATTCTAAAAATTTCATCCTCGATTCATTTCAAATTTGTTGAATTGCAAAGCCCTATTTCCACCAAAGATTTAATGTTAGGTATTTTGGGCAAATATGAGTCTTTCCATGTTTCATTAAGGTTTTTATTTTTTATTTTTTTATTTTTGATGCCCATTGTGACATTTACAAATGTATTTTTTTCTCTTCTTCAACAATACTTTCTTATTCATAGCCTGACAGTATTACACAGGGGTCCCAAATGAAAGAGGGAAATCACACTGAACATTCAAGACCTGTTTTAAATGAAATCCAAATCTGAATCAACACTTTCTTTGATGGTGGAGAATAGTTCACTGTGTAAAATTACACAAAGAGAACTAATTGTCCCCATCATTTTAGTTCTTGATAAAAATGGATGATGAATGACACAGGCCTTTGATACAGCTCTGCCCATGACTGTGAGTTAGTAGCTAAAATGTGAGATTTTTTCATTAATATTGCTGGGGCTTTCTCTCACTGTCCAAGCATGTGCAATTTTTTCCCTGTGGATAAAGATGTCACTTTTCCCGAAGTGTATCCCCCACCTGCTTTGCCTAGAATATTCTACCATATGGCATTAATCTATTTCCTTGAAGCCAAGCAAGTGAGTCAATACAGGTCAATGGCAATAAAATCCCCTGTAATTAACAGAACTGTCGGAATATTCCACACAATGCAATGACATCTCCACCTGAAAGACTACACTGTGCACCTTTAAATGAACTTGGCACTGAATAATCGTCAGTGTTTTCTGTGTCTGAGTGTCCCATAAAATTTGAATTACGCACCTCGGTTTGGTTAGTGAATTTGTCATTTTGGTACTTCTATAACACACTGTGAATCCCGCTCATCTCATATTGTGTGTCAGGCTCTTTAGCCCTATCATTTTGGCATAAATATCAATCATCACTTGTGTTGCTTTGCTTGTAGTGTATATATTAATAAGCAGTTTTCATACTTGTAAGTGGTTCAAAGTGCCACCCAGAGGCACAAAAACAATAAAATAACAATGCAGCAGCAGTAAAAGACAATAAAAATTACAACGCTGGAGCAGTAAAGGACAAGTCGCGATGACCATTAAACTACAAATGAACAAGTAATTAAAAGAGTTTGATTCTAAAAACCGCCAGGAGCCAGTGTAAGGGAGTTAAAATTGGAGCGATTCGAGCTCATTTGCTGGTGTGCGGCTGAATTCTAGATGAACTGCAGCCGGTTGGTGCTTTTCTGTGGGAGTTCTGTTAAAACGACCTTGTAGTAATCTAGTCTTCTGGTAATAAAAGTGTCAATTCATTTTCCGTCGTCATTGTTAACCATTTATTAATTTTTAATTCCCGCTCAGATATCGTAGATAAAATAAATGACGGCCTTTTTTTATTTATGTTCTACTAACTCTTTGAGGAAATGATGATCTTTTTTTGTGTGATGCATCAAGACTAAAAGTAATAGTATACCTTGCCTTAAATCTATAAATGTATTTAATCTTTTTTAATGTAGCATATTTCTCTCATTTCCTCCTCACACAGTTGCACCAATATGTAATGTATATTCTCTGGGACTAGCCATTACATTGTGGACATCACTTGTGTAGGATTTTAAGTCATTAATGTTCATATTTATATTTATAAAGGTCACCATCTGAAGCTTGTTCAGCAAAACATTAATACCTGCTCAGTCTCATTTTCTGAAAGGGGAGTACTTGACTCATTGACTGACAATTATAACTCTAAAAAGATCAATAAAAAGGATCTATAAACCAGAATGATTATGTGTGGTTTAATAAACAAAAATATAAAAGCAAATAATTACACATTTGGTTACACAGGCAATACCTGGGCTCAACTTAGTTAAAAGAAACGCTGGTATTGAAAAGTAAGTTTGGATTAATTCTAGGATAATGTAAGGGGAACCTGACTTTAATGCCCCTCTACAAGTTTCAGCCACTCTCAAGTCTTACGTGTCTGAGGGAAGGCTCAGATGTGGATCAAGGCCGTCTTCAAGCTCTTTGGGTTCTTAGAGCTGTCCGTGGTGCTGATCTCTGTGCAGGGTTTACCTTTTGAATATTTTTGATGAGTCCAACGATCCATTGCCTTGTGCATTATTTACTGATGAAAATGGCCGCTTCAGCCATTGCCTGAATGCAGACGGGGAGACAAAAGAACCCTCTCCCGGGTGGGGGAGGGCATCTGGGTTCACCGACTTGGAGGTGTCTTGTGTTCAAAGATCCAGAACAAGAGACAGTGTCCAAGAGGCATTAGTCCTGAGGAGTTTCAGAAGCCATTTTTGATATTTGATATTGTCTCCTTTGTCTAGGAGCATGAAGGGCTGAAGCATGAGGCAAGAGGTCGCACCCCTGCTGCGGGAGGGGCCCCTGGGGTCTACGACCTGATGTGCCTTGTGGTAGAGGTTCAGAGCAGGAGAGAGTGAGAGGGTTCAGTGTCTTTTTATCTGACCTCGGAGGTGTGGCCTAGAGTGGGATTGGCTTTAAAACTGGCCTGGTCTCTCAGTCAATCTTATTGTTCTAATTTGGACAATTTTAACTTAAACCAGCAAAATGACATGCAGCCATAACAAAATACAGCAACACTGACAATGAACACACATCATTAGCAGGAAATGAGGAAGGATTTGAAATATGACATGAACACATTTCAAACACAGTTCTTAAGACCAACCAAATGATTTAGTTACAAGTTTAGATCACACAGTGAAGCTGATGTGAAATATAGTGAAATATAGTCATTAAAGGACTTTGTCCTGAAAACGTTTTAATCCAGCAGAACAAAGAGAACAAACAACAGGTTTTTGCCCACAGTGGAAGGTTCCAGTTCACCGCAGGGTTCGTTTGTGTCATTTGGTGAGAGGTCATTGGCCTCAGTGTTATTGGCGGTGGTAGAGACAGTGTAGCTGGTCCATGGGGGATGGGTCACAGCCCTCGATCCATCCAACATTCAGTATCACAGTCGTTTTTTAATTATGAAAAGGTAATGTCTTTTAAAAGTCTTTTGAGACGGATATGTCCTCTACAATACACTGTAAATTATCGTTGAAACCCTGATGCAAAAAGAAGCTGTAATAATGTGTTTTCATGCTTCTTGTAGACATAACATTGACATTGACATTTGCTGGAGACCGATCTTAACCTTAACGATTGTTACTACTTGCCGAAACTTAATCCATATCCTTACCTTAACCTATTTCATCCCATATTTTAACATTAAACCATGTCATTGATCTAGTAGTAAAGGATTTGCTTCATGGGGATCTGATTTTTATCCACATGATTTGAGTGTGTAAAGATTTTAGTCCCCACAATGTGATTAGAGGTGGAAGATATACTCGTTCGTAAGTAAAAGTACAGATACAGGAGCAAAATATTTCAAGTAAAAGTATCACATCTAAAAATCTACTTATGTAAAAGTATTGAAGTCTGTGTTTAATATTCTACTTTTAGAGTAAAACATAAACGTATTTTGCAGATTTTTTTATAACTATTAAAGAGTAAAACTTTGACTTTGGTGATTTTGATTACAAATTTATTTCTCAATGTTTTTAGACTATGTCGGTGTAATCCCACATTCGTCCAGGAGTGTTCCATTGTAGAAAAAGATTCAGTTGTAGTCATCTGGACACGTATCGTTTTTTCTAAAACAGAGTCCAGATGACTGCAACTGAATCTTTTTCTACAATATTTCTACACTATGTATATTTTCCAAAGCCAAGCCCAAAGCCAAGACTTGAACTGAAAACTTTTAGTCAGGCCGTCCCTAAGAACGTGCTAAAAAAATCACTCTGAATGTGACAAATGTTGTGAAGTAAAGGTAAAAACTATCCACTGTAAAATGTAGTAAAGTTAAGCACAGATACTTAAAAATATTTGTTACTTTCCACCACACCTTGCCTCTGTACGCATTGTGCTCTACAAATAAACTTGCCTAAACTTGCACCTGCCGACACACTGAACATCTGAATTATGTTTCAGTAATAGTGAAGCTGTTATGATAGGCTGCCAATCACCGCTCAGCCGACTTGTTTTCAAATCTGCCCTCCTCCACTCCAGCTCCACCTTTTCATAGTTCATTTTTCTTTCAGGTTTTGTTTTCACCACCACCAGGAAGACTCCTATCATATCCTGCCCTGCTCCTCATGCTCCTCGCGCTTTGCTCCAAGCACACAAACTATATTGTGTGTGTGTATATATATACATGTCTTTATATATTGTTCATTATTTATCGTTTATTATCTACTATTGCATGTTATTTGAGTCTCTCCAGGTTGAAATGTAATTATACTGACAAAGCATAAAGCAATGATGTATTTAAAAAATAAATAAAACAAACGTCAAAAAGTTTCCCAATAGATGCAGTGGCATTTTCTTTGTATTAATGGTTATGTCCATCATTTAAAACAGTGAGCAGATTGTTTGTGGTACAAGCAGAATGAGATACTGAGTTATGACTCTTTGTGCAGCTGCTGTGCACATCCAAACTGTCTTCTGCGGCTCTGGCTAATGACGAGATTAACTCAGGCACAAAATGGACACAAATGTCAGACTTCAGCGGGGGCTTCATTAGGTAGAGTCACAAGGAGGTTTAAATGCAAGAACTATCACTGAACATGGTGTAGCAGCTCATACAACGACTGTAAATAATGCGTTAAGTAATCAGAACAGCGGAAAGAAACTGCACACTTTTACACAAGTACTGCTATAATTTGTTTTATTAGCACATTAATACTCATTTTACTTTTCTTCAAGCGAATTGTGAACCTGTCGTAGCAGTAAACTTATTATGATGTTGGGGAAGGAGAAGATAGTCTTTATTTGTCCCACAGTATAGAAATACAAGTGTTGCAACACACAGGAAAATAGAAACATGCAATAAATGATAAACAACTTTAAAAATAGATTTAGAGGAGTTGTACTGTGTTATGTTTTGTTTTTTATTTTTTTCTCCTGGAAGTACATCATCATTTTGAATTTTGTTCAAATGTGTTTCCAAAACGCACTTAATAATAGAAGGTGGTCCATTTACTTCCTGTTTAAAACTGAAGAACTGATTTCACCGCGACAAGCAGCCGATTTTCATTTGTGTTTCTATTTTCAAGAATGGCAACTGCATTTTTTTGTATGTATGACTCAGAGTCTTAATTTTTCAAATAATCATAAGTAAGTACAGGGATGTGGGCGAATTCTCTGAGCACTCAAGCCTCGAATCTAGGACAATGCAGGATTA
The DNA here is from genome assembly GCA_015082035.1 of Chaenogobius annularis. NCBI lineage: Eukaryota > Metazoa > Chordata > Actinopteri > Gobiiformes > Gobiidae > Chaenogobius > Chaenogobius annularis. Next base: position 4,219,386 of record BJKM01000010.1, read on the forward strand.
CTCATACATGCAGGTCAATCAAAATACAACTTTGAGGAAACTATTGATGAGGAAACACTTAAAACATGGTGGCTCTGGCAAACTGTGGAAAACTAACTGACTAACTAAGAGTAGCATTAGAAACAGAGATTATTGTAGACTCAACAGTAAAGTACAGTATAGTAGTCATTAAATAAGATCATTGTAGAAGCAACAGTAAAGTACCGTATAGTAGTCGCTATATTCCATAATGTTGTTTCACTGGGCACGACTTTTCTGCAGTGAATCCGTCAGGCTGAACCAATCTGTGCCTTTTATTACAACCATCAGTGTTTCATGTAAAGTGTAATGGTACAAAGAACTCCAATGCTCTGTTTTGGTCTGTTTTGTCATGTCCACACAGCCTAAACAGACATGAACCACAGTCCAAAGTGAGATCTGGGGCATTTCTTCTGCAGTTTTAGATTGCAGGAGGAGAAATAAGTCAACTTGTTCCAGCTTCATTCATTACCTTGGCCCTTATATCCTATTCTTAGATTGCCTTTGTATCAGGAGATTTGAATTCCATTTCTTGTTTCTGTAGAGGTATGGGTCACGGAGCTGGATTGAACAGGACTTTCTCGGACAGTGTAGACGGTTATCACGCCCACGGCACTATCGACTGTCCAGATTCCAGCCTGAAGCCGTTGTCCTGGCCTTGGTCCAGCTCAGAGCCATTGACTCACCTCCATAAAAGCTCCAATCATAACAGCCAGCATTTCCCTCTATTTCCTTGATTAAACGTGAACGCTGGCACTGCTCCTATGACGAAAAAGCCTTTTATTCTTCCCAGAGTTGCATTTCCCTTTCATTCATTCTGATGCTGGGCGAGTTCAAGTGGCTCGATCTGCAGATTCCTTCACTCAGTGCCATTAGCAATGATGTACTGGCTTCATGTGTCCATTTACTGTCAGTAAAGTATATTTGAGATTCAATAAAGTCCCTTGTTGACCTGCACTACGAATGTGCTGTCAAACTATAATTATACCAATACCCTGACAGAGCACCAGTCTCAGAGTTCTGAAACAGACGATACCAAGTTAATTAACTTTGTGACATGACTGGATATTCTCATGATAGATTGTTTCATAAAACGTATTGGTGTCATGGTATGCAGAACTAAGAGGTTTAATTCAAACAAACCAAAGAGGATATTTTAATGTCTTCAATAAAGAAAGAAAGATTAGCTCCAAATGTAATGTGTAGTCAAACTTCAGCTTCAAGCCGGTCGGTGAAGTTGGCCTTGCCAGCCTTGCCAGCTATACTGATTTATTTATTTGATGCTTTTCCAAATGTTTATCTCCAAATGCAATTGGACTTAATCAGTTAATACACATACATAACCGTTTGAAAACTCTCTTTGCTCTTTGGACGTCCCTGCGGGTTTTCTCCGCTTTCTCCCCTCGATATTCCACAAGTGCATCCACAGCCGCGACATGAGGTGAAATTAAGTTTAGTTACGGCTTTAGTTTACACGCTAAATGCTGAATATGTCCAAGAGAAATACGAACAAAACTCCAATCTCTCTGCAAACAAATCTGTGTCCGACATTTGCCCTGGTGTTGATGTCCGACACTGTTTTTGGTCTCCCAGAAAAAGGAAATTAAAGTTTCCATCTTTACACAGTACGCGCCATTAAACACGGACAATTTCACCGTGTCAAGCTCCTTCAACTTCACTCATACGGCTGCGGCATTCATCAAAAGTGCTCCGAGTTGTTTAATCCGCTTCTACCAATGACCCACAAACAGCAATAGTCGATTTGTGAATATCGTTTGCTGTCCGAGAGATCAGTTATCTCAGTTTTAGTACAAACTAGTCCGTCCTGACAGCAGCTCATTTGTTTACCCATTGCTATGGTGACGTCTACAGCGTAGCGATATTGACCTAATTCTCACCCACTTTTGCCTCTTTTTGCCTCGGATCAGGGTGTCTGTTGTAATGACACTTCCGGCGTGATCTCAGTTCTTTTAAGTGGAGAACAAGGGAAAAGTCACGCTATAAAGTATATTGATTTGTGTAAAAATGTCCAATGTTCATGTGACAAACAAGTCAACAATGCCGTGATTCCCTGAGCGGCCTGAAAACAACTTTTTAGTCTGTGTAGAATTCATTTCCCCTCGAGGTCAGCAGCCCTGTGTTGTAGAATGGGATTGACCGGAACGACCTGTGCTTTAAAAACGCACTCCAGTTGTTGTTTTGGATTGATTTTATGATAATATTAATCATTAAACTTACAATGTATTATTTTTTGTAATAATTTAGTGTTCATGTCCAACACACGACTTGTGAATAGTTGTGAGAACAATGTAGACACTTGGTAACAAATAAGAAATCTATATCCCAGTTTTGCTATGCTTTGTTGTTATATACCGCAGTGGAGGCATCGAGAGTGGAGAGTCTCGCCAGGATTTGAAACTTAAACCTTAAAGGATTTCTGAATTGAAACTTCTTTTCAGGTTATACAGTAGCTGCCCCATTTATGCTTGCACCAAAGTACTGCAGAGGTCTCTCAAATTATTGACCTTGGAAACGGTATATGTTGGAGTTTATTTGTCGGAAAATCAAGAGCGATTCTGCAGTGAACTGTGGGTTGGGACCACACTTTCTGTAAGCTGCAAAGGTGTTAGTTCAGGCAAAGTGCTTTAACTGGCTGTATTATCCAAACTGTTTGAGGAGGAGGAGAGGAAACAGGTCACACACTGTCGTCCATAAAAGATGTGCACATTTGAACTTTTCATCGATTGCACTCAAAACTCTACCAAACTTACTTCAAAATAAAATAAAGAATGAGGTATGTGTTATTAATCATAGGAATAAATCAAGATGTTTTGTAGCTGTTCAATACAATTTAGTCATAACTTGAAATTAAAGTATTTTGACATCAAAACAAAACTTAATTTGCTAGAGATATTTTGTCAAGTGACTGCAATATGTTGCCAAAAAATAGACTAAAACAAAAGCATGTTTTTGTTGTTCTTGTTTTTGTTGAATAGCACTAAAAATGACTGTGAACGGATTTGCATCTTTTGTTAAATTGACTCGTACTTCCATGGAAATGTTGGTGCTTTCCCTGTAATATTCCACAGTATGGCATAAAATGTGTCCATCTCCATGGAAAATTATCTGTAGTTTGATCTTAACTTTCTATTTCCATATGTCCTTAAAGTGGAATATAGTAAGTAAAGTATTTAGTTCCTACTCGGGTGGCATATGTGTCATTTTCAGAGTGCACCGGACCTGCAAAGCACATGTTGCATCACACGGCGTGTCTTGTCTGGGCAGAAAAATGACTTTGACATTGCTGCAATTTGGGCCCTCTGCTGTGTCATTGCTAAATGATAGGCTCAAGTGTTTTTAAACGTGTGTGGGGAGCCGCGAGTTGCACGATTGGAATAATAGATGGTGAATGCGGGCGGAAGCAGCGAGGCATTTTCCTTGAACATAATGATAATAAATGGGCTGGTTTCAGGCTCCTGTGTAAAGGTTTGAATCAATGTAGCGTGATTGTAAGTAGGGCAAGACTGGCGCAAGAAGGAGAAACATATAGCTATTTGGAAAAAAGCTTCACATTTTCTGCTGGACAAAAACCCTTTAAAATTGTTCAATCAACTTCAAATCAAGAATGTCCTTCATGAAAGCGGTGGCATATTATATTAGTGCTGTCGGCCTGTATTTTTATTAGTCGACTTGTTATTTTATTGGTACTAAAGAATTTATATGGACAACAAACGCAAAGAGAAGACATGGAGTGAGTTTGCTGTAGGTTTCGGAATTTGCATTTTACCAACAACTGTGTAATTGGTCTTGAGTCTTGTCAATGCACTTTGGGTCAGATAAAAAGCAGATACAGATTGTTTTGAGACCTTTTGCTAAAGCCACGCCCCATTTTAGTTTTTTGTCGACCAGTATTTGTTAAGTGGATTAGGCCCAGCATATTTGTGATCTGGACTCTGTATTTGTGGTAACAGTCATTGCCGTAGTACGAACAGCAGTCTTGATAATTACTGTATCGACTTATCGTTAAATAAATAATATATATAACTATATTTCTGGGGCCTAATATTTATCGCATTGTGTATGTTTACTACCGATAATCATGAGTGGTGATCTTTTTTCTTAATCTGTTGTAGTATTTTTTAAACGGAGCTTTGGAGGTGGCAAATAAGTCACTTCCGTGACTCTTTGAAGTGTTTAATTCTGCTATTTATTTATTTATTGTTTTATTGTTTATTATGTATGTATGTATGTATGTATGTATTTATTTATTTATTGCAGCTGATGTATTTAACAATATTTCACATTTAGAAAAGGGTTTACTGAAATTATCCTGCTTTTGGCTTATTGGGGCAGAGACATAAAAAGTTTAAATATAAAAATGTATCGTGATATTTTTGATATATTATCAATACATTGCATTTGAAAATGTGTTATCGTGACTGGCCTGAGTAAAAGCTGCAGTAATATAATCGGCTGCATAGGTCAAGTCTTTTGATGTATTTATCTGTATTTATTTATTTCACCTTTATTTACCCAGGCCGATTCTCATTTCCCACGACGACCTGTTCTGTAAAGCTTTAAGATAGTTAATTTGATGTATTCTTTGTGCTCTGCTCCCAAGCTTGAGAGGAAGGACATTTGACCCAATTTCTAAACTCAGAATAGATCATAGATCGTATGCCGCAAACATCTTCAAACTGCCAGTTCAATCAACAAAGAACTTTTATCAATGTCAAAGAGGCCATACATTGTTTTTGTGACCGTGGAGCTATTTCAAAGGACCTCTGTATTTCCACATCTGTAGAGTTCCCATGAGCCTCGCCGTGATGGGCAGGACACGTTTGATTGGCTGAGAGAGTCCATGGTTTATGTGAAGGCGTCTTCAGATTCAGGTGCAGATAAATTGTGGATGTTGAAGGAGAATGAAGAGACGACGGTTATTAGTGCTTCAGTAAACACACTTCTGTTTGCACAAGTCCAGAGGCTAAGAGGGGTCTTTGGTTCAAACTGTCTTTCACATCTGATGAAATGTGTATTTTTTATCTTTTTCTTTAACCTTTATTTAACCGGGAAGGTAGATGAAAAACATTGATTTTGCTCCACTATGTCCATTTTATTATTCAGTTACTCATGAAAAAGAATAATTATGAGAATTTCAGGAGCAAAAACAAGTCGTTACTAATCATGATGATACTCCAAAATCTGGCTATTTACTGTGTGTCATATGAGCTTTGAACTGTTGTGGCGTCAATAATCGTGAATAATTGTAAAAAGATTTCGTTTTTAACTCATTCATAATCGTAACACAAAAAAACTTGATGTTTTTATACATACATTTAAAAAAAATAAAAAATGTATTGCTTCGTATTGGTAAATGTATTGATGGGATGAGAAATTATGAAGAAAAAAAATTAATTACAGAATAATAGCCTACATCTAAATGTATTTTGTAACGTTTTCTGTTGGTCTAATCAGAGTACTGTATTCTGATTACCTGGAATTCTTTCACGTTAGGTTGGATTATATTATAGTCTGAAAACATGACATAGGATTAAAACTGCTTTTTGTTTATTTATCACTAATTACAGAAGGAAAAAAGGGACATACGCTCACTATAAGAGCTACGTTTTCTATTTTTCTCACTAATAGTTTGAAGCCTAAATTGTGTGCTCAAATACCGCAATGTATTCCTCTGATTTTAGAAAAGTAACTGTATCCAAATACAACCTAATGAAAGGATAATAAGTATTCTGAATACTGCCAGTTTGTTCAAGCATCCTACAAATGCGTTTGCTCTTTCTATTGGGGCGGCTGGTTGAATGTTGTCCGTAGTAAAAGGCTATTCCCTTGACAGTAATTTCAGGGTAGACAGAGTTGCCCAAGCCCAGTCCATCCCTGCACGTTTTATCCACTTTGCATTCACGGCATTGTTGTTCATGAATATTTTATTAAACCCGCAGTCAAGTGGTGTGCAAAGTTCAGATGTGGAATTGGACAATAGTGTGTTTTCAACTAATCTTTCCTCTTTATAAAGCCCAGAACAACGGCATCTCTTCCGCAAAGGACAACATAACCTTTGGAGAGGTTTTTAAATCCACATATGAGGGTCACGAAGAGTTGACTTAAGCAAATAGAAAAAAGGGAAATCCTATCACAATGCCGTTCTGTGCTAAATCAGCTTGGTGTAAATCCGCTTCAGATCCAATCATAGAATACATGACAACATATTTAACACCACATGGCGTGAAGGTTTATGAAATGAGATTTGTAAAACCTTTTTTTTCCTTTTTTTTGACAGCTTTGGAGTTAGATTAAAAAGAATTGTCATTCTTCCCCAGTTTGACCATTTTGGTGAAGTATATTATGTTACTACATAATCTGCAACAAGGTCATTGGTTCATCTTTATTTAAGTGTGAGTTGAGGCGTGTGTGAGATAACTTCCTTTTATCATCGAAATGTATTTATGTTTTGTGGTGAGCAAGCAAACTTCAAAATAATATGAGTGAGCAACAAAAGAACAATTGTGACTGACTGAACGTGTGTTTGTCCTCGGCGTCAGACCTTCAACAATCCTGGTCCTTGGTTATTCCATTAAGCTGCTGCTATAGACACCAGTCGCCCCCACAACCACATACAAATAAGCAGAGGATGAATGACATATTGATTAGCTGAATCTAATTTAGTCATATTTCATTCATAAATCCTGACTACATTGATTTTTAGATAAGCAATGGAATTGTCATGATGCCTTTCTATGACTTATTTGGCCATGGATCATTTGTTCTCTCTGGCTATTGTAAAACTAAATGTATTTATTACTTAATTTAATGGGATCAGATCTGGCCTAGGGATATACATAAAGATATGTTAGAGCCACTTATAGAAGGGGAAAAAATAGGATGGCATATTTCTTTTAGTTTAAACGCAAAAGTAACAAATACGTGAGACTTTAAACAGGCCAAATTGCTAGAAAAAAGTTGCATATTTGTGAGAAAAAACATGCATCTTTGCCAGGAAAATAATCACAAATTTGCCAGAAAATGTCAGATTTACTAGAATGAAGTACTAAGTGGGTTGGAGAAAGTTTGTTCCTTTTAGATTGCACTTGAAGGTGGAATAATGGTGTATGGCTGCAAACTAGATCAATCTTCAGGTGACATTTGCCTTGGATAAACTACAGTTTATTACTGGCATTTTGCCAATTTGTTCTAATCTTTGGAGGCGAGAAGTTTGCAGTAGACACTAGCGGTGGAAGAGCGACAGAATCAGAAAGGGGTTTATTTCCATTGTCAGTGAACAGAATTCACAAACTAGGAACTTGCTCTGGCATTAAGGTGCAGCATACAACAATGAATAATACACTTCGACCTAAACCTGGACTAAATCTAACCAAGATGAAAGTAGCTCAATTTGACTGGACATAGCCTTCATGCACTACAATTTGATTTATTTTTGTAACGTCCAGAAATCACAACAGCATTTGCCCCAAAGGGCGATAATGAAACACAGATTAAACAATAGTCATAGGAAATTAGCAAATGTCCCAACATCCCCTGTCCTTAGAATTAGAATCAGCAAAGGTTTATTGCCATTGTCAATGAACAAAATTCACAAACGTAGGAACTTGTTTTGGCGTTAAGGTGCAACATAAAACAGTGGACAATAATAAAAACAGCACATATGAAATCCAAAGGGCATGCATTAAAGAAACCAATTTAAATTGACTATAGTATAAAATAATAGACCCTCCTTCTCTGCAAGGACGAACTGCAAAACGGCTACATTGTACTGTCACGATGACAAACTCACACACACAATGTTAGTTTGTGTCGTACAGTGTTAGTTTGAATCCTATAATATTGTGATAGCCCAATATGACGAAGGGATGAGGATCGTTTTCTTCTCAAACCATAGCCTCTGCTGCACTGGGAATGATACAAAAAAGAACATTTGTTTGTTTAAAATGTCTTTTTATAGCAACATTTCTACTTTTTAATGGCATATTTGTTTTTGAACTCTGAAATATGCTGCCCTGTTTTCCAATAGGCCAAAGATAATAAGTCTTATACATAAACTGGCTCCTATGTCTGCTCTGCTAATGCTGCATGTCCGTTAGATTATATTTCTTGATTGAAGCATTTCAGAAAGTAATATTCACGTGTTAGCATTATAAACAGCAATAGCAAATCTAATATTATTAATCAGCCAAACAGAGGGAATGATGATGCTTTATAGCAGTTAATTGACATGATGCAGAGCGCGCCAGCACAAAATTAAGAGCGGTCTTTGAATCAGCAAAGTGCTTGTAATGTAATAAGCACTCTCCACTAAACACAGTCCTGACTTCATTTAAGAGAGGACTGAAAATATGTGCGCGCGCTGGCGCTGGGCTTTCATCTTGCATATATAAATCACTGCTGCTCCGACTGGGTTTGTGATTTCAGGTCTCGGGGCTCGTGCTAATGACGAGTCTGCACCGTGACTGGATGAGGCAAATCCAGATCAAATACTTTTAGTGCTTTCCAAATCTGGAAAGAGGTAGAACACTGTGTCCAATGTAAACACAAAACAGAAAGGTGTCCAGTGGTGAATGTTGTGAAATTTAGTTTGCTGTGATTCAAAATAAGCTAATTTGAATTGAAGCAACATTCTGAAACTGAAAAAGTCGGGAATGAGGTAGGCAGGACAAACTTACCATAAAACTGTTAAATGTGCACTTTTATTATTTGTCAAAGCTGCACCATGACATGAAGAGAAATGATGTATTTTAACACTGTAAATGAACATATTTTCACACATTTTGTTGTCTTGTCACAACTGTGTTGTTGCCATCGATTAAGACTCTCACAAGTCGGCAACGCTTTAAAATAGGGTTCTTCAGTAAACTAGGCATGAATAAGCACTAGTTATTTCTTTATAAGCACTTATGAGGCGTTTACAAGCATTTATCACTGATAATTGAAAATAATTTAACAGCGCTCACTGGTGGTGCAGTGGATTAGGGCGTTGCAGATAGGTGGTCACTGCCAGTCGTGGGTTTGGTTCCAGCCCTCGGCCATTTGCCAAATGTCTCCCCTATCTCTCTCCCCATTTCACGCTCAGCTGTCTTGTCTAATAAAGCCTTTGGGCTAGAAAATAGTTTAATTAGCAGCTTATTAATGTTCTTCCAAACCTTTTCTACATGTTTTTTGTTAAAGTCTTAATAAAATTGATAAAATAATATAAAACATCTGCAATTTGCTTGTAAAGTACTCATAAGTGCAATAATAAATAATTAGTGCTTATTAATGCTTTATAAATGGTTTACTAAGGCAGTGTTTCTCAAACGGTGGTGTGGGTACTCCTTTGGGTTAATCAGTATTTATTAGCTGTATCTATGATTTAGTCTCATTTTAGACCATGATTAGTCCTAATTTAGCCTGATAAAATGCGAGTTTAGATTTACATGAAATTCAAATATTACTTCTGCGAAATGTTTGAGAAGCACTGAAGTTGAACAAGTTTACACAAATAACCAATGTGAGCGGTTAGTATGAAGGTTTAGTTTTGTTTGACCGTACAGAAAAGCCTGAAATGTAAAAGGTAAAATCAAGTATGAAGTCGAACCGTAACTGAATGATTGTTTGTTCTGTGTTCTTCTCTGTGTGCGCAGATGAGCCAGCAGATCTACAGGTATGAGCTGGATTACTGCCACGCCCACCTGTCGCTGCGTCCCCAAGTGGGCGGGGCCTCTTCTGCTCCGGCCCCAGACACGCACCACCTACCGACACATCCCCTCAACCCGTACGAGGTCCCTCAGCTCTGCCCCAGGACCCTCTCTCTGCAACAGTGAACTCAAATCAACCCAGACATGGAGTGGACCGTTTCAGCAAATCCAAGCTGAGAAGAGAATTAATCTACGGCAAAACCTGGGTGAAATGAAAATACTTCTCAGTGGAAATAACAGGGTGCTGCTTTCTATCGATTGGTGTGCGCGTCTTCAAACCAACTCCAAGTCCAGCGATTAGTAACGGAGGCCCGGACTGTACGGCGCTGCCACTCTGCCTTTCGGGGAGTATTTTAGGGATACAATAATACATATAATGACCTGTTAATCTTATAAAACATATTTCCATGACTTGTTTCCCCCTCAAGCGGCGGGGGCACCTCTGCAGAGCCAAGTACATCAATCACATGCTATAAACGGCGGCGGAACGAGAACGGCGTGATAAGCAAAACGGGGGAGCAGAACAAATGAAAGATTATCCAAGCCACAGCGAGGCGATTTCTGCTGCTGCTCTTTGTGATCTAACTCCAGTCTCTGTCTCGGTCCGGGAAATGCTCCCAAAACTATAAGAAAGCGAGGAGCAAAGCGGCCCGTTATCCGCAGTATAAGATGTACAGCCCACACGCGCGCAGCAATCCGGTTTCAACATGGTGATTTTTTTTTGTTTTGTTTCCGTCATGATTTTGTGATTTTTGCATTTATTAATCACGCGGGGAGATGAACAAACAAGTGGTGTACAGGGACTTTTTTTAAATCCTACATTTAAATGACTTCTGTTGCTGTTTAATGAGTGTGTGCGGTACAGTCACAGAGCCACTTGTATGTAATATTATATGGTAAAATAAACTGTGGTAAAACATCAGTGCGTTGTCAGTTGTCAGCGAGCAAGTGTCTGTTTTTAGATAATGTGTGGGAGTGGGAGAATGAAAGCGTAGCAAAGAATTCATGGGTAATAACGGGAGTGGATGTATTTTTTAACCAAACCAGGGAGCTCTTTTCATGTTACCGTTAATTGAAATAACACAGATTGTTCAGCTCAGAGCTCATGAACTTGCGGCGTGTGTGCAGACTTAATAGATAGCAGTTAGCGCGCAGAAACAGCATGTCATTTTAACGGTGAGAGTGTTGGCGGAACAACTGGAGCGTCGTCACAGTGGGGCATTGTTTTTTCACACGCCGCGTTTTTGATCCAATTAACTGAATACAGCTTCCAACTCAATGTCGGTGAAGGGGTGAGTTGTAATACAATAAAGGATGATTGTAACCAATATTTTCTCCGTATCAAAAGACCCAATCAGTCAGCGTAGGAGCGAGAAGAAAATTAGCTAAAATGATGCACTAAAAGCACCCTGAAAGCTTGAGCGCTCCTCAACTGAATTGTTTCATTTTTTACAGGCAGCACTAGCAGTACGTGTTGTTAGAGTTAAAAAATAAAGTTGGTTCCCGTACTAAAACTATTATCACAATGAGTAATAATCGACTAATTGTTTACTAGTCGACTATAAAAAAATATTGTAGTCATATTGGGATAATCATTATCTCATTCATCATTATCTGGACTAAGCAGACACTAAAAATCTAAACGAAAATAACTTTAAGATAGTGGTATAACTAAGTCAAAATGTCAAAAAAAATTATAAACAATTTGTGAATTTCATCAACAGCAAAATGTATTTGTAAATATTCTCCATCTACAAGCCTCCAGTCACAGTAGTTCAACCTTTATTTGGTTAAAAATTTATTTAAATGTAAAGTCTCAATGCACAATAGAAGCAATTGTTTAACTAGTCGCTTCGTTGTTTCTTCAATAGCAGATAAAAGGTAAAAGATGATGTCATTAAGAGATCTAAGAGGTAATAGCATAATCTCTAACCTATTGCTTGATAAAGAAGAAACCAGAAAACTATTCTACAAAAGAAGACGAGATAGATATTCTTAATCTGTTCAAAGAATGTATGAATGCAGGAGCTGTGTTCGCATCGCAGTAAGTCAGACCTGTTCCCAGTGCGTGTTGGACTCCGCCAGGGCTGCCCTTTGTCACCGGTTCTGTTCATTGTTTTTATGGATAGAATTTCTAGGCGCAGTCAGGGGTCGGAGGGGGTCCGGTTTAGGGACCACAGGATCTCATCTCTGCTGTTTGCAGATGATGTTGTCCCGAGTGTGAAGCACCCGGGATGAGAATCAGCACCTCCAAATCCAAGGCCTTGGTTCTCAATCGGAAAAAGGTGGCTTGCCCCCTCCAGGTGGGTGGGGAGTCCTTCCCCCAAGTGGAGGAGTTCAAGTATCTCGGGGTCTTGTTCACAAGAGAGGTAAGGATGGAACGGCAGCTGAGGTGGCTCGGGCATCTGTTCTGGATGCCTCCAGGGCGCCTCCCTGGGGGCATGTCCCACCGGTAAGAGGCCCCCGGGAAGACACTGTGGAGGGACTATGGCCCTTGGCTGACCTGGGAACTCCTTGGGATCCCCTGAGGAGTTGCAGGAAGTGTCTGGAGAGGGGGAAGTTTGGGAGTCCCTGCTTAGACTGCTGCCCCTGCGACCCGGCCCCGGATAACTGTAAGAAGATGTTAAAATAATCGTTAGTTACAGCCATAGCATTTATAGGACACATTTTGACCCTTTTTGACCAGTTTTAGAATGATCTTCATCTATATTCATGCTAAGATAAGAATTAATGATCACATTAAAGAAACTAATATTACTTTGCATTAAAAATTACAAAACAAGTGTGATTTCTGTTATCAAAATTGGCATCAAGCATTTTTCTTACTGTTGTGGCTCTAGTTAGAAGCTGAATTCACTGAAGCTGAAGTTCAGCCCCATCTAACTATAACGTACAGCCCTATCTGAGCACTATAGGATACAGCGTACAGATGGCACACACATGTATCACATTACCATCCCTCTTCTGCTTTATTGGTACAGTGAAAGTAAGAAGAAGAAAAAAAAGTAATCTTCAACCGAGATGCTTATGACGAGACGTGACACATGACAGATCCCTACTGCCGGGGGATTTAGTGCTCGGTGGCCGTGCACAGCCTACAGTTTAACGACACTGATAGATTGCTTGCTGCACTCAAAGTCAAGTGTTTAGCGCGCCGGCGAAACAGGAACGCGGAGGGAGGAGCAGCCGACGCAGCCCGGCACAGAAACACATGCATTTTACAGTGAGGCACAATACTGGTACAATCGATATCCACTTCTGGAGGAGTTGGGCCTCGCCACAACTTTTACGCACACACAAAATTATCATCCCCGGCACGTTTTCAAATCGACTCCGGGACCCAAATAAACACAAGAGAGGTATTTTTTCTTGGAGATGTTTGCCTAAACCACCGAGGCGTGATTGATTGCTTTACAGGTGGCTGCTCTAATCGCAAAACGCTATAATGTCAAGACATGGGGTGATTTAGAAGCATTGTTAGACCTGATAAACCTTTGCTTCACATAAATCTGCCACACTGACACATCTGGATGCACAGGACGAAGTACAGACCAACGCAAAGGTAAATATGGTTGTATGGTTGTGAGCCACACGTTTAAGACTAAAGGAAACAGTTTTATTGCCATGTGACGTTACAAAATGAAAGCATATCCTTGAATCATGCTCACAAACTGGAGAGGAAATGCATACATTTTTGGGGGGGAAATGTTTGGCCATTTAGAGATAAAATATGGCACATTTACAAAAACTAGCCGGCTATAAAACTTTAAAATTTTAGGTAAAGTTTAGGTAAATGTCTTTCCTAAGAAAAAACAACAACAATATAACAAAAAGTCTCTATGAGGTAACCAAGAACATTATGGAAAATGTTATTATTACTTACATGTTACTTTTATATTTTTTACACTAATTTGGATGCTTTATGTGTACATTTTAAGTACGAATATTTTTATTTGTTGGTTCATATTTACAATAGGACATGAAACTTGGATAGAAGTTTGGGGCAATCTGTATCACAGCTTGTTCTCTAACATGACAAGTGTATTTTGCTCGGTAAGTAACTGAAAAAAGGTTTGAGCAGCAAACTTTAACCAGAAGAACGTTTTGCTGCACAACTATAAATGTAGCGGGTTAAATGTAGTGGTGCTTATTCTTATTTTATGGGTATGTTTTCTCATCGTTAGTTTACTCATAATTTTATTTTGATTGATTCCTGCGTGTTTGAGTCATCCTGAATTGTCCTGCATCTGAGGCTGTAGTGCTATTAAAAATGTCTGTCTTCACCTACCCCCTATCCCTGCCCACATCCCTGTACTTAGCTGCAGTTATTTGAAAAATTCAGACTCTGAGCGACACATGTAGAGATCTAAAATGTCATGTATTAACTTTTCAAAACTAAAAACTTGTGTAAATGACAATTTGCTGCTTGTCACAGTGAGATGTCCTCATGAAGAGGCGGGGGCTTATCACTATGAAGAGGCGGGACTTATGCGTTCTCCCGCTTTGGATAGGAATGGAGCTGTTTCTATTACTTAGTCATTTTAAATCAATATTGCAGTTTACAATGAACACAATGTGCAGAGATGATCTACTTGAGTTATAAATGATTTTTTTCTTCTTACAGTCTTCGTCTATGTCTCCTTTAAATGCAGTGAACCCAGCACAAGATCCACTCACGGGCTTCACAGCTTTATTTAAAACCACAGCTCTTTGACCTCGCTGTTTCATCTCCTGACGCACGTCGTAAATAGTGTGGACCGTTTGCTTTTAATGATACCGGAAGTGATTGTCCTATGCAGCCTTCACTATGAAAGAGGCTTTTATTCCGTTTTTGTGACCTGTAACCATGGAAACAGTGGGGCTGCTGTTGAAACTTTAAGTGACAGAAAAACTGACAACTAATAAGCTGCAAATATAAAAATAGTGGTAAATCTGATTTTATCTCCATTCAGAGACATTCATGAAAGCAGATGATCGAAACTATGGTTGGTAATGGGTAAAAAGCTGCGAATAAAGCCCAACGCTAACATCGCATCAGTTTAAAAGAAAACACTTACTTCAACTTAAAGGGCATATGACAGGTTAGACTACATATTTCATTGAAATATAGTGGACATGATTATATTTCAGCCTTTACTAAATATTTTACAGATGTCATGAGCTAGTTTGATCATTTTGGTGATGTTTATAACGTTACTTTGGCCCTTGTTTCTAATATGGTTGCTAGGTAACAGTTTTGGCATTACCTGCCCTAGGTCCAACCAGGAAGTAACGTAATAAACATCACCAAATTGTCCAAATGGAGACAACTAGCAAAATGTTTAGTAAAGGCTGAAATATAATCATGTTATAATGTGTTTGAGTGAAATATGTAGTCTTATATGCACTTTAAATAAGTTCTATGATGTGTGACGTCACAATTCCGAGCTCTAGGGCGAATAAAGCTTCAGCCACATTTTGTTAAAACCCCCACTGTTTTCACCTACCCCCCATCTCCGCCCGCATCCCTGTACTTCTGACTCTAAATGACACATGCAGGATTCTAACATGTCAAATTGCCACTTTTTGAAAATAAAAACATAGTAAATAACAATGCGCTGCTTGTTGCGACGAAAGCACAATATGTAGCCTTTAACGTATTCATTTAGGGTCAACATTTCATTTTGTTGTGTGAGAATCGAATGTTGCTCTCTTGCCAGTCACAAACCTTATTTTCAGCTATAGCCACAGCTGTCATGAGGCAAACTGATGAAATTATGGCGGCCATTTTGCAGCTGCTCTTTCTCAAACCACTGTGAGGTAAGCACTCAATCACATAGAAATAAGCAATCCGGGAGTTGAGTGTTACCAATGGGAATGCATGTAGTAATTCTGTGTTTATTCATTTGGATCCCGTTTACTGTGCTTAAGCTGGCGGTTGTGTAAATGTCTATCAGTGCAGGTGGGTGGATCAGTGAACGCAGGTTAGTCGAGGTGGCGGGAGCTATATGTTACCCGCAATTACTGTGAAATCCTTAAAGACTCCTAAAGAAAAGTGCTGGTGGTTAAAGATTGGAGTCGTAACAGGTTCACAGGAGGACCTCACTCTGAACACCGAGCTTCTCATGGTATTTATATCTGCTCCCATCACGCCGTCTAATTTTGACAAATGTCACGGTAGGTAATGGCATGAGAGGCTTTTGGTTTGTTTTCCACTTGACATTTTGGACAACATACTGCTCCGTCTGACAATGTGTTACTTGGAAAGCAGGCACCAAGCTATTTTCTTCCACTTCTGAGATGTCAGAGGGAGGCAGACAATATAACACTTGATATTACAAGGGCTTAAGACCCTCTCATCCCTCATTGATTTCATCCACTGCTCTTATTTTGGCGGGGCGGCATCCAAAGAGAGAAGCCTTTTTTCGAATACAAAGTTTGGGGTTTTGAAAAGTCAAGTCAAGGCTTACTTTTATACTCTTGACAAATAAATCCACTTGTGTACTGGAAAAACAAGAGCAGATGTCTAATTTATTTTACGCTATGTAGGTACAACTGCACAAAATAAGTAAAATTATGTGTCCGAATAGGTTTTCATGTTTTTCTAATTATTACTTACTGAAAAATATATATATTAATCATGGTTTTACGTCAGTCAAGTGTCAGTTTGTAAAGAAAAAAAAAATTAAAAAAAATGAAAATGACAGGAAGTAGAGCCGAGACACATTTTTTCAGACAGTTTAAACAATCCTTTAACAAAATAAAGGAGTTATCATGTATTATTATTTGTCAGCTCATGAATATTGTGTATTTTATATGGATTTTAGCCCCTGTTCAGAGTTTGGTTGCTAGGTAACAGTTGTAAGCTTTACCCATATCGCATCTGCAGCTCATGTCCAACTAGGAAGTGCAAGTATAAACTAAACAGGCAAAATTATTGATTAAATCTTGAATACGATCATGTTCATTGTGTTCTAGTTAAATGTGTAGTGTAAGTGCTTGCATTGTCTACTAACCCATTATTTTCTTTTATATTTTATACTAAGCTTTGCACATAAATAGACTTTTCCACTAACTTTTAACCCATGGCAGGGTATTTTGGACAATTCAGGCAGAGCAGGTTGATCAGGTGACGCTACGTTTTATCGGGACAGTTTTAGGTTGATAGGTGTTTGGAGCTTTTCTTGCTAAAATTAAAGCATCATGTTTTTTTTGTTTTTTTTTTCAAATGCTGTGTCCCAGTTTCCTGTGTCTCATTTGCTCACCCTTGACCACAGAGTATTATACATTCACAGCCCTTGGATCTGCAGGCTGTGTTGTCTCTTCTCTCTGTCTCGTCCTGTCTCACTGGCCGCTGTTCTGACTCTGCCGGTCAGAGCAGCCGTGAACTTGTTGTGATTTCCCCAGGGAACGCTCCCGCTGTTAGGGCCACACTTTCAGATTACCTCTCCCACACTACACTGCTACTGGTAGTTTATTTTTAACTTTTCGCTGGACGGAACCGCAAAGCAATCAACTACTTTTGTGCTAAACTAAACAAGTGCTGTCTGCTGCAGAAAGTTCTCACCACTGCATCGTTTTACCATTAAGCTGGTCAGAGCAAGGTCAGATTTAAAGTTGCCTCGAACAGGTTGGACGACTTATTGAACTAAAATGCAGTTAAGATAAATATATTTTGAAATGTGCTAAAAATGATAAAAATGTTATCCCAGAATTGCTAATTTTTAAGGTTTATAATTTAAATTCCTGTTTATTAATTGATGACTTCATACTATTTGGACATTTCCCAGCAAACACTGGCCAAACTTTGACAAATAAAAATATATGAACCTTTATTTTGTTGAATTAATGTTTAGAGAGACAAAAAAGTTGTTTCTTTGTGTAAATTATGCATAAGCTTTGACTGGAATGAGTGTCCCTAGTGCGAGGTCACTTCCTGTCATTTTTCTACAGATTTTTCAACTTTTCTCCCCAAATACCTAATTGATTGGTCTTCTAAAACTATAATTCATATTTACAACAAGTATAAATATACCAAATACATTTCATCGCTGATTTCATTTTATGCTTAAATCGTGACAAGGGTCAAGCTCAAGAATTAAATGTCTCTACTTTAATGAAACATTACAAACTCAGATACGATGTAAACGTGCAAAATGTACCTTTAAATGTTCCCTCTCTTTCATGTTCTGTTCTGAAATAGCAGTGAGTTGGCCCTGATATTCTGCTACACCTACAGCCTGTATAATCCACTAATCCACTCTTTGCGCTCTTTGTCTACCCATTCCCGTCTGCTCCTTATACCAAAAATCTGACAAAAAACTACATTTTTAACAGCACATGAAGAAATGACAAGCTACAAAAATCACATGGGAGGATGGAAGCCGTGTTGGGGATCAAGGTTTAATATCCAAATCCTACCGGTAACATTTCTTTTTCCCCTTTATTCCCCGAGATTTTGCCGCAGCGGCTGAACAGCGCAGTGGCTTCAGCACGACACAATGGGGAAAAGATGTAGACACTCTCAAAATAGGGTTAATGCAGGATGAAGCTTGATGCCGAGCCGGTGGAAAGAAAAGGTTTTTCTCTGAAGAATAAAAGCGGAAATAACAATAAACAACGACTTTAGGTTCGAAATCTCTGCAGCTGCTCCTGACACTTTCTGCTCTCATGTCTAAGAGGCAGGATAATGCATAGTTATGTGCTGCTATTTGAATAGTTTCAGCATCCATCTCCCTTGCTGCCAAATTCACTGTTGAAAATACAAATCGATAATGGTAAATAGCAGCGCGGTTCAGCCACAATTGTGCTGTGCGGATTGTGTTAAAGGGTGACCGTCACTCAACACGCGCACAGCCGGATTAAGCCTGGAGCCTCGGCTGCAGCTGTGCAAAAGTGTCTAAACGAATGCAAGTGTCGGAGTATCTTCGAGTATGCCCCCTTAAAGTACCTCTGACAAGTTGGACTGCTCATTGAACTAAAATGCAGTTAAGATAAACATATTTTGAATTTAGCTAAAAAATTATAAACATTTTATCACAGAATAGCTCATTTTTTAGGTTTCTAATAGTACTTCCTGCTTGTAATTGATCAGAGATCAGAATCAGAATCAGAAAGAGTTTATTGCCATTGTCAATGAACAAAATTCAAAAACGTAGGAACTTGTCTCGGCCTTAAGGTGCAACATAAAACATTGAGCAATAATAAAACAACATATATTCAATCAAAAAAGGGCATGCATTAGGAAACAATTTAAAATTACTATACAATAAAAATAAAAATAGGCATTTCTATGTACACAAGAGTTACAATTATGTTTATGTTTAAATTGATTTGTTGATTTAAGTTGATTTGTTTATGTTTAAATTGATGACATCACACTAGGAAATTACCCAGCAAACACTGGGCAAAAACTGATCTAATGTCACTTTTTTTTTTATTTGACAAATAAAAGTATATGAGCGACTTTATTTTATTGACTTAATGTTTAGCGGGTTTATTTGTGTAAACACTTTGACTGGAATGAGTCTCCCTAGTGTGATTTCCTGTCATTTGCTACAGTTTTTTCAATGTTTTCTCCACAAATACCTATGAATGGTGTAAAACTATAATTTACATGTACAACAGCAACACCAAATCATGTTAGAAAATTAGAAAATCATAAAAACCTGTCATACGCACTCTAACAAGAATTATTTATTTCTTCAAATAATGTTAATTCTGTCTTCGTCGTATAATACAAACTAAGTCATCAAACAATTTTAACGGTATATAATCTTCTCTTCTCTACCATAGACTTCTCTTCATGCAGGTTCATTTGCTATAAGTAAATACAACAGCAGTTTATATGTATCCATGTCTACGGAAGGCTATAATTGCAAGGACAGACAGTCCATTTGAACAGCAATGGGGGGTGATAAGACAACCTGCCCTTCATTCACAACTCAACTCTCAGACCCAAAACGACAAAAATAAAAAAAATAGGTCTAATCATAGTCATGAACAATTATGCAAAATCGCAGTTCAGACTTTAGCGTCGTTCAACTTCTTTTGTTGTAATATGTGTCGCTGTGCATTTAAATAATTACCTGTGCAAAGTTGCCACCCCCCGTGGTGTCCGATTGACCCCAAAATGTTTTATTAACCCCAAAATAGTGTCAACAGCATTTGTGCCAGCTTTGTTTGACATTTTGGGGTAACTCAAAAACAGAGCGTGCACAAATACATTTACACCATAGTTTGCCTTTACACACCTTTACACAAGTAAAATAATTCACCATTTGCTGTCCAGTATATTTTGTTGGATTTCCTGAAATAAATTAATCATGTCTTAAGTGAATTGCACCTTTAAAATTCAAATTTTGATTTAAAATAATAATAATCATAATAACAATAATAATAATAATAATAATAATAATATATAAAAATATATAACAATTTAAAAATAATAATAAAATGTGAGACAAGACTACAGAGGATGGGGCTGGATGTGGTCAGTGATTTACCGTTATATTATTTGAATGTTTACTTTTTCTCATGTAAAAAGTTTTCAATGTGTCAATTTGTGACAAAGGTAAAATGGCAATTGCTATTCTTCTGGCCAAAGAATTAAATAACATAGACTTAAATAAGTGTATTAGCCGTCTTTATAATTATGACTCAACAATGCGACTGTCACTCAGAGGCGCCAGACACAACCTCAGCAGCTGCTTTATGTAACAACTCAAAATGTAGCTTCCCATTTTGCCACATTTCTAATAAAAGATGACTCCTGGTGTTGCCTTAAGGAAAGAAAGCCACAGCTTCTTTGCTGATGCTCCAAAAAACAGATCATAGAAGGTCTGAGTATTTCGGGCACGTCCACATTCAACAGGCGTCTGTATGAGCCAAACATACTGTCAGTCACCTTAGGAACGTCTCCAGATTAGTGACACAAGTGGATGTCGTAGTTTAGTGGGATTATTTACAGCAGAAACATGTTGTAGTCGAGCGTAGCTTATATTAGTTAGTTTATTCTAGCAGATTCTTAAAATGTATACCTTGTATTTTACTTGAACATGAATAATGGGCGATAGTAATACTTTATGTACAGATGAGAAGCAGAAATAGTTGGATATTTGCCTACACGTTGCAATGGTGGCACATGAGACCTGGGGCTGCTAATGTACCTGAAACTTTTGAATTGTGAGGCATTGTTCTTTCGGGGGTGCTCCTGGTGCAAAATGTCGGGTTAGTTTCTCTTGCATAATAATTACGTCGGTCTCCACGCGCCACTCCGTGCCCATATTAGTATTTGTGCCGAGGAAAAAGGTTGCTAGGCAATCCTGTGTGATCCAAGAAAAGGCCCACAGGAGATGTGGAGAAGACAGAGAGCTGGCAGTTGCTGGGTAAATTGCACATGGACAATCAAAGTCATGGCACACTGAGCTGCTTTGCCCCGAACGAGATGAAGACGAGCTGTTTACCGTCTGTCTTCAGCACTCAACAGCCGCACGAAGAGGAGGAGGAGACGCGCAACAATTAAGAACACTTCATGAATGAGTCAGTCAGTATTAATTAAAAAAACAAAGAGAAGCTTGAAATCCATCACATTGTATTTAGAGCATAACAAAGTGAAGGGAGCAGAAATCTGTGGAACGAGAGCAACTGTATCAGGATCTGGAATAAAGACCCAAAACTTCATCTGACGTGTATATGTGTAATTCGCTGTCTTTCTCTGTCTCTCTTTCAATTCAATTTCAATTCAATTCCTTTTTGTAACGCCCAAACAACAGTAGATGCCTCGAGGGGCTACAGTGGGAAAAATAGCAAAATAAACCATGTTCATAGGGACTTGGAAATGTCCCAGCATCCTGTGTCCTTAGACAGATGTCCCAAGCTCCCCTGTTCTTGGACCCTCCTTCTCGGCCAGGAAAAACTACCAAACCTCTTTGGGAAAAAGTAGAAATCTGTAGAAGTTCCACAGTGAAGGAGAGATCCTACTCCCTCGGACGGACAGGCGGACGCGCCTCAATTTGCAGATAGACGGTGGCGCTAGACCCACTCAGGAGGAGAACCAATTCTTCGAGGCTGATGTAGAACCGTTCATATGGAGTAGAGACCGTTTCTCCACGCAGACTGTTTCTCCAGGCAGTTGAGGAGCATCTGGATCCACAGGTCATCGATGTGCCTGCTCCACTCCCGTCGGGGAAGTGGGAGAAAAAGAAGGAAAAAACGATGAACAAATAGCCAGTGAAATTAAATATTAAATATTGTTTGATAGAAAAGTAGTAAGAAGCAGAGGATAGTGCTCAAGCTGCCATACTTCCCCCAGTATAGTTGCTCCTAGCGCAGCGTGGCTGGGAACTGTAGGTTTTTATTTCTGTTCCTAACTGGCCTGACCATAAGCGATTTTAAAGAGGAACGTTTTAAGCCTGGTCTTAAATGAAGAGACTGTGTCGGCCCCTTTAACATGGACAGGAAGGTGATTCCACAACACAGGAGCTTGGTAGCTAAACGCTCTACCTCCTACTGTGCTTTTAGAGACTCTTGGGACCACCAGAAGTCCAGCATTTTGAGAGCGAAGTTCTCTGTTTGGATGATAAGGTACTATAGCCTCTTTGAGGTAGGATTATAGGTCGTTTATGGCTTTGTAAGTCAGGAGGAGGATTTTGAATTTCATTCTAAACTCACTGAATGAGAGCTCTTGGTCAAATCAGACTCAAGGTTTCTTACAGTAAAAACTGGAGGCTACACTGACGTTGTCTTTTTTTTTTTTTTTTTTTTTTTTTTTTTTTTTTTTTGTTTTTTTTTTTTTTTTTTTTTTTTTTTTTTTTTTTTTTTTTTTTTTTTTTTTTTTTTTTTTTGTTTTTTTTTTGCCAGTGTGACTATCTGCTCAGATAAAGCGTCTCGTAGATGTTTAGGCCCTAGTACAATGACCTCGGTTTTTTCAGGGTTAAGAAGCAGATAATTAAGTGTTATCCTTCACACAAGCACCAAGTTTGTCTGCTTGATCGGTCTGATCGGGTTTCATTGATAAATGCAGCTGTGTGTCATCTGCATAGCAGTGGAAGTAATGCCATGCATTCTGATAATGTTACCTAACGGCAGCATATAAAGAGTAAACAGAATTGGACTGAGAACTGAACCCTGTGGCACACCGTAGGTTACTTTAAAACAGGGTGAGGAGCTCTGGCTCTGGAACTGGTACCTAACCGATAGGTAGGATTTAAACCAGCTGAGGGCTGTCCCTCTGACACCTACATCAGATTCTAACCTCTGCAGTAGAATGTTGTGGTCGATGGTGTCGAACGCTGCACTGAGGTCCAATAGAACCAGGATTGAGACCAGTCCATCGTCAGCAGCTAATAACAAATCATTTGTAACTTTAACTAGTGCAGTTTCAGTGCTGTGGTGGGATCTGAACCCTGACTGGAAAACTTCGAATAAGTTGTTGTCCTGTAGATGGCGACAAACCTGTTTAACTACAACTCTTTCAAGGATTTTAGAGACAAAGGGTGATTTGAAATAGGTCTGTAGTTTATCAACAGGTCAGGATTAAGATTAGGCTTTTTCAGAATGTGGTTTAATGACTGCATGTTTGAAGGACTGTGGAACATAACCAACTTTTTAATGAGGTATTTGTTATAATAAGAATAAAATCTATAATTAAGGGGGAGAATGTCTTTGAGGAGTCTGCTTGGAATCGGGTCTAGAATACAAGATGACATTTTAGAGGACATAATGGCTGAAGATATCTCTGCTTGATCAACAGCAGTGAACCTTTCTAGTGTTACTGATGGATTTATATGGGACAGTAGTTTTATATCTTGGGCTTGTTCAGGGCTAATAGTGGGAATAATTTAATCTAATTTATCTCCAATTGTTTTTATTTTATTGTTAAAAAATAGAAGAAAATCATTAGAGCTGAGAATAGCTGGGGGATTGAGGGCTCTACTGCGCTGTGACAGTTTGTTAGCCTGGCTACAGTGCTGAAAAGAAATCTAGTGTTATTTTTGTTGACTTCTATTAAATTTGAATAGTATCTGGTTTGGGCCTCTTTCTGTCTCTCTCTCTCGCTCTCATTCTCACTCTCTCTCTCTTTCCCCCCTTTTTCTCTGTCCCTCTCTCGCTCTCTCTCTCAAGGATAAACACACACTATAACTAATGGGTTGCTGATGAAACACAAATACTTTTCACCAGGACAAGCCGGGCCACTGTCACTGCGTGACGGAGCAGATTGAATTTTTAGTCAAGCTTGAGCCCAATACACAGGTTCTGCTCTGTGCCCTATGGAGTGTGGAGGGGCGATTTACGGCACGGGGAGACTGTAGCTGTCATGTCCCCCGCCGCAGCACCTCCTCCATTGCTGCCAAGGAGTGGTTTACTTTGCCAGCGCTGCCCACTGCATCCCAATGAGCCACGGGCAGGAAACCGCTAATGTTACAGCTGCGTTGTCATGTGGGGTCTTAAGACATGAGCTCAATTACCTCAACATAAGTATTGTCAGAGGGGATTCTGCTTTATGTGAAGCACTGAGACAATAGCAGAGGATCACTGAGGACAGTCTGCTTGAACTTATGATGAGTGCATCATCAGGGGTCGCGTTGCCATAAACTAATATTGCTATAAACTAATATTGCATAACAGTCAATAGCAGAAGGGGCACAACTAAGTAATGAGAGTGGTAGTTGTATTGTTGAAGTGGTTGTAATTGTAGTTTTAGTTAAGTAGTGGTTGAAAAAGTACTCCTTTTTAAGATACAGGAGCAAAAAAAATACTCAAGTAAAGGTAAAAGTATAACAAATGTATAAAAAAAATGTACTTAAGTAAATGTATGAAAGTTAGTAGTAGTAGTAGTAGTAGGAGTTCAAGAGTAAAACGTACTATTACTGCTTCAAATTGTGATCTTGATAAAGAATTGTCCATCATGTTAAACCGCTCAGCCATTTCATCAGGTCTAAAACTATAAGAAAAAATACTTTTACTTTTCAATCCAAAAATGTAGTGGAGTAAAAAGTAGACAAATGTTGTGCAGTAAAATTGTAAAAAAGTATCTGTACAGTTAAAGCAAATGCAAAGTGCGGAAATCTAAAAATGTACTTTTGTATTTTGTTACTTTCTGCTACTGCGCAGCAATAATATACGTAATAGCAGTAGTAATAGGGCGTTGTTAGATTGTTAGTATCAGTACCAACCCAGTAATAATTGTAGTAATTGAATACTTGTCCTTTCGTAAAGACTTAGATTACTTCTCCACATTTTCTGTACTTCTGTGTGCTTCTTGTTTCTTGTATAATCCATCTGTGAGCGGCTGCTTGCTCTGTCGAGGGCATTGGAGGTGATCTCTGGATGCCAGTGTTACTGCTGCGCATCCTGGAGGCGCTCCATCAATTTCCACTCTCGCCTGTGATTTACATCGGCCTGGCAAAAGGCGAGTCATGACTCGCGGAAATCCTTATTTTCTTCTCCCTGCTATTTTTCGACACAATCTATCACTGTAGATCTAATCAACAAGTTTTAGTAAAGGCTGACCGGAATGCTCTCCTCTCCTCAACGTCATCAGCCAATAATGTGCGGATTTAATAAGGCCTTTATCTGGTTTTAATGAAAGAGGGATGTGTTGCTTTTAGCGTCTATTGATAGATGGGGGTCAACGCGAACACAGAAGCAAGCCTGCGCGTCAGTGTTAGAGAGCATGTTCGACCAACACCAAACACGTCTGGGTCGGAGAAAAGAGCTTTCATTTGTGGATTTGTGCCATACTCATAACACATTTGATCATTCAGGTATGATGAATACACTTTTGAGAATTGAACTACAGGAGGATAGTTGTAGCCTTCACACTGAAATTGCTAGAAGGCAATTCAAGTGGCTTTATGTTGGTTTCCATGTAAGAATGTGAAGAAGAACGAACACTAAGATGAGAAAATGTGCATCTCGGTAGGTGAGTATTTCTCCTGTTGAAAGTATCCTGTTCAAGGCCAAAGTACGAGAGAGAGTTTTTACAAGCTTCACCAGAAGTGTGCAGGATTCTGAAATTTTAAGACTTAAAGACTGAAAGCAATGATTTGGTAAGATTTATTTTAACCATTTTCAATTAGTGTAGAATAAAATGTCTCCGAAAAGCAACTACAAGCCCAAGGTTAGGCTTTTAAACATAAAGTGTATTACAAGATGCATCAATTTACAATTGGACAGTTAGAGGGTTGTATTGACAAGACCAAAAATAGTAAACATAAACAACTTATACACAAATGATCTTTTATTGTCTGTACAAGCTAGTTTTAGTTGAACATGTTTACTTCACATACTGCTTATGAATACTTTTAACAGAGCTGTGATGTGTAA
The DNA here is from genome assembly GCA_015082035.1 of Chaenogobius annularis. NCBI lineage: Eukaryota > Metazoa > Chordata > Actinopteri > Gobiiformes > Gobiidae > Chaenogobius > Chaenogobius annularis. The sequence continues at coordinate 4,245,419 of BJKM01000010.1, forward strand.
TATACAGTATATTGCTCAATGTATTATTCATTTTGCAAAAAAAGCCAAACAAACTAGTTAGCGTGACCTAGCTGTGAAATCCCCACAAGGATATGAAGTCCTCTCACCATTCTTCACTTATTATTAAATTTGTCCTCTAAATAAATTCGCAGCTAATCTCCAGTTGCTCTATTATGTTATGCGCAGTAACTTAATTAATTTGGAGCCATGTGAATTTCTAAAAAGGATTTTAAACACACACAAATCCAATGGAAAATATTCTTTTAATTGCTGCTTTGTGTGGCTATTGGTTTTCTTCAGCAGTAACACAAAGAATAAATGAATTTCCATTTGAGGGGCTATTTAATATGTTGTTGTCTCATCTGTCTTTTGGAGTCTGGTTGTCCTAGGAGTTGTTTGTGCATGTAAAGCCCAGAGGCATCTTGTGTACTGCAATGAACTGATTTATTAAATGGTTTGCCTCCTCCCAGCCACACACATATCCCCGTATTACCGCGCGGAGCAGGAGACTGGTGAATGGTGCATCGCGAGCCTCAAAATGATGAATTACATCAAGAGCAGCCAAGTGAGATCCTGCAACGTCTGTCAGAGGCTGCCGCTGCTGCCGCCACCTAAAGCAGGAAATAAATGGAAATGTGTAAGGAGCTTGGGGTGAATGTAGTTTTGGATTGACGTTTGTGTTGCCATCATTCACACTTACAACGGAATTTTATAAGTCTTCCTCTTTGACATATAGGCTAAAGGCTGCCTGGTGGTCGAATGGTTAAGGCGGCAGCACATATGCCAGGCTCCACATGCAGCCGGCCGCAGAGTCATGAGTTTGAATCCTGGTTCTGAACAATTTACAGCATGTCCTCCCTTCTCTCTCGTCCCATTTCACGCTCAGCTGTTCTGTCAAATAAAGCCTACAGGCCAAAAAGGCATATAGGCTAAAGAATACATTGTGGTCAGGTTGAATAAAAGTTTCAATTTTGAGGGTTCTCTACTCAGAAGTTGTGGTGATCTGATTCAGTCAAATTTAGGATGCGTTCACTCCTGATTTGATCCTGGTGTAAGTCCTGATGTAGACTGTTTGGTTCTTTTTTCTATTTAGTTCCAGTCCCAATTTTAATGTGGTGTGTGTTCCTATTTGCCCCCCTATTCGGCAGGGCTCACATACATAAGACAATTAAGGTCAATTAATTATTTCTTGGGGTTTCACACTTGCACAACAACACATTCAAACTAGGACTGAACTAAAACTAAACCTGAAACTAAACATGGACAAGACAGTGCTTCTCTCTCTCTCGCTCTCTCTTTCGCTCTCCCGCGCTCTCTCTCTCTCTCACTCTCCCACTCTCTCTCTCTCTTTTCACTCTCTCGCTCTCTCTCTTTGCAGACACATTTATGTGAGGAAAAAAAAAATCACTTTTTCCTTAACTTTATGATTTATGATTATTTTTGATGGATTTTTTTATTTAATGGATTTTTGATGATTGAATTCTCTGTACAAAACACACATTTGCTAATTTGCAGATTAACTGAATCATCTCTGTCTAAGTAAGCAGAAAACAGCAGTATATTCACTAAGGACTTTTTAATAAATGTGGGCACAAGCGTCTCAACAGGAGCCATATGTTCACCCTTTTAGAAGACAAACACATCTGTCTTAGTGCTGCTGTGGTTCCACTGGAGTGAGAAGATTAAGAATGCATTTGACTCAAGTTACTCTAGTGTTTCCACACTAGGGTACGGGAGCTCTAACACATGTTTTATACTTAATATGTATTTCAGTAGAGCGAGGACATGATCTCACAAAGCTGAGAAAAGTGCCAAGGAGATGTTCTGCAACTTAATCTCTCATCTCATCACTGTCGTGCCCTTGGACCCCTCTCCAGATCTTTGAGCTCAGCTTGGTTAGGACTACCGTAGCTGGCGGATTTTACCTATTGTGCATGTTTTGGTTGATGGGGGAAACCAGTGTGCCTTTAGGAAACCCATCCAGATACAGGAAGAAGTGTGCTGTAAGGAAAGAGTACTACCCACTCTGCCACAGTGCCTATCACTTTATACTATGACTTTTAAGGAAAAATAAGAACTAGATCTAGTTGGGCGGCCTGAGTGACAGGTTGCCTTAGCAGCATTGAAGGATAGATCAAATACAGAGGACAAAGTGTACCATAACCATATATATCTGTGTTTCTATGTGCATTGGCATTAGCATAAGACGCAGTGATGAGTTCATAAAACACACATGGCATCAAAGATTTAATCTCAGACTGAAACTGTGAAATACTTGGTGTTTGCACAGGTGGCCGCTAAAACAACATGATATTGAATGCAGTCTTTGTTTTCAAGCTCAAATGTGAAGGCTGGATCCTTTCATTCCACAAAACATAACAAAAAAAAATCATAAATCACGATTTGCTTTTAGTGTGAATAAATCAAATTGAAAGGTGCCATTTTCGTTGTGTAGAGAATACAAGTTGTCCCTCTGAGGGAAAAATCTGCCCCAGCAATATTGAAAAAACAATAACACTTGGCACGTGGCTGTGACATATTGATGTATTAATGAATTTATTGAAAAGTAAGGACATGATGTTGATCGACCTGGGCTAAATAAAACAAAAGTAGGATGTCCGTTCACATCTCGAAAACATGTGCAAAGGAATACTCTGTCTTCAGAAAGCAAGGTAAAACCATTTATTTCATTTTATTTAATTCTTTGGAGTGCATATTTATCTTCACCAAAAGAGCTTTACTTATGCTGTTAAAATAGAAAGGTTTCTGCATTGTGTTGAATGGCAAAGTATAGCGATGGAAATAATAGATGTTTGTGTTCTTTGGCAGTAGTGATTGAAAAAACATCACATAATTATGTGTGTGTGTGTGTGTGTGTGTGTGTGTGTGTGTGTGTGTATATATATATATATATATATATATATATATATATATATATATATATATATATATATATATATATATATATATATATATAAAGAAAATGTGTTTTTTTTAAACCTACTACTCTAAATAGATAATTCCGAAAGGCATTTCATAGCTGTTAGCAGCTTTCATACAGAACAATAATTAAATAAATAAATCACTGAAACACAAGAAAAATTCACCCATAGAAAACAGAAATCAGATTCACCTGCCTTGACTCCATGGAGATAGATAAGTTAAATGCCATACTGTAGAAAAAGATTCAGTTGTATTCAACTGGACACTGAAAAACAAGATGTTTTGACTCTCATCCAAGAGTCATTCTCAATCTTTGGATCGAGTCTGGGAACTCAGATATTTATCCTACTCTGGGTAGGCCCTGCCCACCGGGCGGAACCTCCTGATGAAAGGTGTTTACAGGTTCACTTGAGATCCTAACGGCCCTGTAATGGGCTATCAAAATCCAATTGTAAGCTGGCTGTCGCTCCCTCTTCACTGAGTACCTGATTAGCATCAGAATGGCCAGGGCTTCTACCGCCCCATGGCTTCAAAACACTATTATATACGACTGGTAAATTGAACCTTAAACCTCCATTTCTGTTTAAAGAGGGGTTCTCTTTTTTAACAAAAATCTTAACTCCTCTTTCAAACAATCTCTTCTCCCTGCTGATTGAGAATGACTCAATGAGTCAAAATGTCTTATTTTTCTAAACAGCGTCCAGATGACTGAATGGCACAGCAATAACATCTCCATGATGGAGACAAGCATGTGGTGGACCCCCCATTAGAAGGTGACATACAGTAATGTACCTTGAGTAATTTATTACTGGCATTAGAAAAGAGGATTGTCCACTGTTCTTACTCTCTGTTGATCTACCATTGTCATTGAAGGGCAACAGTAACTCTGAAATCCAAAAGTCACTGTTGCCCCACAGGATGTAGGCACAAGCCATATCAGTCCCCACCAAAAAGTTAGCAAATCAGAAAGCAGTTGAATTGCTGTGGTAAAGTATAGCTTTTATACTTCATTCAGCTGTACATTTCAAATAACTTCTATGTTCAGAGATAAAAATCTTGAATTTCCAGTTATTTTCTAGCATTGTTGCATTGTTATCTATTGGCTGTTGCTCGCACCTGTCATCTCAGGACATCACCCACACAATCTGTGCATTTGTCTGTCTGCCCTGTAACAGCTCATCAGCTATCAGCCTCACCCTTTAACCTCCCACACCTACACTTACTTACACACACACACACGCACACGGACACTCGCACACACATACACACACCGGCACACACACCGACACACGCACATGCCAAGGCACAGAGTGAGAGGGACCAGCTCCTCCTCCTCCGCCCAGACCATGCATATCCATCATAATTATACTCAGCAGGAATGGAAATAGCTCATCGTACTTCAGAGCCAAGGAGCATTGCACCAATTTTCTCGAATAATACAACACAAAACAAAACAACAGACATTAACACATGTACTTTGCTTATTTGTGTTTACAGTCTTGACACTGGAAACACTCAAATTAATTCAGCGAGTGGGAATCTATTTATGCTTCCCGCAGTTGCTTTTATCCGTCTTCTAAAACAACTTTCTGCCCTGGAAATAGATTCAAATGCAAACCCAATATCAGCTCTGGTCGTTTCCTTATCCTGTGTGGGAAGTGTCACTTTTTCTGTGACATTTTTCACTCATCTCAGGATTACTCTGTGCCTCTTCTCCACTTTAAATTGCATCTGAGGGGAACTTTGACCTGTGGACAACTGTAGCCTACATAAAATTTCCAGTCGACTTGGGAAGTATTTCTCAAAATGCATTCCTGTTCCGACTGGGATTAATTCTTCTTTATCCTCGTTCTTACTCTATGTTGAGACCATAGTTACTCAAACACATGCACTTAGAAATATCGTATCCAATAAGAGATAGGTAACCAGTTCAACCGTGATGATCCCAGAGTCGGTCTGAGTAATGTGAATAGTGATTGTTCATCTGTTTTTTTACTGGGCCTACTGTTTGCTTTGTGTTCTTCTTTTAGATGTCAGCCGTGAACTCAATATCAAGCAGTAAGGGTTGTAGACTTTAATATTTGTTATTGGACTGTAGCAGCTCTTTCACATTTTAGATGATGAGCAGATATCATTAACTACCACTCACTCTCAATACAAATGTTGTGACGTCATCTGCTTAACTCTATGGCCACATAAAGCAGGACAAACAAGTGTTATGAAGTTGAGGAGGGGTGTCCAAACTATGGCCCGAGGGCCAAATGCGGCCCTCAGACTAATTTCCCTGCTGCATTAGCCTAAATAAAGTAATGCTTTTTACTGTAAAATGTTTTATGTGATACAAATCTAATATTAATGTTCCAAGCCTCATTAAGGGTATGGTGGCTCATCAAATCTACATCAAATGCAAAATGTTGATTGTTTCAAGTGAAAAAAAGTTTGGACACCTCTGCGGTAGAGTGATTTTCTTTGACTTAGTTGCATAAATCCCTTAACTTAATTACATATCCCATTAAAGCAGAACAATTTGACATAAATAATGAACAATTGATTTAGAGGCTCCACAGACCATCATGTATCATCACAGACCCCACAGTTATTTCTGCAATAGTGTGTGCATATAAGAGATTTTAACCCTAAATATGCCCCAGAGCCAACATCTCTCTTCCAACAAACTGAAGCAATTTTCTTCCATACAATTCAAGATAAAAACAATATGGTAAATGTAATTACAAACAAATGGACCTGCACTTAATACAATATTTGCAAAAGAAGGCCCTCAAGGACACATATTGTGCATCCGGAAAGTATTCCCTTTTTCCGCATTTTGTTATGTTAGTCTTATTCCAAAATGTATTAAATCAATTATTTACCTCAAAATACTACAAACAATACCCCCTATTGACAATGTGAACAAAAGTTGTTTTAATTCCTTGCAAATGTGTATAGAAAAAAGTACATAAGTATTCACAGTGTTTGCCATGACATTCAAAATTGAGCTCAGGTGCATCCTTTTTTCACTGATCTTTAAGATGCTTCTACAACTTCAACTCCACCTGTTTGGAACCACCAATAGCTGGGCCTGGCCAAATTGAGCAATGGCCACTAACAGATCTCCAGCATGTCTCTGTGGAGAGAGGAGAACCTTCCAGAAGATCAACCATCTCTGTAGCACTCACCAATCAGGCCTGTATGGTAGAGTGGCCAGATGGAAGCCACTCTTCAGTAAAAGGCACATGAAGGACTCTCACTCACAAAAATCTCTGGTCTGATGAAACAAAGATTGAACTCTTTGCTTGAATAGCAAGCATCATGTCTGGAGGAAACCAGGCACCGCTCATCACCTGGCCAGTACTATCCCTACTGTAAAGCATGGTGGCACAGTGTCGCCGCTCCCATGAGGCACATCATGCCTAGGGCATCAACTGCTCCAAGGGGCACAAGACTGTTTGGGTTGAATGACTGAATAGGCTATTTGTTCATGGACTTCAGGAAAGTCGCAGCCCCCCAGCCCCCCCTCATCATGACAAACTCCCCCATCACCACCGTAGACTCCTTCCGCTTTTTCAGTACCACCATCACCCAGGACCTCAAGTGGGAGCCCACCATCAAGCTCCCTCATCAAGAAGGCCCAGCAGAGGATGTACTTCCTGCGGCAGCTGAGGAAAGCCAAGCTGCCAGTGCAGATGATGGTGCAGTTCTACACGGCCATCAGTTGAGTCCATCCTCACCTCCTCCATCACCGTGTGGTACGCTGGAGCCACAGCCACGGGCAAACAGAGACTACAGCACATTGTGTGTTCTGCTGAGAAGGGATCGGCTGCAGACTTCCATCTCTGCAGGACCTGTACGTCTCCAGGGCTCTGGGACGAGCAGGTCGGATCACCAGCTGACCCTCACCCTGGACATGGTCTATTTGAACCACTTCTTTCAGGCAGGAGGCTACGGTCCATCCTGACCAGAACCTCCGCCACAAGAATAGTTTCTTCCCCTCTGCAGTTGGACTCATAACACTTCTTAAACGCCTGTCAACTAATTTAATCAATCACTCACTTTCTGCACTACAACTGTAAATTTTACTGTAAAAACTGTGTATATAGCAAGCCTATTTTTATTTTCATCCTATAGTAGATGTAAATTGCATGTCCTTTTCATTTCATATATGTTGTTTTATCATTGTTCATTGTTTTGTGTTGCAGGGTCTACGCAAGATCCGAATCGGTTTAGAGGGGTCTGCACGAATCTGAACCGGTTTAGAGGGGTCTTCACAGTATCTGAACCGGTTTAGAGGGGTCTGCGCAGAATCTGAACCGGTTTAGAGGGGTCTGCAGGACCCAGACGGGACCCAAACCGGGACTTAGACTGGCACCCAGACCGGGACAAAGACCGGGACCCAGACCGGGACTTAGACTAGGACCTGTTCAGCTCCGAGCCGGACCACATCCAGGTGGGACTGTGACCCAGACCGGGGCCTAGACCTGGTCCTGGTCTAACCCTGGTCTAACCCTGGCCCTGGTCTAACCCTGGTCTAACCCTAACCCTAGTCTAACCCTGGTCTAACCCTGGTCTAACCCTGGTCCTGGTCTCAGTCCTCAGACTCGCCCTCGGTCCTGAAGCTGCCCTCGTCTGTGTCTCCGGCCTGTTTCGAGCAGATCCTGTCCTTCTGTTACACGGGTCGCCTGATGGTGGTGCCGCAGGAGCAGCTGGTCCTCATGTACACGGCCGGATATCTGCAGATCCAGAACATAGTGGAGCTCGGCATGGAGCTGCCGATGAAGAACGCCTCGTCCTCATCCTCACTGCTCTGCTGCAACTCCCAGGTCTGAAACTACAGGATCTGAACCGGTTTAGAAGGGTCTGCACAGGATCTGAACCAGGTTTAGAGTGCTTTAGTCTGCGCAGGATCTGAACCAGTTCAGACCAAATCACCAAATCAAGTTCCTATGTTTGTGAATTCTGTTGATCGGCAATGTCAATAATCCTTTTTCTGATTCTGATTCTGATTAAAATAATGAACATGAGGCTACCCCACTTAAGGCCCAAAGTTTCTGGATTAGTCTCTCAACCTGTAGAAATAAGGGCAGAATTGAGTTTGAATGCTTCAAATCAATTCAAGCAGCAAAACAGCAGTTGCCTTGAAGGGCGACAGTATGATGCTTGGTGATGGCATTTCTATTGCTCCTCGTAGCCGGCCGTAGGGGTCACCACGCCAAGACTGTAATGAGAAAGACGGATTATATTTTCTTGGAGATGGGATTACCTGCTATTTCATTCACTTCTAATCCATTTTGATATTTCTTTCAGGGTAAAGCGTGAATGCAGCACGAGACGCAGGATTTAATAAGGAACTTGGCACTTGCTTTGTGTCATATTGTCCATGTAACACAGTGCAATGTGCCAAGACCTGGGGGACAGAAGGAAGATGAATGAAAGATGGAAACTCCAAAAGGTGAGCAACATGTCATAAAAGTTTCTGCTCCTTGAAAAGTGGAAGGTTGGATGAAACTCGGGGGAGATTAAGTGAGATTAAAAATGCTTAATACCTGGCAGCTCATCATTGGGCAGCTTTCCATGAAGTAGTGACACTAAAGGTGACTTTGACACAGGAGTGGAGCAGCGTGCCACTTCGGTCATGTGGAAACACGTTTTTTTTTTTCTTATCCTGCCGTTTCGGTGATCCAGAACTTAAATCATTGGAAAGGTTGTGATCATTTAAATTCAGGCTTCAATTATTGATTCGTAGCTTAGAAGTCAATCAATATTGACCTATTTCTTGAAATAAGTTAATCGACATAAATAATATTAAAAAGATAATCCATTCAGTGAACACAAACGCCACTCATTTCCAATCTACATTTTATTAAAACGGGAAGTCCTGCTCTAGCTCTGTGATTAAATTTAACATTTTCTATGCAATGACATTAGACCAAGGCTGACTACAGCCATTACTTTGATTCTAAACTAGATTTGATTTTACTGTCCCTTCTTACTGCATTACAGAGAGATGTGCACTTGCATGCAGAGGTAGAGTCCTGCTTCCTCACATGGAAACCTGGATCTTATTAAATTGTGACAACACATTATAAATCATTGTGCATTTGTGTTGACAGATCACAAAACTAAAAATGTCTACCCTTAATAGCTGGATCACCAGTGCAGAGCCTCTTGTCATAGGCTTTAGATACTTGAGACCACTGAGCTGTTCTGGTTTTCATAATATTATGGAAGAGAAGATCATTGGACAATTGACCTTAATAGCAGTCTATACCCTCCAAGTGCCCTTCTTAATATTAAAACAGCTTTTATACTGGGAGCTGTAAGTGATCCATTATGTTTGAATTTGAAGTCATAATGGTGGCTATAAATTAAAGACCTATTGACTGTCTGCAGCAGGATTCATTGTCCTTTCACATAACTGAAACTTTGTATTTTTTCTGCACCATCGTGAGGCAGTGTTCAATTTCAGCCACTGTAATGTTGCCTTTGAATTAAATGGGTTTGTTGAATTCAGAATATTGGAAACCATTTAGGGGAGATACAATTATTTTTGGTACAGTGGGGAGCAGAGTGGATATTCCTTCTCTAAGTAATTCCAGGGTTACAAGAATCAATAGTGCTCTCGTTACATTTCTGCCAAGTTGATGGAGGTGGGTGAGCACAGGTGGGAAGATGGATCAAGTTGGAAATCAATCAAATCCAAAACATTTCATTTGAAAGGCGCGAAATGTAGGGCAGTGAAGTGAGCAGGAGTCAATTTTGGGACTTGAGAGGTTCACTCATGTTAGAAATGCGTACGCCACTTTGCCTCCAGTCTGAAGAGGAGTGAGAGGCTGAGTTTTTACCTGTCCAAAGTTAAGCGTGGAAAGTGTTGTAAGGGCAGAACTTGAAATCGTGCAATTGAACAAGTAGTAGACAACATTGTGAGAGGGAATCTGTGTATCTTGTGGCCTATTTGTCTTCAAAAACATCTATTGTACTTCATTGTAGAGAGAAAATAATAATTTGAGCTAAAACACAGTCCACAGATTGAAATACTGTAAGGGGAAATGGAAAGAGAAACATTTATTGTGCTTATTAACCGTCTGTTTTTAGATTCTGTTTATTATAAACTGAAATATTGATCTAAAAGAACTAAAAGAAACGGATCAATTGACTTCCTGTTCAGAACAGTAAAGCTGATTCTCGTCTCCCCTTCAGTGTCGTCACAACAAAGTGCAGTGCTTCTGTCCGAGCTTCTGGTTCCTCCTTCTCATAGTGGCAGGTCACAGTTTGTGCTAGGCAAATTCACAGACGCCGCCAGCAGAGGATTTTTATATTACACCTTACCTTGCACCAATGTTCCCTTTGTCTAAAAAGTAATCGAAGAACAGGGCCATGGCCAACGGTGAATATGGTGCATGAATCATTATATGAGAGAGAAAACATTAGAACATCAGTGAAAAAAAGTGTCCTAATTGTGTTCTGTCAACTTTTTAATATTTTTGTTTATTCAAGTTCATTTAAATTCAATTTAAATTACTTCAATCTAGAGTGTGAACAATTCTTATTATGTTATGTTTTGTATTTTGCATTGTTAATTTAGTTTAACATTCTTATAAACACTCTGAGTATAATAATAATAATAATAATAATAATAATAATATTTTTTCCATTTCCTGGCCTCCTGTCTGTTCTGTGGAGAAAACAGCTCGAATAACGCTGTCCACAGATTTCCTTTATCGCACAACTCTGACCTTTATGTGGTTTGACAATGAGAGCAGCCCTCACCTGTGAAATGTCACTGTCCTGTGTCCTTGTTGTTGGGTTATTTGTGAGAAACTGAGATAAACTGTGTAAAGTTTGAAATAGTAACACGGGGCAGACAGGGATAACGTCAACTGGTTTTGACAATGAAATGATATGCCCAATTGCATCTAAATATGCACCATACTGTATTCAGACTGACTAATATCCTATAGTGCATTATCATTCGGATTCCAAATTGGTTTCTTAGCATCACAACACAGCTATTAGCAACATGACGTTACCAGACAGAGACTTTGTATTATAACAACACAGTGCTCAACCTATTCCAGCTGACCATCAAACCAGGTCTATCCAAAACTCAGGAGTTGCAGAAATCATTTAAGTAGCTTGAGAGTTGTGTTGACATGAACACTCAATTACACATTGTATATGGTCTATTCAAGTCTGGCCATGTTTTCATTTTAAGGAGCAGTTCAATTTATTTTTGTAAAGCCCAAAATCACAACAGCAGTGGCCTCGCAGGGCTGAACAAAATTGTTAATTTTTTACCAACAGAAAGTTAGAAAATCAAACAATGAAGGTCATTTGTCAATAATAGAGAAGCAGTTTAACCAATGTTCACAGGAATTAAGTTCTTTATTTGGCATTATACAATAAAATTACATAGGTCAGACTGCTGATTAGTCATGAGACGCTGCAACTCTGACAACTTTGTTTTTGGGGCTTAGAGAAACTGAAGCACTCGGAGGAAACATTCATGGGCACGGGAGAACATGCAACCCCACTCAGAAAGGCCATGCAACTCCAATCAGAAAGGCCCCTCCTGGGAATCAATCCCAGGACCTTCTTGCCGAGAGGCGAGAGGCCCCCGAATTAAGCAAAGGAAAAATGATAAAAAACCCAGTGGGAAAAAGTAGAAACCTCAAGGAGAACCACAGTGAAGGAGAGAGCCATTGGCCGATAGAGACTGTAGAGCCAGAAGCACTCAAGACAGAGGGATAAAGGCTCATCTGTGTATTATCTTGTGTGATGACGCAGATCAGCAATCCACAAAGAAATGTCAACTGCGCGTGAGGTGTCCTTGGTACGGCAATGCTATCAAAAGTACTATAACATGTGAAAGGAGAAAACTAACAAGTAGTTCTCTGCCAGACTTTGGCATAGAAAACTGTCACTGCAAACACTCTTTCTGTACATCGGCGATGTCTGGAGTTTTAATGAATCAGGACCAGGGTCAGGATAATGCTGAATCATAATTAGACAATATGAACACTTTCTGAATACAGATCTTAGACATGTACTTAATGAGGAAGGTAGTCTTTAGACCACTATTGCTCAAGCCTAAAAAAATATATTTTTTTAAAGGTTTCCTATTATGAAGGAAAGTGGAAGGTTGAACATTGCTGTATGTTCAATATGGCCAATGTCTGTTGTGTTTTTTATTGAACCTAAATCTGTAAACATATTATCACCTCTGTAAGAATTTCTATGGGACAGGTGTGTAGAGTAATTCTTTGAATACTGAATGGATTTTGTGAGCATGAATAGTGCCACAACTGTGAGCCACAACTCTGCAGCAGCACCCACTTATCTCTGGAGGTCACAGAAATCCAGGAGGCCTGAACATGACAAGAACCGATAGGTGTTTGTGAGCGCGGCTGTAATTGCGCCGATAGGAACCATTACCTGTCCTTCCCAGGTGAGATTATGAAGCCAATGGTCTCGAACTAATGACCGGAACATTGAGCAAAAGACCTCTGCTGGCAGCTCTGTGCCGCTGCGGCCAACAGGCAGAAAGAAGCACCAATCAGACTGTAGATTCTGCTATGGAAAACACAGCAGCAAATCAGTGGCATCAGTAACAGCTGTAATAGTCCTGCCTGAAGAAACATGACTCATAGCGTTTCATTACATGGTATTATTAAAATGAGCACATTAGTCTGTAGCACAAAAGAGTGGCTTGTGAGAGAGCAGCAGTGTTTACACACAGATGATTTAATTAGTAGTTGTATGTCTGCAGGAGACAGAGCGAGGTTTAAAAATCATCCAAATGAATGGTGGTCATTTAGGTGCTGTGGTTTCACCTCCGCTGCCACACGCAGATTGGAGACTTGAACAGGATAGAGTATCATTAAGGTTAAATATTGCACCTGCTCTGCCAAAGATTACCAGTGAAATTGTCCACTGTAAAAGGGAAGTCGTTTACAGAAAGAAAGAGGAAAGCTGGATTGTGTCCTCTTGCTACTTTTGACAAAATTGCAATATAATTTGTGAGTCAAATATGAGTCAAATATTTACAAAACAATAGCGTTTATTCACTGAAAGTTCATTATATATTGATCTGTACTAGTAGTAGATGAAGGCTCTGGGCTGGTCTCAGTGAGGTAAGTTTGATTCCCTGTTATGACAATTTACAGAATGTCTCTCCTCACTCCTCACCGCCTTTTCATTCTATACTAAGATAGATAGATGGATAGATAGATAGACTGCTGAAAAAAAAAAGACATATAATAACTAGGCACATTGTGAAGAAGAGACCTTGTTCCTTCGTGTTCTTCGGCTCCGGGGCGATGTATAGCAGATGTCCCGCTGCCTCTCCTATCCTCCGCTCTGTGAAGTGTGGAGTTATTCCATTGCAGACAGAAATAATTCAATCTGATCACAGTCTGAGCCTTTTCTGGGCATTAGTTCCAGATGTTTGGCCTCAGATGTTTGGATGTCTCCGTTGGCATGGTGCGTGTTGGTGCGGGAGATTTATCTGCACCAGGGGAGTTGAGCGAGAGCCAGCAGCAGGTGTGGGTTCTGCTCTTATTTCCAGGTGAGCAGATGTGCTGCCATTAAACCCTTACAGGAAACAAATGCCCGTCGTTTGTATGGTCCTTATCACAGCCTCATCACGCCTCGCTACGAACTAGACAGCTTAGACCTCATAATGCAGTGGAATCTTTTTTTGATTCAAGACTCGAAAAAGTAGGTTCACAGTTTAAGCCTATCTCTCTTGTGCAGTAATTGGCCCATATGAAAACTGAAATAGGTTTTTCTCACTACTATTCCTCCCCCACTTGAAAGATCCTTTACTAATGTACTTCTGCCGTGAATGAACAGGCACTGAATTCCCATGAACTTGGACAAATCAAATAGGTGTATTTCCTAAGACTTTGAAGCGAGGCGTTGCCAGCCATAGCCGTGATATATATTGTGTGGGGGATTTGAATACTAAAAGGGGCCAAGTCAGCAAAGAGCACAAGTTAAATCACCAGCAGCTAAAAGACAGTGTTACAACCAGCTTTTCCAGCCAATAAAAATAAGACTTATTCACTTGAATGCACAAAACCTACTTACCATATTGGTGATAGCTCAGAGCAGATGGGTGATTTACACACTCACACTCTTTATGGTTGTCAACATTTGGGAGATAGTTAACATGTGTTGAGAAATATAGTGTGGGGGGTAAACAAAGCAAGAAATATCACGCATTTGATGTGGTACACAGAATAAAGCAGAGTGGTTCATTTTTTGGCGTTTCTTTGATAGGAACTGGCTTCAAAAAATGGCTTCCCCGGCTTCCCCGAGTGCATTCCTTAATTTACTGGTCAGACTATGTCAAAATTAATACTTAAAAAAGACAAAAGCAGGATTAAATCAAGGCAAATTTAGGACTTAATAAATAAAATCAGCCTTTTTCATAAACAACAAACAACCACAACTTTTGGTTGTACAAACTGTACATTTCTGGTTTGTTGCTATATTGATTATTGCGTCAGCCAATATTGCAATATCAACACTTTTATAATACATTGTGCAGCCCTAATGCCTATTATGTTTTGTATTGATATTATCACTCCACATTCTTTTGGGGTTTTGTTCAATGATGATGGAAATAAATTGTTTTGTGTTTGAGGGTGGACAAAGATGTAAACCACCACTGAGTGTGACTGACACGGGGAATGAATTATTGGCACATTATTGGACGAGGATGATTGTGATGAATTTGAAATACTTGAAAATTGTAATACAAATCCAGAACCATCATTATTGTGTTCATTCAAATAAAAAGTAAATAAAAACCAAATCTGAAGACTGCTGCAGTGCTTCAGTTAAAGCTGGAGTGGAGTTGGCACAAGGATGACTTAAAGAATTTAGAGATCTTAAAATTAATATTATGTTTCCAAGGCAATCCTGTTAGCACTGTCTAATCCAGCTCAGATTGGCAGCCTCTAAAACCCAGCCTCAGAAGAGTTGAGGGATTACACAGAGCCACTGCCAGAGTCCTGAAGACAGCCTCTCTCTCTTTCCCGCTCTTTTCTGCTAACAGTTTGCTTGGGGGACAACACCAGACAAACAATAACATCCCCACACTATAAATCTGTGCTGTTCTTACCACACACGCTGAGAGTTGATATGATGAAAGAATAAAGCCTGAACTCATGACGCAGAAACAGCATGCACCCAGTACTTGTGAACACTCGAGGGGCTCTCCAAAGGCTACAGAAGGCTGACAATGTTTAATATTTGCACTGTTCACACCGTGTCTGGTGTCGGTGGGGGACACAAGCGGCAGAGCTTCATGTCTTTACGACTCGCCTAATGTCTTTTGTCCTGTTTTCTTTTTTCTTTATGATTTTGTGGACAGGAATTACAGACTTAAATGGGGGATGAGAGAGAAGGGAGGACATGCAGTAAATTGTCAGACTTAGTAATCGAACTCACGACACTGCGGCCGGCTGCACTTGAGCCTGGCATACGTGCCCTGTGCCTTAACCACTCGAACACCGGGCAGCACCTTTTGTCCTGTTTTCTACTCTGAGCAAAATATTGTGTCCAGTAAAGCGGAAACTTCTGAAAGATTTACGTTAACCCATTTGCTTGTTTACCACATCAAAACATTATTTAAAATCTTGACCTAGTTTAAACATGTCAAATTTCACAAATTGATGAAGATGTTCTTGAGACTGTTAAATATTTAGTCAAGTAAATAAATTAAATTAAATTATAGATTTAGTAAAAAAGTACTTTTAACCTGAATATTTTATCACAAAACTTTTTATGTCAACATTTTACTACCGTAATATTATTCAATGCTGCAAAGTAATAATCAAACAACCCCAAAGTTGGTGAATTGATTCCTGCTATCAGCATTGCTCATGTTGTGCCCTTGGGCAAAGCATCTTCAGAGCCTATTTGCTTGTATATATTCTTGTATTATTCGCTCTCCTTCCGTCTGCCTCAGGCAATTTCGGTGGTGTAGCTGACGACAACCAGTTTTCTGCAGAAGGACAGAATAAGCAATGATAAAGTGAAGTCATTATTTTTGTGATTCAGGGTTTTCCTCGAGGTTTAAGATAAACCTGTTTCATAGTCATGTTTCCACTGGTTCACTCCACAGGGCCTGTTTAAGTGATCCAAAGTGGATCCTGTGAGGTGGTCCTGCTCTCTATGGGAGCTAATGCAAATATTACGTTTCCAGTGCATAATGCATCTGCACATTAACCAAACCCAATGCATTACATAAAAAAGGTTCAATGTACCTAAAACATTTTCCGGATGCTTATCTTTTTTCTATGATGGACAAATGAGGAATTACACTGACCTACATTAAGAGACAGTAAAATAAATGCGGAAAAAAGCTAACACTTAACCAAACATAAGTTTCCTATTTATTTTACCTTTAGCCACATCTCACTGCGCCACAAACTTGGAATCATTAAACGTCTTTTTGTGAATCAGGGAGATCTGGCTTATAAAAGTGTATTTCACATATGATTTAGATTTTATTTAGAAAGTAAACACTTGTTATATTTGAGTGACATCAGCTGCAGTCATTAACCGGATCGAGCCGACGAAATGTGCCTTATGTGTTTCACACAAAGCTGCATTGTTTACGAGTATCACTAACTTCAGGTTGGTCATTAGAGGTGAGTGCCACAGATAAACGACTTTGTCCCTTCTCTTCTTACACTGCATTCATCAGAGTAGCTGGATACATTAAAGCTAATTGAGCATTTTTGCCATTTAGACTGTATTAATTGGAAAGCCCTCACTGGCAGCCATGCTCCAAACGACCACATTAACTGTCAACATTATGTCTGACATCCTTCTAGATGAAGTAGTGCTTGGGGAGCTCTCGCTCGACTCAGAAACACCAGACAGGGAGTTGGTGGTGTGTAGGTGGCCCAGGCCTAAAGTCAAAGAACAAATCACCCTTTTGTGCGTCACTGCTGCTAATCACCCGTGGACAGATCTGCAGTGTCATCTCGCATTTGCCTTTGCTGAAATGGACAAACTTTTATGTGGGCTTTTATAGCTAATAAAATATAAACTACAAACCGCAACCTTCAGTCCATTTGCTTACATGTTGTTATTTCTGATGAATCGTATCAGTCTTGTCAGATCTTTTGGGCTGTGAGATATTTTCGCCCCCATTGCACCGCAGGTCTTACCCTGTTTGAGGAGCGCCGCTTGTTTTGCAGAATAGGCAGTCCACTGGGGATAAAATGCAGATCCTGTCTCCTCTGGTTGGCGGTGCACTCGCTCATGCACGGCCCGGTACAGGCTGTTGCTGCCGAGATGACAGCAGTGCTTAATTTTAACAAAAAGGTATAAACCAGATGACTGTAAACTACGCACTTTTCTATTTGCCCAGAGGTAATAAAGTATGTGCTAGATGTAGTGTGTAATCCTGGGGTAAACGGTGAAATATTGCTTTAGGAATTAGAAGCTTTATTTTGGTTTTATTGAGAGAAAAAAAGGTTAATTCCAAGCAAGAAATATTAGCACGTCAGAATGGATTTATAGTTAGAGACATTATTAAAATTTCAGGGCTTCCTTCAGTCTTATCAGGCAGTTTTTTGTGTTGAATTGATTTTACATCGGACTTCCCTCTGGACATAGCACCTTTAGTCTATCCAAGCCTTGGCAGTTCAGAACAGGTTTTATCAACGTCACTTTTCCTGCAGTTTTACTTTACTGTGCCATACATCCACCTATAAATATTGTTGATAATGTTGGTAATATCTACTTCATTTTGCATTGTTCAAGTATTTAAGATGCTAAACTTATTAATGGCTTAAAATCAAGTTATTTTCTTGATCATGTTGTGAGAACTGAGCAAATAGTCTGTCTGCAGATTTAGCAGTTTTGACAGATTAAGTCAAAAACCTAGAAAAGCCAGTTGATCTGCTCTTAATTTAACAATATTAGCAGGAGGAATTAATTTGTCAATGTTTTTAATGCCTTGTTAATAATGTATTATAAAAAACTTAGCCCTGTTTGGCAGCTTGAGAGTAAAAGGCACCGAAAGTTATCCAAATGTCTGACTTCCTCCACTCTCGTTTAATGAGACATGTATAATTAATACTGACCATATCTCTTTTGCGCTTCTATCTTTTAAACTTAACTCTTAACTCCTCTCGCTTCTCAAAGTGGTGCCTTGGGTGCAAATGTCCCGTGCGTTATAGAAATCTCTCCTTAATTCCTTGTGGAGGAAGGAGCCGGAGCTGGCAGCCGTCTCCTGGGAACGTTTCTGTGATTCAGCCTCGGAGACACGAGCTGGGCCTGTGATGAGCTCCACCTCATTTCCATGTTTGCCGCGGCGCCAAGGCCCAGAGACACAGGAGGGGAAGACATGAAGAAATGAGCTCACCTCCAAACAAAGAGGAAGTGATTAGATCCTCAAAGGTGTGTAGGAATTACTTTTATTCAACCAGTGACAATTATCTGAGAGAAACTTGGAATGAGCCAATCGTGCCAACACACTTTTATATTTGATCTTGTAGTAATGTATTCTTTTGAGGTAACCTTAGTCTTACTTGGGGATTATAACAAGTGCTAGTTTCAAAAGCTTGATATTGTGAATAAAATATGTCGATTTTGTGTATTATTTGGATACAGTATGCAGAGCTGAATTGATACTTTTGAAAACTCACATACAAACAGACACAATTACTTAAACACTTTATATATATTATATTAATGTAGCAATTTTCCAATTTGGGTCATAATTTGGCCTGTTTCCAACATTATGGAAGACACTCGGCAATCTCCCCTTGAAACAAAGAGGACATAATTGGAGCCACAGGTGGGACTGGGGGTGACTGTGTCAAGGATACAGCTGATAAAAACCCCGGCATGTCAGGAGTTGGACATACTGACGTCATTCGCAGGAAGTGACTGTAGAGAGGAGCTGCAAAAATGTCACGTCGCTGTCTGCCCACTGGCCATCTGAGGGCCCACTCCTGGTCAGTACTGCAAAGAAGAAACATGACACAACACCAGCTTTCTTCATTCGAGAGCTACAATCTCCAGAGACTTTGGTGAAGGATAAAAGATCCGGCATAATCGCTTAGCGTGGATGTTATTGTAAAAATAATACTTTTTCATGCACATACAGATCACTGTTGTCTGTGAAAACGCAAACCATCTTTCCCAGTAACCTGACCTTTAACCTGAGAAATACCTTTGAAAGAGCAGTCCTGTGCTCATATGTGGTTGTTACCATGTCGGTGTTGTGCGTTTGCGTCCGGGCTTTGACTGTTTGCCGGATGTCTCTACCCTCTCACTACCCATACACAGACTGTAGCTGTTCTGTCAAATGAAGCATTCAGGCCAGAAAATCTAGGAAAAAAAGAAAGTATCTGTCATCTAAGGGTGCGTTCACATTTGCACTCATTTGGTCCGGGTTTAAGCCCATTTCAATTCAGATGCAGAGTTGGTTTGGTCTTATTCTAGTCCAGGTTTAGCCTCAGTTTTGTCCAGGTTTAGGTCCGTGTTTAGTTTCAGATTTAGTCCCAGTTTAGTCCCAATTTTAATTGGATGTTTGAGCAAGTGTGAACCCACTCTAATGATCAATGTGTCTGTTCGACAGGAGCACTAACCACTCTGAGTTTTCAAACATACTCCTGATTACATCCTCCAATACTGAACAGCTTGTGAATATGTTCTGTTTGACTAATCACCACAAACCACACAAAACTGACCTTTAAAATGAGGTAGCCAGAAATTATACTTCAAACTTGTTTATTATACCAATTAAAATGTGTACCCAGGACGAGGGCTGTAAAGTGAATATCAATGAAACCCAATTAACCATAGTTTTTCACCCTGATTTTCATTCAGACTTTCAGATCGAGCAGAACAATCCTCGTGTTTCTTAAACACTGCTCCACTTATTGAGTCCTGTTGTGTAAATTGGTGAGGAATAAGCAATAATGAGCGGATCGTAGTGGACAAATAGACCATCTCGAGCTTTAACAAAGTCTTAGGTCCTCACTTCTCCAACAGGCACATTGTAATCCCATTAAATCTGGCTCTCAGCTCAGACAAATGAAATCATCTGCCGCCGCTGGACTGAGGCCAAGTTTACATAAATAAATTAAGACACGGACCCTCTTCCACCCCCTCTGTGACTGCACCTGGATTCCCGAGCATCGTTTTGTGATAAGAGTCGCTAAATAAATTGCACTGGTACTGTATTAAATTGATAGTCCTCCTGGCCAGTGTTTTGGACACTGTATTATCCGTCCTTCATTGCCTTCTCATTAGATTTCAAATTGGAATCAAAATCCTTCTGCTTATCATTTAGAAGGCCCTTTTTTCCGAGCCTTGCAGAATCCTAAAGTCCCTACATAAAGAGTTTTGTTGTTCACATTGTGCTGTTCTATATCAGTTTGTACAGGATCCAAAACCAGAACAAAAACAAAGAACTTCAGATTTCAAGTATCTCTTGAGGAATCAGCCCCCAGACAAAATCCATGAGGCAGAGATAAGGCTTTAAGACTGAACTCCGGGCTTTTATTCTGGATAAACTGTACGTTTTGGTATCTCTTGCTGGTGCTGTGGTTGGCTTAAACAGCTGGAGGCCCATTTCTTTTCTAATTTATTTTCTTGCAATCTTTTTGTTGCTCCATTTAGTCAACTTCCCCATGTTCCCTTGTTTCCCCATCTTCTTGGACTTGTAATGCTTGTTTCTTCGTAAGAAAACTCCCACACACTGTCTCACTCTTTTTTATTTATTTCATTGATGGTTAATGAAATAAATGAGTGAGCCAGTGTTTTCTCCCAAAGTTTTCAGCTGCCTTTTCTCCAATGCACCAGTCGCCCAGCCAGGTGTGCAGCATCTGTCCAGAAATGAATGCTTTTTTCTTCAGCATTTTGTAAGTTATTGAATGAATATAATGACGTTGACTTACCGGGCAGATGGCCATGTTCCTTGTTCTTGTTGCGCATGTTGTTTTCTTTAATTGCTTTAAGAACTGATTTTGGTATCACAAATAACCAATATGTTTACATTTATTTAAATCACCAGACATATATTGCTGTAGCCTGTCTAAAATTAGGACTTTTTGGAATGTGCTTATACAGATGGTATAGTTTAGGCCTGATGTTAGTTATGTAGTACAAACATCACCAATAGCTTAGACCTCTCCTGCTAAACAAACCTACACAATACCTTACAGGTGAAAGCTTAGTTGCAAACATGTCTGGTTTGAATCTTACAACTGCACATATTCCCCCAGATTATCAAAGACCCAGTCCGTGGCCCTGTCTGAGACGTAATGAGCTTGAGCCCTGGGCGACGCTGTGCTGCTCCCTTAGTGTAGATGGATGGTCCTATTTGATCGCTTGTTATCCAGGTGTGTCCCTCCAAGGTCGAAGCGTTATTGCATTCGCCTAATTATGTAAAATCAAAAGCAAAGTCTTTCCACATCTGAATTCATTACGCCTTGGCAAGGACCCTTCCCCCCTGCCTCACGCTGCAAAACTGTGTGCATTAACCGTGGACTCCTTTAATAACTAGGTCCCGTATCCTATTGGGCTGTTCAAAGGCCTTGCGCTGTTGCAAATGTCTCTAAGTGGGGTGTCCAACCCACAGGAAGCCTATGCATGTTAGTTTTTTCCTCCAACTTCAAATGACAAGCTGCTGGATATATTCACAATGTGCGAGTCGAGGGAGTGTAGGAGGAACACACAATTGCATTTGTTTCGGAAAATAGTTTAATTTCCTCAATAGGCTGAGATGAATGAATGCAATTTTAATTTAATTTCCCCACCAAAAAAACGTAAGAGAATACCGAGGCAAACATTTCATTATCCGGGCCCTGAAGAAATTATATGATGAATTAAAAGCAGGAACTGAAATGAGGGCTTCACTGACACTGAGAATTCCCATTAGTGACCAAGAAAATGAAAGATCTTTCATCAAAGCTCCGGATGACAGTGGCGTATCACTCACTTCAGGCAGCTGAACGTGGCTTTCCTTTAGCGACAAACTCAGATTAAGACGTATCGGTTCTTCAGTGACTTCTGTTTTATCCGCTTTGGCTTTGATTATTTTGCCCGATTGTGTTTAAGGTTAAAGGTGCACTGCGTAACTTTTCTTGTGGAGGCGTTATTACTTTGCCTTGAATGTTCCACAGTACGGCATTAAATGTATCTATCTGGCATTTATTTCATTGCATGTGTGCGTTGTTTTTGTTGTTAAGAAATACCTTGAAAAGCATAGATTCCCAAGCAAGTAAGCGAGATCGCCTTTCCACAGATCTGGTGTGCAACTTGGCCTGCTTGTCTCCACGAAGATAGATCAGTTCAATGCCATACTGTGGAACATTACGGACAAAACAAACAATTTGACCGGCACTGCCATGGACTCTCACAGGGCTTTAATAGAAAAACAATCTCACACAGAACACATTTCATTTCGCTGCAGGTGAATGGGAAAACATTTTATATTTAGATGTATCACTTTGAAACTTTAAAAATGTGTCATTGTGGAAAGTTTTCATATATATTTAAGGCATTGTATGTGTAAAAATTTGCCAACATTTACATATTTGGGGACATACAATTCTGAAAAATTAGTAGAGTCAGGTTAAAATTTCTGGCTGTGTATTAGACTAAAAAATCAAAACAATTTATAAAAAACTTAGAGAGGGGATTTGGGATATTTTATGGGAGTAAACAAGATCTTACTGAAAATTGGCATACAAATTTAAATATTGGCTAATCTTTTAGAGTTAAAACTAGAATATATCAATTTTTGAATTAGATATCAACAATTATTTCGGTACAATCCGTCAAAATGTTGTCAACATTCTTCGTTGCAGATTGGACAATGTTGCTGTTTGAAGGTAAAAGCTTATATGTTGAGTGAGTACGCTGACAAAAAAAATGAGGCAGGTTAATAATTATGATATACTATACTAATGCTTCCAGTTTCATCATTGCAGTGATATGACTTCATTCAGTCTGTTCTAACAAGACATTTGCTGAAATTATAACGCAAATGTGGACAAATGATCCAGAGTGTACACTGTTTCAAAGATTTCCAATGGCTTATTATAAGGCATACTTACAATTATTTCATCAGACAGCACAAAGGAAGAGATCATTTCAATAGCTTCATTGTATGGCAACTCGGCAGATGCGAGCACAGCGGAAACTGACCCTACCGAGCACTGCTACAGGACACAAGCACTGAACACGGTTTTGTGATTGTGCAACCAATTTAACTGAAGAGCAAGTGTAAAGAGCTTTAGCCAGAGGAAAAGATAAGGAAGAATTGTTATTCTCAATTCAGAAGCCGCGCGGAGCTGGATGTGCATCTAAGTTGCAGATTTACAGTTACATAGTGAAAAAGAAGAGCAAGAGTTTTAGATTGTAGATTGTAGCAACTTAACCTAAAGTAAACAATCAAACAAACATAAAACATGACATTGGTTCAGAAAGAAATCTTTTATGAAATTTTATGCTTTCTTTGGAGGACTAATATTGTGAGACAAAAGTGGCACACACAGTTTGTGGCACAACTGAGACCCATTTGCACTTCAACCTCACAGCAAGAAGGTCCCGGGTTATATATCCGAGTTTGCATGTTTTCTGTGTGTCTGATTTCCTCTGGATGCTCCAGTTTCTGACACCACTAAAAAGTTTCTCTCTTGGGCTAGGAAAAAGAGACTTTCCTGGTTAAATAAAGAATTTTCCCCAGACAATAGAATTCTATGATGAAGTTATAGCTTTATAATCATGTAAGTATTTCTTTACTGTTGCAAGTTCGTCTGTTCTCTGCTTCTGCTTGAATGGAATACTTCACATTACTTCTACAAGAGTTTGACTCTTCAAAGTCAGAATAGCTGTTGCAATCTGCAAAGTATAAGGCAAAAACAAGCGGAGGTGGATGAGTCATTTAATCTCATTTCAAGAGCACTATTACGTCACTTGAAATAATTTTGCTCAAGTAAAAGTAAAAGATACATCTGATATTCATCAACCTCCTGAGTGGTTCTGGCTCCACAGTTTATCTGTAAATGGAAGTCGTGGTCCATCTGCTGCCAGTCCGTCTGTGAGAGTAGGATCTCTCCTTCACTGTGATTCTCCCTCAGGTTTCTACTTTCTCCCAAAAAGTTTTAGAGTTTTTCCTTGCCGAGAAGGAGGGTCTAAAACAGGGGGGACATTTATTCATTTGCTAATATCCTGTGAACGTTGTTTCGCCGTCACCCTTCGAGGCAACTGCTGTTGTGATTTTGGGCATTACAAAAATGTATTTAGTTCAATAATAATATCACAATGTCATGATAAAAGTATTATTGTTTATATATATTAACACACTACTCAAAAGGGTAGTCAAACATTCTACTCAAATGAGAGTTACATGATATTACTCAGGTAGAAATAAAAATTGTTGATAAATAATACAACAGTCCAACTCAGCAGCAGTTTTCTTTCGTTTTACAAATGTGTATGATCCCCTCTCTGCGTCACACCTCTTCTATTGTCTGACAGCGTCTTGTTCCTCGGGCCACCCAAAATGATATCCGATGGGTCCGGCTCGAGCAGGTGAGACAGATGTCGTTTTGACATAAGGACAACGGGAGCGGAGCGTGTTGATACCTCGAAAAATTGATTCAGGGGCCAATCTCTGCGACACTGCGCCAGTGTAAGGATCATCCCATTTGCACTGTAATGATGTTTCACAGGTGATGGATGGCTTAAAACAAAGGATGGTGTGCAACAATCTGTGGGCATCTTGGCCTCAAAAGTGGCAATCAGATTTGGTAAGGTCCAGGTTGGAAATATCTGTGATTAAACCGTATGTGTATATAGAAATAGTATGGTAATTATAGGGGAATTTCTCTCAAAACAGGACATTTATTATGAAATAACGAGTGGCACGGTGGCAGTGAAGTTAGACCTACAGCCTCACAGCAAGAATGTCCTAGATACAAATTTTGAACCAGGCGGGGCTTCTCAGTGTGGAGTTTGCATACTCTTCATGTGTGAGCAAATGCATTTATCTCTCGTTATCCAAGGCAGTTACCTTATTTCTGCCGTACTTTGATTACAGGGATTTTGCTGGTCTTTGTTTTAAACTACATTAACTTCACGTCAACAGAGAGAACATGAACTAATTTAACTTTTCCATCGTCCACTGAAGTTCCAACGCTTGGCAAGAACAAAATTAAGCTGTCCCTACTTTTATAGTTTAAAAGGAAAAATCAAAACAATGAGAAATGTTCCTGAGGGAGAAACCCATGGTCAAACACAAACTGTAAGCTGCTCTTCAGGCTCCCACTACTCTTTATGTGCCTGTTTAAAAATAAAAAAATAAAATGTTTCTACTGAAGTGAACAACGTGTAGTTTATGTCAAGCATTCATTTTGCATAAACTATAGTACCAGAAAAGTGCTGCAAAATCTCAAAATGCTCACACAACACAACCGACAGCTCATTTCTGAAAACGATTACGGTTGATGCCGGGGTTGCCATAGCTGCAGCGAGGGAGGATGCCTGTTTTATATTTCCCACCTCCATTTTTTCACAGAGATTCAAATCACCGTCAACAATTATGCAGCCCTTTTGATATTGCCTTGATCCTGGCAGTGTAGTAAAACATGATAAGTGGTGTTGCTGTGACGTGAATGAATTACCTTGAATGTTGAAATAGAAGAAGAACACTAGAGAAATACAGTGCATGTGGGAGCTGGAGAAGTGAGTCCTTGAGGTATTTGATGCAGGAAGAGTTTGCACTGGATTAAAGCAAACTCATCCCAAATATCTCCGTGCTGTGGAGAGGAAGCTGTCTAATTAGTTTGGAGATTTGTCAGGGCTTTTGTTGTTCATCAAAGTCTGCTTTATGGAGAGTTTATTACGTTGCTAGCAAGAGTTAAACTTAAAATCTGTATGCATACGTAAATCTCCTCTTTATTGTTCCTCTAGGTTCAAACCGCAGTCTCCTCTAACCCAGACATTTACTATGCCCTTACTGTTGTTTGGGTTTTTTTATTCTAGTTTTTCTCATATGTGATTACTGATGTTGTGTTCACTCTGTGCAGCACTTTGGAGACCGTGTGTTGGTAAAAATGTGTTATATGGTTCGGACAGGCTCACACTATGCACTAAATTACATGTTTAGCCCTTTTCGTTTGTGTTTCTTTAATTATTATTTACTTATCCCCAAATCAAGGGAGGAGGAAAAAAACAAACATAGGGGTCAAACCATATTTAAAACTTAATGGTCTTTATTGAACAAGTGGAAGTGTAGGATTCAAATTCAAAGGTGATTTAGCCATGGGTTTCAGTATGATAATTTTTTTTTTACAATTTCCATTGAAATGAATGATTTAAAACTAAATATCCTTTCTTTGGTAAAAAAAAATTGAAACTTCAATTGGTTGCAATTAGGAATGTCAGGATTATTAGGTTAATCAATAATCGTAATCCGGACAAAATGTAATCATAAGAACTAAAAAAATAACAATCGTGTTTTGTCTTTTTATTTCAATCCATAGTAAAACTAAAATCTGTCTGTTTTTGTCACATTCACTATATTTTGTCGTTCAGAAAGTTTGATTTCATGAAGCTGGTCACAAACTTAATAGGAATAGTTGTGTGTGGAACAATGTGATCGTTGTTCAGTAATCGTTCATTTGTGGTGTTTTTTTTCTCACAATAATTGTACACTGTACAATTTGATATCGTGCCATGCGGTAGAATTAAGTGTAGGTGCAAAAAGTGTACTTTTAAAATGTATAATGTGTGTGGCCTTATCTGTTTACTGCAGATAATCTTTTTTCTGAACACTTGCTGTTAGGTCAAATTAACCACTGCCATGATGTTAATGTATCACACAACACAAAGTCAGTGAGCATGCAGGGAAGGAATAAATTGCCTTTTCAGTGCAGTTTGTAATAAACAAGTGTCCTTCAAATTCCAGTAACTATGAGCAGGTGGCGGTCATATCGTGGACAATCACAAAGTCCTTTCCGTTCTGGTACAAATCCTCATCATTCTGGCCAAATATCAAACACACAAAACCAAAATGAAATCAATCAATACTTCCACGCAATAACATATGTAACAACTCAAAAGGCTGTTAAAATATACAACTTCAACAAGAAATGTCTTCAATTTGACATTGAATTATGATTCTTCATCTGCATTTTACTTTTCGTTTTTTGTGTATTTTTATTTATTTATTTCTTAAGTATTATTCTTTAAATGTAAATATATTGGTTATTCTGGATGCATGTATTACTTGCAATATGTTTTATGTTTATTTGGAGGGGGAAAAGGAACCTTATAAGTTCACACATTCAAAGATTCTTTGATTCGGCTGGATATTTTTTCTGCAACTGTGCACTCCTATATTCATTAACTTTCATTCTGTAATGTAAAACTATATTCACTTTTAGTGTGCGTTAGGGTTTTTTATAGCCTCTGTAAAAGGGCTACTCAATTTTATGTTAGTGTTTTTTACTGACTGACAATAAATTGCTTTTCTATTCTCATTTTGTGGTTGCTGTTGTATTATAAATAAGGTAATGTGAAACACAGAGAAATCCATCCAGGTTTAACAAAACTGTGAAATAGTCAATATAACATCCCTCTGCACATTTTCTCCAAAACATATTTTTGTAGCAATACAATAATGTTGGAGTCATTCGAGCTCAAGATATAGGTGCTTTTGTCCCCGAATTAACCCTGAGTCCTTTTTATATGATGCTTCAGTCACGACGAGAACAGCAACAGTTGCAAAATACTTTGCCTGGAAAACACCCACTGGCATACATACATACATACTCCCACACAAAAGAGACACACAAACAAGCCCAAATAAACAGGCTCAGCAAAAGCAAACAGTCTTTGGCTGCAAAGGATATCCACGAGCACACACAAACAACTGACAAGTCCCTCTCAGCGGATACCTGACGAGAAGACAGCTCCCGATGCCCTGTCACCGACTTGATGCTGTTCGTGATGTAGCTTTTCAGCACCATGGACAGGGGCAGTGAAGGGAGCATCTCAAGGTCCATCCAAAGAGGCTGAATATCTGCAAAAAGACTGCAAAAAGACTGCAAAAAGACAGCAATAAGTATGTGTTACATAAACTGTAGCAAGTGAGCAGATATGTCATGTATTGTGAACCTAAATTGTCCCTTGAGGCTGTAAATCTGAACAAAAAAAAGTTAATGCACGCAATTGTGTCTTTGAGTCTTTTTATGTTTTCCCGACAACCTTTCTCAACCCCACTTCAGATAGACTTCAGTCACCTGTTGACTTGGAATTAATAAAATATTTACCCATCCACTTTATTTATTTAGAACACCCAGCATGCACTCTGAGGTTTGAGGGCAAGCTTCAACTTGCCTAAGACCAGACTTCAAACCAGGGGCCTGTCGAATGGAACGCCCTGCCCCCCCAGTGGGGGTATCCTTTTAAGGGCCACTTTTATTCTCTTGCTTTTAGCACCATGTGAGTTATGTGGTCCTCTTTCTTTTTTATATTGTTTTCAGTTATTTTTTTATTATAATTTATGGTGTTATTTTTTTGGTACATTAGTTTTGCATTTTGAGTAACAAAATGAGTAGTCTTGTTTATGAAATGTGCTTTATAATAAAGTGGAGTGAATATTATAATGACATTTTGGATTGAGACACCGATGCCCTGGCAATGACTTGCTGTTTTGCAATGATATGTTTTCAGCCCCAGGGACAGTGACAGCCCAAGGAATATTTCAAGATTCATATAGGCATCTGCCAGTAAATAATCAAAGAAAGAAAGAAAAGTTTGGCTGCTCACAGGTCCTGTCTATAGAGAGTTCTCCAGTTGCACATGAGCCTCAAACACTAGTAGAAGAGAAATGTAAATTAATGCTATGTTTGATTCTCAAATGGAAGCTTTGGATTGCCTTTTGTTGACTGTGCTATGAACTGAGTATTATTTATACACTGCTTCGTGTTGGGTAGTTTTTTAAAACCTCCATGAGTTCTGTACTAGTAAAATGGGTAGAATAATAATAGTGCTTTATCTTGCTGTCCTCGCTGTGCTTTTTGTGACTGCAGTCTTTCAGCACCATGGACAGAGACAGTGAGGGGAGCGTCTCAAGGTCCATCTGGGGAGGCTGTATATCTGCAAAACGGCTGAAAATGGGTAGTTATTGCATATATAGAGAGAGTGGTGAGGGGTGTCACTTATGGTCCAGTGAGCCGACTGTCTCCTTGCTTAAGGTCACTAAGCTTCGGGTAGCTCTTCTTTCTCCTTCTCCCAAATCCATTAAATCCAGCAGAGCACTTTTTCAGTTCATCTGATCTTTACTAAAGCGACACAGATTTGAAACTGTCTTACTCAATAAATGCTGCAGTAAGATAATCTTTTGCTGCATAAAACTAACTTTAACACATACAACAATTATAGCTTTATTTGCACATTTGTTTTCATGCTTGAAACATACTTTTTTAAAGTTTACACTGTAACACAACCATTTAGCTAAATTTAGCAAATTTAGTTTCCTATTGTGAATTTAATTTGAATAAATATGTAATAAATTATTGACAAATAGCTTAATACAGTAAAAATGTAATGTGGACTGCTGTGTATTTGGCGCACACATTAGAAGACAAGAATGCCCAGTATTCCCGCCATGAGCATTGCTTACATTTTGTTGATTTAAAATTGATTCTATATACTGTAAATGTATCAGAGGTAGAAGGTGTTTTGAGTTATTAAAATCACATTGACATCCGAAAATCATATTAACATCCTTTCAGATGGATGGTAAACATAATATTTAATATCTGAGCCACAGCAGGGTGTATTAATTACAGAGTCGCTCTTGGTTTGTATGGATTTACAGTGAATCCATTCACTGCATGGTGAACTAAAGAACCTCCTGATTCACAAAGGGCACGTCCATATCTGGGAGAGAGAGAAAGTTGCAATAAAACCAAAGTAAATCCCTATGATACCATTTGCCAGACTGTTCCCTGATATACCTCAGGCTGGATATTAAAAACCTCCGATGGGCTGTCCAACTGACAACGTAATCCATTTAGAGACACTGCGTAAGCAGCAGGAGGCAGAGCGGGTCAGGATACAGAAAGGTCCCACTTCTCTCACACAACAAACAGCAATCTGTTTATCAGGAGTAATCTTTGAAGAGTTATGGAGAAACACAATCATCCAACTCAGAGATTATCAAGATCAAAAGCTCGCCAAGGCACTGGAGGAGGAAATGTGGCTGCC
Organism: Chaenogobius annularis; assembly: GCA_015082035.1. Lineage (NCBI taxonomy): Eukaryota > Metazoa > Chordata > Actinopteri > Gobiiformes > Gobiidae > Chaenogobius > Chaenogobius annularis. The sequence continues at coordinate 4,275,623 of BJKM01000010.1, forward strand.
TGTAATTTATAGAGGAAATTATGGCTCAAGTATATACTGTTCTGCAATGTCATTAATAATTTTACTGTTAAACTCTGGCAACAACATCGGCCAGTAAATTACTATTTTATTTTTGGGTATTTTGGATTTGGATTTTTGCTTTACTGGACACCTGTTGTTTGACTATGTATTTTAACATTGTTTACTGTGTGGCAAACACATTTCTTAAATCTTGGATCTATTTCAAAATTCTGTTAGTGTAAGTCAATATTTTTGTATGTCAATATTATGGATGGAACACATGTCTTTATCAAAACCAAAAACTAGCATTTGGTCAAATGCAATACTAATATCATTGTCACAACAATAAGGATATTTTCTGGTATTTTAACTTCTTTATGGGATACTCATTTCAAAACCAAATGTAGGACTAAAGAGGACACTAGTGAAAGAATCTGTGAAATCCTTGAAGTGGGAAGGGTAGACAAAGCGACCTTTTCAAACTAGAGCAGTTCAGTATGTTAATTAACAAAGCCAGGTCTGAAGGCAGCTCCACGTTGTCTCGGGGCACAGAAGTTCACTGACTTTCTTTAGATTCGCCAAAAAATTGAGTTTGACATTGTTGTTCAGGTGGATGCAGCGCTGCAGGTTCAGCGTAAACGGGTTGTTATCTGCTGGCAAAGAGCACAAACAGGCATGCCAAAGTTATGATAAACAGGGTTGAGTGAGTGAGATAATGCTTTGCGGTGGCCCAGAGCCAGAGCAGAATAGAGATGTAACAACACTGGCACATCGAGAGTTTCCAGGGTTTTTACAGTTGAACAGTTGCTTTGGCACAGTTTGACTTGATAAATAAAAGATGTGCTATTCTTCAATGAACAGTCAATGTGAGTGTTAATTTGCCTATATATATTGTGTATGTATGTAATGTATGTGTATTTATATATACATATCAGTGGCGTGCGTTCAAGGCAATCAAGGCAATCAATGATTGGCCAATAAAATCGAAAATTACTGTGTGTCACAACTATGTATGAATAGTTCTAAAATATAACCAAATAAGCCAGTTTTCCCCTCAATTCTGCAGTTGAAGCTTGGCTGAAATCACGGTGTCTTTTACTGGCCGCTACAGGCCGCTGGGCATTACTGCGCGGGAAGCATGGTTCTGCTTTTACTATAGCGACGCTGTGGAATCTGTGGCCATGTTCAGAGGCCTGTGCTCCGCTCTCTAACATGAGCTTTTAGAACCAGAGCGGAGAGCAGCTTCTTTGAGAGGTCTGCACTTGCGCTCTGAGGACCACACCTCAAACCCATGGAGCTATGCTCAAACCACGCTGTGTGGGAATCAAGGATGTTTGCAGGTTTTGCCCTAACTGAGCATGTGCAACAGCAGCACCAAAACAGACTTAAAAACCATCTTTTAGAGACAAGTCTTTGTTTGTAGCTAAGGCTCTGTTCACGTTTCTAATGATTAGACGTTAGTTACAAATACAGGCAGTCATTTAACAACATTGAACGCTAATTTGTGTAATGAATTGATCGGAGAAATTAGCTTATGTAATCTATTTAGCACCAATTCAAGGTAAGACAATATAACTCAGTAGAATGGGTGTTCACCTTTCATGTGGGAGACCCGAATTCTAAGCCTGATTTGATTTTTTTTCACTTTTCTATTATCCACTAAATATTGATGGAAACCCCAAAATATATATATATATATATGTATATCCCTGCGGGTGGGTGGTCTCATCCCTTTTTCTAAGCTCAGGTCCTCTACCAGAGGCTTAGGAGCTTGAGGGTTCTGCGCAGTATCTTTGTTGTTACTAGTACTGTACTTTTCTGGACTGAGATGTCTGATGTTTTTCCAGGGATCTGTTGAAGCCACTCCTCCAGTTTGGGGGTCACTGCCCCGAGAGCTCAGATGACCACGGGCACCACTTTCGCCTTCATCTTCCACGGTTTCTTCAGCTCTTCTCTGAGCCCTTGGTATTCCTCCAGATTCTCGTGTTCCTTTTTCCTGGTGGACAATGGCTTTCCGCTGCTGTTTACCCACCACCACAATGTCTGGTTAGTTTGCCATCACCATTCTGTCAGGCTGTATCTGGAAGTCCCACAAAATCTTGGCTCGGTCATTCTTTACCACCTTTGGGGGTGTTTCCTACTTTGACCTTGGTGTTTCCAGTCCATACTCTGCACAGATGTTCCCGTACACTATGTCAACCTCAGGGGCCAGCCTCAGGGGCCAGCCTCAGGGGCCTCTTTACACAGCCTACACCTCAGAATCAGAAAAGGTTTATTGCCATTGTCAATGAACAAAATTAATAACCATAGGAACTTGTTTCGGCAACATACAACAATGACCATCTTTTCTCTCTGCTCAGAATCTCCACCTCACTCTCTTCAATGGAGTGGTTTGTGGCTTTGAGATGAAGATGTACGGCACTTTGGTGTCCTGAACTCGCGTGTCTTCTGTGTTGATAAAGCCTCTTGTGAAATGCTTCATTGAAGACAGTGAGATTCTGAGCAGAGAGAAAAGATGGTTTGAAAGAGGGGTTAAGGAGTCAATCTTTCTTAAAAAAGAGAATCCTTCCTTAAATCGTAATGGAGGTTTAAGAGGTCAGGAGGTCCTGCCCTGTGGGCAGAGTTTTCCCAGAGTAGGATATAAACAGGAGTTCTCAGACTTGTTTCACTGATTGAGAATAACTCTTGGATGAGAGTTGAATGACTACAACTGAATCTTTTTCTACAATAAAGTGGCAGGTGTTTAGAAGTGTTCATGAGTCCAACGGCAGAGGGAAAGAAACTGTTCTTGTGGCGGGAGGTTCTGGTCCGGATGGACCGTAGCCCCCTACCTGAGGGGAGCAGTTCAAATAGACCATGTCCAGGGTCAGCTGTGATCCGACCTGCTCGTCCCAGAGCCCTGGAGACGTACAGGTCCTGCAGAGATGGAAGTCTGCAGCCTATCACCTTCTCAGCAGAGTGCACAATGCTCTGTAGTCTCTGTTTGTCCCTGGCTGTGGCTCCAGCTTACCACACTGTGATGGAGGAGGTGAGGATGGACTCAACGATGGCCGTGTAGAACTGCACCATCATCTGCACTGGCAGCTTGGCTTTCCTCAGCTGCAGCAAGAAGTACATCCTCTGCTGGGTCTGGGCCTTCTTGATGGGGAAGCTGATGGTGGGCTCCCACTTGAGATCCTGGGTGATGGTGGTGCAGAGGAAGTGGAAAAAGTCCACGGTGGTGATGGGGGAGTCTGTCATGGTGAGGGGGGGCTTGGGGGCTGTGACTTTCCTGAAGTCCACGATCATCTCCACTGTCTTCTGGGCGTTGAACTCCAGATTGTTACCGCTGCACCAGGACACCAGCCGGTCCACCTCCCTCCTGTAGACAGACTCATCCCGCGTCCGAGATGAGCCCGATGAGGGTGGTGTCGTCCGCAAACTTGATCAGTTTTACAGAGTCGTGGCTGGAGGTGCAGCAGTTTGTGTACAGGGAGAAGAGCAGAGGAGAAATTATACAGCCCTGTGCGGTTCCTGTGCTGGTAGTCCGAGTGTCTGTGACATGGTTCCCCAGCCGCACACACTGCCTCCGATCCGTCAGGAAGTTAGTGATCCACCCGCATGTCTGTCTGGGACCTTGGGTCTTGTCTGGTTTGGTAGATCTGGGCCTCTATTGCTCTGGTGCTCAGGACCTGTTCCTGTGCAGCCATGATGAGTGCCTCAGTACAATACTTCAGTCCGGCCCGCTCTAGCCATTGGTAGGATTTCTTGATATCAGCCACTCCAGTTATGTTCTGGTGGTACATCCCATGTAGGGACTTGTCTTACCATGATGGTCCCTCCTCCAGCACCTCATCCTCTGTTCAGAGACATCATCATAACATAAAACACTGATTAACAATAAAAACAACATATATTCAATCCAAAGGGCATGCATTAAGATACAATTCAAAATTACTATAGTATAAAATAAAAATAAAAAGCATTACTATGTACACAAGAATTACAGTTAAATGGACACATGCACATATATTTACTTTTCATATTAGTTCAAGCAGAGGTTATAAGAAAATTGTAATAGCCAAGGTCAAATTGTCATAGTCAAGGAGTTTCTTAGTACAAACCTCATTGGTATTGGGTTCAGATCAACATCACAATAGTATTCAAAAATCAGTGGCAACACCCGTCACTAATCGAAAGCTTAATTACTGAGAGAGTGAATGGATAACTTTGAGCCACCTCAGCAACTAGTGACCGGTGTGAAAAGCATTGTACTAAAACATGTACCATGGGCTCCTCCCCCTGGGGCCAGGGTCTCCCCTGAAAAAGAGATTCTTAATCTCAGTGGGACTTTCCTGGTTAAATATAGGTCAATAAATATTAAATATACAAGCATTCCTGTAGCCCATGATTGTTGGTGTAGAATCCCACTTGTAATTTGAATGAATCACATAAATTGTATTGTCATGTTTTTAATGGTGTAAAAAATATTTAGTCACCCTAATTCAGAAGCGATTTTTGTGTGTTCACAAACTCTTGAGAATCCATTTTATTAGACTCAATGGTTTAATGGGCCAATCACATGGCATTTAGGGCCCACAGGTGGGACTGGAACCAATCACAGAGCAGCATTGTGGTTTGGGCGGAAATCAAAACAACCCAAACCAAAACAAACACGGCGGTGCCGACGGTTGTACTTTAGCCTATTTTAGGAGAAATACGGACTATTATGAAAAAACGTGCACGCAATGGCTCTTTGTACATTTGTTGAAGAGAAAGAGGAACACTGGATCAGCTTCTTCCGTGTTGTGACGCTTCAACCAATCAGTGTGAAGTTGTTCTTTTTAACATCCCGACCGCTTTTAATGTGAAGAACTCAGTTCAGAGTGAGACACAGATCAATCTGGTGTGAGCCAGGTAGGGCTGCAGCTATCGATTCTTTTAGTAATAGAGTAATATATCAATTATTTTCTTTGATTAATTAAGTAATTGGTAAATGTTTTGGTAAATTCCGTAAACTATTTAAAAGCATATTAAATAACTTTCTTAAATAAACAATATTGTTCATAGTAATAAACAAATAACAAATGGAGTTTCTGCTTAGTATGCCCTCAAAACAGTAACATTCACTTCAGTCCAAACCGTTCTGTTTTATATAAATATACATAAAGGACTAATTAACTTGTCACAAGAATGTTTGAAAATAGTTGCAGCAGCTATGAATTAATTCGCTTTTATGTCACATCACTTAAAATAAGAGATTTGTTTGTAAAACTTTATGTTGGGCGGGACCAGTGATCCTGGTGATTTGAGCGCTGGCTCTGCATTTTGCATTTTGTCATTTTGCAGCGTTGTCGCCAAGGACTTTCTGTTTCACAACATATTATTATAACATGCTTGCGGTTCTCTGTGCTGTTTCCATGTGTATTGGCTGTTTAAAAGTGCGAGTGTGAATGGTAAGCAAGGTTGTTGTGTGGGGGAGCGGCGGCTGGGGTGGGCGACGCGCGGAGCTAGTTCCGGTGGTTAGAGTTGCTGCTCGGGACATCTGGTCTTTCCACAACAAAACTCTTTCCTGGTCACACCCGTGAGTTTGGAACGCGCCGCTCTCTCCCCTGTTGCGCTTCCGTCCAAGCGGGACTAGCACCGCGTCAAACGAAAGCGCCACAAGTCGTTCCATGCGTTGGACCTGTTACTGCGCAGTCTGGGCCATACTGGACCTGCAGACTCATGTGTTCAGCTTAGAGAGGAACGTCTGTTTGAAAAATCTGGAATAAATCCCCACTGTCGCATCACATTCACCCAAAATCTTTGTCCCAGTCTGCGTAAAACTGGCACAAACTGACAGCCCAACACGAGATCCGCACATAAGATGAGCTGACCACAGTGCCCTCCGGACCGTAGCATTCCATCGAGCACTCAGGTCCGGTTAAATTGGCACAAGCCCAACCTGAGGACATACTACGCATTGTGCAAAACAAATAAAGGTGAATTAAATTATAGAAACAATGCATCTGCGTTTCAATATTTCATTTTATTTATTTATTTTTAATTTTGGGAACTCATTGAAAAACGGGAAATCATCCCGTTTTATTGCTCACTTCTTTCATTGCCTGTAAATGAGGCCATGACAAACATCTCCCACAGGTGGTGCTTTTGAATGCCACAGTTCTCAGTCATTGGATCAAACACTATCACCATATTTGGACTGGCACCATCCCACTCCCGCCGCCAGTGGCCAAGTCAAGCCTCTTTATGCCAGCGCTAAGGTCGGGAAGATAGCGAAACTGCGCCCTGACTCCGCCCCCTGGAAAAGGCTCACGTCAGCGCTACCGCCGGGGGCAAAATACGGCCCTAAATGTTTGTAAATGTAAAACTAGTATTACTCAAAATAGTATTACTCAAGTAGAAGCACAAAGTAGTGGTTCACAAAATGACTCAAGTAGAGTGAAAATGTTGATGTAAACTCTGATATATAATGTTTTATATTTTTATACATAAGTTTATGTAATTGGAAGGATACATTAAATGAGGCGCAATATCTGGTATATTTAAAGAATAAACACAAATATTAGAAAAACTAAAACATAGCTGAATGAGCGGGGCAAGAAACATAAATGTTGAAATATTTTAATAGCATCAACAAAGCTTTTGTCACTTACTTGCAGTGGAAAGGGGAACCAAAACTTTCCTTTACTTTTTATATAAAAGACTGTAACTTCAAACTAAATATTACTCAAGTACGAGTATAGAGTATGGTGTCTAAAAACTACTTTGAAAAGTACAATTTCTTCTGACTACTCAAGTAAATGTGAGTCCTGAGTCCTACCCACCTCTGCAGGTTTGAAAATATAGAAGGCATGAATGGGCTTTACAGTTTCCAATTCTATTTGTTTGTGGTGCACAAAGCCACTGGCCATTTTCCAAACACTGACTTTGTATATGGAACAATAGGTTTATTTTGAAACCTTTCACCCTTAGTGGCTGTATGACCTTTTACAGGTGAGATGTAATGCCATTTTCCACCATACAAGCGGCACTGACCAATGCACCAAGAGATGTGTTGAATGTGCACAGTATTTCAAACCACAAGCCAAGGAAAATGTTGTAAGAAAATGATTTTCAAGTAGGCTTATTCATTCTCATAATATTTGTCTATTGTCAAATCACCGAATTAGAATCTTTAATGTTTTAACGGCTTTAATTATGATGAAAAAAACCCTAAACATTTTTTGTTGAATGGCGTGCAAAACCGTTGAAGAAATTCCAAAGAAATTGCTTCATGAGTCATTTATTTTATGATGCTGCTGTTTCCATTCATTGGGTGAAAAGAGTGAGTGAATACTACATTAAAAGCTGACACTCCCTGAATTTCAAGTAGGTTCAAATAGTGGGATTTAACACAACACAGCACCCTTAAAACTGAGTACACCAGTGAATAAAAAGCTTTCATGGTTTGACACAGACAGAAGGAACACTTTTAGTTGTAGGGCCCAAATTGTTGTTGTATATTAATATTGAGCGAGTGCTGAATCAGTCCATTATAAAAGACAGACAGATTAAACGACAGATTCACTGATCAACTGGCGGTTCCTCGCTGCAGCAACACACGGAGCCAAAGTTTGTTGATTTTTATTTATTCAAAAAAAAATTCGTTCGCTTGATTTTCCGCGCTTATCAAGCATCAAACTCCTCCAGTTGGTGCCGTTAGCTCGCGATGACTCATGCATTGACACAGGGATTTACCGTCAATTTATTTAAGAGGTTTAGAAATATCAGCGACGACAGGTGTCATCCAGCACGACTTCGCTCTTCTGCAGCTCCTTGCCGAGAGAAGGGGCTCTGGCGTCTCGAGCAGGGGGCACACGCGGGGGCCCATTTGCATAACTCTGTCCAATGTACTGTCTGGATGCGAGAAGGCCGGCGGTTCAACACTGCCACCTGCTGGACACTGTAATGTGGGCCGCAGTGTATGTTTATTTGAGTATTTGAAATCAGAAGACTACTCAATTTAACAGTAAAGTTAATGCTTTGACTTGATTTCTTTGCCATGGGGAATTTTGTGTTGGGGATATAGCTATAAAAATGAAAGAAAGGTGAATAAAATTATAAATGTGTAAATGAATAGAATGCATATATAACGGGCATATATATATATATATCTATATATATATAGATATATATATATATAGATATATATATATTTACATATGAATAAAACATATGTAAATATGTTTTATTCATTCATGTATTATGTATGTATTTATTTACACATGTTACTTTGATGTTTTTCCACTTAGGATTTCTGTGTCCCTCAAATGCTTACAGTGGCTTGCAATAGTATCTGTACCCCTGGAAGTATTCCACATTGTGTCACGTCACAACCACAAACTTTTTTTGTGAAAGAGAAATACAAAATTACATACATTTGAGAAGTGGAAGAAAAATTATATTTGATTAAAACTGCACTGAAGTGCAGCGTGTAAAAGTATTCAGCCATCCTTAGTCAATACTTGTGTAATTTTTGCACATTCTTCAAAACAGCTCAAACAGCAGTTTTCTGATCTGGCCACATATTCTCTGATGGATTTAAGTCTGGACTTTGACAGGGCCATTCTAACACATGAATGTTTTGTTCTAAACCATTCCATTGTAGCTCTGGGTTTAAGTTTAGGGGCGTTGTCTTGCTGATTGTGAACCTCTGAACAGCTTCCCTGTCCCTGCTGAAGAAAAGCAGCTCCACAGCATGATGCTGCACCACCATGTCTGACATTGGGGATGATGTGTTTGAAGTGTTGTGCCCTGTTAGTTTTCAACAACACATAAAGTTTTACTTTTGCTTTTGCTTCTTTCCACTCTTCCATAAAGGCCAGATTTGTGTAGTGCACAACTAATAGTTGCTGTGGACAGATTCCCTGTCCACCTGAGCTGTGGATCTGCAGCTCCTCCGAGTTACCATGGGCCTCTTGGCTGCATCTCTTATCAGAGCTCTCCTTGTTCAGATGTAAGTTTTGGTGGAACAGTGAACATATCATCTCTGTGAGATGTCCAAAGCTTGTGAAATCTTTTTATAACCTAACCTTGCTTTAAACTGCTCCACAACTTTACCCCTGACCTCTCTGGTGTGTTTCTTTGATGTTATGTTGTTTGCTCCTCAACATTCTCTGAACAAACTTCACAGCAGCTGCATTCATACTGAGATTAGTTTACACACACAGGTGGAGTCTGTTGAATCATTGGGTCAACAGTCAATCTTTCAGCAAACATCTGGAAACTTCTGACAACACAAGAGGCTGAATACTTTTGCACACTGCACTCAGTTTTATTTTTTATCTTAAAATGAAAATCATGTATAATTTAATTTCCACTTCACAACGGTGTGCCACTTTGTGTTGCTCTCTCACAAAAAATGTCAATACAATTTATTTAAGTTTATAGTTGTGACTTGACAAAATGTGGAAAAGGGTACGAATATTTTTGCAAGCCAATCTAACCTCGCTTCTTCCCTCAGCTTCTAGCATGCAGCCATTCCCATATTTATTTGGCAAAAACAGAGTGTCTTATAGTGCATGTGACAGGTTCTCATGTTTTTATTACTTTGTGTGGTGGGACAGCCCCTGTGGTAAATAGAGATTCCATTTGCTCTACTTTCTGTAATTTTTTTATTTTTTATTCACAAACTGAAGCTTTACTGATGTAAAACTATGATAAATCTGTCAATATGTCATCAATAAGGAACATTCTATCAAAAATGCAGGCACAATTTACACTCAACAGAAGCAATTTTCTGACAGTCAAACCATAAATATTGTGTAATATATGGATTTCAGTCCTTGTTTATGGTATGATTGCTAGGTAACAGTTGTGGAATTACTTCCTATGTCACCATCTGCTGCTCTTGTCCAATCAGGAAGTAACATTATTAAACCACCATAGTCCAAATGAGGAAAAGTAGTCAATTAAAAAAAAATATATATATATATATATATATATGCAAATAATAAATATAATTATTTACAGTATGTTTAAGTGAAATGTGCAGTCTCACCTTTCATATGCACTTAGAGCATCTACTGTATGTGTCACACACATTAAAGGCTTCAAGGGCCTGTAGCAAATACTCAGAATGTGAGAGTTGCTGATCAGGAGAAAAAGACAAAACAAAAAACAATGAGCTTTTCAACTAATTCAATGCCCATGGTTTAGCTATATAGAGTCAGGCATAAAATGAAAATGTAACTTTGGGCCAATGAAGTTGTTACTAAACAAAGGAAAAACAATATGGGATAAATGTGTGTGGTAATTTCAAAGAAATAAAACTGCATTCTCTTACATTTTAAATTGTGGACCAATGTTGCCCGCCAGGTTATTGTTTGTTTGTTTCAGACACACAGAGCTTCAGGATGTTTTGAACCGAAAGAAGCAACAATTAGTCAGATTCCAATTCATACCTGATTAGTGATGCTTTGTATAATTGTTTTTTTTATAGATAAGTATGCCCTACTGCTGCTTAAAAGCAATTAATCCACTAATGTTTTCAAGGCAAATGGTGAGGAAAAAAAAGTTGAAACCAAGAAATTCAGGTAATAGGACTTTTCAGACTCACACACTTAACAAAACCTTCAGAAATCAAAGGCAAAGTCAAGTCTGGAGGACAACAAACAATGCTCACTGAAGCTGAGCTCTGGGTCCAAAACCACCAGCAAAAACTAGGACAACAGTATTAATAATTTGTTATTGAGCATCTTCTGGTGCTGGTCGTTCTCTACAAAATCTTGGATGTGTCAGTGAAGGAGACAAGAGATTTTACAATAGCCCAGAAAGAAAAGGTAATAAAAAAAATAAAACGATGAATGCTGAATTTTTAATTGTTCTTAGTGCCAAGTAGACAAAATATTGTGAGTTCCATGTTTTGATAAGGCATCAACTTTAGGCCTAGGATTTGTATAAGCAATGAATGAATGAAAACATATAAGCAGATAGTTTTGTAATAGTGCCTCAACACCTGCATTTGTAAACTGTAGTTGTTCATTAACATAAAGTAACTAATAAATGTCTTTCTCAGTCCTGTTCATTGCCCATTTATTTAACCCTTAACTTTAAAATAGATCACCCATAGATTCTTCTTTGACACACGTTGAGTTGGCAAGTGAGTGCAGAGAAGAGGCTGCGGTTGCCAGGAAACCATTTCATCTTGTGTCCTCTGAATAGACAGAGCCCATAGACATCCTCACAGAGAGCTGGCGCCTGCACACACAGGACAGGAGAAAACTTTGTGTAATAGCAAAAATCAATAATTTTTTCTAGAGAAGCCACTTTCTCCTATGAATATAATTACCCAGAATAAAATGCTTTAGCCTATATAATTGCAATGAAAATAGGTTCTATTAAGTTTAGTACGCTATCATAAATGTGATAAATGAAATAGTGCCTTGAGATTTACAGGGGGGGGAATGCCTGACGTATATATTTTGCCCCGTTGTATTTTTTATTTTTATTTTTATTTTTATTTTTATTTTTATTTTTATTTTTATTTTTATTTTTATTTTTGTTTTTGTTTTTGTTTTTGTTTTTGTTGCTGCTACACGAAGGAAGTTGTATCGCTACTTTGATTAGCCTTTTGAAATTCAAGTTGGGAGGAGAGCAAAAAAGTATTTTCGCTGCATGATTCACAAATATAAAACAAAACAAAAAACGTAATGACGTATATTTCAAGGGACGAGTGGAGGGCGGTTCGGTTCAAATAAATAAACCAAAATTTCACACATGTCAAGTCTATTGGAGCTATTAAAATGTCGGACAAGTCGCATTTTTCAAAAAACTACCAACACTTGCGTTGCGAACATATTAAATAAGCATAGAAATTACTAATAGTATTCGCTCGGATTTGCGTCTTAACTGAGAGGTCTGGTCCTAAATAGCTAGCTAAGCTAGTAGCTAGTTCGCTAACTGTCAGCTTTAGCTCGCACATTTCTTACCTCGTCTACTCCGTTCACATCCGACGTTTCATTTGATTTGACGCATCCAAAAGTAGCTCTAATAATGGCGAGTGTTCATGAAAGTTTGTATTTTAACCCGATGATGACAAACGGGGTTGTGCATGCTAATGTGTTCGGCATCAAAGACTGGGTAACGCCGTATAAAATCTCCGTTTTAGCGCTGCTTTTTGAGATGACCGCGTCTAAAGTTAGTCTGCCGAAGAGGAGGCGACTAAATGAACTCATCCTCCCGCTGCAGCAGGTTTGTTTCCATCGTGGTGAGTGGGAGGCTGACCATTCTTTAATATGTAAAATGGTGTTATGTCTTGTTAGGGTCCTGACCTGTCTTTTGGACAGTTCGTGAGGACAGTAGAGGAGTGTTGCCCGCAGACAGCGTCTGCTGTCGTACTCAGGTGTGCATTATATTTATGTAATACTATCTTATTATTTGATTCAGTAACAACATCACTTTGCTTTGTATATGGATGCGTTTGCGTTTGTTTGTTTGTTTGTTTGTTACTTTTTGAGATAAAATGTTATAATTCAATCTTTTTTAGGCTTCATGAAATGGCTGATGGAGAGCTAAGGGACATGGAGCAGTTCTTTTCTACACTTCCATTCACTGCTTTCGATACTGAAGCCTATAAAACTAGTGTTGTTGGTAAGTAATGATGCCAGATAAAAACTGACTAACCAACTATTCATTTTAATTTACCAAAGTCACAAAATGCATTTCACACATGCCTAATCAAATTATACTCATCGTTTGACATGAGTTTTAAGGCATATTTTTTATGACATACAGCCAGATTATCCACGAGCAAGATACCTTACTCACTTTGATTACAAAATACTCATCAGAAACACGAAATAAAATATATGATAAAATGTGAATAAATACAAACCTGTATGCACCTGTTACAACTACTGATATATTTAAATTAATTCTTAAATAACCAGCGTCTATGTTTACATGCATGCAAAAATCGCATTATTATCAGATAAAAAATCTGACAATTATCATATATTTTAATCTGAAAATGATATGCTAACTGCAGCATCTGATGTCAATATTCCTTCTAGCTGTTTACAACTCCAAAAATCTAGAAATCTCCTCATGCTTAATGAAATCTTGGTATTTTCTTGCTGTAATAGGGCTGTTTATGAGACACATGCTCCTGGCCTACAACAAGCTGTCATTCAGTCAGGTGTACAAACTGTACAAGTCTCTGCAGCAGTACTACCACAGTCACTACGCCAAGCCCTCTGACGAGGCGACTCTATCTGCCCTGAACTTTGATGAGTCGGACATGGACCTCACCAGCACTGAGGACACTGTAGGAGACAGAATGGACAAAGATGAGTTGGATACCCCACTGCATGAGTCAGAACTCAGGTTTGTAACATTTAACACTTAAAGAGAATTACAATTATGAAATGTAATCAGCTGTTACAAAATTAATACATTATATATCAAACTTGTTATGATCTTGCTGTAATAAATGTAGAATATACAGGGTGTAATTACAAGATCTACAAGTAAATGTATTTCAATGAAAATAGGCTATTTTTTAAAGATGTACAATGCTTTTTATTTAGGTTGGTCTGTAGGTTTATGTTGGTAAATGACTTAAAGAAGAGCTTTTCGATTATTACCTATGGAATGATGTCAATTTAGACCACTTGTTTGTTTTAGAATTGATAATGCTCCAAGTAAAGGTCCTCTCTCACAAAAACAAGCTGAATACTTCCTGGCAAGACAAGTAAGTGGGAAATCTGTATCGTTTTAGCTAAATAAATTCATAAATAATTCATTTATTTCATATCTTGCTGTTTTTAAATGAGGTATATTTGAAATAAAATGAGACAAACCACCACCTACACAAACTGTCAAGGTTGTGCTATATTTAAATATCTTTTTCCTCAGGCGTACCTTCTGAAGAACGATGAGAACAAAGCTCTGAAACCCGCTGCCCTCCAAGAGGAGCTCAATAACATGCTCAAGTTTAACCCAGACTTTGCTGAGGCAGTGAGTCTTTGTCCGCCCACGCTATTCAAATAGAGTTGAAAATGAATTGTTATAATATCCAATTGTTCTTTGTTATTCAGCATTACTTGAACTACCTGAACAGTATGAGGGTGCAGGACATATTCCTTTCTGCTCACAGCATCTTGCACTATTTTGATCGGCTGATTTTATCTGGAAATGAGGGGAAAAGCAACGGTGATGAGGGCTATGGCCGAAGCTTGCGTTACGCCGCTTTGAACCTGGCAAGCCTGCACTGTCGCTTCGGACACTAGTGAATATATTGTTCTCATTTAGGATGGATCAATAACATTATTTTATAAAATATTACACTCTCAGCTGTTTTTTATCCTCTTTGTCCTCAGTCAGCAGGCTGACCTCGCTCTACAAGAGGCAATACGTATTGCTCAGGAGTCCAATGATCACGTTTGCTTACAACATTGCCTGGTAATTAACCACTGCTGTCATTATCCTATGTTATGAATTGATATACATTGGTCAGTGGCTATATCCAAATGTAACTAAAGCCTTTCTCATGCTTCTCCTCTCCATGTGTTTCTTGTTAGAGTTGGCTGTATACTCTGGAGCAGATGAAGGGATCTGACAGCACCATGTTGACAGAAGATTCAGTCAAAATGGCTGCCCATTTCTGTTTGAGAGTAAGCGTTTCTCTAAACCTTCCAAGTTTGAATAGTGCTTTGCGCATTTGCAGAATAATATGGAATCATCAAATGTTCTGTGCCCCTTAAAACTAAAACTTAATTAAACTCTATTTCTTTGTGTAATTATTTACCTTGAACTGGGTTTGATTTTTTTTTTTTTTTGCTCTAGTACTTGGCCTCTCTAGGCATTCAGTTCTTTTTGGTCCAGCAGGGGGCAACGCAGGGTAAGACGGCACACAAACTGATGGATGCGCTGAAGGACACAGACATCCTGCACTGGAAACATAGCCTCTCTGAACTCATCGAGATCAGCTTGGCTCAGACTACTTCCATATGGGAGGATGTACGGCAAAAGGTCAGGCCATGTCCTCTCTCGCCCAAACACCACACTGTCAAAAACTCTTGTCTGTTACTGTCATCCGCATGCCAAAGCGGCCGTATGCTTAATTTGTGTCTCATGATTGTGATATATTGCAGCACCATGTCGCGCTCAGCAGGCGCAGCTACTCCTCAACATGAGCAGCCTGGAGCCGGTCAACTTTGGGGTCCATCAGAACAATACAGAGGCCTTCGCTGTGGCTCTGTGCCACCTGGCCGAACTGCATGCTGAGCAGGTTAGACATCTCATTTGATTGCGTCTCGCTGCTTTCCGTCTCGTCGTTGCATATCCATTAGTCAATTGGCCGAGCAATGCAGGAAAGTAATAAGCATTGATCAGGTCTGCTTCTGGGCAGTGCTTAATATATCACTCTTGTTCCCATGTGCCTGTTTTAGGGCTTGTACAGTGCTGTTTCAGAGATTCTTCAGCATTTGAAGGCACAGTTCCCTCCACACACGCAGCATGCCAAGGTTTAATGAAACGCACATTTACAGTCACTAATATGCATAAAATAAAAAAGCTTTTTGTTAAATTACATTTGGTGATGCAATTCAAATGTAACCTCTGTTTTTTGTAGTTATGGATGTTGTGTGATCTAAAAATCAAATTTGAGAGACATATGAATGAAGGAAAATACCATTTGGCTGAACCACTAATTGTTGCTATGTCGGCTTTGAATAAAACCCAGGGCCTTTACAGGTAAAGCCTAGATAAACATTATTTTTTAACTGGATTGAGCTCTTTACAAACTATGTTTTTCTTACAGAAAAGCCCTCGTTCTGAAGGCACTTAATCGCTCAACAGAGGCATACGATGTCCTGCAAAGACTGCAAGTTCACTGTGACCAGACAAAATGCACAGAGCTGGCCATCAGGTAAATATGTGCTGCTTATAGTTTAAGTTCTCTCGATTTGTGGAAAAAGGTTATAAACCAGCTGGAATTTATTGAATCATATTTTTCTACTTCCGTATTCCACCCATCATAAACAATGGACTGCTGTTTTCACATTGAAGATTGCGCAGGCGTTTTGGCCATTTTGTATTCCGTAGCCAAAGCCGGCATCCTGACTCAGATTTTGTTTTTGACAGAGTGATGCTGTCCACTGCGGCGCTCCACTGGGGGTCGTCTGGCTTCTCTACAGCACTGCCTCTCCTCCTGCAGGCCCTGGCTCTGGCTCGACAGCACCACTTACAGTCTCTTGCCTCAGAGACAATCCTTCATTTGGCCTTCACTCAGGTCAGACAACACACAGAGAGGCTTTGCTTTGTGTAAACACAGCTGCCGTTTCCCTGAATGTAAATTGTTTCCTATGGCTTCAGTATAGTGAGGGCATAAGTAGCATTTGGGGTGTAGTTATGGTGCACCACATATACACGTTAGTTAGACATTTTCAACAATACTGACAATCTTCATTCATTTTGACCAAATTACTATTTCCAAATGGAGAACAATAACAAAGGCTTTATCTGTGCAAGTTTCAAGACTTTATTGTAGATTTTCTGAAAAATGGGGGCCAGAGTTATAGCCAGCTTTGTAATGGCTTAGATTTCTTTGCAAAACGGTATTTCATTGTAAATATAAAGGGTTTCTTAAAATACACTTTCACGTTCCCTAAATTATGTTCAACTAATCAACCTTTGCCATTGTCTTTGTAGCTGATGCTGGGGTGTTCCTGAGCAGGCTCTCAACGTCACGTTTTGCATGAAGCCATTGAGCCTGTTTTAGCTCATGGATCAGTGATGGACAAAGGCCGTGCCCTGCTGCTCATGGCCCGCTGTCAGATGGAGGTGGCTGGGTTTAAGCCAAACAGACAAGGACAAGCAGGTAATGGTGTAATGGTGCCGAATACAGATTTTTATCAAAGTTTCATATGTCAGTCCTAGCTTTTTTGACTCTGGGTGCTTTATTTTCTTCCCAATAGATCTAAACATGCTCGCTGTGGCTGTAGGTACCCTCAATATGATGCTACAACGTATTTCTCAAAGTTAAACTGTGCAGAACGACTCAGGGAGATTTACTACCTCCAGGCTCAGCTCTCTATCACACTTTGGGACAAAACAGTCATTGCAAAAAAAGTGCTATGCTTTTCCGCCTCTTGGATCAAGAGTTACAAACGCCTGCTCCACCTGTTTCCATGAGGCTATAAATGACTTTGAACCTGCCCTTTTTTTTTTTTTTTATAACATCGTGCAAAGACTAGCGCTCTCCACTAGATGGCAATGGAGGTCTTTCCTTCTCCGTCAAGACAAGTACATGTGCAGCTCAATAAATATTCTGGAAAATTACAGTTATGTCAGTAGTTCAATTTCTATTAGATTAGTTACTATTGTTGCTCATCATTCTCAATCATTGTCCCGTATATGTTGGGTTTTTTTGTTTGGGTATGCTACAACGGTTCAAATTAAGATATATACATGATTGAAATACTTGAGTGTACTTAAATGTATAAGTGCACGTCATCTTTTGGTCTGAACTACTGAAAATGATTTAACTTTTCCAAAATATTCA
Source organism: Chaenogobius annularis (assembly GCA_015082035.1). Classification (NCBI taxonomy): domain Eukaryota; kingdom Metazoa; phylum Chordata; class Actinopteri; order Gobiiformes; family Gobiidae; genus Chaenogobius; species Chaenogobius annularis. Next base: position 4,293,153 of record BJKM01000010.1, read on the forward strand.
TCACTCAGGTCGGCCTATTAGCTCTAACAGTTATTGTGAGGCCTTCATGACAACTTACAGGGCGGCACCAAGAGCAAAGTGTATCAGGAAATGCAGTGGCAGAACCTTGCCCCTCAGCTCTGTGATTAATGAGCGTAATCTCACTGTTAGCAACAAGACAAATGTGTTTCAGTGCTCAACGTGATTCATACGCTTCAAGAATACAGATGAAGCTTGTATCTAATAAAAAGCACCACAATAACGAAACATAATAGACCCACAATATAACAATGAAATCAACCTCTGTCCGGTACATTTGTAAAAGCCACTCCCATACAGAGACCCTCACAGAAATGCTGGTTTACTCTGTCAATCTGAAATAAATGAGAAAACATGCAATACATTTCAGTTGTAATTGGGTTTGCTTTCATTCCCAGGAGTTAGTTTGATGTTCAAACAGAAAGTAGTCACTGGCGCATAGTAAAAGCCAGACTGTCCTGTTTTTATATAACTAGGCCACTGTGCCATGTCCTGCTTTCACAAGTAGGGCCAAAAGCCTGAGGTGGGCACAAGTCCAAATGTAGTGAAGCCTTTTAGAGATGAATATAGTATATGGACCACAATGCTCAAAACAGGACCATAGCAGAATGCTGTGATAAAGTATAGAACCATTTATGCTAAAAAACTATGCATAGTAATGCAATACTGTTTGATTTCATGTCACTTTCTTGTTGAAATGTTTAATAGCCAGCAGTGCAACAGACGAGGAGTATGAACAATGCGTATTTAGAAAAATATAAATGCTATATTTCTCTGTTTATTTTATACATTCATGTAACTCCTCAATTCTAAACATTTCTCATTTGTTTAGAAATCAATACAGTCATGCACATAAAGGTTTTGGACATAGGTTGACTTTGACAACCTGAGATGGAAGTATTACTTTAAAATATTATATTTTCTGAACTATAAACAGGAAAACAGATTTCTTGCAGTCTATGAGCAGCTGCTGTACCTTATACTATAGTAACTTTACATTGTACAACCACTAGCTTTGGTTGTTTACCTCTTGTCTTTCACAATGTGTATGTCACAGACCGAGTTAAATACAGAAACAGCAAATACACGTTGTGCCCATGGTTTGCGATACGTCTTCGGAGGTTATTAAGCCGCCCTCTTCGGTCAACAGGGATCTCTGAACAAGAGTCAAAAGTAGTTGTGGCTAGAGCCACGTCACAAAATGTTCAAAGAAATGAAGTCAGCTGTAGAGGGCAGTCAATTTCTGTCTTTAATGTCTTAATTTAAAAGGGTCGCTGGAGTTTAAACATCACAGATGTCTCCATTGGGTCTGTGTGAGTGTTTTTCAGGGGTGTATTGTCACAGTGGCAGTGAGAGGCTGGACATCCTGCCTCAGTAGCCCGCAGGATAGCCTCCTTTCCTGGGGTCGGACTCTGCACACAGGCGACCTCCTTGTCGCACCACGGCCTGCACCACTGAGTCTGGGGTTTCCAACATCTCTGTCACATGGTTCTTCTGGGCCAGACCCTCCAGGACACTCTGACAATATGTTATTTTACACACATCAGTTGGAGTCATGCAGCTGTTTTGTGTCATTTTATATTGCATCTCCAAACGATATGTATTATAATAAATGTGATTGGGTTGAATATATTGTTACAGTACCTACCTCCTCAAAGCCCTCCTCTACCACGGTCATATTAGGATTGAGCTGATTGTGAACTCTTGGCTCTGTCACTGCTTTTTTTAGGTCGTAGTTGAAGAATAATGAATTTAATATGACCTGGTATTGGACAGGATTGTTATACAAGGTCAGATCTATAGAGTATGGCTACACAGAAATACATAGGACTCACTAAGGCCGTGGCTGTAGTGATTTTTGTGCCGCCTGAAGCTCCTACAACCATTTTCACTCTGTTGTCTTTGTCAAAGATAATTGTAGGACACATGGACGACAGTGGTCTTTTGCCTGGAATAGACCACTGGGTTATGACTGACCGCAAAACCGCAAAGACAAATCATAAATCCAAATATGACACAGCCACACCTGGTTGGATGAAGTTGTTGGGTGATGGGGGAATTCCAAAGCCGTTAGTCATATAGGGGGAGCTGAAGTCATCCATTTCATCATTAAAAATTATTCCTGTCGATCGAGACATTACTTTGGATCCAAAACTGAAGACAGAATGGTAAAAAAAAAGTAATAATATATTTTTTTCATATATCAAATATATATATATATATATATATATATATATATATATATATATATATATATATATATATATATATATATATATATATATATATATATATATATAATAAATATTAATTATATATATATATATATATATATATAAAATATAATATATATATATATATAATCAGTTTTTATAAATGACTGGTGCTCACTATAAAATTAATTGTGCTGGTTGCTCCACACGCACTCCCATCCTCTGCTATGACGGACAGATGGGCCGTCCCGTGGTTGTCAGGGACAAAATTACAGGCTCATTAATAACTGTCTCGGGTGTGGTGGTGTCAATCTGATATTTTACTTCCTCTATGCCGTCTGCAAACGTAAGGTCTGAGGTCATTTCTGGATAAGCTAAAAGATAAAAGCTTGTCAGTTTTTTCAAGTGTCTTAAAATGATAACTGACAAGTATATGTCACGTGTGTGTGTGTATATATATATATATATAATATATAATATATAATATATATATATAATATTAAAAAAAATTATCATAGACATAGCTTACATCTGTTATGTTGAGGTAACGTGGGTCCCCGAGCCTGCTCCTCTTTGCATAAGCAAAACGGAAAGCTTCTACTATTCGATGGTATGTTAAAGTCTTTTGTTCGGCTGTGGAAACGCTTGTGTCTGTAAAGTTATACCCTGAAAGACATTCACAAGAAATTGTTTTAATGAATAATCATATATCACTAGAACACTTGTGTTATCTGATTTCAGAGAAATCTATCTCAAGCCACAATCTAAAGCTGACTGTAAACTCTAAGAATATTTATAACAGACTGAGTAAAAGATGTTCTCATTTTCTGACCTAAATAAAACTGATTTTATTCCAAGCAATCCTACTGTAGATGACTTGGGTGAGCAGATGGCCTGTGCATAGATGGTGATTTGAGTCTGGCACAAATGCATTGCTGCTGCTCTGTTTTGTGTTCCTAAAAGCAGAGTGTTCACACTGATGAGGCGACCTGTGAGGACCTGACATCTTTCTTCTGGCTGAATGCACAGGCCCTTTGCCGCTCACCGTCCACTATGTTGAGGATCAGACCAAGGACAGGGCCGCTGGAGGGGGCATCTGGAACATGCATGGTGTACTCCCCCACATTCAGACGCAGAGGGTTCTCATTCAAGACAGGCTGGTACTCCAACAAGTCATCCAGTGTAATAATTCCACCTGCAATACACATAACAACACATCAAATCTTATATCACTCACAACAGAAATTAACAGAAAAATGTTTATTAAGTAAAATAACCAAATGTTTATGTTCTGTTGTGAATAATAAAGATTAAAGTTGTAAATGAGGAATCTGAACGTGAGACCTGATGCTTGTATGTCCTCCACGATGCTCTGTGCCATGGACCCATTGTAAAAGACATCTGGGCCCTCCTCTGCTATTCTTTGATAGGTCTCTGCCAGTTTTGGAAACCGAACAATATCATTTTCTTTCAGGATGTTCCTCTCTGAATCACAAAATACTTCACTGCGAAAAAAGAAGTAGGAATGGAAAAAGAAATGACCAAGTTAAACTCATCCATCTTGGAAGTGCCATGTGAAAGGTCAGTCCAAAATATCCTTTCATATACAGGCACCTATCTATAAACAATAACATGTCAAGCTTTAGTAGTCCAATTTGAAAACCAAATAACCGATTCATTAAAAGTAAAAACAGTAAAAATTAAGCATTATTTTAGTTTGTATATAAGAATTCTACTCATGGTTAACAACTAAAGAATGTCTCAGAAAAATGTATTAATACAATTACTTTTCAGGTATTAAGTGTTAAACTATAATATATGTAGATCGTCCTTTTATATTTTGTTAATTGTAAACTGTATTGTTGATTACAAAACGGCTTAATTATAGAAATGGGTTTACTGACATTCAGTTGGAGTAGTATTTTACCAGAGAAAGCAGCAGATTTTTAGTTACGGGTTTTTATTGTTGAAAAATGGCTTTGTGACATTTTTTAACCCTGCATGTATTACTCATGTATTACATGTTTTTTACTGAGAGGGGGCCGATGAAAACATACATTTTCAGTAGCTTCAAAGGTTATGAATACTCAAACATGTATGAAAGAATCAAAATACAAACTTTATAACTCATAAAAGTTGATATTACTTAAAATGTCCTTTTTAAACAAATAGAACGTCACACATCTCAACTTCATCCATCACAAGGCTTCGATTTACTTCTGTTATTACCAACTTCTCCGTCCTCACCACATAATGTCATCTCCTTGAATAGACTCTTTGCTTTTGAACAGTGCGTGGGCCAAGGCTTTCCCAACAGGAAATCCATCCCGGGCCAAAGCGATGCTCGGCTCAAACAGCTCCTTCCAGGGCAGCCTGCCATGTCTTCTGTGAGCCATTTCATAACCACGAATCTCTCCGGGAATGGCTATAGACAGCCCCCCTTGATCAGGTACAAAACACAAAGACACAGCCAATTTGAACATGTTTTCTACTTAACACTTGACTAGATTTTGAAGTATTTATTTTTTATTTTTTGAAGATATTTTGATACACTGGTCCCATGCTGTATTTTTTATCTATTTCAATTGCACTTACTTATTATAACTTACAAAAACGCTGTACTGAATGATGTAAACTGGACAAAAGTTTTTTAGTTGACAGCTATGGAACCTATCTGAACCATTGAGGGATTACACAGACAAAAACACAATATTTCATCTGCAGCCGTCCCTTACATTTTAAATGCTTTTTCAGCTCCGTTCAGTATCTCACGAGAGAAGACACCCTCATTATAACTCCCACACGGGCTGGCTTATTGCAAAACCAGAACTTTAAAGCTGTATTTGCACGCATTCAATCATACCAAATTTGAGACCGGATTAAATCAAGTGTAAACATAGCGCGAGAGCTCTGCAGTGACTTGCTTTAATGTGTTGGTGCTTTTACCTGTACGAGAAAGTTTAGTGTTGTTTCCAAACATGTCCTCAGTGGCATTCATGGGTGCAGTCTCTCTGGCATCAATGGTTTCTACTTTACCTGGAAAACAGAACATGAGACAGAAAGTAGTGTTACGACATTACAAACTTACATTTACATTAAACAGGATTGCATTTATAGACGTTATATCTTTGTTGTACACATTTAGATCGTCTTATGCAGTACTATTGGTTTTAAAAGTAACTAACTGACCTGTTGTAGCATTGTAGATGACAAAGAAGAGTCCTCCACCAATTCCCATACTGTGAGCATTTAACAATCCTACACACAACAAGGCAGCAATGGAGGCGTCTACAGCCGAACCATTTTTCTTCAAGATATCCCTATAAAACAAAAGTATAATAAGAATTACAAAATAATTAGAAAGATAAAACAATGACAAGAATGAAACATCAACGTCAAACCTAAAATAGGCCTTTTAAATATGTCACCTTTGTCCTTTTTCACCTAAATGTATCAAGTTCTCCTGAAGATACAGCAGTGCTTTATATACTTTATTTGACTGTGCTTTTACCTTCCTACTTCAGAGCACTTCCCGGCGTCTGCGGCCACAGCTGCCTTGGAGTAGAAGTGGTCGGTCGGTGCAGGTGTGTTTTTCTTCCCCAGTCCCATAATCACTCCCAAAAACAGGCTCACTGCAGCTACCAGGACCACCACACCAGCAATCAGGGACTTCCCAACCATTTTCCTGGACAAGAAAACCAGTTCATCCTACAGTGAGTTGGATTCCATCAAATGTCCTCTTCGCACTAGTACAGCTCTTGTATGGCCAATGGTTTAAGTGAAGTTAGATCGTTGTAGGTAAACATGCTATTACAATGAGTCAGGTAGCATTTACAGTTTGGTGATGGCATGTGCGGTAACAACAATGTGTCATATGGCAGTCAAACTTAAACACACAGTAGTAAATGTTGTGAGACTGAGATGTGGTCACACTTGAACAATCAACACATCAAAACTGGGACTTAAACCTGAACCAAACCAAGACTAGACCAACACTAGACCAGGACGAGAACGAGAACGGGACCAAATCAAATCTACATTAGGCCTGGTCTCAAACCTAGACCTAGTGTGAACTCACCCTCAATTGGACAACATTTTGACTAAATGAAGACAAAAGAAAGGGTTAAACTAGAGAATAACAGACAAATTCATTACATTGCCCCTTCAGAATGACCCTCCCTCCAAAACATGAAAAAGTGATATTTTTTGTGTTATGTGTTGGTTTGTTTGTTTTATGTTTGTTGTTGTTTTATTTAAAATAAATTAAAAAAGGAAAAAAAGGGAAAATATGTTTTTAACCCGTGCACTATCTTTTAGGGTAGCACAAGGGTTTTAATAGGATAAAGCAGGAATTAACAGGACAGATCCAGAATGAAACCAGGTTTAAACAAAACTTAACCTTAAACTAAAAAAAAAAAGAAAGTAGTGGAGTTTATTCCTCAGTTTAATAAACACTGATTCATATTTAGGTGCAATGTGGTTCAAAATATCAGTAGAGTGCTGCCTCATTTCTATGATCTAAAGCTCTCGGCATAATAAGCATATGCTTCATGCCCATTTGAAAGTACCAGGCAGACTGAGTGGGCACAGACAGAAACAAAAGGACACAGAGGACGTTGGTAACTTTTTGAATCATTAAAGCGACAGCATGGGGTCAAAAACTCTCAAAGACATTTCAAACATTGTGTGACTTTATGAAGCTGAACGGAATAGCATTGCATTACTTACACTGGTTATTGATCAGGGGTGTTCCTACCTAAAGCCCATTGTTGCTTTATAACTCCAAAATTCCACATAATGATAAGTTGCAATTTAGCCGCAATAGTACTAGGAGGTAGTACTAGGAGTTGTAGCAGTGACAATAAAGATAGTGGGGAAGGTTGTGTACTTTTATTCAACATACTGAATTCTGCTGTTGATGAATTTAGTTTATTCTATTTACTATTTTTTGCAAAACAGAACTCTGTTTTTTCTTTTTATGCCTCTTTTATAACTCTTTATTCTGTTGTCCATCCTGCAAGCTTTCTAGAGTGCAGGAGAAAGTGCTCTGTTTACAGATTCATGCCACATCCAGCTGGCTCTCGGGCGGTGTGATTGGTTCAGCCCGAAGCGTTGCCATGCTCAGTAACACTGCCATACTCCATTTGGATTATATTCGGCACCCTGCTTTGCACCAATTGAAATGCCCAAGCCTTCACCTTTGCTGCAGGGATTCAGGCTGGCAGCATCAGTGACGGCACAAAACCAGAGTGCGTTACCTCAACTAAACCTGCGTGCTACACGAGGCTGGGACGAACTGATAAAGCTGCCCATGAGCCCTCCTTCTGCTGCCAGGTCCAAATCTAATCAGAAATATTGTTGATTGTCCAGGCTCACAAATAAACTAAGTACAGTTGGACTGAAATGTACATCTAATAGGCATACAATATAACAAAGCTTCTATATGCAGTATACAGCCTCATACGGTTCATTTCTGAGGACTTGGTAGCATTTATTTCTAAGCAATTTGAGTCGATGTGTTGAATTGCATTACACAGGATGCATTAGGTCTCTGGTTCACCTTTCAGAAACTCTGAAAACATGCAAGAGCTACCGTTTTGGAGAGCCTCTGACCCACTCGTCCAGCCATCAGTGCCCTCATAAAATAATTGCGTCACTATTAGTTCTGGAAGATCTTAATTATTATAGAAACAAGTTTGTTGGACCATTTCACGTGTCGCATTTCTCGTTTGATTTTTCTCATTCAATGTGATTCCTGCGATTACTTTTGGTATTCCTCTAGTATTTCCAGGATTTCTCATCAAATTTGCAATTTTTCCTATCTTTTGGAGTGGTGGAATATGTAGTAGTAGTTAGTTCTCACTTCTTTGTAGTTCTAGAACTAACTACTACTCGCAATCATGCAATGATCCTGGCAACTGTCCAGAACTACTAGAACTACATTGTAGTTATTACTTGTTGCGTATGCAGTGTTTTTGCCATTCAGTGATCATTGCAACTGTACAGGATATGGCTATGCATTACGCAGTTACTCGCAATGGCTTCTTGCCATTGCCCAGTTTCTAGTTATCTTTTCCACTTTACATGCCAGTGGTCATGATGTTAATAGAGCTAATAGATGTATAAATATTCATAGCCCTCGTGCTATCTTCGGGTCTGGATGACCCACAGGTGTCTGTGGTAGAACGCCTCCCCCATCCCACAACAACATGAAAAAGTTGTTTTAATTTTGGGGTGTTTGTTTGTTTGCTGTTTTATGTTTAAAACAGAAATACTACAAAAAAGGAAAAAAACATCTTTAACCCACGCACTATCTTTGAGGGGAGCTCAACAAAGATTTCGTGTGTGTGTGTATGTGTGTATATTTTGACTTTGCGGAGGGATTGAGCCCCCCACTCCTTTTTCCAGCAGTAGGTTTCACATACAGTTTAAATGCATTATTCTCCCTGAGCCAGGCAAATCAAATCAGGCATCGCTGTTGTTTCTAAGCAACAGGTTTAACCCAGCTTCATGAGAGAGGCTCAGAAGGAATGTGGTCATAACAGAAGGTATAGGTTGAACTTGATTATTCCACAAATAGTGTATGATATTCCTTTTAAAGACAAGTTAAAAGCATTTTTTTTTTTTTACTAAAAAAACCCCAAAACAATAGCACGAATCATTTTTATTCAAATACAAAATGTATGATTTAGTTAATTGTTGGAATAATTGGAAAGATTTTATCTTTCTTTTATACATTCCTTATTATTGTATGATTTTGTGTGCTTAATAAACTGTTCATGAGACAGTGTTGCAGAAGTAAACTGCTGAGATAATCCAGCAGCCTGTTGGACTTTGGAACTGATGACCAGTAAGATAAGCAAGAAAATACCACTCAAGATGATTTGCTGGGAACCTAAGTTCAACCAAAGTTCAACAGTCAATGGATGACTTGTGTGTGCACGCTGTCGCCAGTTGTTCCCTATCCTTTAGGGCGGAGCTGATCATGTAAACAGGGCGTCCCTTATCTTTAATAAAAGAGGAAGGCGAATGGGGATGCTTTAGGAAGCACTGGCAGATGGAGCACGAAGCATCCCTCTGCCCGTCCGTCCTCCTCCGGAGAAACCATTTTGATTCCCTTGTCTTTCTTCTCTGTTTGTTAATATTTGGGTTTGTGTAGATTTTAGACCCATCATTAATAGCATCTATGTACCAAAGAAATGCCAGTCAAAAGTGTTTTAGAAGCTACTAAATTACATTTCAGTCTCAGAACTGATGTTTTCATAATTTGTCAATTTTATAATGTATAATATTTTTCTTCAAATCTCATAAATAAAAGTGTAGACTAGACCCTTCAAATTCTCAAAATAGACTGTTTCATTAATCCAACCCCTGAAAAGATGCTGGACCAGACGGTGTCTCCCCCGCCACCCTGAGACACTGTGCAGGTGAACTGACTCCGTCTTCACAGACATTTTTAACACCTCCCTGGAGTCATACCATGTCCCAGCCTGATTCAAGTCGTCCATCATTGACCTTGTCCCCAAGAAGCCCCAGATCACTGGACTTAATGACAACAGGCTTGAGGCGCTGACATCTCTAGTCATGAAGTCATTTGAACGCCTGGTCTTGCCCCACCTCAAGTCCTTCACCTCCTCCCTGCTGGACCCCCTGCAGTTCACCTACAGAGCCAACAAGTCTGTAGAAGACGCCATCAACCTTGCACACTTCAGCTCTGCATGCAACACCATCCTCCCTGCTCTGCTCCAGGACAAGCTCTCCCAGCTCAACGTGCCCAACTCCACCTGCAGGTGGATCACTGACTTGATGGATCGGAGGCAGTGCGTGCGGCTGGGTGAGAATGTCTCAGACACTCGGACTATCAGCACAGGAGCTCCACAGGGCTGTGTACTTTCTCTTCTACACTTCTCCCTGTACACAAACTGCTGCACCTCCAACCACAACCTGTACGTCTCCAGGACTCTGGGACGAGCAGATCAGATCACAGCTGACCCTGGACATGGTCTATTTGAACCATTCCCCACAAGAATAGTTTCTTCCCTCTGCCGTTGGATTCATGAACACTTCTTAAACACCAGCCACTTTAATTACAATTTAATGTGTCAATAATCGTGAATAATCGTTAAATCATGACATTTTCTCATGACATTTCAAACAAAACGTGATATGGTGAAGTCACATCGGGGTGATTGATGTAGATTAGGCCACCACTCCTTAAGGCTTGCTATCTAGGAAAATAGTGTATTAATTTCCTCCCTAAATTGAATGGACTCAAACTTTTGATCATAGAAGGACAATATGTTCACAGACAAATTAAAGGTCAAGCGCTTTAGTTGAACGCACCAATTGCGCGCCACCCGAGGGTCCCGGGACACAGAGGACACCCCTCGAGACTGACAGTGATTCAGCGTGGTTGTGACAGACGCGAACATGCTGACCCAGAACAGGTTTGCCTACAGACAAATGTATTTATATTTATTATAGGAGTGAGCCACAGGCGGATTTGTGCGAGTTCAGAGATGATCAAAATGAGACTTCTGGCAAGGATAACGGCGCGGCAGAAGTGCATTTCAGCTATAATAGTTGACACATTTTGACATGTTTACGTTTTGTTTTTGCTGGGGATTTGACGCTGTGTGGAGGGAGCCACGTCCCTCCGAGCGCGTCGGAGCAGCGCGCGCACGGATTGGTCGGACGCTCCACGTTGCACGGATCTAAAAACAAGCAGACAGACGGGGAGGACGCAAGGAGCCAGAGCATCCCCAGCATCCGGGGACAGACACGCGTATTTAATCCATTTAATGCATCCGAACTGCGAAGTGTGTCTGTGTGCACGGGAAAACGGCGGCGCGTGTTTGGGACACTAAAGAAGGAAAACGCTGGAAATCGCCGTACATCGACGTAGCAGCGCCAGACAACGCGGCGCTTTCCCCCACTCTCCGGGACATCGGGGCATATTATGGGTCTTTCCTCTTGGCGATTTTCCCACTAGTAACTTCAACAAAAATACTACTTCTGCTCCGTCATGGGCTCCAGACTGAGTAGGCAGAGCAGCTTGGACAATGAGAATTTCTCCAAGAAGCGGCGCAAGCTTGACGGCACCGGTGAGAGCGAAAGAGGCAGCAATAACAAGGGCGGAGGGGACTTTCTCTTTGCCTTGATGCTCAAATCAGACAAACTGCCCGGGATGCTGCGGAGGACCAACCATAGCCCGTACATGAGGCGAGTGGCGTGGATAAAAGAGATCCAGAAACTGCTGCGCGAACGGAGGATTGAGCAGGCGACAGACGTGCTCAAACTACTAAGAAAGGTGAGCGTGCGTGTTTATTGTGAATTTGTGTCCTGCAGCTGACTACGCACATCCTTGAATGCAACAGATGGGGCACGGTTTGGATGTACGCGCGACCTAGTTTGCTTGTCTCCTCTTTGACCTCAGAGTCTGAAATTGAAACATTTCCACACAATCTGTTGCCCCACTTCTGATGATGCCCAGTCTTTACTATGTGCTTGTACTGAAAGTAGGCCATTGGCAGAGCTGAGGGCCTGTTGTCTCTGACTCACTACGCTGTCCTCTCTGTGTTGACCCTTGATTTGAATGAGTAACTTGTAACCACACGTGGGCATGATCTTATTTCCGAATACAGTTCACCCCCTTCAGCCTGTGTCTTTGCTCTTTATGCCCAGCTCCAAATGTAGATCTCTATCATGACCTCTTCCAGAACAATGTACAATGTCCTGGGAATTACATCTGAAAACAAAGAAAGAAAAAAGAAACCTTCTACTGTGAAATATGTTTTTCCATTTATTATGCAGCTCATAGCTGTTGTGGAATTGTGCAAATGGCTTGAATATATTTATAGCGTACTAGAAATCCTGTAGTTGGAGTCTACACGATCAAAGAAAAAGATGGGTCAAAGCAGTGTCTGGCCTCGACCTCATGGCCCCTTTCACTACACCCATTAATTTCCAAATTCCACGTCCCTTTACACTTCACTTCACTCTGCACATGTACATAGTCATAGAAGAGGGCACCTCAATCTGACCTCTTCTATGACTATCTTTGAAAAAAAAAAAAAGAATAATTAATCTATGACCATACAACAATGTCAACAGTCACTCATTTTTGTGTCAGTAAATACAAAACTGTATGGATATAGAGAAATAAACAAATGCAGGTTTGCTTTGAGACATGCACTGATTTCTGTTTCGCTATAATAAGAAAGTATGTGTTTAGTCGATCTGTTGATGATGTTTGAGTTGTCTAATCATTTCATTTCGATTATAAGGATTCATATGCATACCAGCAGGAAGGAGAAATCATGGGGTGAGTTATCTGAAGATTATGGAAGGGAATCAGTAGTTTACTCTGTAGACTTGTGAGTGCAGTTTGGGTCAGATGCATGGTCAGATCAAAAAGACACTGAAACCATTGGAGAGCTTTTGCCAGTTTGACTCCACTTTCCCCTGTAATTGACTGATCATTTGGAACGGCCATTATTTTATTAAACTAAAGGACATATTTTAAAGCATTTAAAAAGACCAGATTGATTTTAATATTGTTGCCCAAATGATTTGATAATGCATAGATAAGTAGGAAATGAATGTTCTTATCATTTTTTCCAGTGTCATCCAAATAACTGTAATCTCATTGAACGTTAATGAAATAAATAACCCTATCAAACGAAGGAAAAAAAAAAGGAATATTTTTAATACAGCAGTGTGTTATATCACTCTCTCAAGATACACACGTAACAGATTAGGAGCACAATAAATTAAAAAGAGATTGGGTGGGTAAAGTGTTTTATAACTTGTATAACTCCAAATCTAGGGGTGTGGCACACATTTTTTTATATAAAAATATCTCAAGTGAGAGAAATAAAGATGGAAGAATATTCGTGGTACAGTTTGACTAGTATGAGACCCCAATGACTGAATATTTACGCCCTTAATACAGATGAACCTCAATTTTTAAAAAACGTAATACTGGAATCTGCTCAACCATACTGTCAATGTTTCATAGGGGGAGATTTTAAATTTGATCCTAAACTCAAGCATAGATAGGTCAAGTAAGGATCATAATCCACTTTCAAAGGCTGCAATCGTTATAAAGGAAGGTATGAAGCTGGGCTATGTAGATATATGGAGATTAAGACCCCCAACTGAAAGAGACTCCTCTTATTATTCACATATCCACAAAGTGTATACCAGAATTGATGCGTTTGTAACTGCTAGCTCTATGTAGCCACACGTGTTAGAATGTGAATATCTGCCCTGGATAATCTCTGATCATAGCCCCTTGAAAATGAATTTAAACATAAAAAGTGAATTTGTACGCAAAAGGTGGAAACTGTGTAACGATACAGCCTCAGCCACAGCGGTCTGGGAGACTTGGCTTGCTTATACTCGTGGGCAGATTATCTCACATATTGCTGACCAAAACAAAGAGTATAAAAAGGCTTATGCCAATTTAAATGAAGATATTCTCAAATTGTAAAAAAAAAACCATAAGAACGACTGAGAACGAAAAGAGTAAAATATAAATGGACCCTGAAATGCCGAGAATTGAATCAGAATCAGAAAGAGTTTATTGCCATTGTCAATGAACAAAATTCAAAAACATAGGAACTTGTCTCGGCCTTAAGGTGCAACATAAAACACTATAATTAAACAATCAATCAAAAAAGGGCATGCATTAGGAAACAATTTAAAATTACTATACAATAAAAATAAGAATAGGCATTTCTATGTACACAAGTTTACAGTTATGTTTAAAGTTACAATCTATTGAGAACAATCTCTCAATAGCCGAAACAGAAGCACGGATTGCAAAAATGGAAAAATGCATAGTTGACTTATTAAAAAACAAGAACAAGTGAGTTTCATGAATGAGAAGGGTGTGGTGATTGTTGAAAAATCTGTATAAAACCGAAGTAGAACCAACTATGAGTGAAATGTTTTTGAAGCGAGTAAATTTTAGTACACTTTCAGAAGACATGAAAAAGAGTTTAACATTTTTAAAGAAATTCTCAAGCCTATTGGTATCTCCTCTGATTAACATGTTTAGAGGATTTTATTAAAAAAGGGAAATTACCAAATTCATTAGAGGACGCTGCAATCAATGTTTTCTGGGAAGGATGAGCAAATATATACTTTGCTCAATGTTTCTTCTAAGGTGCTCTCCAAACCTCAAGGAAACAAGCTTGAAAACTTTATAGGACATCTGATTCATGTTAATCAGACAGGCTTCACTAAAGGCCGCCAAGGTTCCGATAATATAATATATAACTTTGTCATATCTTACAACTATTAAAGGATGCCCCGGAGGCAAGAGCGGTCCTTGCGATTGATGCTGAAAAGGCATTTGATTGTATTGAGTGTAATTTCATTTTTTAAACACTACATGCTATGAATTTTGGAGACTCCTTTCTTAAATGGACGAAGATATTATATTGAGCACCAGTAACTATGGTAGTAACAAATGGTATTACATCAAAACTCTTTACTCTTGAAAGAGGATGCCATCAAGGTTGCTGCGTTTCACCACTTTTATTTGCAATAGCTATTGAGCAATTAGCAACAGCAATATGTAATAATAAAGGAATAAGAATCAGTAATCAGAATTTTAAAACCTCTGTAAGCAGACTGTCAAGTCTCTGCATGAGAAAGGGAGAGCGAGAGAGAGAGTTGGACCTCTTTAATCAAACCAAGCACATAAACGAGGTAGCTCCATGACGACCTCATCACAGGGGACACAGGCGAGCTCCCTCCAACTGAGCAGCACTATTGTTAAAAAGCTTCTAAAACCAGAAATATTAAAGAAACAAGATGTCTGAAAGATCTTTCTGAGATTTATTTCACTGAACACAGGAGCTTAATAGTTGTCCTAGACAGGAATAAGTATTGGAGATATGCATGTAATCCATGCAAGTGATTCTCAGTGTCTCAGAGCATTAGTCAATTAAATTAGGACTTAAAGTGCACATTTTTTCTAATTATTACTGTCTTTTGTGGTACATTTTTATCATTGTTTTACCTAATTCCAATGGTAGTTTGCTGAGTTCTAAAACAGAATCTCTGTCATCAATATGAGACGTTCCCGGAAAAATGCCAGGACAATTCAGACTGTGCATAACGTTTGAAATGCCACAAAACGGCGGCTCCTCTGGCCGACAAAGTCATAGCCGGTTTGTTGCACTGCTGTTGCTTTTAGCTACACAGTCTGAACCATGTTGGGCATTTCAAGATGCCTCCAAGACCTTCAGAAAATGATTATCAACGATGTCCATATAGTTGTGGACTCACTCCATCCTGTAGCTTAAACTGAAATGTAATTTCCTACTTTGCGACATTATGACTTCTTGAGAGCTAGCACACTGGTCACAAGTGTTTAAACTTACAAGTGTGACAGGGACTGGGATGAGATTAGCGGCGGAGTGCTGGACTGGAAATTTTGCCGGCAGAAGGAGCAGACGTTTAGGGAATTTTCACACAACTGTCAATTTTCCTTGACAGTTCAAACATTTATTAATCAGAATAAAGATGTCCTTGTTTGTCAAATCATAACTATTTTGTAGTCTAATTTATGTGGAGTTGGGCCCTTGTTTACAATATGGTTGCTAGGTAACAGTTGTAGAGTTACCTATGTCATGTCTGCTGCTCATTTCCAACCAGGAAGGAACATTATAAACATCACCAAAATTGTCAAACTGGGGAAAAATAAGCAACACATTTTGTATAATCTTAAATATAACCATGTGCACTACGTAGAATGTGTCTAACCTGCCATTTGCATTTTAAAGGTAGGTTTTTTTGACGAAGTGTTCGCCACCTACTTGTCTCCATGAAGATATTATTGCTTTAGCATTAAAATTATCTTCATCAATACTCTGCATTTGACTCATCCGTCAATGCTGCTGTTGCTGCTGCTGCTGCTGCAGTTTATCTGGGGGTACTACTCCTAAACCAGGCAAAACTCAAGACATCATCAAAACTAGTCATTTCAAATAACCTAGGGCTGGGCAATATAGAGAAAAAATTATCACGAATTGTGCCCTCGTATTGATCGATCTCAGTTTTGGATTCAATTAAAAATATATATATATTAATATATTAAAAATACCCTTCTCACCCTATGCGGGTGGTCTCATCCCTTTTTCTAAGCTCGGGTCCTCTACCAGAGGCCTGGGAGCTTGAGGGTTCTGCGCAGTATCTTTGCTGTTACTAGTACTGCACTTTTCTGGACTGAGATGTCTGATGTTTTCACCTTCCTGTACACTATGCCAGCCACTTAGTTATGGCGCTCCATGTATGCTTTCCCTGCCAGCATCTTGAACCCTTCAAAAACAAGGTGTGCGTCAGGTTCTTGGGAACCAGAGCACCTTGATGAAAAATGGGCTACTGGAACAAGGCGAAAATGGACGAGATGCGAGAACAAGGCTCTGATGGAATATATATATATATATATATATATATATATTTAGTAATGATTTCATGAACATAAACTATGCAGACTTTTAATCTATCCCAATTAACCCCAAACATTTCAAATCTTCTCCTCCAAGGTCTGACTTCTATTTGAAACCACATGTTTTTAGACAGTGGACTGGCCGTAAACCTCTCGATTCAAAATCCTCAACCATGTCATATTCGATTAGACATGACTGAATCTCGATCTCTCAGAGTGTAAGTGCCTTTATTGTGACAACCGTACAGCAGCCGGAGAAACAAGCCTTGATGTTCTGCTGTGATAGGATATTGGAATATATTTTTACTCTTCTTTCAGATGGGTTGAAGCTTGTTGCCCCCGCCTTGGGTTCACACCATGTTTAGTGTTACCTTTGTTGAAAGGGGAGCCGGTAATGTGGCGCTGCTGCCTCCCACTCAGACTGTCTATTAAAATCAATGCTGATGGGGTTTGGGTGAAGTCCCGTGTGTGTCATGGCGGTCCACTGTAGGCCGTGTTTCTAAAGCCTGCTCTCCTCATTAAAATTGGATGGGGTTTACACAAGACCTTGTCATTAGAGTATTGTATAATATAGAATGGTACAAAAGGTATGCAGTGTCAAAAACAGGTCTGAAATGCTTGAAAACATGAACAAAATAGCAACAAATGTAGGTAAACAGACTGAAAAAAAGAATCAAACCAGAACTAAATCACAGTAAAAAATAAACCGGGATGACTAATTTTGTCCAATTCTAAGACGTCACAAGTAAAGGTAGGAGATTTGTCCAAACAACAACAATTGTTATTTTGGAGATTTGCTAAATTCCAATATCAAGTATATCCTCTATAAATAACATTATTTAAGAGACCTCAGAAAGACACACAAACGTCCAGTATAATCTCTTGAACAAGGGTATAACGTATATTGGGATCCACTAGATTTGAACTCCAACCAAGACATTTTCTGACAAATTATAGAGAAAATTGGGAAAATATCGGATGAATATCTTTAATCAAGATAATGCGAAAAAATATCCTGTATGTTTATCAGTTTTAGAATGAATACTTGTCAAGCCCAGTGCACATGTTCTTTCTTAGCCACAGCCAGATCTTAACTGTCCAGTCATTCAGCGTTAACCAGGACCAAACATCACTAAGCCAATTACTTCTTGTCGTCTTCTGGGAATTAGAACTAATTTAGGTCTAAACTGCATGAAGTAGAACTAATGCCAGCCTGTCTCATATTATAAATTCCGGCTGGTTTGTAGCTAATGTCTGCTCATCCATTAAACTTAGTGTTTACTTTCTTGTCATTACGGTTTCCTTAATCAGAGGAGGATGTGTAGACGTTCCAGCTGCAGCGTTCTCTGTCAGACTCTAATCCCCCTCAAAAGGCCACACATCTCTCACGACTCACTCCGCTTCATTTACCTTCACTGCGCGTCGTCAGCCCGAACGTAACATTTCACTTGTCTTTTAGGTTTCTGTTGTAAATGAGCAGTCCATGGCACGTGTGAGGGTTTTCATCTTGACTCAAAACATCGAATATATATAATTATTTAAGTCATTTGTAAACAACTAAATATCCTGTCCTATTTTCTCTAAAAGCTCTACAAAGATTCTTGTTTATCAGATCAGTCTTCTCCCAAAAGCTGATGCTCCTGGACTATTAAATCTAATCGCAAATGTTATCGCAACCGCAGTGTTTGTCAGAAAAAATCGCACTTAGATATTTTAGCAAAATCTTTCAGCTCTAGTTCAAACTGTATGCAGGGAAACTGTGGTCTTCCTCAGTGTTTTGAACGCAAATCCAGCTGCCAAATGTCTCTTTCCTGACTGTTCTCTGATAATCAAAAGCCTGAAATTAATTAGAGTCACCGCAATGTAACTCTAGATTAGCATCTCTTCGGTAGAAAGTGTATATGTTATTGCATGTTTGACACCGCGCTCCTCTGACTTCCTCCAGATCCGACTTCCCTGCTGTAGATGAAAGCTGCAGTCTCCACTAATGAATATTTAAAACCAAACAGCTCTTTTATCTTTCCATTTTGAGTCACATCGTCTTCGGTGCTGCTGGGACTTCTTCCTCACCAGCAGTGATGCATTTCCCCCCACAAAAGTAAAAAAAAAAATCACAATGCTATTAATAATTTTTGCTGTTTGTTCTGTTGTTTTGTGTGTTGCAGGACCTGGGACTAGAGGGAACATCTTTGAATGACATCTTGTACAAAAATGCTTCTTTTCTCAACCTTGTGGATCCCATCTCCCATGAGCTGCTGCTCAGCCTGGCACGAGAGATGCAGTGCCCAAAAAAGGTACATTACATTAACGTAGATGTCTGAATTGTATGTTTTGCAGTGCTGATTGTGATGTTATACTGATGTTAAAGCCTAAAATATAATCCCCTGTGATCATCTAAATTTATGGAAATTCAGAACTTGGTGAGCTGGTGAAATCACAATTGTTAATATCCCTATTTTTTGGTCACATAACCCGTTCATGGGTCAAGTCTATCAAATCAATTAATCAATCAGGTTTAGCATTGAATGGCTTTTCCTTTTGGATATTCAAATAACAGCGCCACAACTATAGAAAACTGACCCTTCACCTCATCACCTCAACATTTGGACTCTTGCTAAGTGGCTATGTTTATATGCACGCCCAAAATGTGATCGTTATCTGGTTTCCCCCATTATCAGATTACTGAAATATCATGTAAACGGTTGCATCTGATGTGAGTGATCTGGCATCTTTCTAATCCATCTCATCTATGCAGGTTTAAACAAGGAAAAAGATGCAAAAAAGGGGAAAAAACGACAAAAAGGAAAGAAAAAAAGATCAAAATAGTTTAAATTCATTGTACTTCCAAATACAACAGTTACTCCTGTAAAATCCGTTCATTAACTGACACGTGTCACCAGGAGTCTTTGATGATCAGATTTCTCTTGTAAACACAAACCTCAAACCAGATCCAATGATTTGATTATTCTAATTTTTACTGGCCATGTAAATGTACCCACTATTTCTTACTTTTAGCATATCAAATCTTATCATAATCCAATTCACTACTAGGTGCCATAACGACGTTTTTACTAATCACTGTACTTGATGAATGAAGCAGGACTTTATTTTTAACTAACCCATTCTTATGTGTCTGTGTGCCACCTGACAGCCATCAGGAACAAGAAAATCCAAGGTAGTGGCATAGAAAATAGAAAGTGTGTTGTTTGTTTTGTGCACATTGCATATGAAAGTCACTGCCAGAGCCTCCACATAGCACGCATAATAATAATCAGATGTGCCTATTGTTCCTCGGCGAAGGCTGAATCTCCCCTGTGCACTTCCTGTGTTTTCCTCACCGATGAACACGGCATGTGATTAGATTTTCACGCATCTTTTTTTCAGAAGCAGCTCTCAAAACATAGGAAGTAATAACCACAAGAAACACAACATATTTAATCTTTTCCAAATGTCTCCGACCTTTTTCCTATTTTTAGCTCAATTATCAACTGTACGAGAACAAATATTGAGGGTTATCTAATCAATCTACTAAAATATGTTTGAGATTATGCAGATTATACCAACACCTCACTTGAGATGGTATACAGTTGCCTATAAAGATCATTATATATAGATTGTGTGTAGATTCGATCTCCATTACTCAGATGAAAACAATTATTTCTTCACAATTTTAACAACTGTTTACCATCTCAATTGTAACACCAGATTCACATTTTCTTTTAGCTTCATAATGTTTTTTGAATTGCACTTTGACCTTGTGTGACTTTTTCGTAATCTCTTCCTCCAGGACACAGACACAATAAAGTCGTCGGATAAGATCTGCCGACAGCTGATCTACCACCTGACCCCGCACTCCAAGTGGCTGCGGCAGAGCATGTCCCGACGGAAATCCCAGGCCTGGTAAGCCCTTGTGCCCAGACCTCCAGTTGCTAATGTAATAATCATAAATCTGCTGCTCTGGGCCGGCTCCAGGTTGGGGGTGGAGATGAGGAGAGAAAGAGGAAGAGGTTTTCATCCTTGTAGTTGACATTGAACCAGGACAGAGCTGGACCCAGGCTGATCGGATCTCTTAAAGCTCCAGGCGTAGAGCTGTTGGGCTGGACGTTTTTCACCAATCTACAAAAGGCTGCCAGATTGTATTTCTCAAACTGTGCTACATGTGATTAGACTAGTGTTGTTTAAAACTCCATTTTGATACTAAAGAAAATATACCCGATTAACAATTAACAATCGATACCACGATGTATCATTTTAAAAAGCATCTTTTTCAAGTCAAGGTTTTAGACAACAGACGTTTTCAAGACATAATAATAGTTCTTTCTTCATTAAACATTGTGAGGAAGCTCAAGATAATTCTAAAACTGTTCAGGAAAGGTCACATTATGTCCTGTTCATGATTTTATTGTATTTTTATCGATACTTATTCAAATTAGTATCTAGTATCTGATTTTCAATACTTTTAACTACTTGCTTTTACTCAGTTTGGGCATGATTTATCCCCATTTTCAGACCAGGTTTGAGCATTAGACTCGCCCTGATAATACTTGGGTAGCTAAATCTTTAACAAGGTGGTACTTTGTGTGAAAGGTTCGAGCGCCATTGGTTTAAAGGTTACATTTACATCCTAGGGTGATGGTGGCTCAATTTTACCCCACCAACTGTCCTCGGGCAAGACACTAAAACCCAGATGGCACACTCCAGTCACAGTATATGTAATTTAATCAAAAAGGCTATTCAGTACCTGCCAAATATCATTGTGCACCTGGATGCTGTGACGTGAAGGCAGCGGCCAAAGGAGTAAATGCAGTAAGTTTAGTTATATCATTTCAGAAAATGTATAGAGGAAAGTGTCGTTCCCTCTTTCTTGAATTTATTTGAACTCTTCTCTTTTAACCAACGCCTAGAAGGGTCATACTAAATTACAATTTCATCTTATTGTAGAATGATTTCCCAGAGATCGAAAACTGAATGTCTGTATTAGCTCTGTGTACATGTACGAGCTAATCTTCTTCGTGAAAAGAGGTCGGCTATCGCGCCTCGGCATTATGCAATTGCATCTCACACAGATGGCTTGATGCCGAGAATAATGCATTCAATTCTGCGAGATGAAAATAATCTCTTAGTCAAGGAGGAGACACAATGCGACACAGTGAGACGGGACAGGTTCATTATGACTCAGCCAAAAGGTGTCAGCGCAGAAAATCGGAGGGAAGGAAAGACGTGTTCAAGGAGATCTGTCACGGAGTTACTTTGATAAACATATAAATCTTGTATCAAGTAAGAAGTAGCATTATCAGTGCTTAAAATTCTATGAATATAGTTATTGCAGTATTCTGTTTTTGCAACATTAAATAGCCCCTGTTGGGATTGTTTTTGGTAATAGTGCTAGTTGTAATAGTTGTTGGAGCTGTGGTTTAATATTGAATTTAAAGTAAATAAGTCACAAGGAACGCTTTCCTCTTTGTCGTGTCTTCGTCTTCTTGAAGGCGGAGAGAGTCAGAGACAGCAGGGGTCACATGAATCATTCAAATGAAAGTCCTTAGAGGATTATTAATATCGTGGATGCTGTGAGCATTGACAGCCAGCGTGCCTCTACAAACATGCCTGTCACCGTCACTGTCATCAGACAGCTACATATGGAAACAATTCCTTATAAAGAATTAAGATTTAGCGATTGTTCATGATTATTGAGACTGTGACTAAACAACAGTGAAATCTTACATTTTCTTTCATTCCCATCGTCTGATCCTCAAGTTTGTGACCGGCATTACAAAATTGATCTTTCTGAAAGAATAAAATGAAATATTAAAATAACAGCCAGATGAAAAAGTTATTTGCATTTACATCTGTTCTATTTTACTATAGATTGAACTAAAAATACCTTAATACTTCTTATCGATTTCCTAATAATCATGACATCCCCAGTTATGCTGAAATGTGGAAAATGCCATAAACAAAGTCAGGCTGTGTGTCTTTCCTTTTCCTTTGCAACTGTTTCCATGGCGCCATAAGCTCCATATACCAATCATTACCACAGTATAGTGAGCTGAAGCAGGGGCTCAGATTTGCTCCCTATAGTGCTCCCACCGGGGGTCTTGTGTGTGAAAATGTCAGCAATCTATGTGACCTTTTTAGCCTTCACACAAAATTAAACATCACAGCTTTCTTTTATTTGGTATTAGTGGTATTTGAAGTCATGATTAGTGGTGTATGATAATGGCAATAATTGTAGTGATTGTGCAATGCAATCAGGGTAAGAATGAAGGTAAAAATATGTAATAGCATTAATAACAGGAGTAGCTGCATTGTAGCATAGCTTTGAATTGTAGCGAACACGCTATGGATGATAGTTATTAGTGGCAATAAAATAATAATTGTCGTAAGCAAATAGTGCTTTTGGTAGACCTACCCTTCAATTAAAAGAAGGGTCTGTAGAGTGCCTTACTTTTTTATTGGTTGAATAAAAGACTTAAACCACAACTTCATCTGGGTTACTTTTGCCTCTCCGGCGTTTTGAGGACACAAAGTTCTGCTCATTTTGAAATTTCACAACCTCCAGAATTTAGTCACTGCGCTCGGACAACAGCAGTGTTCAGAGACATTTAGGTTTATTTGCAACAGTTTTTATTTGTAGGATCTGGCAACCCAAAACCCAAAATGCAGCTCATTCTGCTGATACTTGTCTGGAGAACCAAAACATAAATGGAAACATAAATAACTTGTGCATCAGCTACTATAATTTTAACTTCACAACTGAAGACACACATAGTTATGTCTATTAAATACTCTGCATGAATCCTACATACCCAACCTTCAGGTAAAACTTTTTAATTGTAAAAGTGAACTTTGTGGTTGAATTGGTAAATGGTCACTCAAAGCGCTTTGTAACAAGGAGCCACTGACCCCTTCACACACAGACGCTTGTTAGGTTCTGTTTTTGTCTGTGGATGAAATAGAAACCGATAATAAAGAGTTAAGAGCAGAGCTGGAGTGTAAATGACTGTGCAGATAATAATGGCGTGAGCGTGGGAGTAATGGCCTCGGGGGGACGTGAGGACACCTCAGGCAAAATTAACAGCGGGATAAGAGCTGCCACTATACAGGGCGTATATCTAATGTAGTCGGGCCAAAATGCAATTCAAAAGAGTTTTCAAAAGGTTAATTGGTTAAGGACAAAGCCTATATAGTTACTCATAACTCATATCTGGATATGAAAAAGAAAATGTAATTTGGATCATGAAAAATACAATGAAACCTTTGTCAGGTCAATGGAAATCACTTACCGAACAACATTTTTGAGAAGTCAATTAGACATAGAGACAAAGATATCAATTTGAGGTTTCTCTGTCAATAGTTTTTGCTTTTAAAGCACTCTGCAGTCTTGGTGCCTCTGTGGTTGAAGTGGTGTTGTGAACTCATTATTAAATCAACAGCTGAATTAATTATTATGTAATGGATATAACGGCAGTGTGATAGATTATGTGACTACAATAATGTTATCAGGGCATTAGACCTTAAACCTCCTGAGCATGGGTTGGTTAGCTAAGTTTTGACGAGCATAAAACAATTAACCACTGATCATTTTCTTTATAAATAAATACTCAAATAAAATTGTATATGCAACGTATCCACCATCTCCCGTCTAAACTTTATTTCGATTGCCTGGAATGTTCCTCAGTAGGAAAGGAAAAGCAGTCATTCAAAGTACTTTACAGAACAGGAAATTGTGCATTAAGATCAATACAAGCAAATAAAAAGATAAATAATTGCAAATAAAATTATTTTAGTCTCATTCACAGCTAAACTCCCCATGTTTAGAGTCCCCATGTTTAGTCCTGACTCTGGAACCAGCAGGAGTCCAGTCCATGTTTAGTCCTGACTCTGGCACCAGCAGGAGGCCGGTCCATGTTTAGTCCTGACTCTGGAACCAGCAGGAGTCCAGTCCATGTTTAGTCCTGACTCTGGAACCAGCAGGAGTCCAGTCCATGTTTAGTCCTGACTCTGGCACCAGCAGGAGTCCAGTCCATGTTTAGTCCTGACTCTGGCACCAGCAGGAGTCCAGTCCATGTTTAGTCCTGACTCTGGGCACCAGCAGGGCCGTCCATGCTTAGTCCTCACTCTGGGCACCAGCAGGAGGCCGGTCCATGCTTAGATCCTCACTCTGGGCACCAGCAGGAGGCCGGTCCATGCTTAGTCCTCACTCTGGGCACCAGCAGGAGGCCGGTCCATGCTTAGTCCTCACTCTGGGCACCAGCAGGAGGCCGGTCCATGTTTAGTCCTGACTCTGGAACCAGCAGGAGGCCGGTCCATGTTTAGTCCTGACTCTGGCACCAGCAGGAGTCCAGTCCATGTTTAGTCCTGACTCTGGAACCAGCACGAGGCCGGTCCATGTTTAGTCCAGACAAGCAGGGGACTCCACGAAGCCAAGTTTTTCCAAGGATTTTTTATCAATAAAAAAGAATGTAATATAATAAATGCAAGATATATTTAATGTCACAATGTGTAACTAAAAGCAATAACATCCACATGGAGACAAGCAGGCAGTGGAGGCCCCACTAGAACAGTTACATTGCGCACATATAAGATCAAATTGCCTCTTCTTTGAGCGACTAAAATATCAAATGTCATATGAATTTCCTTGCTCACTGAGCTGCCTATTTGATCTTCTTTAAACCACTTTTGTCTTGATGCATTTGGCTGTCCTTTTGAGGCAATCAGATTAATGTTAGGGAAATAGAGTTTGCTTCCTCTGAATGCCTTTTTCATGCCTGATTTCAGCCGGCTGCGCTAAGCTAAAAAGCAGCGAGATGTGTGATCGAAATCCATTTTCACCTCATTGGGGTTTGCTAGGTTGGAGCCATTACAGAAGCAATGATTGGTCTTACACAACACTCTGAGGTCAAAATGTACAGGGAGGTGGATGAAGATACAGGCAGATTATGTAACCCCACTTTAGATGCACATACGTAAATTAAAATGTTATGGACATTAGTTATGTTCAGTCAGTTTAAATCAGTTGCGAGTGTGGTGCATCAATGTGCCTGATATTAAGAGAACAAACATTGACATAAATTCTACAACATTAACCCACTATGTAAAAAAAACTACTGATTTGAATTGACTTTTCCACATAATTTAGTTGTATTGATGTTAGAGGTGGCCAATATATTGAAATTTAGATAATATCGTGAATGTTTTGAATATATGCAAAACTGTATTGTTTATTGTAAAAAATCCTATAAAAACATAAAACATAAAAATGAAAAAAGTTGTGTAGTAAACTTTCAAATAAGATGATATTCCTTCACTTTAGTGATTCATTTTACAGAAATGTCACATTTGTCTGATAATATAACTTTAGTTTAGAGATGTTTTTAACACATTTCTGGATGTTTTGGATTGGCATAATATTTTTGGAATAAAATCGCCCACTCCTAATGCATGGTTCCCTGTTGTTTAGCGGCTTGCGTACTTCTTGTTCGTGTGCTTTGCCGTTAGACCAAACTGTCAAATGCATTGTGCCATCATCCAGTGTTAAATAATGGCAGTAAAGCTTTATCAAAAAGGCTCTCTCCAGTTCCACCATGACCCTATAAACACATTAAAGGCTGCACCACTGACAGGTAGCGCAGTGGATGTCATAGAGTCACCAAGCGCCGGAGGATATTATAATTTACTCTGACACTGAAGCAACGCTACAACGGGACACTTTAGGAAGCGCGTGAGGTAAAACATCCACAGGGAGGAGAGAGAGGAGTGTAGCAGAGTGGCAGGATACAAAAGGCCAAGGTAGAACTGTAAATAATGGATAAAGATTGTTGTCTGTTGTGGAGAACAAAGTGGCAGTGGGTTAAATCTGAAATTCATACTCATTTGAATTCAAAGCGAAGTTATAGTGGCATCATATTGTGTATATTGTGAGACTCTTTGTAAGACAACTACTACTTTATTGATTTACAGTGTGTGAAATACATTTAACTGATAGACTGCTGTTGTCGATCGCCAAGTGGAGTGTTTTAAATCTCATCTTAAGACCAACTCTCTCGATATTCAAATTCATGCGAGTTGTGTGGTCGTCTGTTGTCTTATATTCATTACTCATTTTATTCATAAAATTGCATTTATCAAATGCATTGCTTTTATTGCCATTGATTTTATTGGGCCTAGTTCCATTTGTTTGAAACGGAATGTGTTATTTTATTTAGTTGACTTTTAGAGCTAAGTGTCTGTTTTATATTGCTATTATGTGCAGCACTTTGTAAACTCTCTCTTGTTTATAAAATGTGCTATATAAATACAGTTGGACTGGATTAATCTTCCTCTGTCTATCCCTGTTGTCACCTTCCCTACAAAATACACGTACAAAATGGTCTTACAAACCCATTACACGTACAAAATGAATTGCACTTACACAATATTTTTAAGACTCTATAAAACTTTTCAGCTGAATTTCAACCAATAAAAAAACGTAACTATTTTAAAATGTGATCACGTGGAAGATTGGGGATCTCCAAATACAAAAAAATACAAAAAAAAACATTAGCCTAAAATGTACATATTCATTTTCATAGTAAAGTGTCCCAAAGATTCAAACCAATAGCATTTAAAAGCAATCCACAAACACTCACTTCCTGATGCAAAATGAAAACAATAAAAGGCTGTATTGCGTTTGTCCTATAAATTCAACTCGATACTGAAAATAAGTCAGACGGGAACAGTTGTCTTTTAGTTTGAGCTCGGTCAGATCTGGTCTCGCGTCCCTCCAGGCTCTGAGCTCAAGCTGCTGCCTCATTCGGATGTTTTGGCTCCTCTGTTTACACTGGCAAATTCCCTCCCTGAGTTTCTACTGTGTCAGCCTTCCGCTCCACGTTAGCCCCGTCATCCCCCCGCTTTCATAGTCACATCACGGGATGCATAACATTAACCAGGGTCTGTGGCAGCGGGTCTCACACTGAGCGATAAGTGACTAATACTGAATCAGCTTAATTTATACACAAGTTAGGCAATAGTATGTCTTTAACTGTTTAATTTAGGTTTAAATATCAGACAAATGTGAAATGTCTGTCAAATGTATCACAAAAGTGCAGGAATATCAACGTATCACCCTTTTTTTGAAAGTGTACAACATAACTTTTCTTTAGTTTTTATGTATAATCAGCTCGTTTTGTAGCATTTTTCACTATTAACGATGTACTCAATATTCAAATTTTGCATATCTTGAAAAAAAAACATTCATAATATTATCTTAATTTCAATATTTGTGCTCACCTCTAAAAACATTATGTTAGTTTGTCCATAAAATGCTCTTCTTCTAATCATCACTTATAAGCAACTTTATACAGCGGCGATCATGATAAATATTCCTGTCTGGAAAAGTTATGTTAAAAATTGAGAATATACAATAGCTATTGGATGATGAGATGTGAAGAAGGATCAATCTCAAGAGCACATCTATATTTATGTAGTGACATTTTTGACATTTTAAATGAGTTGTTATTAACTGAAAATTGTTAACACTTATGATTTAAAGATTGACAGCTTTTGATGTTTTTCTAGTTATTAGTCAGTTTGGTGTTTTAGTTTTACGTCAGTCCAGTGTCAGTCTGTGAAGATTTCTTTTTCAATTAAAATAAAGGTTGTACAGGAAGTTCTAAACCAAATCCTTATGTCATCAATAAGCGACATTACATCAAAAACGCAGAGGCAATTTACACACAACTAACCCACTTTTATGACAGTTTAAACAATCATTTAACAAAATAAAGGTGTTAACATGTTTTATTACTTGCCAAATCATAACTTTTGTGTAATTATAATGGATTTTGGCCCTTGTTTACATTATGGTTGCTAGGTAACAATTGTGAATTTACCTCTACAAATGCCAAATCTGCTGCTCATGTTCAACCAGGAAGTGTTTAGTCTAACCTGTCGCGTGCAATATAAGAGTTTAAATCGTTTTAACGGGTAACAGAGACTCTGAATGTAAGGGTCAGAAAATGCAATAGATAAGAAGTACAATTGCTTGTTAAAATGACTGCCTAAAACTCTTTTTTCCTCCGTGTTGCAGCCTGAAGACGACCCTACAGAAGAAACTGTCCAGCGACACTGTTGACCTGTCCGGGATCCCTCTGTCCACTCGGGACGTCCGCCAGGTTGCCTTCTACCTCCAAAACAACCGAGACAGTGTCGTTGCTGTGGACATTAGCTTCACCGAGCTGCACGATGGCAATTTGAGGTTTCTGCTTCCACTCCTCGCTTCGATGCCCAAACTAAGCACGCTGGCTCTGAACGGCAACCGCTTAACCATCGCCATACTCAAAGACCTCACAGAAATGCTCAAAGATCCCAAGATGTTCTCCAGCTTGGCGTGGATCGATCTGGGCAACAACGTGGACATTTTCACCATGCCACAGCCGCTGCTCGTTGCACTACGCCGGCGGTGCAGTCTCAAAAGCAGCTTGCCCACTATTTACGAATACACCGAGGGCCAACCTTACTGCTATCACTTGGAGACGTCGATAGAGGAGCCGAGCCATTATGAGGAGGAGGAGGAAGTCGAACAGGATGAAGATATGGAGAATAAAGATGAGCTTGAGCCATGGGGTTTGGGTGAAAAGCAGCTATCAAAAGACTTCACTCTACACTATTGTGAGAGGTGATTGTGTCCAGCGGCACTCTAGCTATCTCTATTTGCCCACTCCAAAAACCAGTCCCCTTCAGAGCGCGACCACACAAACAGTGCTCATGAACTGTATCTCTTTAAGTCCAAAATGGCCGACCAAAGCTACAGTACACACATAACATGATAGAAGCAGGACTTACTGTGTTGGTGGATGGTGCTCTTGGAAACGAAGTTGGGTTTCATTTGAGGGGGGCAGGATGAGTAAAATAACCTGGCGTGCGCTCACGTATCTTCAAAGACTCTTGATGAATGGCGATGAAGAGTAGAGGTGTTTCGGATCAAATGGTCGGCAGGGTCAGGAGGAGTAGCATCCCGGCAGCGGTGGTAAAGCTGAAGTGAACCAGGTTTTTTGGGAGCGTAAACCAGGACTGGGACCAATGCTGGCAGCTAGGGCCGAGCTCCACATTGTGTGTTCTACGTTAATCTCCCAACAAAAGCTATGACACAAGTTCAACAGACTCCACGGCCGACAACCAGTCACGTGATGTGGGCAAAACTGCTAGGTCAAGACTTTTTGGCGTGCGCCCCCCACCCCTTTCCAAATGTCCACTTGTGAATACCCACGTGGGCCTTGCCTTGTGTTGATGTAAATGAGGACACAAAACCATGGCTTTGTTGTTCTATTTTAGTGCACTTTTGGTGAACAAAGCAATCTTAGAAGACAACAGGTAGGACACAACAATAGCTAGGGTCACTGGTCAGTTTTGTATTTAAATGCTGATACATCTGTAATTATTCAATCTTGTAGTCATCAAAGTATACTTCAGTATTTTTTACAACCAAAACCAACAACAATCGAGTCTTTCAGGTGGAAAATTAGCTGGGTAATTTTACTCAGGCCTTTATTTACAGTAACTTAGTTTAGTCAGAACATGCCATTAGGATGTAGCTTGCGCTCTTACTATTTCTAAAAAGGAACACAACTAACCTGGGTTGCCAGTGCCGTAACCTGCAGATAGAGGACACATATACGTTTTTCTCCTCAGTTTATGGAAAGACCATGGCTCATTTGAAAGCCAGGATTCCCACACTGAGCTGCAGAGGCTGCACTAGCACTCATTTTAGGTTTAGACCAACTGGATTTCACTCATGCGAGGCTCATTGGGCTCTGACTGGAGAATCATCTTGAAAATCTATATCTGAGTTAAGCATGTTTGCCTCTGTATCCCCTCTTACAAATACACTCAGTAATAACATCAACAAGATGAAAGTTACAATTCAGATCTTACTTGTACAAGTTATTCTTTACTTCTATTTGGATAATAATTATAACTGAGTAAAATGTAGTATACTTTTCCACCTCTAACTCTCACTTGTGCTCTTCCTACTGCCAGTTTCTTCATTTACATTATTAATGCTGTATTTTGGTAGTCTGTGTTACCTCTGACACAGCCATGACTGTTAATTCTTGGTTCCATTTCTGTAGCAATTAATAAAAACAATAAATATGTTACGACTGACCGAAACACTGCAATGCACTTTAAGGCACTGTTATTATGATATAGTTTTCCATATTTACTCAATATGTTTCCTGCCAAAAACATAAGCTTAAATGGACATACTTCTTTATAGTAAGTGACCAAATGATTGAATGTTAGACAGCTGATCCTCTTTACCAGATATACTATATACATGTTGAAATGTGTCTTCTATGTTTGTTAGTGTTAAATGTCCACATGTAATGATTTGTATTTTGGTGTTGTCTTTGATCCTTCTCTGTAATTGTAATGACTTTGCCGATTCATGGAGAATATGGCTGATGTGATTATGCATAAAAATGTCTAGTATATAAGGCATTTTGAATCTGGCAATTCTGCTCCAGAAATCGTGGAGTCCAATGTTTCATGTCAAAAGTTTGTTTCTAGAGTGTACATCGGTGTCAGCTAATACCGCAAACCCCCACACACCCAAAAATCACAGTTGACCTGGACACTTAACCGGGACGCAGCCTCAAAGAGAGCATGGAGTGTTTCAGGAGGCATGCTTGTTTCCTTCACCTGGTTGAAAACGATGAGCTGCTTGTCCTTTGTCCACTCACACACACTCACATGTTGTATTTTCATCCGTCTTCACGGCTAGGCATTATAGCTGTGAGGTTTTGGTAGAGACGTTTCTACCGCAAACATGCAACCTGCGGCTCTGGTTCAGTCTGTGTTTCACGTTTCTTACTTGTTGTAACCTGTTTATTGTCTTTGTGTCAAACTGCCAATAAATAACCTGGTTGAACTATTTTCGCCGGAAACGTTTTGTGAGTTGTTTTTAGGACAGGCACAATTCTGATTAAATGTTTGGTTGTCGTAAAGCCACACCTTGCAGCTGCTCACTGAAGCAGAAAGGATTTATTGTTCGTGCAAATACTCAGACAGGCCATGCAAATTACATTTACAGTATACCTTATATATATGGCCACTAACCTTGAAGCTGCAGAATCCCTTTTGGATGAACCTACCATGGATACTCACAAAAGGTTTGTAGATTTAGTGATTAGGCAAACGTATTGTGAATGTTAATCCCCCTGAATTGCAAATATCATCTGATGGGGAAAAAAAAAAACTACATAGTCACCTATGATTCATCGTGTGGTTAAAAAGTGATGATGTGAACTATATGAAAGTGATCCTTCTTCCTGTGACCACAGTCCAGAGAACAGATCCTTCTAATCATAGCACATGTTTGTGAGTTGGATAAGGATATATCACCATGGAAGTACATTAGTTTTTAGTCAAACTCATGTACAGCCCATGTATGAGTCAGTCCTTGATGTGATTATTTTTGCTTCGTCTGCATGCTCCAGGAAATATCTGGACTAAAAACACACACTACATCACAATGACTCACCACAGTTAAGTACAGGAGAAATTGTAAATACTGTACATATCCAACAGTACTGAGGTCGAGTTGAGGGCCACCACAGATCGGGTAAGAAAGTATTTACTTTCTCACCATAAAACATATCTGAAGAGCCTAAGTTTGATTTCCAAACCAATCGGATAACGCATTCAGAAAGAATTGTGCATCGGTTACACAGATTTTGGCATCAAAGCAACATAATAATTCACACTATATCCGTTATAAAGAAAATAAGAGCAACAGCAACAGTTTGAATTAATGAATGGGAAATGCTGCTTCACACTTAGGGCAATAACAAATAACAGCAATATGACATACTTTTTTATACACTCACTCGTATTGAAAGAAATGTAGGAAAGATAACTTTTAATGCTATAATGTAGAACAATCCAAGCAAAACAACAGCATGTGGCAGCTCATTAACAGAAACGTTACCTGGAGCACCCTTATAAACAAGTACAAGTACAAATGGCTTCTTGATCGAAAGGCAGGTCTGTCTGGTTTCTCGTGATAAGCAGTCATTAAGTTTTTGTTGTAACTTTTGAGTCTCTCACAATAATCAAGCGCTTCATTGACGTCAGTATCCAGCTGCTTTTCCCATTTTCCTGGCGTCAGACACGGCACAAATACAGTTACCGTCCCTCTCCACAGCATTTACCACATTAAAAAACATCATCTTCTGCGGATCAGATTTGTGTCCAAAGGCACTCAAGCCGTCAATTATTTTCTGGGGATGAAAAAATCATTCAGTTAATGCCAGGATTTTGGCATTTGTTCAGCATTAGGAAAGGCAAAACAGATGATGAAGTGAAGTGCTACAGTGCATTTTTCTGTTTTGGTTTCAGAGTAGTCAGAGCGCTACATGCCAACTTGTAAATATAATAATACAGCATCTGGGCTTGGGACAGCTCCAGAAAACACACTGGGTTGTAAAGACACACCTTTCCTAGCAGGGTTAGAGCTTCTACACAGCTGCTGGTATGAGTATCGCTCCTGCCATCGAAACAAGTATCTCTTCTTCTAAACCAGAAGTATAATTTCACCTATGCAATGTCATGGCCACTATTGTATTGCATTTTTTTCTACCTGCACAGTTTATTAGATTTCAATATATTTATTATTATAAATTATCTATCTTGTTTTGTTATTGCATGTTTCTATTCTCCTGCTACTCTTGAACTGTGCGTTGCAACACTAGAATTATTCAACAACAAAATATATATAGTAGCATTCCAATGAATCTCTTTGTTTATACATATAATCTCATGCATGAAAAACAATAATTACCTGATCAAATTTCTCTTCAAACTGTGGTTGATTGACAGAGTTGACAAAAACCACAGGAGAATCTATTGCTTCCTTGAGGCTCTTTCCAAAGAAGAGGTGATTCATGAGTGTCTAAATGGAAAGACAGTATTCCAAATGGAATTGTAACGTTTACACAACGGGCTTATGAGCATGATGTTGGACATTTGAAGAGACTGCATAACACAGAGGGGCAGCACTTAATACTATGGATACGCACCGAGGCTATGCCTGTCGTGATGAAGCTCCCTCCGGACGCACCAATCAACAGCGTCCTTGATTGGGACTTGAGCACAGCGGGTGAAACGGAGGAGGGGGGTTGCTCTCCTGACAATGCAACAAAACCATGAGCGACAACGCATGATTAGAATAAAAATAGAGCACACAAGAAAATGTTTAAAATTGCAATCAGAGACGAGTGTTAGAATGCCACAAACCACAAAAGAACATGATAAAAAGTTATCAAAACTAACTATTTTTATAGACTTGTATTCACACTTACCCGCATGGATTTCAGTTCTTCCACAGAAATCTGAAATCTGATTGTTAAGAATGATTCCAGTTTTTGTGGAGAGGATTTGAGAGCCAAATCTGGAAAAGAGTGCATTCAAAAATATATTTATGAACATTTAGTACAAAACACAATGCATGTTATTAAACTTCTGTGGGGATATAAACTGTGATATTCTATTTATGCGCTCATGTGATGACATTGCATTCTAAAAACCTTTAAAAGCTTTGAAAATGAATTGGGAATGCCTAATAAACATTCTGGGGAAGCGTTTCCCATTAAACTCATCATGAGTCGTTATATTTCTCTTTCTTTAACCATTGGGTCTATCTTCATGGAACTGTTATAATGTTCGATTTAGATTCATCCACAAAAAGGCCAAATATGTAATTAATACTATTTTAATTGAAGACCAAATTTTTTTCATTGACCCAGTCTATCAGCAATACTGAGGCAGTAGAAACGTGTGGTTTGGAGAGGTGATCTGACTTGGAGAATCTCTTTCTTTATTGGCCACCTGCAGTCCAAGTGTAATGGAAGGGTCCATTTTGTATATGCTCCTCTAATGCCCCCTGAGGTGCAAATGTCATGTGACGCTTATGTGGTTATCAGTATGAATGTGATCTATCTTTGTGGATATTGTTCAGAGACATAAATAATAGATCATCTCTCTCATGGCACCTGTTAGCGGGTGGGATAAGGAAGATATGCTACAATAGAACTAGACATAATATGTTGGAGTCAGAAAGGTCTGAAAAAGGTTATTCTTCTTTATCAAAACAATCAAACCATATTTCCCCCAAAACTATTAAATTATAAAAAAAAGGTGCTGTTTATAATTGGATCCGTTATTATCATTTGAAATTACTTTTAGCCCTGACATCCACTCGAACATGTTGATTGTCATTGATTGATACTGACAGGTGGTTGATGGTGCTGGTGACAGAGACCGCAGACCCATCCTCAGCCAGGACGGACATGTGTGTTGTCCCCAGAGAGTCCAGATAGGAGGTCAAGTTGTAGTACTGGTCATCATGGGTCTTGTCACTGATCAAAGTCCTGATGTGATCCGCAAAACCATCCTGAATAAATGTCTTGGCAATCTGTTGTAAGTGAGAGTCAATTATAAACAGAGCTATATGTATGGATAGACGGATAGATAGAGACAGAGGATAGATAGAGAGAGATAGAGAAATATACAGAAAGATAACACAAGTACAACACTAAAGGGGTTTTCCAGAAACATCACTTAACAATTCTAGACTTATCCTGAAAGATGATAACAATAGCACATTCTTGAGATCATTTTAATAATATTGGCTATGGCCGATCTTATTAGGCCTTGTGCCTGGGATGCAGCTGGTTAGTCTCAGTACTTTTTTTTACTCTTTGATAAGGACTTGATAAACCTGGATTGTTCAAATAAATCAAGTTTTGGCTTCATGGAAAACCCTTTAGAATAAATCACCACAAATGTTATCGCGGGTGCAGTATTAGTGGGGGGCAGTTATTTGTGCAACATACTTGGTCTGAAGTGATGTTAGGATCTTGTATATACTTTCTGAGTCCATTGACGAACTTAAAAGCCTCAATATATCGGTGATAGGCCAGTATCTTTTCATTGGCATCCAAATTATAACCTGTAAAGCAAACATAATTAATCCGATAAACAAATAAAATGTTGTTATGTAAGCCATCTTTTTAAATGTGAAACTCAAACGTTGGCTGACAGACTAACACTAAGCGCAGCCTCATGCACTTGGGTGAGTTGAGCGTTCAAGTGTTAACAGTTCATGAATGTATGCATGTAAGTGAAGGCATCAAGTTTAATGAGACTCTAACACAATGTAACTGAAGCCAAGTCCATGTTATGATGAGAAAGTGTTGATGCAGACCTTTCATGATGTTGAGAACCAGGGCAAGGATAGCGCCCCCAGCAGGTGGTGGTGGAATGTACACCTCAAAGTCTTGAAAAGAAAAAACCCATGCATCAGATTGTGACGCCCTGAATGATGCCAAATCCTGCAGCGTCAGTGTTCCCCCTGAAATAAAGAGAACAAAATGTTCTGAGCAAAAGCAACTGTAATCTACATATTTCAATGGGGACAAAACAGTAACATTGAAATCTCATGGTACAGTATCGCCATAATCTCTCTGAATGTAAACTGCACAAAATGTATTGAGCATGGAATGTGCAGTAAGGGTCATGTTCAAGAGCTCCTTTTGTTTTTTCAATGCGAAGTTTAATCTGTTCTTGGCTTTTCCTTAATCAAGCGTTAATTGCTATCAGTCACACGTATCAGATGGAACAAATGGAAGTTGAAAGCAAGTTGCCAATACCTGCATCCTGAATGTCGCTGATCAGATCCTTCGCTATCTTCCCAGAGTAAAAGGCATCGGCACCTTGGTTAGCAATCAGCTCCAAAGTATCAGCCAGCTTCTCAAATTTCACAATGTCACCAGTTTTCAGAGGATTCCCATTTGCATCTGAAAACATTTTGCTATAACACAAAAAAGAAGTATCAAACATTATTGTAAAACATTATTTTTCTAGTACAGTACTGAGATTTGCACCTTATATATTATATACGGTATACCACATATCACCCAATTGAGCTCTTGGTGAGGCTCACCAGATTGTAGATAGGATTTAAACTGAATGATGACTTAATAATGGTTATTTCATGTTGGTAGCACTGAAAGGCATCAAAAGAGCAGTTCCCTTGTTTAACCTAGCATTTAAAACAAGGCTTTAGTCTGACGAGATTG
The DNA here is from genome assembly GCA_015082035.1 of Chaenogobius annularis. Taxonomy (NCBI): domain Eukaryota; kingdom Metazoa; phylum Chordata; class Actinopteri; order Gobiiformes; family Gobiidae; genus Chaenogobius; species Chaenogobius annularis. The sequence goes on from BJKM01000010.1 coordinate 4,329,965, forward strand.
CATTTCAATTATTGGCCAAAGTCCGCGAAAACTTTCCGACCCCTTTGATACAACAAGATTGTAACATTCCTTCTTTCTAGGAATAATTGTCATACTATATGGAAAAATTCTTGTTGATCACTGGGATGTATTTTTCTAGCAATGGAGAAATTTGCAGCCCTTCTCTGGCGAGTTTGATGGTCGGCTGGAACAGAGTGGCCCATGGCAGCTTCCCATAGAGACGGTGAGCCAGTTCATAGCCCCGGATTTCCCCAGGGACCCCAATCCAGTCAGGACCTGAGAGAAAAGAAGACCAACATGGAGCACGTCATCCCTCCAAGATATTTCCATGGGCTGTAATCTTCACAAAAATAAAAGGAACTTTTTGGTGCTCAATTAAACTTTCGGAACACTGAACTGGTCAGCTCAGCGGCTGAGAGAGTTGCAGAAAAGTGTACGTTGTTACTGAAATACACAAGTGCAGAGGGGCAATAATGAGACAAACCCCAGAACCAGCAGTTTGGTGCTGGTCATTGATGGTCTTCCCAAGGAGGAATGCACCTCTGTAGCCCCCTGTCAAGAGCAGAGGCTTAGCTTCCCAACAGCCAAGACAGGCTCATTACAGCAGTTACATTTCATTGACAGGTCTCTCCATTGACAGTAGTTTTATACTTTGACTAAATGGTATTACATCAGTCAGCCAAATTTCTTTGACATACTGTCCTCAGTCATGGGTTCAGCAACTGCAATAACTAACGGTGGCATTATTGTTGCAAAGCAAAAGAACCATACTAATGTTTGAAGGCAGCTTATCATTTTTCAAAAGTAAAAAGAAAAAGAGGTGGAGCCTGGGTTGACAGCTCCTTGTGATGTTTCCAAGACACCCTTGCAATGCCACTGGTCAAAAGTCCCTGGGATGAGGGCTGTGCAATTACTTTTATTTTAAATTGAGATTCTGTCATGTGATGAGTTTGGGTCCTTTTAATTGAGATGTCACAACCAAATAATTGTCAATTTTTTTTCAGTCAAGGCCATGAAGCATGGTGGCAGAGGGGTTAGAGCACTCGCCTCCCAATAAGGAGATCATGGGTTTGATTCCCAGCATCGCATGATCTCTGGGTGGAGTCTGCATGTCTGTCCCGTGTGACTGTATGTTCTGTCTGTGTTCTCCAGCTTCCTGTAACTGGCAACTGTGATATTTTATTTTCATTTATTAAATACAAAAGTTTCCATCAAATACAGTTACATAAAAAAGAAAAGCGTGATGAAGTGTGGCAGAAACCCATCCTTAAAGCCACACACCTACAATAATTATTTATCAAACTCAAATTGACAGAAAAGCTTCACTTCTGGTCAGATGAAATTGCCCCTAGTGAATGAATGTGAGAGTGAATAGTTGTCTCTGTGTCTATGTCTCTGAGCTAGCCCCTGTCCAGGGTGTACCGCGCCTAAGGCCCAAAGTCACTGCAGGCTCTAGTCACCCGCGACCCCTAATGGTAACAAGCGGTAGAAAATGAATGAATGTATGAATGCCCAATCACAGTGGATTAAATCCTCAGACCCCGAGAGCCCTTATGCTGGTTTTGGGGGTCCTGGATTCCTCCTGGTGCAATGCAATGCCCAGAATATGCAAGCAGCACCAGCAGGATGAAGACTGATCCCGACTGATCCCCATGCTTCCTGTCTTAAATCCACCAGATCTCATAGCATAGTCATTATGGCTCCACCGTCTAGCTGCAAGTCGGGGCGCGTCCGCTTGTCCGTCCGAGGGAGTTGAATCTTTCCTTCACTATGGAACTCCTACAGGTTTCTACTTTTTCCCAAAGTGGTTTGGTAGTTTTTCCTGGCCGAGAAGGAGGGTCTAAGGACAGGGGAGTTTAGGACGTCTAAGGACACGGGATGCTGGGACATTACCCAGTCCCTATGAAAATAAATTGAATTGAATTGAATGTTATGATGAACCCTTCTGGAGCAGCAGGTTGGATCTCAGACTGTCCAGGAGCAGTGATGGGGAGCCAGATCTGACACTCGTTGTCTCATTAGGAGGATGGCTCGACATTATAAATCCTGTAAAGTGCCATTTTGAGTCGTTGTGATGAAGTTTCACTGTGTTTCCAACATGAATTAAACCCCTGTTGAAATCAGAAATTCCTTTATTTTATGGGATCTGATCACCGCAGGATGATCAACTTTTTGATCTTTCTTTGTTTTTATAGCCTAGTTGATAGTGACAAGTTGTAATCTTATTTATGTATGTATTTTATTTACCATCAAAACAACTTCACTACGGTGTTGTGTATTCATTTGAGCCCCTCCTTTTGTGCTTTTGGCCCCAAAACCGCCCTCACATTCATACAGATGAAATTGCACAGGGTGGTAAGTGTACCTGGCATAAATCTGAATTTCTTCGGGCAGGTTTTTAGCAGATCAGGTTTGAACAACTTCGGAACAGTCTCCCTCGATGAGATGATTTTTACATCACCTTCAAAAGAGAAGAAAACGTATGATACTTTTGGCTGCAAGGTGGGGCAAACAGTGCCAAACTTACCCGAGCTGTCCATCACGGTGAATATTGACCCCCCGCCGAGGCCCATGCTCTGTGGGTGGACCACTGAAGTGCACAGAAGTGCGGCAATGGCGCCATCTACTGCCGAGCCGCCTCTCTGCAGCATGTCTCTGCAGGTCACGACAAAAATCAGAATTGTGGTAGGTAATAGGCAAAAACAGACTACTACCTGTGTTTTCGTGCTTATGAGCAATTTCATTAACTATTAGGATTTAAAAAAAGAATCAAACGCAAAATATTGATGATAGTTTATAGCCAAGTATTACTGTTAATGGTTAGGTTTAGGCTTCCTGACAAACAGTAAATGCACTTCGTTAGGCCTAAATTTTCTTTCTGGGAAGGCAGAATTATTTTTTCTTTGATTTCAAGCAACAGTTTAAAGTGATAAGGCTTTCCCCATCCGTAGGCCTATCACTAAAAACACATTTTCATCAACTTTCTATGACGTTTTTTTTTCATTTATTTCTATCTGTACCCATTTTGTTTATATATATATATATATATATATATATATATATATATATATTTTTTTTTTTTTTTTTTAAACAACAACAACACTTTTCTTTCACCACAAAGTCAAGCATTTAGCCTCATTGATCAACTCACCGTCCAATCTGTGAGCATTTCTCCGAGTCTGCGGCAATTGCTGCTCTAAAAAAACTCCCCTGCGGACATTTGTGCCTTAAAGCAAACGCAATCCACACAACGACACCTACTAGACACAGGAGCGTCAGCGCACCGCACATGTACAGCCGAGTCTTTGGTTTCCGACCAGCCATGATGCAGTCTTCTCACTCCAGGCCTGAACTAAGCACATTTTAAGGCAGGTTTAATTTTTAACTGGTGATGGGCTAAGCCTGAGCCAGTTCAACAAGTACCTGACCCCGCCCATCACTTGGAAATGCGTGTGTGGATGTTGTAATTCAATACCAGTCAAAGACAACGTCACTAAAGTTGCTGGATATAAAAGAGCAAACAATTACTCCACTTGACGATAATTAAGTAAAGATACAAAAAACCTAGCCTGTCCCATAGTTGGGGGTATTGCTGTAGTAACCAGTAGGCCTAAAGTGCTGCCTGTCTCTGCATTGAATTCTGGACTTTTTACAGTAGAAAATTGTACAATCAGCCTAACAATTTTATCTTGATTGAATTTGAATAGACAACAATTTTCTCAATTTCATGATCACAAACTCAAACAAGTAAGTTGAAGGGCCAACATTTAGCTTGCCTTGACACTCTGCCTCTGTCGCCACCATTTGGACAGTTTTGGCTACAAATTATACATGTGAGTGTTCAAAGCTTTAAAATTGTAAAGGAAAATCAATACATTAGAATATATCTATTCCTATTCCGGTTTCTACTCTGCGTGTGCAATAATCCCTTTCTTTTTTGGGTATATTCTTTGGAAATACCAGAAATTGTGCAAGTTTCCTCAGTCCGATTACCTTTTCTCATACATCAGAAATTCGGGTCAGTATTTTTACTTTTTTTTGGACGCTGCTTGGAACTGTGGGAGCAAGGTCTCGAGTGCCTGCCGTGGCGACAACACCCCCAACCCAGTGGTGGACACCGGAAGTAAGGGATGCTGTCAAGCACAAAAAGGAGTCCTATAAGGTCTTGTTGGAATCTGGGACTCCTGAGGCCAACAAAAGGTATCGGGAGGCCAAGCACTACAGCTTGTGCTTGGGCAAAACCCCGGAGCAGGGAGGAGTTTTGGGTAGCCATGGAGGAGGACCAAAGAACTTCTGGCAAATTGTCCAAAGCCTCAGAAGGGAAAAGCAGTGCTTCACCAACACCATTTATGCTGCAGGTAGAGAGCTGTTGACCTCGACTGGGGATGTCATGGAAGAAATACTCCTAAATCCTGCTGTCACATCTTCCGAAGAGGAAGTGTCTAAAGAAGACTGTCTTGCTGACACGTCCCTGCAGCATCGCATGGCAGTCGGGGACAGTGCCTCTGGAGGGGCAGACAGAGTGGTGATCACACTCCTCAGCCTCCTTGGTATGGTCAACTCTACAGGGTATTGGAGTGGAGGATCTGATCAATAGTCAAAGCTCGGATTCAGGAGGAGCCATGTGGTTTTTGTCTTGGTCGTGGAACACTGAACCAGCTCTATACTCTATATTGGGGGCTCGAGGGTTCATGGGAGTTCATGGGAGTTGCACTTTCAAATCCGAAGCCTTGGTCCTCGACTGGAAAAAAAGTCCCTGCCCCATGTGGTAGAGTTCAAGTATCTCAGGGTCTTGTTTATGTTTAGTGAGAGAAAGATGTTGCGTGAGATTGACAGGTGGATCAGTACAGCGTCTGCAGCTGAGTCAAAAGCTCTCGATTTACTGGTCAATCTACGTTCCTAACCTCACCTATGGTTATGCGTTTTGGGTCATGACCGAAAGGACAAGATCAAAGATACAAGCGGTCAAAATGAGTTTCCTCTGCAAGTTGGCTGGGCGCTCCCTTAGAAATAGGGTGAGGAGCTCAGTCCCAGGGGAGGAGCTCGGAGTGGAGTCGCTGCTCCTGCACGTGAACAGGACCCAGCTGAGGTGGCTCGGGCATCTATAAATTTATAAATATTGAGGTGTATTTTAACTGCCCTCTTTAGAACACCTTTATATGCACAGAGTTCAAAATATGCCATAATGGTCGATTCTATTAAATAGGAGGTGTAATGACAGTTATTTATAGATTAATGTGGTCCGGACTCCAGCTGTTTAATGCTGAAAACGCAAACGTTTTGTGGTTGCAAAGCATGTTGGGAAAAGTATTCCTGGGAGTCTCGAGCCCATCCATACAGAACGGAAGAGAGGCTCACCAAGTTATTGTGTTCACTGCAATACCGGGGACTTTCACAATAAAAGTACCAAGTTTAATTTAGACTTAGTTAGCTACGATCAAGGTTGGCTTCTGGAACCAAATGTTTTGCATTCAGTTTTATAATCATATAAAAGTGAATCACTTTTTTTTTTTTTTTTTTATAACTAGCCAGTTTGGTTTTATGTGGATAGGCCCAGTAATAACAGAGATATTATCCATAAACCAGGTCACAACATCACAATATCCTAGAATTCCTATTGTTGTTAAAGGTCAGAATTCTATGCTGGCGTTTACTGTGTAAGTGTCAAATTGCAGATTTGTTGACCCGGTTTATGCCGCATATGACTGTAATTACCGCCAGTCCACATTAAACAAAAACTGACACAAAGTTCAATGTCAGTATAAAAAAGCAACAAATACAATTTCACAATAGCCTCAGAAAGTGAGGCCATTATTCAACTCCAAAGAGATGATTGTTGTTAGCTAAAAGGACTTTAAACCTTGATATTGCAGGTTTGCCAATCCCAAACAAATCATGTTAAGGTTCAACATTTGGGGATTTCTATTTTGGCTATTTCTTTCAAAATCAGTCAATCTCCCATAGAGTCATATGGGCCTTTGCCCTACATCAAATTCTAGAATGTGAGCACAACCTATAACATGCTGAATAACATGAAACAAAAACTAGCACAGAGTTCAATATGCCTTCTATGTCTGCACAAATGAGCTAATGTGAAATTAGTTTTCCACAATGGCTTCAATCACAACGTTTGTGGATATCCTGTCTGTATATTTTATGGCGATATATCCGAGTTATTTTGGCCCCTGCCCTCATCTGAAATTATACAATACAATACATTTTTAGTTCTGCTTAAAAACGTCTTTAACTTTGGCTGAATAAGACCTTTATTTTGAAATGTGTACATATGTTCGCTGTGCTGTTGCTCATTAACTTGACGCGGGGTTTCCTTCTCTGGCGAGCCTTCAGTGCTGTTTACAACTATATTATCGGGAGCTTTCCTGCCGCTCCTGTCGACCACACAAAGGCACGGAGAGAAACCCTCGGCATATCAACGTTAACCACTTTAATCTTTCAACTAAAACACGATGTCTGTCTAAACAGGTTGCGCTTCTTTTGATTTTGGAAACGCCATATAATGTTGCGGTGTGACATCCGCCAGCCGTGTGCACTGCAGTGGTGCGCAGCTTCGTCTGGAGGAACACCTGTGAGCCACTCCACTGGTCACGTAAATGTTGAGTAGGTATGGACACAAAAAGACACTGAACTATGCGCCACACACACACGATTTAACACATTTGCCTTCAAATTAACGGGGTGCAGGATCACTGCTGTAGAGCTTATGAGTAGTGCATCTGAGAAGCCCCCATGGTTTTAAGAGATGGAACGGTGTAGAAGAAACGGGGCACTGTTTCGAATGGCTGTGTTATTGTAATATTGTGGCTCTGATAGTTGGTCCTAAAAGCAGCGACAGTGAGGGTGTGGGGGCGTCTTGACGCTGTCAGACAGGATATAGGGGAGGATCTTCTGGAGCAGGATCACCCGACCATTTTTGGAGACGGAGCACCGTGGAGTTCTCATCACATTGACGCATTGCACTCTCTGCGCCCCAGCACCATTAATATTATATAATCATTCTCATAATGTCTGTTTTTCTTGGGCAGCATATGATCACAGATCATAGCCATCTCACCCCCTCCCACCCTTTTACCGTCCCCTGAGGATCCTATATGCAGCTCTGATGAGCAACCTATGAATGCCAAATATTATTGTGGGAGGTATTACTGTTTACATAATTCTGAAAAAGCTGTGTGCGCCACAATAAGAAGAGAGAACTGATGTGTTAAATGCAGCCATGTCTCCATGACTCATGATTTCAGTAGTGCAATAAGAGGGGGTGTGTGTCAGTATCTGAACAAGCTTGTTTAAGTGCATGCTAAACACATGATGGTTTCCGTCAAAGTCTGAGACTTTCATCTTTTCTTAGAGTTGCGTCAGTGACAGCATCTTTTCTGTCTCTTTCAGATAACCCTGAGGTGCAGTGCCTGTCTGCATTTATCTGAAGGAACAAGAGGGAGCAGCACAAATGCCGCACAGCCAGACATTGGGCAAGAAGCCTGCCCTGGTCGCAGAGTGCTGAAATGTTTGCACTGAAGACACCAAGTGTCAGATCAAATCAGCAGACTGTTTACTGGAGGTGGGGAAAGAGGAGCTCTCCAACACCCTGCTGGTGGGTCGAGACCTGGCTCCTTTACAACCAAGAAAAGACGTGTTAACTGATCCCTCATCAGCACTTTGTGTTTCTGTCACATTCAGCATTTCCACAAAGCAGCGATGGAGTGGTCACTGGAGAATGTGAGGGAGATGGTGGCAGGAGGAATGCAGTCTATAAGGGAGTGTGAGATTTGTGCTTTGGGCATAGCCCTCTGTGTGCTGCTGCTTTTTATGTGGTACTGTTACAGAGTGGGCCGAGAGCATGGGTCAAGTCCTCTGCGAAGCCGCTATCTAAGCGGGTCCAGCCGTATTGGTGGAGTGGTGGGGGGCTTCAGGAGTAAAGGGAAGCACTCCCTGCTGGAGGAGCAAAATGGCTTTGCCTTCTGTCAGTCGTCCGAGTGTTTCCGCTGCACCAGCGCAGGGGAGAGCCTGAACCAGAGGTTGTACCACAGTCTACAGGACTACGCCAAACGCTATACTTGGTCTGGCATGGGTCGGGTGCACAAAGGGGTGCGGGACCAGGGCAGGTATCTCAACAGCAGACCAACCATTCAGAGGCCAGAGGTGTTCTTCCTCCCGGACCTGCCTTCAGCTCCTTTCTTCTCAAGAGAAGTGCAAAGACATGATGTGGAGCTGCTGGAGCAGAGCTTCCCCGCTCTCTTAGCTGAGTTTGAGAGCATCTACCACCAGCCGCCAGCCCGCAGCGGCTCTACTCTTCCTCCGGGTTGGAAAGCAAACAACACCCCTCGTGGCCAATGGTGGACCTACTACCTGGTGAACCAAGGCACACCTCTGGTCCTCAACGTTCGAAGGTGCCCTAAGGCATGGAGAGTCCTGGGCCAGCTGCGCACCTTCATTGCCAACAATGTGTTTGGAAACGCCTGTTTTTCTGTTCTCACACCTGGGGCTCTGATCTCTGAGCATTACGGTCCAACAAATGTCCGCCTGCGCTGCCACCTTGGTAAGACCCATCACTTTGTAGTCAACCTTAATGTAAGCAGGCTCATTATTTATGTGTATATCTGAGCTGTAGTGAGCAAAAGGTGCACTACAAAATACTCCAATCATGTCTAATAGTATTATATACGGAAAGTCTGAGTAAGGTGAGAACAGTAGACGCTCCTTCTTCATGGAAGTTGTTATTGGGTAGGTTGTAACAGGCAGGCATTGCAGAGAAAAGGAACAGTGGTGAACAGGTAACAGACTAATGTATATGAGGAGGCTAGCTTGTGTAAATGGATAAGTAACTGTTGTATTGTTTAACAAATTGGTGCTGTTTCTGAAAAATGTCAACATTAGCATCCAGAATCTGGCTTTTGAGATTGTGTCATAGAATGATGGTCATAATATTATTATGCCTGATTTCTTCACTCTAACTGCGTGGTTCCTAACTAAAGGACCCTATGAAACGGATGTTCAGAAATGATGTAATGAAGAGTAACAATGATTTTCATAAAGTGCATTTTGCATTTATGCTGTTGATGTACTTTCAGGTCTAAAGGTTCCCCCATCGTGTGAGCTTGTTGTTGGAGGAGAACCTCAGTGCTGGTCCGAAGGTAGCTGTCTCTTGTTTGACGACTCCTTCCTCCACAGGGCTTTTCATGAGGGTGAGAAAAGAACACATGATGTGGAGAATCAATCTGAAAACGACATAATTCTATCAGGTAATAATGATGTAAAAAATATAATTAAACCATATCTATTTATTTATGAAGGAAACCCAGAGGATGGGCTACGTGTGGTTTTTATGGTGGATCTCTGGCACCCGAATGTGGCTGCTGCTGAGAGACAAGCCCTGGACTACATTTTCACCCCGGGACGTTTGGAGGACAGAGAGGGAAAATGAGGGAACCATGTCCAGACCAGACATGGGGGCATTTGAGGAGGTGTTTCTATGATTGTGGAGCAATTTTTGTGTCCAGACCAGCTTTTGCGTTCACTGTGTACATATATTTTGGCCCATATTCAACATAACTCCCCATTACAGCTGACAAAACATTGGGCCTCTTTTATCTCCATCCTGAACACTAAAAAGCCAATAACATTCATGTTTTATATTGGACCAAGTACAATCACATTAGTATAAATAGCCATTACTTTGTAATCCCCTTCCTATACTTCTGTGTTGAAAGAGTGCAGTATACATTTCAGGATGGAGTATGTATTGGATGTGGCCATCATTAGTCAATATGCCACCAGGGTTTAAGAACTGCTGCCTTTGACCACAGAAAGTAGCCTTACTTGGTCAAAATATGTTGGTATCATTGTTTTCTCCCATGGTTACCAACAATTACTAAAAGCTTAACGGCTTTAAACTTCATGTTGTTATAGTATGTTAATAATGTGTTACCATGAAGATTAAGCTATGGTTTGTTTATTTTTACATATATATGTATGTATGTATATGTATATGTGTGTGTGTATATATATATATATATATATATATATATATATATACACACATACATCTTGAGTGGCCTGTTCTAGCACATTGTACAAAGAGGGTGGTATAGTAACATTTTTAGAATACATGTGTTTGTTGATTTTATTTTTCAGTAGACAGCTGTGCTGTGAATGTGATTTAGCTCATACACTATTGTCCATTTCACACTGTATTTTGCACTTATTCTGTTGAAATTACATTTTAAGGGCTAAAATTCAGCTATTTGTGTCTTTATTTATTTATTATGTCATAAGGACAAGCCCATATTGAACATAATCCATCCTCTTGTTTTTGGTAAACTAGGTCCAATGTCCACTTTGAATTCATGAATGTTTACAGACACTGCTAATGTCGCTAACTCCTGCTGGTGTGGTAGACGGTGTTAGATGAATGGTTAGAAAAGCACATATCTACACACTGTGTAGCTGTCGACCTGTGCTGTAACGTCAGAAAGTGTTTACCAGGTTTCTCATGTAATTGGGGTGTGTTTGATATCTGGTTTGTTTTTCTGTACATACGGTGGCGGTCTTATGTGAATGGTCATTTGGAGATGAGTGTCTTGTTGCTGTAACTATTGTGTTGTCTTGATTTTTCAGGTGAAGTGAATGCTTTTCATTATCCATTGCCCCAGAGCCATCTTTAAAAGTAATTTTGATAGAAAACTTTGTAGATTCTGTAAAATGTTTATGAAGTACTATCCCTGTTCTGTGAGGTTTTCTGTTTGAACATTGTATTTCTGCAAAGCTACATTTATTACACAGCCACAATACTTAAATCAGCAGCACCTTATGAATATCTGTGCACAACGGATCTAATTGTTGCTAATGGATAGTCATTATAGCTTTACTGGTCCATTGCAATTCAACTAATGATCACTTTACTTACTAATGTTTACAAAAGTATTATAATCACAAGCTGTTTACATCATGTGGCGACAAAGGCACTCATATTGAGCTGTCCACAATTGGGTTGGAAATCTTGAATGCTGTTGTAAAGGGTCATTCCCGACATACACATGATAAGCAACCATTCTGTTTACAAAGTAAGTCCTTAACATAACATTGTGCAAATTTTGAACAGCATTTCTGTACATTTAATAAATGGTAAACTTATTTAACCGGCTGAGTGAGTCCTGTTAATGTTACTTATGTGGCACCATGATGACCTTGTAATTTTGAATGTGTTAGGCTGCGTTTATATTGGAGTTTCAATTATTTTGTCATAATTTCAGATATCTTTTTTGGCCCATTATCAGTGTTCCCGCCCTGTGGGTAGGGCGTTCACAGCGTAGGATATAAACCTGAGTTCTCAGACTTGTTTCACAGATTGAGAATGACTCTTGGATGAGAGTCGAAACGTTTTATTTTTCTAAACAGAGTCCAGATGACTACAACTGAATCTTTTTCTACAATGGAACACTCCTGGACGAATGAGGGATTACACCGACATATTTCTTTTTTCAGTTTTGCCTGGATCCCTTTCTGTTCTGTCCTGTTCCCTGAAAAAAATGCACCTATATTTTCCTTTAGAGTGACTTCTAGGGTCACACACTTTAACTGTCTTTAATGGGAGTTAAAGTAATTTCTTCACAAAATGTGATGTGTTCTGTCACTACATCTGTGGCTTCCCCCAGTCCACCCTGCCAATCAGTGCATTCAAACCACATTACACTCTAATGTTGTGACTGGGTCTAAACTGGAATCAAGTGGATTATGTAGTACATTATTTAACCACTCAAAATCATTCTGGTTTATTGATCTTTTTGGAATTGTATACATATAATTAGCCACTGAGTCGAGAAGTTCCCTTCAGCAAATGAGGCTGAGCAGGTTATGAATGTTTTGCTGGACAATGTCCAGCTGGTGCCCTCATAAAAATAATATTTAACATTCATTATTTACACATAGCCAAATGTAATAATCCTACACATTAGTAACCAACAGGGAAGAATAACACTGTCAATGGTTGCCTTCATGCGTAGCGATTCTAATATTCTAAATATACTACATTCTCTTGGCGACCCTGTGTGAAACGAGACAATACATATACTACAATTACACACAATAAATATTAAGCCCAAAAATATTGTGTATCCTTTATTTATTGATCAATGAATCGATATAGATGAATCGATATAGAAATCATCTTCTCATCAACTCTTTGTATGTAGATATGATAGACCTACAGATCAGTTTGCTTAATTTAATGAATTTATGTAAGATTTGGCCCGCTATATTTTTGGTTCAATTTGTCAACAGTAATGTTAGACTAAAGAAATACTGGTGTAATTTGTGCAAGTGTCACTATGGATAATAACCCATCACATTTTTTTGCAATGCAGGAATAAGTTGTAGCGGTTGAGGACAATCCTGGTGTGCCGGGTGAACATCTGCCAGCCCTCTGTTACAAGTTCATTGGTCTTGGGTCCACATTCTTCTCTCTTTATGAGGACATTCTCCGGTTCGGTTGTAGTGCTGATCTGTGGAGGCTAATTTGGTCTCAGGACAAATGTGGTTTCCCTCTTGAGCCTGGGCTCAGTCACAGGTTTATGCAGATCCTCAGACCTCTCTTTCTTTGAAATGTTCTTCATTTCCTCCAAAGCTGCAAGCTTTGCAGATCCTCCTGGTATTTCATTCTTCTTTCAGATCATTTTGAAGGCTGTGATTACCATCGTCAGCTCATCTATGTTCTTCTGAGCCTCCTCTGCAGATCTTTCATACTCGGTCTTCAGAGCTTGTTTCTCCTCTAGTATTTTACAGAGTTCCTCCTGAAGACCCTGGTTCAGCCCTTTTTCCTCTTTCAGCTCATTTTGCAGAGCAGTGATCTCCTTCTTTAGCTCCTCCATGTTCATTTCACCTTGGACCTTCTCCTCTTGCAGTTTGTTCAGTTCTTCCTACAGGACTCCTCATTCTCTCTTCTTTCAGATCATTCTGTAGAGCTGTTGTCTCCTGCTCCTTCTTTGCCAAAGCTTGTCTTGAGAGCTATTTCTACTTCTTCAAATTCTGTTTGGCTTTGGACGCTTGGGCCTCCAGCCTGGCAGTGGTGATTTCGAGCTGTCCATCGCGGGTCTTCAATCCTTCTTTTACAATTTCGAACTGCTCCTTCTGGCTCTCGAAGTGGATCTGCAGGCTGATTCTTTGCATTCTCCTGCACTAGACAATAGTTCTGCGCCTTTGCCGTCTCAGCTCTCATGGTTTCTCCCTCGGTCACTTGTGAGGAGGTAAGGGTTATAATGTCCATCTGCACACCGGGAGCTGTCCAAAGCCATCTGTAGAGCTGTCTGCAGCGAGGCTCTCTGCTCTTGCTCTTTTTGCAGCTCTTTCTGCAGAGTCTCGTTCTGTTCCTCTGCCTGTTGCAGTCGGTCCATGAGCTGCAGCATCATGACAACCTCAAGAGCCAGTTTTCTTTTGAAAAATTTCATGTTTGGAGCTTTTTTAAAATGGGTCCTCTCGTGTGAAGTTCAAGTGAGATTACACTCTGACTGTAGAACTATGTGACGTCAGAGCCTGCAGCCACAGCGATCACCACGGAGACGATGACATCAGAGAAGTGATCGCATTGATCTAGTCCAATCAAGTTCTAGCCTCTTTTTTTTTTGCCTGATTTACGTGATATACTATATACTCACAGCCTTTTATCATGGCGGAGTTTACGTGAGGCGAAAGAGGAAAGAGAAGAGCAGGTGAAGGAGAAGAAGAGATGAGTGTATTATGACAGAACAGCCATAATAAACTACATTTCATGAACATATCTATAAGGCTGCTGCAATACAATCTAAGGCTGCCATAACTAATTCACTAAGTGTGACTTGTAGACAATAAAAAATAAATTGTCATAGTATGTTAATCATCGTAATTTTTATCTGGACTATACAGACTAAAATAGGGGCTCCACCACTTTTTATTTTGGAGGCAGGGACCCCCAAAATAACCATGAAACTGACTTGGGACCACCACAACAAAATTAAATAGATGTCTGTAATATTTTTAAGTTTCAAACCATTTAAAATTAGTTTTAATTGTATTTACTTTTGTAGTTTATTGTGTTATCTGCCCCAATTTCACTAAAACTGTTTTTAATTAAAAAAGAGATTAAATACAGTCATAATTTTAACATTACATCTTGAAATCATCTCTTAACCCCCAGCACTTAATTTTTATGTTGATAACTTACAGGTTGAGACTAAAGGCAGTGTAAGAGTTATGTCTTACAGAAGCTTCACTGTCAACAAAAAGTTCAGTTCATTTAAATCTACACTGCAGGAATAAACAAATCTGTATCTGTACAATCACGTTTAAGTATCTATTTTTTTTTTTTTTAATGCAGTAAAGCTGATTACTCCTCATGGTAGGCCTGTCACAATAGTAAATTACAAAGTGCGAGAAAAATAACGCTTGCAATTAGTACAAAAGGCGGCGGCCCGGCCCGACAAGGCGTCGCCAACACATGACTCCAGTCCTGGCATCACTGCACTTCCAGTTATCCAGAGAATCACATTTAAAATGTTGCTCATGGTTTTCAAGTCTTTAAATGGTCTGGCTCCCTGTTATTTGAGGGAGTTATTGTCCCACCATGTTCCTGCTCGTACCATGTGGTCCTCCTCTCAGCTCCTCCTGGATGTGTTCAGGTCAAAGCTGAAAAGCAGAGGGGACCGAGCGTTCTCTGTGGCGGGGTCCAGGCTCAGGACCAGCCTCTGCATGTTAGAGCTGCTGAGACACTAGAGTAGTGTAAATCCTTGTTACAAACTTACCTTTTCTCTCTGGCCTTTAAAACACAAGGGGGCTGAGTCATTATTTTATTAACTTCATGCGTATTTTAATTGTTTGTATATATGTATTATTGCACTTTGCTGTACAGCACTTTGGGCTTTTAAAGTTGTAAGTGTGCTTCATAAACAAACCTTGATATTGATATAAAAATATAACAATAAACAATAATATTAAAACATCTTTATTCCACTGACATTATACTTTAAAGTAGAACAATCTCGATGAACCCTTTGTCTGTATGTATAATATTGTTGAAAACCTTGAGCTGCAATAAGTAAATAAAAAGGAGAATCAAACACTTTATAGTACTAATTTAGTATCTATGAATAGTCTTACAAGTTACTTAATTGTCTCTCTGCAGCTCAAATCTAATTGTACAACAACAACAAAACCCCCACAAAATGCTTGACTGTAACTATGTGGGGACTGTACAATTTAGCCAAGTTCATCATCTTGCACTGAGTGAGCTATTCTTGCTCAAGCCATGACCCCTGACCCACGCCCCAGTTTGGAATGACATTACACTGTAGCTCCACCTCACTGCTCCTGTTAGCACTTTCAGAAACATTTGTCTTCATTCTACTATTTTCCCTTTTTATTAGTTTAATTATTATTCCTTCAACTAATGTTCTTGCTACTTCTCTGTCTCACAAAGGCAACTGCAGAGGCCTGGCTCCAAGGTAGAAAAGCCCGTCCTTGGGCCGAAGTTATTATAGTGGTGTTCAGAAGTACAGAGCCAATACCGCAGGGCTTTCCAATACTGTTTATACTTTGGCATTATCATCTTTATGCCAGAGAGGGTGCTTTCTTCCCCTTGACCAAAACAGATTTCAGAAAACAGAAAATCGAATAACAACTCTTTTTTAATTTCTGGGTGTATTTTTGCTTATCTTTTATGTTAAAATACACATGGCCTGACCATAAGAAGCAGGAAAACAAGTGTCCTAAATATGCATGGTAAGGCATTGGCACCCCAAATTGAAGTTTATGTTTGTTTTTTTAATAGCAGAACACAGGCTGTACTCTACTTTAATGATTAGGCTTTTTATCATATGATTTGATAATATCATGGTTTCACTCTCTCCACAGACATTTCTCCACATTACGTGATGTAAGTTCCAGACCAAATACTCTTTCACACTTGACCCAGTTTTTGAAAATGCTGGAACATTGCTTGGTTAGGCTGCATGGGTGAAAATGTTTAGAGACTTATTTTCACTCATTATGCACATTCACCAATTCACTTCTATAGAATATAAAACAAAGGACAATCAAGCAGAGTGCATGATGTAAGGGATCAAATAAGTTGTAAAAGGAAATGGCTGTTGACTTGATCTTTTCTGATGTCTTTTTTTCTTTCTTTTTTCTTTTTTCTTTTAAACAAGATGCAGTTATCTAGGTGTGACACTTGGAGGCGTATGTACACAAAAATGTTGGCTCACTTGGTCCTGACTCTTCAGTTTCCTATCTGATCGTAGGTTGGGTCTAAGCCATAGACTGTATACTGTATAAACTTGTAGCACAATAAAAAAGCTTTGGTGAGTTGGATAAATAAGCCACATACTTGCAGGTGCCTTGCAAATATCACATTTATTGACACACAGAGCTTAATCCCCTGTCTGGTCAAATTGTCTGCTCTGCTGCTTCCTCTTCGTCACTAAGTAACAATCGGTGCAATAACAAGTGTTGATGATATTAAGGCTCCCTTTTCAGTCTAAAAGCCATGGCAAAGAAAACACCGCATTACAATTAAAGTGGAATTTGGAATTCAATTAGGCCTAAATGACAATGTGAAACGAACTGAATCCGTTTATAATGTGTAGATTATTTTTTGTCCAGGCCCATTTCAAAATTGCGTGGGAAAATGACAATTATAGCCTATTTGAGCTATTTGTTCTAAACATAAATGGCCGTAAAGAATAATATGACAAAATAGACAAAAGGCATTGGACTAATTTGAAATTTCAAAATAAAGCTTTCTGTGATGGAAAGATATTTTGTGTCGCAGTTGTTTCTGGAACAAAGTTGGACGGGTTTAGATCTTACTATGGCTCACACTCCCACGTCACTGCGTTGCTGCCAGGATCCTCATCAATGAAAACGAGGTGACGTGCGAGGAGCCCCCCTGTGCTCCTCGTGCGCGCGCGCTCCGGTGATCAGGTGGTGAGATGTAGCCCGAACTTAACGCAGCGAGGACGGCGGGGCACGGCGATGCTGGGAAAGGACGCGCGAGTGGTGATGACGAGCGCTCCGCCACAGACTTAGAGAGGAAAAACCGCAGCAATGAGCTCATCTTTCCCTAAATCTGATTCCACCACATCACTGCTCAAAACGTCCACGGCGAAGAGACCGACGCACCTCCCGGAGAACCGAAGAAGTCTGCCCCAGCATCAGCACCAACACCAGCACCAGCATCAGCAAAACCACCACCGTCCCGCCACGTTTCACAGCAGCAGCAGCAGCTTCACCGAGCACGAGCCCCACTGGCCCGCAGAGGGGGACCTCACTGCCCGGAGACCCCTTTGTCACCCCTCGCTTACCGACAGCCATCATGTTCAAAACAAGTCCCGCCACAGCCACGCTCCGGACACGCAAGAACCCAGCGAGTCCGACGTGAAGGAGCGCTCCGGGTCGCATCGGCACCACCATCACCACCACCACCACCACCACCATCACCACCATCACCGGAGGAAGCACCACAGGGACCAACCCCATTCGGCATCACCTGAACAACAACAACAACAACAACAACAGCCCGAGCCCTCGCGCCGCTGTCACACGCACCTTCCACGCCATGCGCCCCGAGAGCCATCACACGTGTCCGACTGCCACGACGACAGGACTCCCCTCTTTGAGCCCGCAGCAGACCGCAAAAGAAACACTGTGATGATGAACGCGGCCCGGGGTGGCGGAGGAGGTGGAGGAGGAGGGCACCGGGTCAGCAGTTCTTCCCCCTCCTCGTGTTCCCCGGTGCCACTGTCCAGCAGCAGGTCCCGGAGGTCAAGTGCGGCCTCGTTAGTGTCAGACTGCCCATTACGCACCATCCTGAGCTCGCTCTTTGGACAGGTAAATATTGGTTTAAGGATAAAGAAATGTCACATAACGGAGCAGTTTACTAGGCAATATATAGTATTAGATTTGGGACTGTATGTTGTTATTGTTATATAAGTGTTAACATACAGTAATAACACAACATTAGACAACTTATTATAGCACAATTATGTCTCGGGATGTTGCGATATCAAATGTTAGTGTTTATTGTGAGAAGAAACATCACGATATAACAATTGCTGACACATGACAAAGCTAAAGTGAAAAGTGTGACAAGCTGTATGAAATCAAACTTTCTGAATAATAAAGTAAAATGATTGTGACATAAACAGCCACATAAAAATCACTATACATTTAGGTGTACAGATTGACTTGAAATTACTTAATTTTGCTTCTAAAATGGTCAATATTATTAGTTTTTAGTTATTACGGTTATATTATGACCTGAATAATCATGATTATCGACCAACTGATCCTGACATCCTTATATCATGTGACAAAACTCTATGAACATTTTGTTACATAAATATTTTTGCCGATATTGATCAGGTGAAATCAGTTTGGCCCACTTATATTGTCCCCCTTCTGAGCTATTTGCAGTTTCTGTTTTATTCCACTAGAGCAATCTGTTCAGAGCAGCTTGCAAAACAATGAATTCAACAGCTTTATGACAGTGTGTTGTCTCTCTGTGGGCCCTTTATGTAAAACTGCACCAGTGAAAGCCTAATTATAGCCCCTTTTGGGTCTGGTGAAATTGCATTTGCCGAAAATAAGTGCTTCTCATTTAATTGAATACACAAAGAAGATGGTTAATTGTTTTTTTACCTTTGCAGTTTAATCAGTAAAATCAATTGTAATGCTGTCCTCTATTGTAGTGCTTGCAATAGATTATGCTTATGTAATTTGAAAAGTCTAGTGACGCCTCCAAAAGCTCTCATTCTGCGACGAGAGTATTGGACATGTGTGGCAGATGAAACAGTGTTAGTACAAAGAGGTGGGAATCATTGATGTTGTTTAATACAAGGAAGGTAATTGTGTGCATCTTTCCGCTTGCTGCTGCTGTGATGTCTGGAAATGGTCATTTGGATGGAAATAGAGGCACAGTCTATTCTCAAGCACACATCCATTTAGACTTTTCCTGGTTTCCAAACAGTGCTATTAATTTGCATATTTTTGATCAAATGTTATCTGGTTTTGTTGTAGTGGAACATAGAGCTTCTGTGCAGACTTTGTGTGCATTGAGCTTGTTTGACCCAGAAAAGAGTAAACAATGTCCCTGATAAAAGCTAGGTTTCAAAGGTAAAGCGGTCATCCAGGGACAAACATTTTGTAGTATAGAAATGCCTTGTAGTCGCTCGGCACATTGCTGCAAGAAAACATGGAGTAAGATGAAGTACAGGAAATTGAGTGAAAAAAGTATGAAGAAAACAGTTTACTCTGTTGCAGGTTGAGTTTGAACAAAAGATAGATTTTTAGCTGGAAAGCAGGACCATTGTGTGTTTCAAGTCAAAAATGCCCAAAGCATGAGGACATTTGGAACTCATGGCCAAAATAATTCAGGACGGAGCAGAATTATATATATATATATATATATATATATATATATATATATATATATATATATATATGTGTGTGTGTGTGTGTGTATATATAGATAGATATGTGTGTGTGTGTGTATATATAGATAGATAGATATAGATATATATATAGATATAGATATATATATAGATAGATATATTGGAAGTGATTTGCATGGCTTGAATAAACAATGACATGTGCATACAATGCAACATACACCAATGCATTGAAGAAGTTTTTTTGAAGTGTTGAATGTATTTGCGTTTTAATTCATTGAACAGATTTAGATTTATTAAAGATTGACTTGGCAGGAGAAAACATTATGCTAAATGTGTCAATCACAACATCAGAAAAAAAGATAAAACATTCACATGAAAGTTAGCATTACAAATACAAAAACGAACTTTGAAATACACTGAGATACTAAGAATAAAACAATCAAAGAGCTTGGGGTACAAAAGACATTTCATAGTTGTGTTTGTCTGTCAAAAGGAAGCTGTGGAATACTTTTCTTTTTCTGAGGAAATTATTGCAATTAGAGTGCCTGGTTATTTAAATTCTTCTTTTCATTGTAGTGTCTATAATTATCTCAAACCAGTATCCAAACATAGCACTGGTAAATAGAAGCAGTGATTTCCTCCACTGTTGTTCTAGTGTGTTGCTGTGAGGCTGCCAGAGGTCGGACTGACCTTGTGCGAGCCTCAGAGGGCAAATGGAGATGAGCAGAAGAAGCCGGCACACAGGCATTAGTCACACGCACAAGGAGAATACGAATGGCCTGTCGATTCTAATAAATTACATTAGAGCTGACTGTGAAGCATCAGGGCACTGCACATTCGTCTGTATCCCAATTAACAAACGCCACACGTTTGGCCCTGAACCATAATTCACAGGTGTAGCACTGTCAGTAGAAGCCGTTGTACATTTGTATTGGAGCGATGTGATAATGTTTTTACTGTTGTTAGCGAGCAACTGACTAAGCCTAATTCAGGTGAAACACAAGGCATTAGTCGAAAGCTAAGCTAAGTTTTAATAATTTTCTTCTTTTTTGTATTATTCTTTCTTGTTAAACACATATAACACAGAACACAGAACATGACACAGATAAATAAAAACAAAACACAAGCAACACAAGACATCCAACGAAATGAAACTAAGGCACATCCTGTCCAGCGTATATGTCCCATTTGGTCCAAAGTCTGTCAAAAAGGTATAAGTCAGAATGTAGGTTTTTTTTTCATTTTTACAATCCAATAAGAAAAGTTTGTCATTAATTTCTTTGATAGGGCCTTCTTCCCTGCTGCAAAGAGTATGCTCCAAATGTATCAATTTATTGTGTCCATGGTAGGAGTTTTGAGGGCCAAATACATAGTCCTGAAGGTAAGTAGGATGCCAATACCAAAAACTATTCACAGTGCTTTATTTATCTTAGTCCAATATTTCTGAACAGTATGATTGTCCCAAAAAACATTCTAATGATGGTCCATCTGGCATCCAGAGTTTCTCCAGTAGGCAGGTTGAACTCAAAATTCTCAAGATGTCTCATTATATGCCTAGCCTTTCTGCTATTGTGAACATAAATCAGTCGACTAAACAAAGTTTTGGTTGACCATGACACCATCGACCGATTAATCTAATAAATGACTAAAGGTCTACAGCCCTCGTATATTATAATTTTCTTCAAATTGGTTACATTAATTGGTCACAATAGATGATCTTCCTTCCAACACCAAGGCTAGGACAGGCACTAAGTGTACTATTTTAACCACTGGAGCTGAAATACTTTGCTTGTTTGTTCGGGCTCACATTGACTTGTTTATAATTCATCAGCATTATCATAAGCCTCTAAGCAATACATATTAACAATAATTAAAGATAATTAAAAAATAGCACTGGACGGTAGTTATAGCTAGGCCTTCATACAATGGCGCAATTACATTATTTTCAACTAGAGGCATTCCCAATCTGCATTACATTGTCTAACTGAATTGTACAAAGCAATTATGGTCCAAAACATGGTTCTATTTTATTTAATTTTGTTGTTGTTTCGAACATCAAAAAACTGTACTATGTCTGCGTTATTCAGACAATAACAGCTGACCGGGAATCGTGCTCTTTTCATTCAAAAGGCATCAGTCTCTTTCTCTTTCTGTGGTCCAGGTCTAGTCCCTCTCACTTGTAAATCCTCTCTCACTCATTCTCTCTCTCTCTTCTGATCATTGTACTACGACATACTCTTTCCATTCAGGTCAGCCTCTCCACAGCAAACTTTCTGTCTGGTTGAAATCTAGGTTAGCCGTTGTTCTACATGGGTCTCGCTGCCACCAGAGTCCGGTCTTCTTTCAAAATGCAGGCCGCCGTTTTGACAGAAAGAAGGTCTTCGTGGTCTATTTTAGTGCCTCTTTTTTCTATTGGTATGGGGAACTGTTTACATTCGCCTTTTCCGACGGTAAGACATGAGTACACTTTAGCATTTCCAGCTCTTGTCACATAAAAGGGTTATTACATATGTCATAAAGATAATTCACTTTGAGAGTAGAAAATGAAACATCTACAAGAAAGTGTTTTGATTGACTTCTGGAGGAATAAGAAGTAGGTTTTCAAAACAGATGCGATCAAATCAAAAACCTGCCAAAAGAATATTTTACACATTTTATTTTTTTGTTAGACATTTTTAAGAGTAAAGCATATATATTTGAATTATTGAGGAATATTGTATCTTGTTTTAACGGTTTGTGTAGTCCAAATATTTAATCTTGATTGGAACTCTATGGGGCAACTTTTATATCACTAATGCATATAATTGCTAAAAATGATTGTTGGTGATGTGCACAACAATTAATTGAATAATATAGGTAGATTATCTGGTTTTACAGCACACAAACCAAACCGTTTCTCAGTGTTTCAGTGTTGTCGCCTGTGTGTTTACAGCTCTGGTGACAGTGTATAGGTGTGAGATGCCAGTCTTTGCAATGTGCCGAGTAAACTGTTATGAACAATGAGTGGAAAGTTGGCAACCTGCTGTTTTATTGATGCCTTCGCCGTTTCTGCAGTGTTTTCATGTTTTAACACAACCAGAATCACTTGCATAATAGTTTCACTGAGAACCATCTGGTTTTTTTTTTTTGGTTTACATAACAAAAGCGCTTGGAAAACTGTAGCTTCCTTGTGGTTAACATAGTCTTTACTCTTAGGGCTATGTTGTGCACATTGTATTAGGTTATTGATATTGCAATACAACCAAAAGCAATATTTGAATTTATTTATCTTAGCAAATCATATCATATCAATCAGTTTGATTTTTGATGTATTTATTTCCATCATACAGGCCTAATATACCTTCAGATAAGACAAGCTGTTTTTAAAATAGGGAATGTGTGGCATATTGTTAGTGCATTTTGACTTTAAGCAACACTAACAATTCTGTCTTTCTGTATTCGGCTTCATGGATACAGTTCCTCGACATGGGAGGACGGTGGCTGAACAGATGGCACACATACTGTAGTAAAATGTATCTTGTTGTAGTAAAACGTATCTATAGCCATCCCTCTCGTTCCAGAGAGTGCCTCATATTGTATCCAACAAAGGCCATAAACTGGTTGTATTTTGGTATTTTTGTTTGCATTTTTATGTACCGAATTATGCAGGTTTGTCTGTCTGTCAATAAATACATCCCCAGATAATGTTTCAATAAAGTCTTATTTGAAAACGTATTTGTAATTTCAATTGGAAGGGAGTTTAGTCCTTCATTCCTCTGATTACAGTAGTTTTTTGTCCAGTGGCTGTGTTATTGGTAGACCAAAATGACCACTGCCCGTTGTGTGTTAAAATCATGCAAGTTACATAAGAACAAGCTTATCATTCAACCCTTTACATCTTACTCATTAAAAAACAACTGTTCAAAGTGGCTAATGGCTTGTTGAACCCAGTGGAGAAATCTATCGTTTACACAGAGAGGCCTCCCCCAGCAGGAGAACCAAATCTGGGACCTTCTTGCTGTGAGGCAAGAGTGCTACCCAGCCACCATACCGTGTTAATAGCAGTGGTGGAAAGTAATGAAATACACAAGTTATAGTAAATTAGCTGTACTTTACTTCAGTACATTTGACCACAAATACTTATTACTGTTACTTCACAACATTTAAGAACATCTGTCACAAGTACTTACTTACTTTTCTGTAGGGTTTGCCTGAAACGGCCATGGTGACAACCCACCTAGAAGATTTTGAACTGTAGACCGGGCTTTGACAAAAGTATATAAATAAAAATGACTAGATTACATGATCAATTCAGTTGCTTCCTTTGACCAAAAATCAGCACAATTCCTAATCAAGAGCGCCGCATTTGGTGCATTTATAATTGTCCAATTCTGTGTGAAATACTTTCACTTTTTTACTATGAAGGTACATTTTATATCTGGTACGAGAATAACTTTTTTAATTTGATACTTTTACTTGAGTTCCACCACTAGTTAAAGCCACAATTAATACCTATATCAGCCTTTGGCCAGTTGACTGTCAGTATCAAGACCTGGATGTAATAATGGAGGATAACTAAAGACACAGACAATCCTACACATGTTAAAGTACATTTTGTTTTTGCTGTGCTGTTGTTGATTCCCCCTCGCCTCGTGTGTCTTATGTTTCTCATGTCGTGGGTTTTGTTCTGGCAGTTTTGGGTCCAACCTATCGTCACGACTCCTGTTGTGTTTAGATTTCCCTGAGCTCCTGCTGTTAACCCCAAAGGCTTCTGGGAAGTGTCTGCCTCTTATCCTGTCCTTTAAAGGTTGTGCTCATCGTAAGCAAGTGTCAGAAAAGAGACACAGTCACATTTTTCTTTGAACTTCAAGGTTAAAATTTCCAATAATTATAGAAATCTGTGTTTTTATCATCTCAATGCAAGATACAGATGCTATTTATATTTGTTTTTTGGTGAGGACAGTTTTGGAGGTGTCTTTTGATTCTGTTTTGGTTGCTGAGCTGCTGGGGGTATGTTTTATATAGATCTGAATACTTTCCAGAGACACACATAGTCATAAATATTGTACTAACATGTGCTTCTACAATGTTTACAGGACAGAGAGCTGCGACCAGAAGAAGTGGAGGGTAAGTGATTATTTATACATTTGTATTATCAGACAATAAGATAAAACACATCTAATATTTGTGTTTTGACAGAGTTGAGAGATGCTTTTAAAGAGTTTGACAAAGATAAGGATGGATTCATCAGCTGTAAAGACTTGGGCAACTGCATGAGGACGATGGGATACATGCCCACAGAAATGGAGCTCATCGAATTGAGCCAACAGATAAACATGAACTGTATGTATATTTTTCCCTACTTTATTTTGCTGATTTAAATATTATCAATGTGTATAATATCACAGTCTTATCACAAATTAAGTTGTGTTAACGCCCTTGAAATACAATTTTTGTTGGTCTGTTTAGTGTAACAACATATGGTTATAGAGCTTGGTATCGTGTCATAACTCAAAGAATAATAGTCTACTATTAAACCAATTTTAGATGTTCAATAATAAACTTGTGTTAAAAAGTACTCTGACAACATAGTTTGATAAATGTTTTTTACCAGAAGTGACCCAGCAGTTTATTAGGTTGTGCCACAGTAGCTCTTTTGTTTTAAAATATAGTTTTGGCGAATGCCTATCTAAGGACATTTTGCATGCTTGAACACAAATTAACTTCTTGTTTTGAGACATTCAATCCAAAACTCTATAGTTTGTTAAACATGTACTGGATATCAGATAGCGATTGGTAATTTTGAATTATTTCTAAGTAATAGTGAATTTAAGTAATCCTGAACAAAATGCTCCTTTCAATCCATCTAATGTGCTACCATCAAGTAGAGAAATAGCACTATTGCCAGCTTAGCTCTAGTTATCTTGGCCTACGTCATCAGAGGTACATTACTCTCTACAATCGAAACATAGCCAGACTAGCCCTGACTAAAATGTACATACTATTTCAATGTCTTAGGGTTCATGTCTCTGGGTCCCGTACTGATGGTTAACTCAAGCTACTTCCATTTATACTACAACACCAAATTATTTTTTGGGGAAAAGAAAAGAGCTAGTTAAACCGTCAGTCAGGAAGATTTTAAAAAATGTGTGGAAAGAAAATACTAAAATCTCTAAATTAGGCCTACAAAACCAGTTTGCTTCTCCTACTTACTTACTTACTTACTTATTATTTAGAAGAAAAAAAAAACAATATTACGTAACAAAAAATATCCACTATACTTGTCAATGTCAAAAGAGGCTTCAGAAAGAGTTCTACATTTCACTTTAATGCACTACTCCATTTGAAATACTTTTTCAAGTTCTTTTCAAATTTCATATTTGAGTTTTTGTTTGTCTTGAACTGTGAAATGTCTTTTCAATGATTTAAAAAAAAAAAAAAAAAGTTATAAAATGTATTGTTTTGTCTTGAGTGGGAGTCACGTTGATTTTGAAGATTTTGTTGAGCTGATGGGTCCTAAACTTCTCGCCGAAACAGCAGATATGATTGGAATAAAAGAATTAAAAGAAGCCTTTAGAGAGGTAAAAATTTTGAAGATGGTTTTGGTTTGTTTGCGCCAACCTTCCCCAAAGTTAACTGTTCTTTTGTTTCTTTGGTTTTTTTTCACTTAAGTTTGACACAAATGGAGATGGTGCAATCAGCCCTGCTGAGCTACGTGACGCAATGCGAAAACTTTTGGGTCAGCAGGTAGGGCATAAATCGAACATTTACTGCCTGAAGTCAGAAGTGCCCCAATAACCTCTATATAATATACATATAATATATATATATATATATATATATATATATATATATATATATATATATATATATATATATATATATATATATATATATATATATATATATATATATATATATAAAATATAAAAATATAAATATATATATATCTTTTTAGGTCGGCCTGAAAGAGGCTGAAGATATTTTGAGAGATGTGGACTTAAATGGTGATGGCCTTGTGGATTTTGAAGGTAAGTTTAGCCCCAGCCCTCTAACGGTCTGTGCACAGTGGCAGGTGGCTAAGCTAACTGTTTCTCACAGCCAATGCTAACTTTTATTAACATGCAAAATATGAAATAAACAATCAATTACATTTGAAAGTCAAGACCGTGTGACTATGTGAGGATTAGTTCAGTTTGTTGTTTTAAATGTTTTATGCCTCATCAACAGTAGAATTATCGTTAGCATTAAGACAAATGTCCTTTGGTGAAGTATTCCTCTGTTTTGTAAAGTCTTTAACATGTCAGAGATCCACCACATCCCACTGTTCCCACTTATAAAATGTATTACTTTTTGAATGACTAAATGAAAACCCCAGATATATAGAATTAGACAGGAAGTACTGACGATAACGCTGAGCTAGTTAAGTGGTGTCGTGCCAAGTTAAAAGTCTCTTTTTGTCATATCATAGCTATGTTACAATAAATACAATATATTATTTTATGCATATCTGTTCAAAACATCAATGCCTCTGCAAATTTTAATATAACTTAGGCTTTATTTATGCAGAAAAAAAATTGGTTAAAGTTTAGTTAAAAAACAACCATTTTTTATTTTTTTTTAAACTTAATTTCTTCTCCTTTATTTTCACAGAGTTTGTCCGAATGATGTCGCGCTAGCATCACTTAAACACTACTGGTTCTGAATATGAAGCTAACCATACTTGACCAGGACCAACAGAGAATGCAGTCAAGTCTCTGAGCCAATCAAGTAACACTGGAAATTAATTCTTACAATTTTATATAACAAGAAACCACCTCACCCCAAAAAAAAGTGTTCTTCCTGAAACAATTTGAGTTCAGCCAAGGCCGAACTTGCTGTAGCCGATGATTGTCCAGCTTATGTTTTTTGCACTTTATTCCCCACTTAGTAACTTCCTGTTGAATAGGTTGTCGTGTCTCTCTAACACAAGTAACATTGTCAGAAAATGAATGTAAATGTGTGTAAAAAGAAGTGCACTGTTATACATTTGACCAAGGAGTCATACAGTAGTGCATTATCTTATGTTTGTGTGTGCTGTCTTTGTGTGGAATTGGTGCTCTATGAGACAATTTTAAACCTGTAAATCTGTACGACTTCACTGTGCCGGTCTAGTCTACTATGTTGTCACTGTCTGGTACATCTATGGGGATTTCCAGTCATCCAGGTCAAGACAGTCTTTAATTAACAAGCCAAGCTAATGAAATCGTGATGAAAAACCTACAGTAAAATGAGGCAATAGAAAGCTGTATACCCCAGTGCATATATTTGTAAAGCATGGCTGTATATGCACATATATTGGTTTCCAAACTATTTACATTTACAATATTTATGAATAACTGGCAATCCAACTAGTATTGTTATCAGAGTGAAACCAAACCAACAAAAACCAAACAAAAATCGGGGTAATCCCCCATTTGTCGAGTGTTCCATTGGAGAAAAAATTCAGTTGTATCATCTGGACTCTGTTTTCTACAATCATCTACAAAGAACAAAATTACTGAGAGACCCAGATGAAGTAAATCAAAGAGAAATAAATCCTCAAGCAAAGACACTAACCAGTCTGGAGGATCAGGGGCCTGTCGAAACATGGCAACACAAGCCCACCCCCAGCGGTGTACAACTGCTTGACAAGATCTAATATCTTGAAGCTAATGGTTTGTTAGTTTAGGATCTGCTGTTTTATTTTGGAAAATACATGCCACAAGTGAATGTAAAGTTTATGTTGTATGTGAAACAGCAGGAACAATGTACATTTCTTACACTGACTGTTTTATGTTGTTGGCCTATATTATTGTCAGTGATTGTAGTGGTTATATGCCACTCCTGTCTGGTCAAAGCAATTATTATGCATGCCAAAGAGATACTTTTACCAAGTTGTATGCACATTTTCATTTCATAAACATTTGCCAAGATGACTGTAGAAGATTAAAAACTGTTTACGGCACCACTTTCTCTAGCGGTGAAAAATATAATAAAGAGTAACTATTGATGATGATGATAAAAGCTGTTGTCCTTCTGTAATTTCCATTATAGTACCTTGATGTAAAGTTAAAGAAGAAAAGCAAACTACTCACAGTGACTCTCTCATAATATATTTACACAGCGCTGCGTTGACTGATGTGAATGCAAGCTTGGCACACTGAGACCGCAGCCACTCTGTTCCACTGCTGTGTCGCCACATTGATGTTCCTTTTTACCTAAAGAGGCCAAGAGGACACAAGATATGAGAATATGCTTAGGCCTAATTAAACTCCTGGTTGGCTGCAAGGCTGACAATACACACATCAAAGGTGTGTTTTAATTCAACTATGACAGAAATAATTTAGATTTAAAATGAAAATAGGTCTGAACCTGAAACCGAAATGAGTGCATAGATAGGCATGTTTTCTGAATTGGAGACATCAGAGAAGTTTTAAAATGTTGGTAAAATGGTAAATTATATTCTTTAATCTTTATAGTCAAAACATATTATGTTTTCAGGTATTAGTACTGAACTATAAAATGGCTTAGTAGATCATGATTTTACATTTTGTTCATTTTAAACTGGAATGACTTCCTGTTTAAAACTACCAAACTGATAAACCATACCTCTTCATAGTGACATTTTGCTGTACAGTAAGCAGTGGATTGTGATGTATGTGTTTTTAATTTTTGAAAAGGAGCTACGTGACATTTAGAACCCTACATGTGTTCCTCGGAGTATTCATTTTTCAAATAAAGCCAAAACAGGCATTTTCCGAGCACTCACCTCGAATGAAGGACAATGCATGATTACTCAAACATGCATAGGTTGAATATGGGAAAAGTGGGACAGTAAAGTTTGACCCTTTATATTTTCAAAATCCGTGCAAATATAATTTACAATTGACCCTCACAATCATTGACATATGCAGAATTGTGAGTATGAGATTATATTCTGAAATATGATGTGTGATTATCTGAAAATGACAAGTGAATGCCGCTCTTGGGCGAGTGGATAGCACATATGACTGCCGAGTGGAGCTCTCGATAATTTGCCGCATGTCATTCCACGATCTCATTCCCATTTCACACTACACAGTCCTGTCAAATGAAGTCTATGGCCCAAAATATCCTTTAGAACAAAATAAAAATGTACTTCTTCTTTTACTTCTTTTTTTTTTTACACAAACATTTTACCAATGTCATATTGGCAAAGTGGGACAGTGCATTATTGGTAAGGTGGTACAGGGTATATTTGGTCAAATGTAAGCTGCTGCAGTTTCTTTAATCATTTATTTCAAATTATTATGATATTTCACTAATAACAAATGGTAAAAATCATGTATAAAGCACGGTCTTTACATTGCATTATTCGGGCATTTCCCAGGTCCTCTTGTTTTTGGGTCATAAGCTCCTCTAATAATAGCTGCCCTGGGGCAGACTGACATAGATATGACATGACAGATCATTTAGGTGCCAACAGCCTAGTTTATCAGCATAAATCACACAGACACATGTGTATATGTGTAGGGTGTGGTATCTTGCCAAAGGACACAATGATACTATGCACTTCCAGTTCCAGCAACATACTTCTTCCAAACTAGTCCAGCACATAACTAAAGAAGGTGCAGATGTGTAAACTAAAGACCAGGAGGATGCAAAATGTAGTCACACGCTTGGAACAAGCCTGAAAGTGCGCTCAGCCTGCAGACTTCAGCATTACTTACAGTATCTAGAGGCTCACATAGCGTCATACTAAACTTTAGTGGTTTAAAAAATTTAACCTGAAGCCTCTTTAATAAAATAACAAAATCAATTATTGCTTTTATATTTTTGGTGTTTTCACTATAAAAAGTGGAAATATTTAAAATATACTTTACCTATAAAACCTGACTTTGGACTAACTGACTTGAGCAGGAATACCAACTTCTGTGTGTTTTGTTGGTGTAATCCCTCATTCGTCCAGGAGTGTTCCATTGTAGAAAAAGATTCAGTTAGTAGTTATCTGGACTGGATGAGAGTCGAAACGTTTTGTTGTTCTAAAACAGAGTCCAGATGACTACACCTGAATTTTTTTCTATTCTGTGTGTTTTATTTTATATTCATAGTAATTTTAAATTGTCTCTAAAATGCATGCCCTGTTTGATGTTGTTTTTATTATTGATTAGTGTTTTATGTTGCACATTAATGCCGAGACAAGTTCGGATGTTTGTGAATTTTGTTCATTGACAATAGCAATAAACCCCTTCTGATTCTGATTCTGATATTCTTTCTCTGATGTAAAATGGGCATCAAAAGCCTTTCAAAAATGTATTACATTCAATACTTTGGCATTTCTTTCATATCCAGTTCAATCAAAATACAAGTTTGAGTAAAATTTATGACAGAAACTATGAAGGTTGTTTGTTGTTTTTATACTAACTATATACAGATTTATGTAATTGATTTTTTTTGCATTTGAATTATGTGACTGATTTTTTTAACCCCAATCATTGAATATAAATATGATTTGACAAAAAATGCTTTAATATTCAGTTTGTACTGTGTTTTAAATTTCAGTGTATGAAAATACAATGTTTTAAAATTAACTTTGTTAAAATACAGTTGCTTTTTAAAAATTCATTGCAAATAAATTTGGTGTAAACATTTTCAGCGTCTCAAAAATCGCGGTTTAATTTCCACGGCGGCTGGCTTCCATAGTGCCACCTCACCGCCACCCACTGTCATTACCGCCACCTACTGTATTTGAACGTCTTAGACTTTATTCTTTAGACTTTATTCTTTAGACTTTATTCTTTAGACTTTATTCTTCAGACTTTATTCTTCAAACTTTATTCTTCAGACTTTATTCTTTAGACTGTATTCTTTAGACTGTATTCTTTAGACTGTATTCTTTAGACTTTATTCTTTAGACTCTATTCTTTAGACTTTATTCTTTAGACTTTATTCTTTAGACTTCATTCTTTAGACTTCATTCTTTAGACTTTATTCTTTAGACTTTGGACAGCCTGCACATGCTGCCGACCTTCGCCCAGTTTGGATGAAAGAGGAATCCAGAAACACCTGTCCTGTTCCGACATGAGGTAATACTGTTACCATGGAAACTATCTCCATTCATTCTGTGCGGTGGGTCAGCCGCGAGCGAGCTGCGTTGGACTTTTCTGATTGGAAAAGAAAATTCGGACTGTACCAAATCTGCCATACGGAGGGGGGGGAGGGGGCGGGAGAGACGAGGTTTTTGAAAATAAACATAAAAGTCTGTTCATTTATATATAAAATGTTTAGCTAAAATGCTGCCAGTAGTGATTTCAAATTTAAAAAAGCAATTATCCCGTTAAGTTTAAAGTGGATGGTTAAATTCGCTAGCTGGGTTATACCATTTAGTTTGTTAGCATAAATCGAAAAAATAAAACAAAAACATCAATATTTCTGTTTCTACCACCACCTCAGTGCTTATCAATTTATTTGATTTGCTGAAGTACTCGAACTGTTAAATGTGTTTTAAATAGTGCCTTCACCCAAAATAATGAAAAAAAATAATAATTTTGCTAATATTATGAACGGTAACTGTGAAACCACCTGTATAGCAACATACGAATTGTTCAGCGTGCAAGCTAAAGTTTCCATGATTAATTAAAATAAAGTTGCCTTCCCTGATTGGTGAGCGCGTCTGTCAATCACCTGCTGTGTAAACTTCAGTTAGGTGTCATTCCTCTTCCGCCTCCGCCTCCTCCACGGACTGTAGCTTAGCCGCACTGTAGTGGCTGCACATTGAATGAAAGTCAGTTCTGCAGCACCATAAACTGAGAAGGATACTTCCACGCTGTCACCACTTCCTACGCTTTTATATCATAGTTTAGTGTACGTCTGCATCGCACCAAGCATACGTATAACGCGTGTTCTAAAACACACGGTCAATATCGGTGGGGAAAGGTGAGTATTTGCCGAACCGAGAATTTCTGGTTGGACAGGTATGTTAGCTAAAATTGTGCTATGATACATTGTTTAGTTTCCGTCCTGTGCTTTTTATTTGATTGATAAATGGTAGTATACTTATCAATGCAATCGATAAATCATGTTCTGAAACTGCTGTCGCTTTAAAATATCTTTCCAGTCTGTGAGCTCTTCTGCTAATGCTACTACCGGTGTCACGTTAGCCTTGGGAGTAAGTACGTGTCTTAAATGTGTTCCCGTCTTCGCTCGGCTTCCTCGATGAGCGACGGGCGCGTTTTAATCGTTGCATTTTACTTTAAAAAACATTTGCTGTATTGAGTAGCATGTGCCCCAGTTCGAAATGCAGGTCTCGATTTCAGCCGGACGTGTATCTTTTTTGGAGGTATCGCGTTGCAAGGCTGTCAAGACTGGCTAGCTTTCCCCCTGCGAAGTGACCGTGTGCGGCGCATTATTTCAACGTAAACGTGAAAAGACACTGTCCCCGACACGTAAATCGCTGCATCTCGAGTACATCTTCGTGGGTTTTTGGTGTCACGGAGGAAGAAGACACGAGAGCAACGGGGAAACCGGTAGCCAAATCTGCATTTGTTTCATGGAAGTGTCATATCACTCCTCATGCTTCCAGCAAACTGTAAATGCACTCAGATTACACCTATAAATCGTTTACATTATTAATTAGAATTTCACTATAACGATGCGCTCTTCTCTTTTGATTGTGATTTATGTATGTTTTATTATGTGTTTGTTTTGACATTTTAATGCATCTTTCATTTTCTAAATTACTTTGTGTACCAATTTAGCTCTACAAATTAATTTGCCTTGCCACTTGTAATTGCAAAGATTTATTTTTTTTATCAAATATTGAATTATTTGATAAATTGTGGCATCGGCACAGAATTATTACAATAGGGCTGTACAAAGATGCTTAAATTATTTCAAATGGCCAATGATAAGATTGGGGCTTTCTAATGCTCAGGGCATCCAGCCAATCCTGTGACAGAAAAATGCAGTATGAAACAAGAGTTTGCACATTTAGGAAATTTTAATTTTGTGTTATAAATGGCACTGATATGGAAGCTTTTTTGTTGTTTATTCTGAGGTTTATTGTAAAAGTTTTGTCTATGTTCGTGAACCTTAATATTAAAAGACAAATTTTAGGAAAATAAAATGTACTTGAAATGAGTGATTGATTTATATGAGAGAAAAAAAACCTTTCCCAGTCTTGCGTTACTGTAAATGATCGGTTACATGATCACATATTTATCAGATAACTGCATTTGCTTATGTAAATGATCTCTCTCGTCTGCACAGGACCAGGCTGTGTGTGTGGACATGACGCGGGCCACAGCTCGACTGCTCGCTGGGCTTCTCGCTGCAGTGCTGTTGCTGTTGGCAGAGCGGTGCTGGGCAGACGGCGGCGGCCCGAGTCTCGCTGAACGGGTGATCTGGGCGGTAAACTCCGGTGGTGAGGCCCATTTGGACGTTCACGGCATCCATTTCAAGAAGGATCCATTAGAAGGAAAGGTTGGTAAAGGTAAGTTGTGGAGATTTCATGCAGCTTGACCTTTTCGTCAGCTCTTATGGTGTGAAATAATTCATACATGTTTAAGCTTCAAAGGGATAGACTTCAGTAATATGTGAATGCTTTTCCTTTAAACCACATAAAAACCACAATACATACCTCTTCTTTTCTGCTGAACACAACCATGACTGGTGGTGTGAAACTTTCCACAAATATAATTTTAAGTTGCCTTTTCAAGTTAGGTTTGGGAACAGGGTTATGATGAAAAGGCTTAAGTTTAAGAAGAGTTATTATGGTAATGGTTAAAGCCCTGCTGTGTGACTTTTGATTAAAAATAGAATCGTTTTTCGCTTTGGATGTTTTTATTGCTTACTGTGAGCGGGCTTGCAGCGCCACAGACCTGACTCTTACTTGGGCTGGATAAGGGCCTTTATCTGCTTGTTTCCTTGGCTGTAATATTCCACTGTGTGACATAAAGTTATCTATATCCTTGGAGAATGTTCTGAAATATGGTGTTAATTTTCCATTTCCATGGAATGATGCAAATTACTTTCCGCCTCCCAGAAAGATTTGTCTTTAAGGTTATGAAGCCGTTAGGGTTAGTTGTGTGTGTGTGTGTGTGTGTGTGTGTGAGTAGTAAAAGAATAAAAGAAAACCTTGGCTATAAAATTAAATAAAAAGAATGACTTGGGTTTTTTCATGTAGTAAAGATTTTTCATGCATTTCCTTAACAACCAGCGGGAACTGCAAATATACAGAGTTGTTGCCCTCGGACGGTTGTATAGACACTGCCTTGAGGTAAACCAGCCGCCTCTCGTGTTGGTTCAAGTTGAAATGCTATTGAAGCAATCTTACTGAGTTAACGTCAATTGTTGCTAATGAAGGTTTTCATTTCGTTGTGAAAACTTGACATAAGAGTACATTTTTATGAGTAAAGCTTGTTGCAATCTAGCTTCCTCCTGCAGCTTCAAACTAATAAGGAGTCAGCACAGAAAACCACAGCTCCGCCTCCTTTGCTCAAAGGGGAAGCGGGTGGTGATCAAATCTACTGGGACATTTTGGCAGTCAAATTTTTTTAAGGTAGTTTTTTCCGATGGTTATTTTGTGGTTTTATTACCAAAGCTTTTATTTTATACTGAATTTATGTAATTGGATTTTTTGCAGTTGAATTATGTGAACTGATTTTTTTTTTTTTTTTTTTTTTTTACATCCAATCAAGTAAAAATATTCATTGAATATAAATATGATTTTTATTTTTTAAATACAATGCTTTAATACACAGTATTATGTATTGTATTGAGCAAGGTGCATACCGCCACACCTACTGTAGATGTACGTCTGAGACTTTAGACCAGGGCTATTCAACATAAGGCCCAGGGGCCAAATCAGGCCTCCAGGCAATTTAATCTGGCCAACGAGCCATCTTCCAAATATAAATGTATACAACATAATCTTGTTTACTGGTTTAATTCTGGGTTAACATTAGTTTAGACCTGCTTTCGTCTTGGTTTAGTCCTTAATGCTGCTTTAGACCCATTTTGAGTAGTCCTCAGTTTAATTCTGGTTCAGTTCCGAATGGGCAATTTTGCAAAGCAATGTTGGTAAGGCATTTTGGTCTGTTATTTCCGGCAAAAAATCAAATGTATCAGCAGTTATTTTATTGTATTAACTCAAATTATTCAAGCTGTGTTGGGCATATTAGTGACGTGTTGTGTCACCCCTGGCCCAGAGGCCTTGGCCCGCTGAAAAATCTGGCCCTTGGGAAAATTAAGTTGAATAGCCCTGCTTTAGACTTTATTCTACATTCTACGTTATCCTGGAGCGCCCTCTGGTGGCTAAACTTTGAGCAATCAAATTTACCATCAGACAGCCAATAAGAGTTTGAGTTTCAGTCACGTGACCATCGCGGAAAGTTTGATCG
Organism: Chaenogobius annularis; assembly: GCA_015082035.1. Lineage (NCBI taxonomy): Eukaryota > Metazoa > Chordata > Actinopteri > Gobiiformes > Gobiidae > Chaenogobius > Chaenogobius annularis. The sequence continues at coordinate 4,365,777 of BJKM01000010.1, forward strand.
CCATGGCGTCTACTACTTCATTCATTTAAATGTATGCAAAGCATAAGGTATTGAATAAGAAAAACTCTGCTTATGGGGCGCAATGGAACGATCAACTCGATTGCTTCACTCTGGTTTTACCGGAAATTAATCAGAGATTTTTGAGACGCTGAAAATGTTTCCATCGAATTTATTTGCAATGAATTTTTAAAAAGCAACATATTAACAAGGTGATTTAAAACGTATTTTCATACACTTAAATTTAAAACACATTACAAACTGAATATTAAACCATTGTATTTTTTTTTATTTTAAATCATATTTATATATCAAGAGATATAATCTGATTGGATGAAAAAAAAAATCAGTTCACATAATTCAAATGCAAAAAAATAAATTACATGCGTTCAGTATAAAATAAAAGCTTTGGTAATAATAACCTTCATAGTTTTTCTATTTATTTTCATGCTACTGAACAAAAGCACTGCAATTATTTTGACCAAGGCACAGTATTGCCTTTTAGAAAAAAATTGCAGTTAATGTAGAATGAGTTAACTTTGGACATATAAACACGATGATGACCACCATCGGATTTGTCTGGGAGGAGGAAGTTTGAGATGAATTCACATAAAAACTTGTAAAACTGGTTGGATTGGATTCAGGGGCTAAAAGACCAAGGTTTTCCTCACATTTAACTAACAACTGTTTAACTCGCATTATTCATCGCAGAACATATCTTTTATATCTTGGAGGTTTTTGGGATTGTTACGCTTCTCTATTGCGTAGGTTGCATGTTTAATACATCTACATTTGATTCATTTTTCTGTCAGCTTCTGATTATGGGCTGCGTCTGCCGATCCTCCGGTCGAGTCCAGAAGACCAGATTTTGTACCAAACAGAACGCTACAATGAGGACACTTTTGGATATGAGGTCCCCATTCGAGACGAAGGAGAGTATATATTAGTTCTGAAGTTTGCAGAGGTTTACTTTGCACAGTCACAACAAAAGGTAATCTTAATATTTAAAATGTTTGCGTACATTTATCCTCTGTCCACTCTTTGTCTACATATATATTACTTTGTTATTGCAGGTTTTTGATGTTCGTCTAAATGGTCACATAGTTGTTAAAGACCTGGATATCTTTGATCGAGTAGGCCACAGCACCGCTCACGACGAAATAGTTCCCTTTTCTATACGACGGGGAAAGCTCAGCGTCAAAGGGGAGGTGTCCACGTTCAACGGCAAGCTCACTGTGGAGTTTGTCAAGGTAAATACGGTTTATTTTGCATGTCGTCATTGTTGTACTCTTGCACCCAACTTAAAAGTAATACAAAATATCGGTTGGAACATAGTACAAACTGACTTTGCTACTTCAGTGACAGGTAGTTATGCCCTGCGTGGAGGCCATGCAAATTACTTAGCAATGGTTACACATCTGTGACGCCTTCATATCACCTGTCACGAGTAGTCTTTAGTCTTGCTGTATATTTAGACACTCTGGACAGAACTGTGAGGCATGGATAGTGAAATACCTGTGTGGATGTGAAATTATAGTCATAATTTAGTCTGTGTATGTAAGCATATATTATACAATATAATGATGGATGGTTACCAAAAAACCCTCAATGGGTTTAACATGTGACAACATTCATATAAAATGCATATAATAGTGTCCAAAAATGGCACCAGATATTTGTGTATTGATAAGATGCAGAAATACTAGTTTGAAAAGAAGAGCAGGTTGTTCCATTCTTTGTAAAATCACTTGAACTGTGCAAGAGTAAAGTGCTCTCATGAAATGTCCACTCGTGTTGGATATGTATGAAATTCATTATTAAAGACACAAACCTTGTTGAGTAGCTTTTTAATAGAACTGTGAACAAATTGACCAATTTGAAGTTGAGTTCAATGCGTTGGCTTGGGAAAACACTTTGCGAGAAGTTTCTATGGCCTGACACTAAATATTATTCACAGAACTCTTGTGAAAACGCAGGTTCACGTTTAGTTTGGTAGGTACCAGCCCAAGCAATATTACAATAATTAGCCGGGTTTTTCCGAGAATGCATATAACTTATTTTTGTTCTTTATAGACCTGACTTGAGATTTGATTAAATGTATGCTTTTGTCTTTTAGGGTTATTATGACAACCCAAAAGTCTGTGCTCTCTATGTTATGAAAGGAACACTAGATGGTAAGTTTTAATATTTGCCAATAAATGTAATATTTTTATATTTCTATCCTTACATGACTAGTGTGCATTCCTGATGGTGTTTTGGTGAAGCTGTAATAGAGAATTGGCTGTGGGGATAAAACATTTTACATTTTATGCAACATTGCACAGATGTACCAAAACTTCAGCCTCACCCGGGTCTGGAAAAGCCAGAGGAGGAGGAAGAAGAGGAGGAGGAAACTGATGGAGGGGAGGAAGGGGGAAAGAAGAAAGTCCCCGCAGGCGCAAAGGCCAGGGTCCAGTCTGGGCCTCGAACACCGAACCCCTACGCCGCCGACAACAGCAGCCTAATGTTTCCCATTCTGGTGGCATTTGGTGTTTTCATACCCACATTGTTTTGCCTATGTCGGCTGTGAGAGACTTGAAAACGGACTATAACAGAAGGGAGCAAAGGGCACCGATGGCAACGCAGGTGAAGCATACACACAGGACAAGAAGGCGAAACAAAGGAGGACGATTTCTTATTTGGAAAGCCACTGCAGGAGGATTCAGACTCTGCACTCAAAGGTGAATTGTGTTGTGGAAGTGTCGTCCACGCTTTCTGTGAAGGTGTTTTGCGTCCACCTATGCTGACCCTTTCTGAACAGTCTTTTTTTTTTTTTTTTTTCACTTGGACTTGGTGGGGTTTACTCCTGCCCAGTCATTTTCAGCAGCTTGCGGCGCTCGGGAGTGACTCATCTGGGCCCAAACAAAGGTTGATGGTTTTTTGTTTTTGTTTTTGTTTGTTTTTTATGGACTGAGTGTAGCGAGAAACTGCACTCGGATCAACACTCCTGCTCAACATCTGGTCGACACCGAAAACATAATTATAATTTGGACGCAGAAAAAACGCTAAGAAAAGATGAGAAACCAAGCAGTAAGTGGACATGTGGTTCGTGTTTAAGGGGCTTTCTCTGTTTTGTTGAATCTCTGTTGATTTGAGTTAATTTGCCATGAAATCTTAAGAGCTACCACACTGCTGTTGAACCAGCCCTTTACTTGACAGGTTAATCTGTCAGACGTCATCTTGCCTTTATCGAAGTATTGGTTGTGTCTTGCTTGTTTGAATTTATTTTTGATGTAGTAATTTGTTTCACCAAATACTGATATAGAGCTGGTACACTTGGCAGCCTTGATTTATTTTCCCCTCCGAAAGACATTGATGAATGCATTTAGTGAGAGGCAAAGTTAATGTGCCATTAGGCCTTAGGTCCTCTGAATTGCTTGTTTTTTCTCCCCCTGAATTCCCTTTTCTTTTCTCTGCCTTTTTGCTTTACCAAATGTCTTTTTATCACAGTTGTTTACTTTTATAAATCCTCAGTAAATATTGTATTGTATAGTTCTATATGCCTTTTTAAAATGTTCAAGTCAATGAAATGAAATTTAAATTCACACACATTTCACTGACTAGGAACATTTATCTAACTTTGTGCAAGAAATACTCTTTAAGTAGTTAGAACTATCCCTTATTAAAAAGGAATCTTAATGTGCCATGATTTGAAAAATACCTATGTATATTTATACTTAATGATCAAATTAATTACAAAATTGGTGCTAATTGTTGCCACATTAGCGCCACCATCAAAAAGCACAATACTAAAAAAGATGTTTACCAGGGAGATGCTCCTGCTGTCACATTTGTCCTTCATTTTAAATGTAAAATGTAAATCTATGTGCATTTGTTAGTGTACTCTGCAAAAGTCTTAGTCAGTTTTTTAGGTCGTTTTCACACTGGTTAGGTTGACGTAAAGGAGCGATTGTCGCAGTGTGAACATGGCAGTCGCAGGTTGGAGCGCTTTAACCGGCCGCACAGAGCGCTTGAATAGACAAATATTCTGCTTTATTTGTATTGTTATTGGCCTTTAAACATGCACTTGAGTACTTCTCATGTTATAGGGGAAAAAACTGGGTTAAACACAAATTAGGCCACTTCATGTCAATCTGTCATTTCCCACACAAGGAACCAACTTTTGGCTCCACCTACTGGCAGCAGAGGGAATTACATGGGTGACATGCTAATGCAGCCAGATAAAATAAGACTTCACACATTTGGGAAATTCAGAACGTATGTTTTTGAGGAAGGAACAACATTATAACATTATTTAGTGAAAAAATGGGGTTTATGCGCTTTCCATAATGCCACAGAATCTTTTGTATAAAAAGAATCAATCTACTAAAACTATATAACTATCACTTTTGCAAAGTAGCAAATATTCTATTCTATGTTCAAGCCATTTACTTATGTTGCTTTGTAAGTGCTGCCTTTGGACAAGGATCTTATTTAGCAACAGAACCGTTCTTGTCGTTTGCAGAGCTGTGTTGTGGTCCCTCCTGTCTCTTACCTTCCCTAATGCCTTGTTCTGGTCCAAGGACGCAGTTGTAACTTTGCCTGTTTCACTAATGCGTCTTAAATGTCCCATAAGACTCCTTCCTGCCTTTTGAATATTGCTGTATCCCAAATGCAGTACCTGAGAAATGGCCATGGACCTCTTCCTTACTACCTTGTGCAAAAGACGGTGCCAGAAAGTATGTATATTAGGATTCGTTTTAAATTCAGCACCAAAGTCACTATGTTTTGTCCGTTTGACGGAGGCTACACATGTGCGTGTGTATATAAGGTACAAGCTGCACTAATACTGTGTGACAAAGATTGCGATCATCACTTTTATTTTGTAATTTTGGGGAATTATACTTATTCTCATGAGGCCTTTTATTTTGAAGAGAAACGGTTGTTGGTACAGTATGAAATGAATAGGCTGCAATAAAATGAACTGTCAAAGAAAATTAAATTGGATACATTCTGAATAAATGGGTTCTTCCATTCTATTATAGTATATAATTTAAATGAATGGGGCTTGTCTGGAGATATTTTATGATCCACTTGATTTGTATGTTTGAGTTTTCTTCCTCAGGATCTTGCTTTGTTTGATTTTTAAAACTTGATATTTTATTGGTGTGTTTTTTGCACTGCCTCATGTTTTTTTGAAAAGAAATCTTGTCATTTTTATGTCTCTGTTGCCTTGAATTATTGAATACATGGCTTTTCCATCACTCGCCTTGGTCACTCTTCTGTTGCATCAAAAATGTCTTATTCCTTCATGCCAAAATGTCTAAGGAGACACTTTTAGACAGTTTTGCTCTTGCTTCAGAGTCTCAAGTCTTCAACATTCGGATTGTAAAAAGAAGCAATAATTGTGTTCAGCTGATCACGAAACTTCTCAATGAACAAATAAAATTCTGGAGTAGATATTTTGTCTTGGTTTAGAAAAAATCACTGAAAACCGTAAAATGTTTATCGTGTATTGTTTACTTAATAGCTTTTGGCATCACAAATTCCCCCTTTGGGCTATTTCTATAAAATTTACATTTCTTTGATCATCTTGTATCTCTTCTATAATTTTGAAAGGCAGTTCAGATACAGTACATGGCTAGAAAGTTTGACTAATCTGAATTTGCATACCACAAACGGCATTATACGAGAAGTAAGAATATCATCTGTGTTCCTGCAGCAAGTGAACAGACATGTATTCAACTTTCTCACATGTATCATCATCTGCAAAACTGGCAAATTCTGATAAATCCTGTCTCTTTTTAATAAATGTGCTATTTTATCAGAACTAGTGGTGGTTGTTTGAATGCAGCATCGCTCACGTTTGTAAACCCTAATCATATATATTATATAACCCTCCAGTGTCGGGAAGTAACTGAATAAATGTACCAAAAATGTCTTCAGGGTACTAATGTTGAGTAACTATATTCCAGTCCAACTCTTTCATTTGGTGGTATTCAGAATAGAGTTTACTCAAATCAAAGGAATACATTGTGGTATTTGACTGAAATTTAGACGCACACTAATGCTGAAAAAAATATATTTCCTTCTCTAATTAGAAATAAACATGAAGCTGATGTTTTGTTTGCCTTATAATAGGTCTATATTCAATGTGAAACTATTCAGATTACTGCAGTTTGATTAAACCATGTTGTGGAATATGTTTGAATGCAGATATTTAGTATTCTGTAACAAAACATTTTCAAAGTATTCTTCCCATCACTGGTCTAGAAGAAAGTGCATGTTTTGCACAAATGACTGATACACCTGCCTGCTGTCCTACAGCTCAGAAAAGGAAGGTACACTAACTTGAATAAGGCATTCATTATTTGATACAATCGTCCCCAGGTTTTGATAAGATTCTGTACTTTGCATTTGAGACCTGATTCCAATCCAATAAAAAAAATGTCACCAGTTTTTTAAGGCAACAAATGAGATCTCAAAATAAGTAAATCACTTGTGTGGGAAAACTAAATGTCTGCATTTGTTGAGTCGAAACTAGCAGTATTTTAGACTTCTAGTTTTGAATATAATATGACTAATGTTCAAAAACCATTGTTTGACATGTTGTCACGAACACAAGGCATTAGGAGAAGTGTCTTTGAAATTGACACGTATCATTTGTTAGAACCAGCAGTGTGCGCTCAAGTTACACTTCAAATGCAGTGTTTCTGAAAAAGCGTCTACTGTCTGGACTATGTTTAGCAGAATTGCAGCAAATGCACAAGCTTTTGTTTGTCCAGGTGCCGTTTTCTCTACCTTTTTGTACCAACTGTGAAAACCCTGTCTCAAAATAGCAGCTCATATCTGAGTCTTTAAAAAGGAGAACACAGCTGAACAAAGTAACTGCATCGTCTCTGTTGATAGAAGTCACAACTCTGCATTTTTGTTTGTCAGGAGCCACTGTCGGCCCTTTCTTTTAAAATAACTGAAAAACGTCATTAGCATATCACAATTTATACAATAATATATATTTACAAAACATTACATTCATAAATTAATAAAAGTTAGAAAAGTGCATGTATTTTTCTTCATTTGTGCTTCCATTGGTTGTATTCCAGTCATTATTTGTAATAGAGGGCTATGAACGGGCCGTGTAAGATGTGAACATGGCTGGACCTGCAGGACAGACCGCAGTCCAAGACTAAACCCAAATCTAGAGCTCTCGCAGCACCATCGCTGGTCACATCACTGTCTTTGTGGGGTCTTTCTCCACGACGCATGTTCCCCAGACTGAGTCCAGAAGAAACCATACCTCCAGCAACATCTTGTAAGCCTTTAATAATAAATTGTAGGTCCACTCTTATCTCCGTCACGTTTCCTCGAGTCGAAGAGCTGTACCTACAAAAGACACACACGTTATAGTCATGTTTCGTTCTTAAATCTTGACTGGCGTGTGACGTGCTTACCTTGTTGGGAGATTGCGTTTTGCCAGCGACGGAAGCACAGGCCGAACAGGAGCGTGGTGTGGGTTGGAGAGCTGCAGGTGAAGCTCAGTCCTTGTCACAGTCAAAGAAGAAACCTCCTTCAATAAGAGAAACTCCACATCTGCCTCTGAGAAGAATGAGGAGGAAGAGGAGTGGAGAGAAAGGTTACTTCCTTTTGAATGTGAAATACCCTTCAATGTAAGAGATACTAAAGCCTAAAGAACATCCTCTGACTCCCAGATCTGACTGGCCTAATCTGTCAGCAGGACATCTAACTGCACTCAGAACATAAGCCAGCTAAGGCTCATTTGTATGCAGATAACTTGTCTCATGGCAACTGCGAAATCAGGCCATTGTTTTGTCTCAATTGCCTTTGCACAAAACTGCAGTGAAGATGTGCGCTGTCTGTTTATCTCTTTTAAATCTGTCTTCTTTCTGACTAACGCGCAGGCTGTCGTGAATGCTCATGGCCATGGTCTCATGGGTGGGATGTACTCTCACCTCCTCTGAGTCGCCCTTGAATCCCTTTGACGCTTCGGCAGTGGACTTTTTGTTGACAGCAGTGATAAACCCTGCGCACAAAACTGAAGAGGGATTTCCCCGGGAATACAGATCCATGGGAGACTCCGGGTGAAAAGGGCCGCACTCGCAGCGGCAGCGGCATTACGTCGTCCTGAGGCACGTCGGTGTTTTCAATCCAAGGCGCCGTGAGCTCCGCGCAGCGCTCGCGGTGCGCGTTCGTGATTCCACGTCGCCATCGCTTCAACACGTTCGCGCGTAAAGAACCACGTTCATCAAACTCCACTGTAGTCCTGCGTGACAGGACTCGGCCGTACACTCCTGTGTCACTCGTGATGACAGTGACGAGAAGTAAAACAATCCAAGTGTGCGCAGACATGGCGACAGCTCAAATAGTGGACGCTCTGTACTCGTGTGTGCGCCAACTCTCCATGTGCGCCTCTCGGGACACGTATATAAGCCCAGCCACAATGGCACATCTTCCCACTTAGAATTTGAATCCTGACCCTGCCCCTCTTTTGTGTCCGTGCCCCTAACCACCTATTTGCCCCCCGCGGCTGACTTTAAAATGCGCTTGCATAATGAGGCGCCCCGAAGGGCCGTGGGCTCCACTATTCACATTCACCTACAACTAATGACTAATTACTTCATGTTTGGACCATCAAGGGCGACCCTATTTACAAATGTGACATAAAAACAAATTACTATCATGTGAAAAATACGATATTACAAGAAAGTGTTTCCAAACGGACACGCTCCGGTCTGAGGGCCTGCGTAGAGCCACAGCATGTGTTGAACTGTACGTTTTATTATTGATTTACAAAAAACACAAAACATGTACAGTATGAAAGAGGACAGTCAATTCCTTTAATTATCGCGTTAAAGGCACCAATGCTACAATGTTGGCTTTAAAACCTAAACATAGGCTCACAAATAAATGCATTCGTTTATAGCGTAAACTAAATCCTTTTCGTGGACTTGATTTGGAATTAATAAGGCAATACTTGAGAATAATAAGTATTTAACACAAGGTCTTCAGAAAAGAGCTGCTTCTAATTTGCAATCTAGTAGACTTGTGTTGATCTTGTAGGTTTTCTGTTCACTACATTTAGACTGAACATAAAGATCTTGAGTTAGATGTTCATGTGCCGTTTGTTGCACAGGACACAAAATATAAAGCACTCGCACTTGGAATGAAAATATATTTTTGTTTTAAACAGCCTAAAACGTTAAACTAAACGTACACTTCTATTTTACAGTACAATATTTTGCACATGTTTGAGAGTAATTCGATTACAAAATAAAATGTGCTTTTTGACATACTATTCACATTAGAGTGCGTGACCTTAAGCAGAGGCCCACTAGAGCAGGTTGACCCCGTGTTTGAGCAGTCTGTGGCGGGCTTTGGTGGGCAGAAAGAAGGCACTGTCCTGGTGATTCGGGATGCCAGAGTTTCTCACTGTTCCGCCGTGTTGGAGGAAATATGTCTCCTGTGCCACACTGCGGGTCCCAAACACGGCAGCACCTGCGCTCCTGCACACAAAATAACATCTCGCTTTGATCTTGCTGAACAAAGGCAAGCATTGTTCACAGTGTTTACTGTTTTCAGAAATATGGATTATATTATTATAAGTATTAGGCATGTGTAGAAATTCAGAAGACAAGTTACACCACACAAGAACATTAAAACGTACAGAAAAATCTACTTTTTGTTGAGCACTGGTGCAACATCACACAGCTTTTCAGAATGTACTTTAGAAAACATTCGAGAACTAACTAATACGTTTGGGTTAGAGAAGTTGTGACTGGGACACTTCTACACCATTCAATTTAATAATTTTATGATATCAAAAATGACTTGAACATGTTATAAAGTTACAGTAAATAACTAACACGACATTGATCAGTTATTTGCTGTAGCGCTGTATGTTTAGTGATGCAGAGATGTTGTGTGGCAAAGGTGTGCGGACATGTGCAGGTTGTCACATATTGGTTAAACCCCCCCACACTCCAGGACCCTTCCCCCGATATTTATATTGAAAACCCCCATCAGCGCTGGACTGACCTGATAATAGCCTCCTGCAGAGTTTCAGTGTTACAGAAATGCGAGTGAAGGAGTGAAGTGGCCCTCACAAAGGGACGCTCGTGGCCTGCTCCAGGACGACCAGACAAGTTGGCTACAGAGAAACAGGAAGTTCAGCACATGGACAGGCAAAACACCAAACGAGTGTCCTCCTTTGAATAAGTGCAGCACAATATATCAAGGTATCGATATCGCAATATTATTGGCTGATGCTATAATCGCTATGGCAACAGACTACATATATATCAATAATCTGACAGAAATCTAATGAAAATTTGTGTGAAAAAGGCATCGTTTGTTTATTATTTCCCTGAAATTCTAAATTATCCTTAATTTTATTTTATTTGTGTCAATCTTAAGATTTTGTTTTGACAGTCTGACTTGTACAATTGACACATTGACACAAATGAAATTATTGTGTATATTAGGAGATTGCAATCATATAAATATCGCAGTAATTAACAGCCATATAACAATATTTTCCAATACTGTGCAGCCCTAATTTGAATAACCTAGATTGACTATTATGTGCATTGTGTACAATTATGGAAATATATAAACCTCATGCACAGCTGTTAAGTCGGTCGCTGTCATTTAATTTAGTTTAGTGCATATACAGAATAGGCTGTTCTTTATTACTGTGACGAAGTAAATAACTTGTATTAGCAGATGCGTTAGAGTTTGGAAAGTTAATCAAAGAACATTGGAAAGTTAATCAAAGAACATTGGAAAATATACAAAGCAAAGAGAGAGAACAGTGGGTTAATGAGGGTCTTACATGTCAGCGTGCTCTGAATGGAGTCAAAATGGGCAAAAATGTAGGGTCCCTGAGCGCCTGGGGGTCCCGGGGTGACGCTCCTCAAATGAGCCTCCAGTCCATTGAGCGCGGCCAAGCTGCTGTGATACTGGATACAAACCACAAAGGCACATATTAACATGACAAAGGTAAATTAGTGCACTCATGTAGTTATAAAGTGGAAGGGCTGGCTTAAATTAATACCAACAGTGTTTGAAGCCTGGTTCACACTTAAGCTTAAAGCCTGAATCAGATTCAAATTGTAATGAGTTAGTGGATTACACAGGGGGATATTGTAATGTATGACATTAACAGAACCACAAACAAAGCCACTTTTGTGTTAAACTTTTGCTTTAAAAAAAAAAAAAAAAACATAAAAGAGCTCATGAAAAATGCTGACTTCAGCAGCACTTGAGGACAGAAGCCTTTTTACAAACTCTGTCACGACTCAGAAGCTTCCAGAATCTCATCTATGATCTTTAATGGACATAATCTTTTCTTATCATTATTATGACCAACATAGTTCGTTATTATAGAATTTTGACTGCCATTTAATTTCAATAGGCCTATTCACCAATGACTTTGTAGAAAAGGTTCAGTTGTATCATCGGGACACTGTTTTTAGAAAAACAAGACGTTTCGACTTTCATCCACGAGTCATTCACAATCTGTGGATCTAGTCTGAGAACTCACGTATTTCTCTTTGAACAGACTATTATCAGGAGGTCCCGCCCGGTGGGCAGGGCCTACTCAGGAGGATAAATATCTGAGTTCTCAGACTAGATCCACAGATTGTGAATGACTCGTGGATGAAAGTCGAAACGTCTTGTTTTTCCAAAAACAGTGTCCCGATGACTACAATGGAACACTCCTGGACGAATGAGGGATTACACCGACTACTATGACTTTGTTTAGTCTTGATCAAATAAAGTCTTATGTTTTAATTAAAAACTTGTGGGGCTCATGTTCCAGTCGCTACCGTCACATCTGGACCATCCTTGGACATTTTATAATATTAATATTATATTAATAGTATTAACACAGAGCTATTTAAATGGAAGCCCACGAGCGTAATCCGGCCCACTAGGAAATATGGTCCGACCATATTGCTTGGTGCACTGTGTTCAATTCAATTCAATATATTTTTGTAACGCCCAAAATCACAACATTAGTTGCCTCGAGGGGCTCGAGGGGTGTTAGCTCCGTTGTTCTGTACTCAGATGTTAATGCCATTCATATTTAAGACATTTTAGTCCTGGTTCAGATTCTGTGGTCAAGTCCTGTTCAAGCCTGATGTGACCTACAATATGTTTAGTTTTAGTGCAGGACTAGGTCTAGTTCTAGATCTGCTACTAGGATCTGCTCCAGTTCAAGTCTGGATATTGATGGACACTGGATTGGTCTTTGCTTGGTCCTGCTTTAGTCCTGTTTTCATATGACAGAGCACTATTGTTTCATTTTGTATTTACTTGGGAGAAACAATTGGATTTCTGTTGAATAGCACCATTGCGAGTTGTTGGATATTGGATATAAATAATACAATTGTGGTGCAGTTTTGTAGTCCAGCACACAGACAAAAGCCCTCCAAAAAATCTCAGGACCACATGCATATTTTAGGTTGAAAGGAATCCCTCCCAGACACATTATCCTTTAACCTCTTAAAAGGTGGTGGGCCCTCTGACTTTCTTAAATCATTCATACCACCTCATAAAACTGGGAACTATCAAGCTGTTGGGCATTAAATACATAAAAAGGAAGCTGTAACCTACTTATTTCCAGTCAAAGCAATCATTCTGGGATGAATCAGGGTCAGTTTGTACTCCAAACCCACAATTAAAATAAATTATCCTAAAATTCACAAAAAATGAATAGACTTTTTATTTGGATTGTGTCTGAACTTTTTACTTGATTACAAATCCCTAAATATTTTTTTTTTGTTAAATCACCTTCAGCTTTGAAAGAGGAATTGTCAAAACCCAACAAATGCCCAAATGAGTCAGACCATCCTCCAGACACCAGCTTCATTCCTTATATTTACCAAACAAAATCAAGGTGTGAATTAAAACCTGACAGCTTCACAAAGAGTCCAACCATTTGTTCATACTCCAAAGGGTTTTAGAGTATGAACGTTTTAGCAAAAGTAAACCCTCTTGACTCCTCAAACGTGGCCGTATTGTCACCCATCAAACAAAGATACTTACCACTTCCTCCATCGAGTCCGAGTCATTCAGGAAGTGCATCTCCACCAACAGGGCCAATACGAGCCCTTTGACCCGGTGAAGGTACAGCGTAAGGGGCACCAGGGAGTCATCTTGCGCTCCTGTACCACCACCAGAGGGCAATGTGCGACTACTGCCCCTCCTCAGGCCCTCCTCACGCGCTCCCTCCGTCCCACCAGCTTCTCTGAAATCCAGCATTGGCCTGCAATTTCCTCCTGTTCCGCCGTTTATGCAGTTTGCCTCCAGCCCCGAACTGTTCATGCTATTATCAGTAACATCACCGCCATTGGTATGAAAACTGTGGTAAAAAGAGTCTTCTTCCTCGATTTTGCCGTTTGGGAGAGGAGAGTTCGAGGACAGAAGCTGGTCAGCATCGCCGGGACTAAACACGTAATCGGATGAAGATTTACACGGGCTGCATGGGGTTTTTAGAGGCGACTGGGAGGATCCGGGGTCCGACAGTTCGGAGTCAGTCGAGAAAGTGTCTGATAAAGTTCGAGACAAACGTGGCTTCCTTGGTTGGGACTCATGGAGTGGAGTGGAGTGCGCTCTGGAAAGACCACAAGCAGCATATGAGCTCAAAAGAGGAAATATAACAATGTCTCATGAATTATTGTTAGTGCAAAATCAACTAGTGTTATATACATTTTTCCATAAACTAGTTATATTTGCAGAACCTCAGATACTGCCAATTTTGATCCTATGTTCATGTTTTTATATTGAGACTGTACATTGCGTGGTCCTCTGTGTCTGTAATTTCAGTAGATTACTTTAGTTTTTTTATTTAGTTTCAATGTTTTATGCATTTCATTGTTATTTATGGTTTCATGTTGTATGTATTATTTAAGTACATTTGCTAAAGTGAGTAATATTTTTTTGTTTTCGTAAATCAATGGTGTGCAGCACTTTGGGAACAGCCTTGTTTATAAAATGTGCTCTATATATAAAGTGGAGGGATGGATTTGTGAATAAAGCAAAATGTCACTTTTATCTAAAATTGTGTGGCTTTACTGAAGAAATGTGTGTGTATAGTTTGTTCAGTACTCGATTTTCTTGTCAACTGGAGCAGACTGTAGATAATGCAGCTCTGATGTGGTCAGAAACACAGGGACTGAGCTCAAGGGTTCAGCCAGTGGACTTGAGTCGCTCGGACCGCCGTGTCTTTGGGACTGAAAAAAATAAGAATAAAAGTGTGCTTTGGTTTAAATGATTGGTCCATATCCTACACTGTGAACGATGGCAGTAGCATTGCATGGAGGATTCAAAGAGTTTTAGTAGCTAAATTTGAAGTACAGAGCAAAATATTTTATTCGCCAAGACGTACCTTAATAAATGTGTCACTCTCATGAACCATGACCTTTATTGTGAGTGCTGGAGTCATCTGAGTGCTAACAACTCTGCAAAACAAATGTAATATCACCAGTTCCAATAAATCAAAAGTCTTCAGAGTCTAAATGCAACACTACCTTCCCTTGAAGAGGATACAACCTGCCAACACAAGAGGGCAGCGCTGGCAAGCCTGAAGAATGAGAGCCGCTTTTAACAGCAGCAGTGGGTTAACCTGAAAACGAGATGGTTTTACATTGGTTGTAAATATCAAATGTGTTTTCATAGAAAACACTGAGGCTTTTGTTGTTGTAATTGCATCAGCAAAGCCAGTAAAAAGCTGTAAAAAGGTTATTTGAACCAGTTATGTCATTCATTCATCATATGACAGCTTTGAATCTGATTCAAGAAATGTCGGATACGAGAAAAAGTGAAAACAATTTGAAATGGAAGACATTAAGAACACCTTCACATCACATTAATTGTATTTGTAATGACCCTTTTTACAGCCTGCTCAACAACACACAGTTGCACAATACCACAATGACAGAAGCGTATCCTGTTTGTAAATACACTGAAGAAGGCAAGTAAATGAGACGTACATTTGTTGAATCAATGGTTTTCATGCTGCTGAAGATGTGATGAAGATCAGTGGATCCTTGTTGATAGTATGAAAGATACAGAGCCCATCGAGCTGCCAAAGTCTCTTGCCTCTGCAACTACATACATTTTTTTTTCAATTGCTCGTTCTGTTTTTTTTTTTTAGTTTAGTTTATTTGGTGGGGACATTGCATGTTAATTTACACACATGACACACATGTTGTGAACATGGATTATAGATTTGGGCTAGTTTTCATCTGTTGTCTCACGCTCACAACACTCTCATTCACACACAGCATACTTGTACACTGGAGGCAAGGTAGGTGAAGTGTCTTGCTCAAGGAGGACACAACAACAGTGTGCACTACCGCCCCCCGTGGCCCCTCGCATTCCAGTCTCATCGACTTTAATTAAACCAATTTATATGTTTGAATCAACGATATTAATAATAATAATTTGCACTTGTAATGTGCTTTTACAGGCTTTTTGATGCCTCTTAAAGCGCAATAATGTAATGAACATTTATTTAATCCACACTCGGTGGTGGTAAACTACCATCCTGCCCTAGGGCAGACTGACAGATTTCAGACAAGGTGGGGGAATTGTCTTGCCTAAGGACACAGAACTTGGTCGGCACGGGAATTAAACCTCTGACCTTCGGTTTGGTGAGAGCTCTGACCCACATATAATTTTAAAATATTACATCTATTTTCATTGTGATTTTAATAATTTGGTCAATTTGTGGTATATTGTTCCCTTTATCGTTTATTGTCTGTAACCTCACAATGATTTTAATTTTGAAGAAACAACTGTTTTACAAAAGTGATCAGTAAATATGAAAGACTAAAGATGTTACCTGGTAGCTTTGCCGAACAGAACCATTGTAGAAACAAAACAAACTTATTAGTTGATCCAGGAGTTCAGAGGCACTCATAGTGGGGACGTCCACAGAGCAGCCCAAAGCCTAAAGATAGGAAAACATAGGCCTTTATTATAGTCAATATAAAATGCTTATTATGGTATGAAAGTAACAATATGCACTTACCCAAAAGAAATCATCCTTCATGCGAATTGCAAACTTGTTCCTGTGCAGCCGAAGCACATTCACAGGTGATGAGGACAGTTCAGACACACAACGTCCAGCTCCAGCCAACTGTCCACAGAGCAACTCCTGTTTGTCTATGGGAGTCTGACAAAAGACATCAGTACAGTTAGAGTTAAAAAAAAGAAACACTTAAACCACTGTGTCACACGCGAACCTCTTCAGGGTAAAAGTAGCAAATTCCTTTTCTTGTGGGGTCCTCTTCTTCTCTCACTTTTGATCCATCATAGAGGAAAAATAAACTGCATCTACACGAAAAGTTACATGTAGGGGATGTAAACAAATATTGATATTATGTTTCATTGGGGAAAGCACATCACATTATAGTTTGAGTTGATATACTGTATTTTGCCAAAGTTATGTTTGTTTTTGAGCATTAAACCATTCAAACATTGATCACAGTTGACTTGTTTATGATCTTCACACATTTCACTAAAACCCAGAAATAGTAACTTTCCTCTTACCTTCTTAAGTCTGGTGGCATGTGCTCAGCCATGACTGACAGCGAAAAAGGAAAACAAAAACTATCTCTCATCCATGTATTTTAAATCTCAAAGACCTGGCAGTCGAGTGGAAAACCTCCTGCAGCACTTTCGTCTCATCACACGCAAACTACGAGATGCTAACACGAAGCTAAACGTACCGCAGTCTCCAGCTGGACCGCAAAAGGCAGATGTTACAGACGCTGTTTGCGCCAATGTTGCTAAACATTAGTCTGTCTGGCAGCGAGAACGAGACACTTGAGGAATGCAGGTCACACGCATTAAAAGTCATGTGAAAGTACGGCGAGGGAGACGGACAAACTTCATGACTCCCACGGCGCATTAACGGTATCAACGTCTGACCTTAACCGGCAAACCCACGCACACATTATTATTGGTGCATTCTTCTTTGTGCTTTACATTCAATATGTTTCTTTATTTTATTTCATAACGTTTATTTTATAGTAAAAGTATTATGGTAGTTTTAATCCAGAATAAAATGTAAAAAATGTTTTTTATTTTTTTAGTTATAATAAAACAAATTAAAACATAAATACATTGAATTAATTTAAATAAATAAAGCATAGAAAATAAAGCCGAGACAAAATAAGAATCAGTCGTTTGTGTTCTCTGTTCTCGAGTGGAGATGTCTGTTTGGTCGTGAACGCGCGCCGCTCACAGCCGCTTCAGCAGCTCAAACTCAAACACAGACCCACTTCAGAAACCGTGGAGAAACAGGACTTCTGCTCCCCGCGTTTCTTCTGAAAACATTAAATATATGGATATCTGATTGGAGAAAAGGCAATGCTCATAGGACAGATGCCGATAGATGTCATAGAGTCCACATTCTCCGTCTGTACATGCATGATGATGCACGTGATGTTAGTAAAGTAGCGTTACTATAATCTGCCTAAGACTTTACAAAAAAATGTCAATAGATGATTTTCTACGTAGTTTTTGCAGAAGTTTGCATATTAGTCTAGAAGTATGACATAATCAGACAGAATAATAAAAAATAACAAAAACAATCACTATCTGTGCATTTTTTCCTACACACAATAAATATTGAACGTCAAAAATATAGTTCCAGATGTTATTTATTCAACAAAAGGTTGATATACTAATTGTAGTGACTGGTCTACTTGAAAAGGCCGCAATGTGTTTTTACAAATAGGTCGTCATGTGATAATGCAGTCTGGGTCAACGATTTGTTTAAACCCTCAATTCCTTCTTTCATGTCTTCCCCTCAAAGCTCTTACTGTAACATTGGAAATAGTTTAATGACCGTTCAAAAAGTCTACAATTTATCAGGAAGGATTTTGAAGAATTTGCACACCATTTAAACTGTGAGTTGAAGTCATCAAATTAAGCTTGTAGTAAGATATTACTGTAGAATGAGCTTATAAAACAGAACACATATTTTCACGCTAACTGTTTATCTAATAATAAAATTTCTTTCTCCAGCTTCTTCATTTTTAGAGCTCGATAAGCCATCAGCTGTTCCCGATTCTCTATTTCCTTTTTGAGATACGTGCGATAAAGAGACCTTAAATCATCCCTCTGCACCTGCTAAATAAGAATAATTGTTAATATTTTGTTATTGGTTCAAGTTATATTTTTAAACCTCAGTCTCACCTCGACACTCCCACAACTGGAGGTGTTTTTGTTACCCACAGAAACAATCTCCTGCAAGCTGCTGCTGTGCATATCCGGCTAAGAAGAACAAACACAAACATGTTAATGTTTTGAGTAGGTAATACTGAACTACACTGACATATTTACTTACACATTCAAAGTGTGCATCACTGACGTCTGTCTCGTCACTGCTCAGGCTTTCTGGTTCAGTCTTTGTTACAGGCATCAGGATAACCGGGTGGCCAGATACTGTTTAAAACAAAGTGACAAATGGAATACAAACCTGGAGCTCCTCAAATGTTTGACACCGAGTACCACCTAAGACAACATTTGGCCTTCTGAGTATCACCAGATCTAAATCAGGTCTATATAACAGGACTATTCAAAGTCTAGACTAGGACTTCATCTTTCCTCTGCTAGTTCTAAACAAGGACTAGCTCAAAAGCAAAACTGTGGATTAAAATGACTCTAAATTCGGCAAATAATTTAACTGTTGTGGACTTTCCCTTTAGTATAAGGCTTTGTGCTTGAAATTACCCTTGAAAACATCAATGAAATAATAAAAGAATCACTGAGGAGTATTTCTTAAAAATACTTTTCCATTTTTCACTACTCTAAATATGGCTGTCAAGATTATTTTATTAATCGATAATCGCAATTATTCAGGTTACAATATAATCGTATGGACTAAAAAATTATACGTGTGAAAATCGTAGGCAGCAACAATGAGTATTTTCCGTTCAATCTATGTTCCAAAAAAGTCAAACTACATGTAAAGTGCTTTTTTATCTGGCAGTTTATGTGACAATATCATTACGTTTTCATTCAGTAAGTTTGATTTCACTGTTGTTTGGTTGTAGTGCCAACACAAACGTGAAGAATTGTGTTTCTTCTCACAATAATGGCAACACTAACCTTTGATATCACGTAAATATCCACAGTGGTGAACGGGACCTACCGTTAATATAAGTATTAGAGGTTTCAGTGTCACTCAGAGGCTCGATACACTCAGCTGACGGCAGGACTTCTACTCGGACCCTGTCTTTTTGAGGCATGACGTCTGCAGGGGACAGAGGGGGCATGAATCCGTTCTTCAACATCTCTGTTCTTCGTCGTCTGGCTGTAATGAAACCGTCTAATTAAAAACCATAAGCTCAAATATTGCACATTGTTCCCCCTAGAATAGATTTAGTGTCTCTCTTACCACCTTAAATCAATTTGACTGGGTGCAAGGTCTAATTACCCACTCCAATGAGGTTCAATTACCTGATTGAATGATGTTTTTATGTTTAATTTTTACTTGTTGCCAACTTCTTTTGTAGCCACTGTCTGAAGCCCTGAAATGGAACGACATCCCCGTTACAACGGCCAGTGAAAGGTCTTTAAATGACCAAAACATTGATCATTTAATCTTACGTGTTGATTTTGTCAGCTATTCTCTGCCACGCT
The DNA here is from genome assembly GCA_015082035.1 of Chaenogobius annularis. Lineage (NCBI taxonomy): Eukaryota > Metazoa > Chordata > Actinopteri > Gobiiformes > Gobiidae > Chaenogobius > Chaenogobius annularis. The sequence goes on from BJKM01000010.1 coordinate 4,385,433, forward strand.
TCCTCTCTTAACCTTGAGGCACTTGAAGTATTGGATTTAGCGGTTAATATATCTCTTTCTTCTTCATACAGTTTCAAAATTAGTTCTTGCTCTTTGGTGCTAAAAAAGTGTGCTCTTTCTTGTTTTCTCATCATTTGAAGTTCTGTAAAGAAATAGAATAAAAACATTATTCTAATTTCTGTCATAATTGCAATGTGCTGTGACAGATTTACAGGCCTTTATTATTTACCTCGCTCTGCTTCGATGAGCGCTGCGATCGATAGTTGATTGCTCTCGCCTTCCACTGCAGCCTGGACGGACGCAGTTATCCGAGATGTTTCGAGGCTAGATTTACTTATCAAATCGTACAGCTCCGCCATGGTGACAGTAAAAAGTCAAGTTTAAACTACTCTTCCAGCTGTCGTCCCACGCACCGCCGCTTCTGTCGCAGACAAAGCACCGAAATTTGGTCCCGAATAAGGCCACCGCTGTAGCGAGGGACAACCGCAGGCTTTGTTAACCCTGGATTTTTTAATTCGGCTTAAAGCGCGTTCACGTGAAAAGGCGGAGAGAGGCTTAACTCGGTGACGCTTCAGGAGGCGGGAGCGTTAAGGATTAACCAAGAGAAATAAATATGAAATACTGAACGATAGAGGATGAAATATATAACCTATATCGTGTGTATTACATTATGATTATTGGAATATATTTGTGTTGAGATGTTTTCACTGTGAAGGGAATGTATTAGGAAAGCCATTTAGAATACAAAATTATATATATATATGCCAGAGACCCAGAACACAATCTGGAAATACATATAGTTGCTGCACACTAATAATTCACTGGTACATAAAGGACTCCAAAATCTAGAAACTATAATCTCATGTGCAGTCATTAAAATGTATGGTCTGTAACAGCTCATAGGGCCTTGATTTACTATATTGGTTGCAATTTCCAGGAGGGATATTGTCCAAACAGACACCAGGGTCTTTGCACTGGGCAGACCCGTGTTACAACCCCCTGTGGCAATTAGAGTGGATTCACCACATCTTCTACTATGTCGGCGTAATCCCTCATTCGTCCAGGAGTGTTCCATTGTAGAATTGAATCTTTTTCTACAAACTTCTACTATGAAAACACAAGACAAAGTTAAGTTTATTAAGGTTTAATTTACACAGAACGTTTTGTCATATGGTCCAGGTCAGAACAAACTATAAGTTTGGGTGCAGAGCACATTGGTAAACAACAGAACAAGGAAAGGTAAACTGTAGTTCAGTATGTGGTCCAGAACAGAGCGGAGTGAGGACTGATCCCAAGCCAGTTATGTGTTTTTAAGAGGACGAGTCTACTCATCATGGCCCTCGTAGCCAGCAGGAAGAGGATTCAAGTGGGAATTGTGGAAAAGTGAATGATTTCCATCACCCCAAGGGAATTTCTGCAGGACAAACGAAACGTAAAATAAAATAGAAAACAAAGTTTACAATATCAGCAGATACATTTCTTTGAAAACAAAATTTACCTTCGAGCGAATGCGGAGATGGGAATAAGCAACAAACTCTGGTTGTTCATGCTCGTGGTGTTGTTCCTTCAGAAAAGTGTTGAGCATGCAAACAGCCACGCCAGGGAGAGCCACCACGAAAGACAAGATCTTCCATGTCTTTGCTAGAAGAGAAACCAAAAGATGTATGTGCATTTAAAACTTTTAGGTTGAAACACTTAATACCATCCCATATAAATAAGAGCAAATCACTAGTGACAGAAGAAAAGGAAAAAGGTCGAGGTCAGTCTCTTAAACGAGATCCTGGGTTATTTATTGCACAACACATTGTGTTCATTCGGAACAACAAAGAGGCACATTTGGAGATTAATGAGTTGATTGTTATCTTTTTTAAATAATGTAGAAACATGTTTCTTGATTAATATTGATAACGGAGTGCTGTTTTCGTTGCTAGGAGCTAGTGCTAACAAGGTCACTCTCAAACAGACCGTACAAAAGGATTATAATATATATCTCGTATATTTGTAGAAAAACTGGATTACCGGCTTGTTCCCCGTGACCTCCGGCAACCGCAGAAAGCTGTCGCCGGTTCTGGATCAAGCCAGATCTGAGCAAAGCCTGAGAAACGCGTCCGAGAGGCGCCATTTTCTGTTTCACTGAGAAACTGAGACCGGAAGTGATTTGAAGGGAAGGTTACGTGAGGTGAACGTGTTTAGTGCGACCTCTAGCGGCAGCTGAGTGTTTGTTCATCTTTTTTAGCTCCCGTCTGCTCCTGGGAGCGAAGCGGCTGAGTAAACCGTGATTAAATCCTGACTGAGAAAACCAGGTGACACATGGGGCAGCAGTGGCTCTAGTGCAAACTGTAGATTGGCAGCCTCACTGCGCCAGTCTGCCCCAGGGCTGCTGTGGCTACAGTAGTTTATCGCCACAGAGTATGGAGTGAATGAATAATGCAATGTGTCCGAAAAGTGTTATCATCTGTGTAATTACTCATGGTTATGCTGTTAAATACAGACCTGTCATTGAATCATTTTAAGATTATCGTGGAGATATCATCACATAAATGTATTTTTAAAGCTGTTGGAATGATAAAGGTCAGCGTAGGTAAGTCTATTATTATTCTTTAGTACAGGAGAATTCTCTGAACTGCTGTTTGTTTGCTATGTTTGATGTAGGTTATTTGCTTCTCTTGGAAGAGGAGGATTTTCTGATCTCATGGTCAGAGTCCAACAACACAGTGTATTACTGAGGCCCCTCTCGCCGATAAGGTAAGTCTAACATGTTCATTTCAGATTACGTAAAATATCTACGTATTACCATCAAAAGGTACAACTTTCAATAACAACTTTTTATATTTTTTTAATTTTAATTTTTTTAAGCTTTACTAGCTCACAGTAATGGAAGCTCAGTATCACCAGTTTGGCACTGTGTCCACTGAGCACACAACAGTGGCTTTACAAAAAGGTATAAAAGGTTATTTATTTATTTTACTCTGAAATAAACAAAACATTTCTCTTTTAGGTCTGAAAAACATAGTTGTTTACATTCTGTATGCTGTCCTGTTGCTTCTGCTGTTGCTTCTGTTGTTGATAACAGGAGTAAAATGTAAGATTTCATTGCAAGATAAGTTATACAAATGAATGAGTAAAACAAATTAATGTCTTTACTTTAATTTCCTTCAAACCAGTTTCTCAGATGAGCAAAGATGTGTACGAAATCAAAATACAACTTGCAAAAGCGTCCAACAATATGCCTTTTGCACCCACGTCTGGTAAGTCCAATGTTGTCCAACACAAGTTACCACAGCAACTTTGTACATCACTTTATTTCTTTTGTTAGCAGCTCATTTTGAAGCTCACAGACAGATCGAGAGAATTATACAGCAGGTTTATCTTGAAGGCATTATCCCAGTTAGAGGTGAGCTCTGGTCAAATTATTACAATCGCAAATTCCACTTTCAAACACATTTCCTCATTGTGAGCCCTGCATTCAATTGGACAGCTTCTACAATCACTGACACTGGCACAACTCACTTTGTTTTGATATCAATAAGGGGACTGTCGAGAAGGATGGGTGTCTTATGATGAAGGCTGTTACTTTCTGTCGACTTCCAAAGAGCCTTGGAGCGGAGCAGAAACACAGTGCCAAAAACTTCATGGACATCTACTGGTTGTAAACAGTGTGGAGGAACTGGTAAGAATTCATTATATTTTATTGTCTTTACATCCTGAACCGCCTTTAATATACATTCAACCATTCTAACGTTTAAAATAAATAGATTTTTCATCTTTTTCTCTTGATTTTTTTTTAATTTCTCCTTTTAATTTTTTCAAATCTAAAGCATAACTAGAAAAACAAACAGGGCAAGACCAGAGAGAACAAAATTGGTAAAATAAATAAATAAATGAAGTACAAACAAAAATCCATTTTGTCCAAAGTCAGTCAAATTAGTCAATTATCAAATTGAGTGCAAATCTGTGGGTTTTTTGTTTGTCTGTCATGATGTCGGTCCAGTCCTTAATCATCGGTGCAGTTTGTGTCATACATTTTTATGTGACGATCTTTATCCAAACCACCAGAAGTATGTTCCAAAGATAGCCATTTATTGTGTCCATGGCAGGAGTTTCGAAGCCCAGCGATCAGATACGTTTCTGATTTATAAAAAGACAATGCAGTGCAGTCCCATCCCAAAACTCTTCTTCTGAGCTCCAAGAGGGATAATTCTCACTTAAATCAACACTTTTGAAGTTTGTGTTTTCTCCGTATGTACACTTTTAGTCAGAATTCCGCGTAAAGGTTCTATAAATGAGACCCGAGATACATAGTTGGGAAACTGAGCGAGAGGATGATGATGCAACAAATAGTCTGCATTGCCTTATATATTTTTGAGCCACAGGACAGTCCCAGAACACATGACAACAGCGATAACCACAATTTCTCCAACATCTTTTTCCAGGACTACATTTCAAAAGTAGTTGACCTCAGAGAAAGCTACTGGATTGGACTCGTAGAGCGACGCAACGAGGGACACTGGAGCTGGGTGGATGGAAGCGACTATAATTCAATGCAAACGTAAAATAATGCCACACGTTGCAGCTCCTTGTTATAAATGCAATCTTCACCCTGTGCATGTATGCGTTCCTCAGTTTCTGGGATAAAGGCCAGCCTGATGACTGGGATTACAGAGAGAACGGGGAGGACTGTGGGCAGCTCCACTCTTCGACCAGACGCAAACGTAAACTGTGGAATGACGCAGACTGTAGCCTCACGTACCGCTACATTTGCGAGAGCAAAGTGTAACACGCAGCACAAACATGTACATAATAACGTGTACTGTGGTTTTGGTAACAGTAATAATGTCTGTACTGCTCAGGCGTTAGTCAGATGAAATGCAATTAGGGATTATAGTCATTTCAATTTTGTTTGTGTGAATCTGCTTTTGATTTTAAAACTGTACTGTTCAAAAGGTTGTGTTCACGTGACATTGCAATATATAGTCAAATCCCCTATCGTTTAACATTGAGCTAGAAACAGGTCAGATTACAGATTGGTCGACCTGGTTTATGGTTAATATTTCTGTACTTACTGGGTCGAGCCACGGGAAAAAGAGACTGGCACAAGGTTCAATGTCTTCTCTGTCAGTATAAATAAACAACAGTGACTACAACTACTAATCAGTAGCTTCAGAAAGAGGTGTAAACTTGAACATTTGTGGCTCATATGTCTGACATTTATGGAATTATTTAACTTAATTACATCCAGATTATATTACTAAATATTTTATTGTAAACATTCAAGAGCTGTGACAACATTGTTACATTGTTAATTAATGTTTTGGACCATAATTCAGTTATATTTAAGAAGAATGCAAATCATTTGCAGTGGTGACTGGGGAGATGTGCGTTCTCTTCATTATAATCAGCTCCAGCGAAACATATGGCCGCTGCCTTGTCACACTCACACATGAACTGCTCACAGGGGTGGTTTTTCTTTGTAAAACATGTATTTAGTGCCATTACATATTTAGGAATGAGCAATGACAGCTGAGGGATGGATAAGATTAAGGCCAGTGGTCAATAAATGAATAAAAGTTAGGATTCTGTCCAGTGCAGGTAAATATAGTGAAGTAGCAATATTGTTATTAGACAATGTTACACTTCTTCTTCTAAAGGAGTTAGTAATTTCTTATAAAACAAAGGTTGAAACACCAAGCCTATGTCTTATTTATGTGACCAATTCCTACAAAGCTCTTAGATTCCTCCCAGGCACTGCCCACAGCCCCTGGGTTTGGTATGTGAGTGAGATCTGGGATAAGATTCAGGAAATGGAGGCTTTCACAGAGGACTTCATGTTCAGCCGTGACATGAGAACCACCTGAGCACTTTATACCACTGGAGGCTTCTACAAGTGTTTTTATTTCTCAAATGTTTCCAGGTGACTCGTTTTTTTTCCTTCCAGATTGTGGCCGGGGTGAGGGATTATCTGAATAAACAAACCCATACTCAAACAGGTGACCGTCTTCGTGTCTTTATTACAAGAATAGTGGTAGAGTTCAGTGTAGGGACTGTCCAGAGGGGGCCAGCAGTCTGCGTGCTGCATGGCATCACTGTAGCATCAGTCATGAACCTGGCAACACCTAAAAGAAACAAGTCAAGTTTTAGATAAAAGTTATGACTCTAAAGTATCAGACATTTCTCATTTTATGGTTGATGTTGGAGATGTAAAGGGTTTTAGTGTCTTGGTTTTATGTTCTTATTCAACCAGCACAACTATTTGTATTGAACTCCCCACTAAATAATGTAGTGGTTATAGAATAAAATACTTACAGAATTACAGTTACTAACAACATACCTGGTTACTTGCAACAACAACAAAAACCATAACCTTCCTCTGCAAGTTTACATCTGTACACAGTTTAGGAGCACGTTGAATGAGCTAATAGTGCAAACCCCATTGAGATTATTTCTGTTATCAGGTAACCAAAGGCAGAGATAAGCAGCTTGAAAAAGTGTTAAGAGATGTTACCCTTTTCAATTTGAGTCTGTTTGTGACATTTAAAGAGCTCATTTGTTTTTTATCTCTTTTTGAATGTTTTTGATCAAACACAAAAGCCTATTTGATTATCTTATACAGTACGACATTACAGTTACATAATTATCTAGTGATGTATCCGAGTTACTTTCACGAGGCCGTAGTATATTATATTTACAGTAACAAGTGCTATGTAATGAATTACTTTTTTTCAAAGTAACTTCCTAATAGCATGTGTACAACTTACGTGAGTATTATATTACAAATACGAATCTGCATATTTGGTCTTTTTGCCTTTGTATTTACCTTGTAGAGTAATAAATCTACACACAAAAAAAAGAGTATTGTCGATCTGTACGTGGCCTGTCAAGCTCATCCACTGGTTCTCCTGAGCCCCCAAGGCCACAATAGCAGCCATAGTCAGAGTAGTCCAGAATGGGCCAACTTTCAGGCTTTGTGCAGAGGATCATGGCCCTGAACTGCCACACAGCTCTGTTCCCAAGCACTGCTGGACACAATGTAAGACAAGAAAAGAAGTCATTTTTGTAACTCATATCTAGCTCATTTTAGATTAGGGGCCACCAGACAGAAATCTCTATTTACTGCACACGAGTAACACCACTACACAGGTCCTATATGTAACATTTCAAGTTCTATTTATGACACAAATAGGCAAGGCAAGGCAAGGCAAGTTTATTTGTAGAGCACAATTCTTACACAAGGCAATTCAAAGTGCTTCACACAACAGGAAAAATAATGCATTAAAATCACAAAGACATTGCAGAAATCACAAAATCTTAATTTACAAATAGTTCAAGACATAAAAGAGAAGAGTGCAAAGAAAATCATTTCAGTCATATGCACAGCCAAACAAAACAGTTTTTATCTTAGATTTGAACATTGCCAGAGTAGCGGCCTGTCTCACATCCTCAGGAAGACTGTTCCAGATTTTAGCCGCATAAAACTGAAACGCAGATTCCCCATGTTTAGTCCTGACTCTGGGCACCAGCAGGAGGCCGGTCCCTGAGGTCTTCAGAGTCCGAGATGGTTCATTTGGCACTAACATGTCCGAGATGTACTTTGGTGCTAGGCCATGGAGAGACTTGTATACAAGCAGAGCTGCTTTGAAGTCTATTCTCTGAGCCGCAGGGAGCCAGTGCAGAGACCTGAGCACAGGACTAATTTGATCGTACTTCCTGGTTCTGGTCAGGAGCCGGGCAGCAGCGTTCTGGATGTACTGCAGCTGTTTTACAGCTCGTTTGGAGAGGCCAGTGAGCAGGCCGTTACAGTAGTCTAATCTACTAGAGACAAACGCATGGATAAGTCTCTCAAAGTCCGGTTTAGACACTATACTTTTGATTTTTACAATATTTTTCAGATGGTAAAACGCTGCTGATGTTATTGATCTGACGTGGCTGTTAAAATTCAAGTCTGAGTCCATTATTACCCCCAGATTTCTAACTTGATTTGTAGGTTTTAGAGTGAGACTCTGGAGGTGACTGCTAACACTTTCTCTTTGTTTCTGTGGGCCAAAGACGATGATTTCAGTCTTGTCTGAGTTCAGCTGGAGAAAGTTGTTTTGCATCCACACACTGATCTGTTGGATGCAGTGACAGAGTGAATCCACTGGTCCATATTCACCTGCCGTTAGTGAAACATAGATCTGAGTGTCGTCTGCGTAATTGTGATAGGACACATTTTTGCTGCGTATTAACTGACCCAAGGGCAGCATGTAAAGGTTGAACAGAAGGGGTCCCAGGATTAACCCTTAAGGCACCCACAGGTCAGGGGCATCTGGTCTGAGACACAGTTACCAATTTCGTCAAAGTACTTCCTGTATTCCAGATAGGACTTTAACCAGTTTAGGGCAGTGCCTGTGATGCCCACCCAGTCCTCTGGTCTCTGTAAAAGTATCCATGATCGACAGTGTCAAAAGCAGCACTCAGATCTAACAGAATTAAGACTGAGGCTTTGCCCACGTCAGTGTTTAGATGGATGTCATTTGTCACCTTGACAAGAGCAGTCTCAGAGCTGTGATCTACCTAAGGTCTAAAACCTGACTGGAAAACATCAAATGAGTTGTTTATTAAGAGGAAATCAGTGAGCTGTTAGTAAACAAACTTTTCAAGGATTTTGCCCCAAAATGGCAGATTAGAGATGGGCCGGTAATTACTCAGTACTGCAGCATCAAGACTGCTCTTCTTCAGGAGAGGCTTTATGACCGCAGTTTTCAAAGACATTGGGAATGTTCCAGATTGAAGCGACATGTTAACTATGTGAGTGAGTGGTGCTAACAAACTGTTCAGCACAGACTTTAGAAATCTGGTGGGTAACACATCGAGGCAGCATGTAGATGAACTCAGACTGGTGATGATCTCCTGGACAGTTTTGTCAGTTACAGGTGCAAAAGTGAGTCAGCTCTAAGTGTGTAGGTGGTTTGAGGGTTATTTTTTTGCATTGTAAAATTTGTAGCATTTTTAATGCCCTGAACTTTGTCATTAAAGAATAATGCAAACTCATTACACTTGGATGTGGAAATGAGTTCTAACTGCAGCTGAGCTGGAGGGTTTGTTAATCTGTTTACTGTGGCAAACAGGACACGCGAGTTGTCACTACAGCTTCCAATTATTTCAGAAAAATATCCTTCCCTAGTTCTACATAAAATGAGGCTGTACATGTACAACTTCTCTCTGTAAATCTCTTTCTGAACCTGGAGCTTTGACTTGTGCCATTTTCGTTCGGCCCGGCGGCACTCCCTTTTCTGTGCCCTGACCGAATCATCATTTCTCCATGGCGCCTTCTGCTTATTTTTAACAATTTTAGCCTTCATAGGGGCAATGGGTGTCGAGAACATTCAAAACACTAGATGTAACAGAGTTCAACAAATCATTTACATTAGAACATGAGACATTTTCAAAGTTAATCGTTTGCATAAACAGTTTTCCTGTGCTGTCATTTATGTGTCTCCTCAATTGCAGGACCAGCTGGTGGTTTGGGTTAAACAGACAGGTCAAAGAAGACACAGAAATGATCAGACAGAGCAACATCAACCACATTGACGTTTGAAATATTAACTAACCCCTCTGCTGTGGGTGGGCACGTGCTGAGTAAGACCGAAAGTTTCCAGCATGAAGCTCTTTAAATATGAACATTGACACCTGTTATGACATAAAGTCGACTGAAAGCATCTCAGTAAAATCATCAATAAAACTTTGGCAGTGCTGAGGAGGCTTGTATAAAACAATGAAGAAATGGATGGAGACTGTTTTAGCTAAATTTTTAGCTCAATTTTTACCCCAAAGGACAACCTGTGGGTAACTATTTCATCTCTAACAAAAGCACACACACCACCTCCCTTTTTGTTTTCTCGTGTTTCAGATTCAAACATAAAGTTGGGTGGAGAAGATTCTATTAGAACTAAATTTCCTGTGTTTTTGTCAAGCCATGTTTCAGTTAAAAACATAAAAACAAGATTATAAGAAGAAATAAAATTATTAATTAAGAATGATTTGTTACATTAGGATCTGACATTTAGCACAGCAAGTTTCAGACTATTTTCAGTGAGACTGGGCGTTATCTATAGTCATAAGTTTCAGCAAGAAGGTCTTGGGATCGATTCTCAGTTGGTGCAGGGTCTTTCTGTGTGGAGTTTGCATGTTCTTCCTGTGTCGGTGTAGGTTTTGCCTACAACTAAAGACGTGTATGAATGAGTGTGTTTTGTGCGAGTGAATGCAGGACAACGGGTGAAAATTAGCCCATGGCTGCGTCATTTGTTTCATGTATGTTTATTAACATGCACTGTCTCGACTAAATGAATTATTTAATTTGACTTGCAGAGGTGAGTAGACTTGCCAATTTTTGTATTCAAGTAATACTTCAAGTAGAAGTAAAAAGTACTAACCCAAACAATTACTGAACTAAGAGCAAAACATTATTTGGAGAAACTATTACTTCACTGAGCAACAATTTGGACAGTAGAGAATTGACAAAATATTACAAAAACAAAATATATCTAAGGTATAAGAAATGCAAACGTTACAATCATTTAATAAATAAATAAATAAATAAATCAACTACTCACTACAACTTGTAACTGAGAATTACCCTCTGTAGAAGTGTCTTTATTTGAGCTTCCAGTGATGGAGTCATAGGTCGTTACTACATGCTGGAAGGCAGAGAAACAGGATGGACAGAGGCTATGACAGGTTCATCTTGTAAACCAGGTAAAATACTGAAGCAGGCGGCAGGCGCATTACATCACCTTCAAACCTAGAGATGATGTGGTCATCTTTGACCAATTGCCAGGGGTCTGCCTATTTTCAACATATGATATGTACTGTACCTATAGGTTGTATAGGACAATTTAAAAATTGTGCATTTAAGATCATAGATCAGGATTACGCAGAGATCGATTTGTTATATTTGGTGGCAATTTAACAAACAGCAAAAAGACATGGTCAGACACACTGTATAGTATTTCTATGTATAGCTTTACATTTACCACGTTGGCCAAAGTCCAGTCAGTGGAAAACCCTGAGAATCAGGCGAGTGGCTGGCTGTTTGCACAGCTGTGTACTGGGAAGCTAACTTGAATTCAACAAATGTTTAAAAATGGAGATCAAGGATGAAAAAGTGTACACAAGAAGAACAAGGGACATTCAGACAGGAAATCCCAAATATGGCAACATTTGGATGCATGCACAAAGTACACAACAGTCTGCTTTTCCGTGTGAATAATGAGCAGTTTGACATGGTGTTATGGAAAAACGTGATATATCTTTCCAACAGAATCCTTTCCAAACATAGCAGTTTTCTTATCTCATCTTTTACCTGCTCAGGTATAAAAAGCAGGTTGCACCAGCACTCACTTTGAGACTGTAACCATGTATCGGACTGCACTCCTGGCTCTCTTTCTTACTGGTAAGAAAAATACAGTGTATTATCACTGTAATAGCTTTGGTCATTTATTCATTTTATTAAGGATAATTTTTGCTCTGTAAATAAGGCTTGGACTATTCGATTGAGGTTTTACTTAAACAATTTCATGTTGTTATCATCTACCCTGTACTGACACAACAGTTGTATTTTAACATTTCTTTATTTATAGCTTTTCATAAACTTGTATATGAACTAAAACTCGCAGTGCCTGGTCACAATGTGCAGTGTTTTTGTGTTCGTCTGCAGCTTGTGTGGTCAGCGGTGCCACTCTGCCAAAAGCGTTATGGCAGTTTGGAAACATGATCCGGTGCACTCAGCCTGAAGTCAATCCTCTCATTTACAATAACTACGGCTGCTGGTGTGGCTTCGGAGGGAACGGGTCCCCTGTGGATGAGCTGGACCAGTAAGAACAACAAAAAAAACCACTTCACGTTACATCATAAACAACCCTTTGCTATTGTTTAACGAAAGTGCAAATGTCTGACAGGTGCTGTAAGGTGCATGACAAATGTTATGAAGCTGCCAGAAGACTTCCTGGATGTAACGCTTTAGAAGAGCTCCCTTACGTTCTGGTTTATGATTATACCTGCTCCAACCAGAGAGTCACCTGCTCAGGTAATATAATTTAGTGCAAAATATCAGTGCCATTTTCTGAGTTTTCTTCATGTTGTAGAAGGCCTAAGGGAATATCTACAGTATTTGACGTTTAAAAAAAATTAATTCTATGCATCTCTTTCACAGCATAGCTCAATTATTATAGAGCTAATGAAAGTGTCAAGGGTTAGGGTTAGTGTCAAGTGTAGTTATTCTCATTCTAAGTATAATTTTCCTCGATATTTCTTCGAGGTGTGTGCAGATTATGGTAAAACACATGTTTAAATCATCCCATTATCAAATTGCACAACCTAAACATGAATCAGAGGATAATATTGTAACCTATTATTACACTGTACTGACTGGTCTTTTCTGTCTGCAGCCACCAACGACAATTGCCAGTCCGCTGTGTGCGAGTGTGACCGCGTCGCAGCTCACTGCTTCGCCAACTCAAACTACAACCCTGAAAACAAGGACCTGGATGCCAAATTCTGTGTTTGAGCTAAATAAATGAAACTGAACGCATAAGACAAGAAACATGTATTTCATTTGATTTTAATAATTCCCTTATTATTGTTACAAAGCAGGTGGTTTCATTTGGTAAAAATATACCTGTAAAGAACCAATTGTGTATTTTCTTTTGCTAAAACTTGTAAATGTAAAAATTAACTTCCCGTTTTAGAGAGTGCACATTTGTTTTGAAAAGCGACTTCCTGTTTAACGCTTTGGCGGAATTAGCTTGACATAGAAGAGACACTACAAAGGCAGGAGCAGAAAAAGTTAACACGGCGCAAAATCAACATGATTTTTGTATTAGTTGCCCCTCTGAAGAGGCACAAGGTACGTTTTACGTTGCATTGAAGCACAATTATAATAGTTTGTATACCAAGGTCAATGTAATTGTTTTGGTGCTAAACACAGTTAATTGATGTGTAATTATCTCGATCTTATTTCAAGCTAACGTTACGGTTGTTTTGCTAAGGTGTAAGAGCATGAAATTTAGCATTTACACACGGTCTTTTTGTGTTTCCCATCTCTTAGGGTGTATTTGCCAGATTTATTGCCATTAAATCTAAAAATCATCAGTAAAGTGTCAACCTGCATGGGGGAGATCTGAGATATTGTAGGTAGCGAGCTAAAACATAGTTTCATCACAAGAAAACATTGTAAATTCACAGTCTTTTACAATAAAGTTTAATGTAATTTCCATACAAAAGTTTTTTTTAAAAAGTTGTGAGTGCAAGAGCAATTGGATTTGAACCCACAGATAGAAAAATCATCAATAACGTAGTCGTGAGTTTGTGGTTTAAATGGGTTTGTAGAGAAGTGTCGTCACATACTTCTTTTTGTAACGGTGAGACGCACTGAGCACCATCACTCCATCCTGGAATGACATGGGGAGGCAAATGTTTTTTTTAATCCAACACCACAAACAATGCGACAGCTTTTAATTTTGATCATACATTGTTATTTTATACAACTCTTTACTGCCTATGTACCAAATTGATACATTTCTTGACAGCCATTTAAAAAATGCATTACTAACATTTTGTTTCCCTTCTGTTTAAAATGTTACTTTCCCATTTTGTTGTGTGTTAAAGTGTGTATGACAGGCTTTTATGATTTTCTCATTTTGACTTTAATTGGTGTAGTTATACCTGCTGTAAATATAAATTATAGTTTTACACCAATCGAGCTGCATTTTGTGAGAAAAAGTTATAAAAAAAGTCTGTAGAAAATAACAGGAAGTGACATCACACTAGTGACGCTCATTCCATCCAAAGTTTATGCATATTTTACACAAAAGAAACAACTTTTTTGACCCCTAAACAATAACTCAACAAGAATTAAAGTTGCGCTCATATATTTTTATTAGTAATTTTTTTTTTTTCAAAAAATAGATGTCTTGGCTCAGTAGTTGGAAGCAAATTTCCTGCCATCAATTACAAAGAGGAAGTACAATCATACACCAAAAAATGTGCTATTCTGGGATAATTTTAAAATATTTTTCAACAAAATTTGAAATATATTCATCTTAACTCCATTTTAGTTCAATGAGTCGTCCAACCTGTCATAGGCACTTTAAATAATTTTTCCTGACAATATGAAAAAACTGGGTGTCGTCTCCAATACCTAATTATGTAGACTACAACCAACATGTGGCAAAAACATAAGCAATATTTAATCATATTTGTGTTAGTTACCTTGATGGACAGAGCGTACAGATGATTGAGCATCACATGGTTCGGCTCTGGAAGCAGCGTCGGGTCGCACTAATGAAATAAAACCGTACAGTTCAGATTATAACCGGAGCAAATCACAGTTCTCATCATATTCAAGTCTAGGTTGAGTTTGGTTGTGCTTACTGAGATGCCGGTGTCTTTGTTGAGCAGCACTTGCAGCAGGTGTGGAGGCAAATACGGGGGATGTTTCATTTTGTCTTCTGCTTTGATCGAGTAAGAATCCTGGTGGTACGGACCGGGCGGAGAACTGGACAATTCTGACAGAGAATTCAGTCAGTACGTAAATATCAATCAATCAATCCATTCGATTCCTCTTCAGAAGTATTACCCCAGAACACATTTGTCTCTCCAACACCTTCTTATATTTAAATATGTCTACTATATAAGATTTATCTGTAAAATTATTAAATTAATAAACAACATCACAATCCAGAGCTCTTTCGTTTTTTGTTTTTTTTTACCTTCCGCTGAATCTTCAGAGTCAATCTTCAGGGCGTCAAACACTTCAAAGTCTGTCCTCTTCACTTGGATCAAATTATTCACTGTCCCCGTTTTAGAAGTCACAACAGACTGTGGGATGGAAAGCAGGACATATGTTTAAATCAGAAAAGCAATTTCAGCGGTCAAAAACTCACCCCGGTCGGATCTAACGTCCACTGTCCGTCGACACAGAATTTGTACTGGTGCTCTCCTTCAGGAAGATCCACAATAGCCACAAAATTGTTCTGACTAAGATCAAAACAAATAGAACAGACTTCATATTGAGAATTCATCATCTTCCACTTATTCCTTTTAAAAGTATGTAAGATTTAAGAAGATGAACACCAGTTGTCAACCTGGATATTGAACTCTGGATATTGAAAATTATACCTTTTGTTGAGTGGGATTTTGGAGGCCCAGTTGTTGAAGGATCCGGACACGTAGACCTCCTTGGCGGCTCCTGTCCACCTGAACACTGTGGGTCTGGCCTGAGTCGAACCTTTGCTAAAGCTCTCGAGGTCTCGTTGCCAGTCAAAAAACTCCTGCATCTCAGCACTGGCCTGGAGGGAGCAAGGGCACAACATTTTAGTTAATCGCTGCTGCAGTTCACGGGTTTCAGATCATATTCTTATGACCTTTGCCAATTAAAAAGATTTTGTTTTCAATTGTTAGTTGCTATGAAACGAATTGCAATTTTTCTGACAAGCCTTGAGATTCGATTTGCGATTTATAGTTTTTTTAAATGTTGATCAAAGTCAACCTTTTAAACACGTCAAGGATAATTAACATTTGAGAGAAGACTGAAATACGAACAGCTAAACTAATCTAAGAATCCCATGCATTTCAGGACATGTTTGTTGAGGTCTAAACTACAGATTTTAGCCATGATTAAAAACCATATTTGGTTGTTTGTGGAGGAAATTATGTTACTTAAGATAATTATAGTATTTTGCTCATTGTGACCATTCAATTAGCAATTTTGATTGCGATATATGTTGCGTATATGTTTTGTCACAAGTTGCTACTGGACTGATGCTGTGATCAATATTTTCCACAGAAACTTTCCCACCAAACAAAGTCAGAATCAGAAAAAACACGAGAACCTGTCATATGCACCGCCGCCATTAAAAGTAACGCAACAACAAGATATTCTGCCGTAAATACTTTTGGATTTATTGTCACCCTTACCTTAGGGTCTTCTCTCTGGAACAGGTCTGCGTCCTCGGTGCTGTCCATCAGGATTTTGGGCCGTGTGTCTTTCCCCCCCTGTTGTCCATCTCGATAGGAGGGTGACCTTTCCCCCTGACCTGCCCCGGCCCCCCGGTCACTGTTGCTGTTCCCCATCCCGGACGCACGCCACTGTCTGCGGGCAAAGCAATGACCCAAAGACGTTCCATTTATTTATTTTCGTTTCTTAACTATATGTTATGTTATTTGAAATATAACATTTAAATTGAAAAACCTATTATTTGCCATGTATATGGACCAAACAAGATCAGTGAAACAAGGTTTATGTGCTGCAATTTTTTCAAACTAACGTAATTCAAAATATACAAGACATGAAGAATCGATCGCTGTCACAACATGAGCAGATATTGTACAAGACTTTTAAGCAACTTACCTGAATTTTCCGACACTCAATATCGCTGTTCAAATGTGTGGGCCTTTCTGGAGCACGTTTGTTTGGCGTCTTTTGTATTAAACAAACGCCCCGCGCGCTTAGTTTACGGCTTTTGTTTTGTTTACTACAAGAAAAATAGCCAAAACCAGCCAACCACTTCATGTGCACTCCGTGTTCGCTTGATGAAAGTTTGCACAAATGGTTTTCCGCAAAGAAAACACACCTCTTCCGCCTGCAGCGCTCATGGGGTTAAAGTTTAACCCTATAAACGCCGACCAACCTGCGGAACTGCCACCATTCATTTACTTACCATCTTTTACGGTTCAGTTGTTGAAACGGTCACATATTTTCAGCGCAACATCAGATACAAAAGAGTCTACATATTACTTAAGACATCCAGCCCATTTCTGCACTTTACACTGTTCAAAATGTGCATGACTTTGGTTCTCACAGCTCTGACGTCTGTGTTGTTGTGACCCGCACATGAAAACACGCAGCCATCAAGATTTCATTGTTGACGAGGTGGAAAACCAGTGTGCTTACTGTCATCAAGGTGTCCTGTAAATAACAGGCCAACCAGGTACACAATGTATAGTTTTGTGAATATAATTATGAACTTATGTAAAAAGAAAACCATCTGTAAATCTTACATTGATGGTTTTAGCCAAAAAAACAAACATGAAGCCTCACAAATAATTTGTATTCTATTCTACTATTGATTATTCTTGAATTAAAAGTGCACTATGCAACTTTTCTGTTACCCGCTTTACCTGGAATGTTTCACAGTAGGGCATTAAACTTATCCATCTTGCATTGATTCAATTCTGTGTTTTTATTGCAAAAAAAACATGCTTTCTATACTGTGAGTCTGATCGCCACTCCACAGATCTGACCTGTAAACTTGTCCTGCTTGTCTGAAATAGGCAAGTATAATGCTTTACTGTGACACATTCCAGGCAAACCGTTGCATAAACATGGAGACAAGGTTCCGATTAGGTTCACTGGGTCTTTGAAAAAGTTTTAAGATTTGTATTTCTAGTGTCTGAAGTGTCACTTGGCGTCACTGTGACGTGTCTTGTCGTTTGGTGATTTAAAACAGATGGCGCTGTCTTTCTATATGGAGTAGTAGTCCAACAGCGCCATCTGCAGTCCGACTTCTTCAGAACTGTATCCCAGGTATGAGAGAGTCAGTACGCCCCCCCATCCCCGATGGCCTCCCTTGACCAACGATGATACTTTTTACTCTCCATACCTATGTCCTTATCGTGTCCTAATCCTTGAGGTGGTTCTCTGGTTTGCAGTGGCTGGAAATGGCGGACTCGAGCTGTTGTTGTTCTGTTTGTTGCTTTATGGCTCATGTGCATGATTTGGTCGTCACTTTTTAAAAATACCAATCTGAATATAAGGAATCGTAAAACATATGGAGACAAGCAAGTGCCAGGAAAGTTTCACAGTGCTCCTTGAAGTCAGAGATTGTTTGAGAGGATCGACGTCATCTCAAGGATCTGAGCAAAAAGTAACAGATGTCAAACGTCTTCACAGCACAGATATGTTGTAAATAAAGGTCAACAAGTTAGCTCATTACATTTTAATCTAACCAGTTTCATATAACATTTTAACCCAATAAAACACCAAGGATTATGAGATTCAAAGTCTGTATCCTTGTATTTAAAAGATTAATCTTTCATTGTCTCTAATTTGGTTCAAACTCGAAGATAATTATAGAATTAATTTATGTGTATATGTCATATGATATTAGAAGAGGCTGACTGCAACAGCTGCTACAGAGACAGGGTGTTTCTGTAACATAAGCCCTCTCTTAGAGTCAAAAACAACATCAAAATTACACAGAAAGGGGTTTAATTAATTTCTACACACACACAAGATTACTTTTACAGTATACAGATATAACTATGACATCAACAATACAACACAGCTTCAAAGGCTGTCCAAGTTTGATATCATTTACCAAATTTACCAAAACCAATCCCTGATACCGCCCTTCTCTTCTCTTCAGCTGGTCAGTCTTTATTCTGTAAATGTAAAGAATAGATTATTTTAAATGGTAATACTTAGTTCTGTTTATGTCACACAGTATCACAGGTGTCGTTTGTACCGTTGTAAAGTGCACAATGATGAAAGCAGTTATAATTGCCAGCCCGATGACCAGAGACACAATGCCCAGGTGCAGAGCTTTCCTCCCCAAACGCCGGGACCCTTCGAAGTCCTCCTCGTCATAGCTCCTCTGCGCCTGAGGCAAAACATGTTTATTCAAGAGGAAGTGGGGGAAAATAGATTGGTAGTCTATTTAAAGAACTATAAATATGCAGCCAATGCCATGTGACGTTGGTGCACAGCTTCACATTCTTGAGACGTAGAGAATTATGTCAGTGCTTTGATCGTCCAGTTACCCACAGCGTCAACAGCTGCTCAAACTTTCTGCCCTGACACCTTTTGAACTCTGCTTTGAGTGTTGAGGGACACACACACATCTTATCGTATAGTAATATTTTGTTGTCAAGTTCAACTCAGACATTATTGACTTTTTTCTTACAATAATCTTTAGCTATGGCTGAATTTGAACTAAAATTGACAGAGAAACAGAACATTCCTCTTTATTCTGTTTCATATTAGGAAAACAAGTATTGGCAAAGATGGTCCACATTACAGCATGCAACATGCAAAGTAACTCACCAAGACAGAGAAGACCAGCGCCACAATGTTGATGGGCCATGCGGGGCAGAAGCAGGTGACCATGGTGAGGCACAGGTAGTTCCTTAGAGGAGGACGACTGCCCCTGCCGGGACCCTGTGGGCTTTGCGACATCCGCTTTGCCCTCCACTGAAGTTCTGGAGTGTTTGATCAGGGACTAACTGGACTGAAGTGCTCCAGTAGAGAGCCACAGAGGCAGGGGAGGAGTAAACGGGAAGGCATTTCTCAAGCAAATTCCTCTTCAAACATGTGGAGAAAAAAAAATAATACTAAATATATAAATATAATAAACATTCTTCTACATTTTAATGTACGCATTTTAATATGAATTTAATTAGTTCACTTTTTAATCAAATGGAACTCTGATGTTACTCAGGAACAGTTCTTTCACCTTCACAGACTATTTATTTGTATTGCTTGTTCAATAATCTCAATCTGTCTATACTGAATATTCAGCGACACTAATGGAGTTGACAGGACACAAAAGTGGAATGTTTTAAAATAATTTATTAGGAATTTTAAAAAGTTGTTTTTTGTTCAAAGGAATAAACAACTGAAAAAAAGAAATCAGAAATTGTTACAGTGTTGACAAGATTGTTATTTCTCAGTGAAAACAGGAGTGTAAACTACAGTGGCAGCATCTAAATACAGTCTTAACAGTATTTCCCAGCAGGAGAGGTGTACATGATGGGCCAGTGCAATCTTAGCTCTGAATTTGATTGATTTGGTCTAAAAAGCTGTCACATTGCTACAGTCGGTGACTTCCAGTGGATATGCAGTGAAAGATTGTGGGTCATGACAAGTAAACATGAGTTAATAAGACTTTATGACACCCACAATGACAGAGATGTTAATAGAATTATTAAAAAAGTCAATTAAAATAATTTCACATTTGTAACTGAGGTACCATCCCCAAACAAACAGCACATGGCACATTGGACTCCAATGTGAACACCAGCGATACTTCACCAGCTGCAGAGCTTCTGCAACCAAGTCCTTCATTCACAATCAACACATAAGCATCACAGTTAAAACATATGACAAAGTAACAAAACAGTTTGTTTTTTTGCTCCGTACACACCATCACTCTCGTAGACCCCTGTCCCCCTCACAAACTTTGATACGTAACAGTCGCGGTTTACAACACTTGAGGATTTCAAAGAAAAATCTTTCCTCAAAGTTTCCCAAAACACAAAAATGTGTATCCATCCCTCCCTCCCAAATCAATATTTACAATATATTACATAATTGTACAGCGTTCATAGGCCTGTATGTAACCGACTAATGACCTTTCCCTCGGACCATTATTAGTGAATCAAGTTTTGTTAAAAACCTACCAAGATATACATTTTGTGACACATCGTCAAATAAAAGTATTAATAACAAATGGTTAAGATTCAGTATGAACTACTGACAAATGTACAGTTTTCAAAACATATTACATCTCCTGACCTCCAAACATCACATTCAAAGATCACACAACCCAAAAACGCAGCCAAAACAGAAAGAGCGTTATAGTAGGCGAAACTTAAAATAAAACGGGAAACAAACAAAAATATTTAGATACAGAATCAGCAATGACTTGACAAAACCTTAACGTTGATGCGTTGAGTTCAGCCTCGATCAGTCTGGACTCAGAGTGAGGACAAGGGTGTACAGAGGCCCCCATCCTGACCAGAGGGGGGAGTCAGGGTGGATCAGCATCAACTCTTTCCAGCTCAGTCTACTACTAAAAGACAAAAAACAGGATAAAAAAAAACCCAAAACAATACAAAAGGTTATAAGGGAAAATTGCCTGACTTACTCTCTCAGTGATATCCATTAGTAAAGGCTGTGGCAATCAAAGGGCCCTGTGGACAAAAAAAAAATGGTTTTAATTAGAATTTACTATATTGCCCTATATTATATTTATCTTCTCAGAACGTTTACATTACAACAATTGTAGTCACAGTTGCCCCGGGGCAAACTGATGGAGAAAAGCAAGCCATTATGTACCAATATATGTACCCCTACGACCAGCACTTAAAACCAACAGACTGCAAAGCTATTAGGAGGGTCGAACTGGTAAACATGAATGCACAATATTGGGACACCACAAGCATCTTCCTATTCTCATTCACAACTTCAAATGTCCTGCTCTAACACTACAGCCCAACAATTCAACGTCCAAAACCAGAAAGAGCCTAATCTTATCCATCCCCATCACTACCAACGAGACGTCCTACGACACTGCGGTTAAAAGAGCTACCGTTTCATAACTACATACTGACCAAATTCACTGCTGATGCCAACAAAAGTCTAAACGATTGGAGCTGCTGTACTGACCCCCAAACTGTGGCTGAATCCAGTGCTCGGGGCAGGGCTAGCAGCGCTGAGGTAACTGCTCACAGCGGACTCCTGACTGGCTGTCCCGTACAGCTCTGCCATTGGCCCAGGGCTGCTCGTACCTAAAAACCCAGCAGAACGAGATGGGGTGGAGCCTAGAATGAAATATAACAGTATTGAGTATATGTATATGTATTGCTATTGCTGTAGCACAAAAGCGTAGGGTTCCATTGTGGTGCGTGCGGTGGCGTTTTTCGAGGACTGTACCTCTGACTACTGCTGCGGCCGCTGCTGCTGCCATTGGTCCGTATGCCGTTAGAGGAATGGCTGGAAAAAGAATAGAAGAACGAGATTAGCAACAAATGACTAAAATGGCAGAAAACTGACATGAAATTCCATGCTTGAATCAAGACATTAGCGCGAGTTTGCCGATTAATGGGGTAAAGTGAACTGAACACATGGAAGCTTTGATCATGAAAAATGGTCTACTTCGTGGACTTTTGTCGTTGCGGGTGAGAGACCATTTTGTCACTGATCAAGAAAAAAATATTTGATGTGTGTGTGTGAATTGGGATTAATATCAGTGTGGGATTGCATAAAAAAAAACAGAAAAAGCACATTATTGTCCCATCTCAGAATCAAAAAGTTGCAAGCAAACGTTTTGAACTATAACTTGTCTTTAATAAATGCGTCCTGAAGAGGGGTGGGCGATAATGTGTTAGTTTAATTGTCAGACACATGTGAAATGACTGTAAAATTATTTGCAAAAGTGGAGAAATATCATGTCGTTATTGGTCACTTTACAAATCACTTTTTTCTTTCAATGCGTTCTTACATTAAACAATATATTCAATATTCAAATTTTGCATATCATCAAAACAACATTCACAATATTATCTACATTTTTATATATTGCCCACCTCTAGTCCTGAAAGATAATAAACCACAATTGCTTACACTTTAACAACATATGTAGTTGTAAAAACGTCCATCAATTTGAAAATATAGTCCATAATGCCCCAACTAGCTATAATCAATTTAAATTTATGTGGAAGTTTTTAGCCCAAAATGCCACTTGCATCTTTTTGATATTGTGCTCTGGATATGTAAACAATGAATCAATGATGAACTGCGATGGCACTTGAGTCCGACTGACACGACACAAACATGCAAACCGAACGAGACTTCCAGTGAAATGGTGATAAAGGCGGCGCTACGGCGGTGTGACGTGACGCTGCTTGTAAAGTCCAGAGGAGGGACTGACTGACCTGTGAGCTCAGGGGGGTGGGGTGAAGTCAGAAGGGGGGTCCTCTCTAAGTGGAACTCTAAAACAGAAACATCAGAGTGCTGTGAGACACACACCACCACCAACGCAGTCCCGGGACACCAAACACACACCATCAATACCGCAAGCACAGAGGAGGAGGAGGAGGAGGAGGAGGAAGAGGAGAGGGCGGGGTAAGGATGCTAGGGTCCAGGGGTGGAGAATACAGACGTTAAATGTTACAAAGGTACAATTAGGGCTGGGCGATATTGAAAAAAATGAATATCTCCATAGTTTTTTGAGTATCCTGATAACAATATTAAGACGATATTACGTCAATCCAACTGAAACGTGTTAAAACATGTCATTAAACATGTTAATTGAGGTTTAATTATCAAAAAAAAGTGAAATGTCTGTCAAATTAATCTAAAAAATGCAGAAAGATCACCTTATACCCTTATTTGAATGTTTACAACATTTTTTTTATATTTAATCTGCTCTTTTTGTATCATTTTTTGCCTTAAACGATATACTTGATATTCAAATTTTACAAAATAACATTCACAATATTATCAATTTTTTTATATAATGCCCACACATACAGTTTTAAATCATTATAAACAAACAAAACATGTCCACTCCCTGATGTTTACAAGCAGCCTTTGTAGTGTTGTGTTACTATGCCTACGAGCTTGTGCTTGTTCTTCATACAGTGACTGTGTCTAATGTCGACAATAATGTATCAATGTTTTAAATATAACCTCAAGTGCATATGACAGGTTAGACTGTCTAAAACGATGATTACATTTAAGATTTTGCTTAAAAATGGGCCTATTTTGTCCTAATTTGACAATAATGCTGAAGTTTATAATGTTACTTCCTGGTTGGACAGGAGCAGCAGATGTGACACAGGAAGAGATAATTCCACAACCTTTTTTTTTTGTTAAATGTCACAAAAAAATATGTCAGTTGTGTGTACATTGTCTCTGCAAAAGGGATTCCGTTTTAGAACTTCAGCTCTGCTTTTTTTTATATTATAAATCTATGATAAACATTTACGGCAGGGACAATCCCACCAGACAAAGTAATAATTAGATAAACGTTAGAACCTGCCATGTGCACGTTGAAGGTTCACATTAATTGTAGTTCCTGTGGACGGTATGCTGTTGCGATGTGTTTGGGTGTGAGTTTGTTAGACTGAGACAAAGGCTGTGCAATGTATATAAACATTTAAACAATAGAGCACTGGTTTTGCATGTTTGGCAACTATTGTTACTAGTGTATTTCTAGACTATTTTGATTCATACTAAATGGAAACATCAGTACTAAACCTTAGTTCTAGCTATATTTACTACAATATAATGATTTTACCAGGAAACTGGTAGGTGTAGCCGGGTGTGATGCCAGCGTAGCTCCGGCTGGTGTAGGTGGCTGTCTGAAAGCCAGGGTAACCTAAAAAGAGAGGAGATCAGGTTAATGCCAGACAGAAAGTTTTAGGAACAAAGGAACCTCCGAGTGGTGAGCATTTGTACCATGGGAAACGCAGGTGTTTGATATTCTACACCTGGGATCTGGATTTGTGAACTGTTAGCTTCTTTGTCTTCACTCTCAGAATTAATCACTTCAAAGAAATGGAAAAAAAGAGAACTTGGCAACGGCATTGTACATTCTAGACTTCGAGGTACAACTTTCTAACCACGTCGAATCACCAAAAACAGTGAAGGACACAAAGCTTGGGATGATAAGGATCACCTACACGATAAATCATTAGCATTTATTACTATAGCACAAGTTGTCCTATGCCTGGATTCACTGTACTGCAGAACAGTTTTAGTCTTTCAACATCGCACTTCTACATTTGAACTGTAGGTGGTGCCACAAGAGTACAGTATGCTTAGTATAGACAACACAGATTTCCTTTTGAGGAGAGTACTTAGCTCATCTTAATACTACACTATAAATATGATCAAATCTCTAGTCTTGTTATTCCTAAACTTGTATGCCTGTTGCACACTCGTATTGTTCAATATAATCTAGATATGCTTTTTGGAGGGTATTTATAGAGCTTTCATCGTTTGTTACTTTACATTTTGTTCATTGTAAACCACAATCCAAATGAGTTAATGACAGAAAAAGGTTTGTTAACTTGACAAAACTGCAAAACTGAGAGGCCCTGCGCTCTCAAAGTGGCAGTTTACCGTAACAAGCACCGACAAAAAGCTTGTATTAGCCGGACTCTGGTTTTGTTTCAAATTAATCGCAAGTGCAGAGCTGTGGGCGGCGATAGGAGGCAAGTGAAAATAGGAACATGGTCACCTTCATGTTAAAACGGCATTTTACATAATATGTCCTTTTAATATGATATGCCGCAAGATCTTATTTGTATTGTCGTCATAATAGGCTTAAAATGGGTCTGTAGCTCAACGTGGGTAATGCTATAGTGACTGCAGCGTGTCTTCGAGCGTGCAGCCAGGTTAAATGGTCAGCCCTCTCCCCGTGAGGCCTCTGTGACATTCAGAGCAGCTGGGGCATTAGTGCAGTTATTATCAGATCCAGGTAAAACACAGTTGCACACTTCCTGTCCCGATCGATAGAAACTTACCGAGCATACCAATCCCCAGCATGAAGGCGTCCATTCCATAAGGCATCACCCGAGAGCGCCCCCTAGCAGAGCCGGTGGGGGACATCACCTCCTTGGGCTGAGCCTTCTTACACTCCACCTGTTGCAAGGCGCATAGTACATATTCTTGAGAAGCATTAACATCGATCATACTACATCTGAGTTCTAGCATATGTAACCGCTGACTTCTTTAACTGTGGGAACGCTCAGACAAAAGCTCTGAAAATGGAGTCTGGTTTTACTGCTGCTTGTGTAAAGGTCAGGGTGGTTCTCAAACTTTTCTTTCTAAGTCCCATCACAGCATTTAACTATTCCATGACCAATTGAAATTACTCAAATGAGCCTAAATCTAAACAAAACCGGGCTTAACGTTGGTCTAAAATAACTCAAATGTGGCTAAATCAGAGCAAAATCCAGATATAGCCCAGAATTAAACCAGGACTTAATCAGGAACTGAACAAATACAATGGATTCAATTAGAAAATGCTTGACGTTGTGGGTTTTTGTCGTAACTTAAAGTCTCACCATTTTGTTGTTGATTTCATGGAAGTGTATCTCACAGACTTTCTCCACCACGTCTTCATTCTCAAACGTCACAAAACCAAAACCTGTAGCATAGACATATGGAAAACGTTCATAATGGTTGTACAAAGACTTCAGGGCCTATGTACAGTATACACCAGCCTTGAGTCTCTAGTAATCGGCACTGTAATAGCTTCTTAACACGTTTTGCCCTCTTCCCTTCCCCCTTCTGAAACAAGTCCTCGTCCTGGACCAGAAGGCCGGGGCAAAGCCTGTAGCCTGTCATAATCGATCAGTCCCAGGACGCAGAGGAGGTGCTTAAGGAGGCTTTATTCTGATCCCGATTAACGGACTGGCTAATTAGACTAGCCCTGTTCTTCTGCTGTAGCTCAGCCCACAGGAAGGAGCCCTGTGGGGTGAGGGAGGGAGGAACAGGGGGGCGGATCAATGGGACACAGGAAGAAGGAGCAGGAGTACATTCAGATGGAGGTGCAACAGTGTCAAACAAAACATGGTGAGGAGGCACACTTGCCCATAATGGAATAGTATCTGATACATTTTACAAGTAGGAATGTTGTAAGAACTAAAAAATAATAATCATGACTATTTCAGAAAAATTAAGCGTTCTAATTCAATCTATGGTTCATTTAAACATAAAGTACTATTTTATGTGGCTGTTTTTGTCAAATTTACTGCAGACAGTTCAATTTCATAAAGCTGGTCCCAAACTTGAAGAATAGTAAACTGTTTTTTTCTCACAATAATCGTAAAATCCCCATTTACAAGGACCTCTTTCGCATTGCACATTTGCTTTGGCCCTGCGCCTTTTTGATTTCACTCTGCCGTTTGGATCATTTTAAGTAGGTTGTAAGTTTGGGGAAAACAGCTGAACCAAGTGAACAGCAAAAATAAAACTCTGCTGCCTCACCTCTGTGTCTGTTGGTGGTCTTGTCAAACATGAGCATGGCATCATCCACCTAAAATGGAGACAAATAAAAGTGCTTTAGGCGCTGATATTGCTCTGGCCACGGAGCATATTGCCTGACCTCAGCCCTTCTCAAGTTCTGCAGGAGGCTCAGCAACAGATGGACATGAGAGGGGGAGAGGGGAGGGAGCAGAGGGGACTCGCAAAAGGTTTTTATAAGAAAATAAGGGTCCAGCGACTTGAAAGAGTTGAATACTGTACTCAGTGACAGTGTTAGGCTTTGCACCAGCACTTTTCTAGCACTGGCTTTATTGGAGGACTAAACTTGGAGTAAACTAGGTCTGAAATCGATGTAAAACTAAAGCACAAGATTTAACCAGAGCTAAACCTGGACTAAATTTGTAAGCATTGCAGTAAAAACAAGAACATGTTTCAAATCTACACCAAGAACTCAACGATGTTTTAAGTTTAAACCAGAACTGGAACATGGCCAGTCCTAATTATAAACTTCAATGAATAAATACATGTAAATTGAAATGAACAGCCAAACACTTTAGTGGCACTCCATGCACCTGCCTCGTAGTGGGAGAACGACTGGTCAATCACAAGTGGTTGTACTTAATGAGTGTTGAGAAGCTGCTACTGAAATGCCCAGAACCCCACCCGTTCTTTCTGTCCCAGTCCAAAGTTTGACATTCCCATGGCAACACTACAAAAAGTCCCTCTTACAAGAAACAGGCCTGGGCCAACATCAAATATGGTTTATGAATAGTGAGAGAGGGAATGGGACAAAGGCTACACACCGCAAAAGATGTAAAGAGTGAGCGAGAGAAAGTAACCAGTCATATCTGAGGAAGGTGAATCCAGTGCAGATTGAGACTCGATATGAGCGGGAAGTGATCGAGAGAGAAATAGCGACAGGTGGATTGGTGAATGAGAGCCCTCAAAGTCCTGTAAGTAACAGCAAGAAGAGGCAGAAGTACTGGGTCAAAGTGGAGAGGGAGGAGAGTGCAGAGACAAAAGGCCCAGGCAGAACAAAGGAGGCCTGCAGGCTTTGTTTGTTGGCACAGTCGGCCATAATTCCTCCTCCTCTTCTCCGTTTGACCTCTCTCTCTCTTTCTCTCCTTCTTTTTCCACAGCTTGGCCTCTTCCCTTTATGGAGCATTAACACAGGTGTCCACTACGCTGCTTGCACACGAGAGTTACATGATATTAGGAAAACAGTGATATAAGATGTACAAGTTTGAAGTGATTTAAAACTTGTTCAGTAGCTTTTTCAACAAACGTCTGCTACAGTCACTAAAATGTCATATTGGTGATGACCCACACAAAGGTCAAACAACATCAAAATAACCTTAATCATATGTTTAAAAAGGTTTCAAATGTTTTTTTCTCCTGTTGGGTGGGAAAACATCAACTGGAACAATAACTTGTTTTAAATAAATATATGCCAAGAGGAAACTATAATTACAGGGTAATTTTGCATCTAACTCAAAACTTGGAAGGTCAAAGGACTTACTAAACTTACATGATAACTGACAAAAAAATGGAATAATTCAGATCCAAACACAAACAAACCAGATCTTAACAGGACAAAATATGGGCTCAACTAGGACTAAGCCAAAAGTCATCTCAGAATAAACTAGAGCCAAGAATAGGATGTTGTGCTGTCTTTTCCTTCCTATTTGCCCATTACTGTACTTTGTTAGTATCTTATTAGTACATTTAAATAGTTTTTCTTTAATGCATGCCTTATTTGATATATTTTGCTTTATTATTGTTCATTGTTGTATGTTACACCAAATCACCAAAGCATGTTCGTGAATTTTGTTCACCGACAATGGCAATAAACCTTTTCTGATTCTGATTGATGAAATTACAAAAATGGTGTCATATTCACATTGACCTCATTCACCACACTTTGCTGCTCACACATTTATATTGCTTGTGTCTTGAGTTCAGATAAACACTTGGTAAATTAATCTGTCCTATCTGGGTCTATAATAAGTTTACTGGCAGCCGTGGTGGGTATGCTCCACTGAATAATTTGTCATAGTCCCACAGAGAGGGGTGCGTTTGTGTGTGTGCGCGGACCCCTAAGGGCAGTTTGCCTAGAGAAAGGTCAAAGGTTATTCAAGGGCGTTTGTCTGTGAAAGAGGACCTGAAGTCACCAGCCTCCTCATGGCCTGACACACGCACATCGCTGGCCAACTGCTCTACTTTCGTATGATATTGCCACTTTAGAAGCGGTAAACATGGCCAAAACTACAAGAGAACACAAAAGTGGCGTTACACGAAGGCAAGGTGTGATGTTGGACGCAATAAATTTTGTGACTTCATGGGTTAGGGTTAGATTGGATACACCACAAAACCCAGAACTTTACTCGTATGGAAACTTGGATGGAAAAGTCTATTTATAGTAACAGTAGAAACAGTTAAAGCTGAGAAGGTAAAAGCAGTTCTAACAGAGGAAATAATAGTAGTAATTGCAGCAGTAATGGTAATAGTAGTTAGAGAAGTCGTTTTCAATTTGGTAATAGCGTTAAAGCGCTTTATAGTGCCTCTTAAATAGTCATATGTGAAAGGTAAATGGCTACAAAAATAGCGTAGTAGTAATAATCATAAAATACCCTACTTTTGTTCTGAACTTTTAATAGAGTAATGGTGTATCCCTGTACCTTTCTTCAAGTGGAGGATTGTACTAGCTCAACACCTGTATTAACATAATCAGACTTCCTGCAAACAAGATGCAGCATGTTAAGCACACACCTTCTACACAATGGATTCTATGCCATCAAAACAGCCAGAACAGTAAACGTTGAATACACGTAAACAGCCGTAAGTGCGCTTCACCGCTCCATATTTCAAAAGGTTGGGTGTTTTAATGTCGCTCCGCAGGACAATATTCCCTCTTATCCTTCCTTTTCCAGCTCTCATCTTCCCTGTTATGCCGGGCCCATCCCTCTCCGCGCCCCTTTGTTCGCGCCACGGCGGGGCACAAAAGATCCAGTGAGGCAGTCTAATCAGGAACTTCCATGGATGGTTGGAGCCCACATTTCACCAACTATCCCTCGATATCTCTCTTGGCAAAACTCATCTAGGTGTTATGATTGAGCGGGGAGCAAAGGGGAAACTTAAGGCCCAAACTGTAGACCCTCTGAATGTGGTCACTCTGTGTTTGTCAGAAGAAGCAGCATACAACAGGATTCACATGTGTGACTTTCCAAACGGTTGATAAGGCAACAAGTAAAGACTACCTGTTGCAACCGAAAAGGCGTTGTGTTTTTTATCACGTTCAAAACAACGTGGTGTCTTGATACAGCGAGAAGTACTGCCAACCAATAACACACAAATTTAACTTGTCTAACTTTGAAAACTACCTGTCGAACAAGTTCAAACGTTAACTTTACGCTATTGGCCAAAATATTTCCTCAAAGTTTTAGGCCAGAATCTGACTACATTAAATTTCTTTCTTGTTTCAGAGCAGCAGGCTTTTCTACCAATAAACAGTGGCCAAACTAACTAAACATTTGCCAAGGTTTGTACAGAAGCATAATGGTCCCCCACACACCCCATCTTTGCCCCAGTTCTCGCTCCCCTCTCTCTCCTGTCGATTCTTTTGTGGATCCGTCATCTATTCTTTTGCCTCTTCAAACTCGCCTGCTAATGAGAACTTTGGCAAACTTTTGTGCTTTGCTTGACACAATTAAAACCATTCACTTTGTGGTAACATTTCTCAAAATGTTAGTATTTTGGTGGAGATTTTTTTTTTAAACTGCCAGATGCCAGAAATCCAAGAACAAAGTTTGTGAAAAAAGTTATTTAAAATGTTGTAGTAATGTAGAGGAAAAAAAGGATTTCCATAAATGTATTAATTTGAGTAAACACTAGACTCCTAAAGTGACCACCCTAGACACGAAGACATAAACTTGGTGTCTAATCGGAACTCTTTTGACTGTAAATTACAAGAAAAAGCCACTACTTCATCTCAAAACAAAAAGTCTAGTTTTGTTTTTGGTTGAGTTTTTAAGTTGATGCTAAACTCCTGAAGTGACCCCCACACACACACAAAGGCGCATGCAAACGCCCGGGAGCAGTAGGCATCCCTCCTCCTGGAGAACAAAACCCTTTTCCCGCAGAATTACTCTGGGACAATGGGCGGACCAGGTCGCCACGGTAACGGGTCCAGGGGGTGCAGGAGGGGGGTCGTGGGTCGGAGCAGCTGTTGCATCAGATTAATTCAGATTCTGATAATCCCTCCTCCTTCCTCAAACCATCACCACACAAAACTTTTCAACCCCCTTCGTCCTTCTCCTCATTCTGCACGGGACGGTCCCCTCTCAGTCCCCCCTCAACAAGTCTGGCACTGCACCTCCTACAGCCTCGCCATTTCCCCCTCAAATCCTCTTCAAGTCTTTTCCCTGTCGATTCTCTCAAGCACCAAACGTTACCTTTCTTTAGTTTTAGCTCCTAAAAACACGTCTGTTTTGAGTGATCTACCTGTTGTGTGTAAAAGTGTAAAGTTCATGTTTAGAACAATGACAAAATCCAAATTGTCACACAATAATTTAAGAGATTATGTGAGATTGCCTGCGCACACACACACACAAATTATTTTTGGCATTCAATACAAAATTTGACTTGAAAATTATTTAAAGTAGCACTACAAATATTACCTGCAACTAAGAGATGTTACCAAATGATTCAAAGTAAATAAATGTTGGGCTGGCTTTCTACATCAACTAGACCCTAACGCTTTGCAGGCGTAGTCTGCAGTTTCCTGGACATTAATGCTATTTTACATAGTATGCAAAATCGTACCTACTGCATAAGATAAAGAAACTAAGGGAGCCATTTTGAATGTCTTTGAATGTACTAGTATAAATCAGACTTCGGGATCATTTGTCCAGTTGTGCTAAAATGGTGGACTGAAAAAAGAGAAAAGTTTTAAATTGCTCTCACCTTTCCAAACTGGTCGAAGTACTGCTTGACATCTTCTATGGTTGTGTTCACAGACAGTCCACCCACAAAAATCTTCTTGGTTCGAGTCACTAACTAAAAAGAAAATACAATAATTTTAATACTAATATTAATAATAATAATGTATAATGATGCCTTGTAATGCACTGCCTCTTAAAGAGCTAAACTGTGGTCATTATTAATTCACACCACACTTGGTGGTGGTAAGCAGCTGTGGTAGATGGTGTGGTAGAAGGTGGGGTAGACTGACAGAAGCGAAGCTGGCAATCTGTGCCATCGACCCCTCCGGCCACAACAAGAACGTGGTCCGAGTGAGAAATTGCTCTCAATCCTGAGCCACTGTCGTCTCATGCTGGCACAGATTTTTATATTTCTACATACAATTAATTCAGTATTCTCTCACAATTTGGTTCACAACATGTGATTATAAAAGAAAACATAGTTCAAGTTAAAGATTTCACTGACTTTTAGTATTAAAATCTGGAGAAAAACTAATTTCAAGAAAACAATTATTCTACATTTCAAGTTATACTGTCATAATTGTTCATCTTTCTTGATACAAGATTTGTCTCATCGTTCATCATTGTGCCAGGTTTCCCTTACTTTCCCTGAATTGTGTCTCTAAAACTATCTGTGCATCTTAAAATAGGTATAAGTATACTTAGAGTTACTTAAGGCAGCCAATTTGAGTATTCTTCTTCATAGTTTTTTATGTTACATTGTACAACTGGTTTTCCCATGCTTTTAAAAGAAAGACACACACCAATCTCCACTCTGGACAATGCATTCCCGAAACGTGATACCTGCATTTTCGTTGCGGTTCAACAATACCAGAAACCCCTAAAGTTGTGAACGTTTTTGTTAGGCCCATGATCACGTAACAGTAGAGTGATGCGAGCTCAGGTTCATCAGATTACGAGGCATTAGCCCAGATAATGCAGTGAACACTAACTAACACTGTACACAAATAATACAAGAAACTCACCTTAGGCTGGGCTCGGCGCGGGAATGCAACCTTTGGGTCAATCTAGAGGAGGAAATAAAAAGAGAAGATGCATGAAATGTGCACTGGCAACTCACGACGCACAAGTTTACAATGTCACTCCTTAAAAACAAAATAAAATATATTTCACTGCAACAAGGCTAAAGGGAGAACAATTCCTTTCAAATTTTAAAGTCTGAACCAACTGAAATTACATTACAATGTAGATTTTGAACTTCAAGTGTAATACATTTACTGCATGGGGTTTTGTCATATTTTTATTGTAATTTTGACTCATCCCGGCTTGGTACTGGCACAAACAACACACTGCTGTGATCGGTTTGGCCTCCTCATGTAAACTGTACATGTTAAGTGTCACAAGGTGCATGTGTCAGCCAGTTTGTGGTCTAAAATGTCAACATTGTTTGACATAGATGTTTCGTACAATATCCTTTGAATTCCCTAAAAACACACAGGTTAAGTGTATGGGCCGCAGTTGCAGGTGGATTGACCGAGAGAATGTCCCATTCAACCTCTGCCTCCTTCGTCACTACAATGCGACATGTGATCTGCAGGAATCTCACACAAGCTCTATACAATCACGAACACCGCTCACCTCCGCAACCAGAGCCCAGAGAGAAACACAGAGATCGAGAGAGGAGTGACAGAGAGAGAAAAGAGCACAGAGCTGTCAATCACTCACTCCAACCGCATACTGCTTTTCGTTTGTTAGACTCTCCTCCTGCCCCGGTTCAAGTGTTGACAACGTGTATTTTACATACATGTAATATTGGAGCTGATCAAAACAGAAATTCATGCTCAGTCTGAATTAATCCTGCTTTGCTAGCATTTGTCAGCCGATAGGTAAATAGGTTGATTTTTCATTTTGATCAATTTAATTTTTAAGTTGTGACCAAATCCTTTAAAAAACATTTTGGAGAGACCAGAAAGGGAAAGATTATTTATTTTATGTAGAAGACATGTAATGTCCTGGTAGAAATCTGTGCTCGACAAAAGTTTCTCGTTTAGCTACTTTGTAAACTACACAATAATTTTGTTTCGCTCCACTTTGTTCATATATTGACAAGTGATGTATTGTTCACCAATTTACTCTTACTCTTAAAACTTCAATTAGCCCAATAAATTGTGAAACCGTGCAGCCTTTTTACAAGACTTCTCATACCTGTGTTGTGGACCGTCCTCTGCCTTGTGTCTCCACACAAGATGTTTTTTGAGTAATAACTAGCACATACTACTCACAGAAAACTCTCCAAACCCACTATAAGTCCCCAAGATTAAGAGATTGGAGAGAGAGCCACACCATGCCACGAGGATGCAATCAAAGACAGGCTGTAAAATTGTAATTCGAGACCACTATATTAGTCTATACTGATCTAATAGAGCTAGAAAACAACTAGACTACTCCACACTGTACTGCGGTTACACTAACAGATGGTGAGACAGTCCAGCGCTAAGATTAGTCCAAAACCATGAGAGGAACTACTATGAAGATCTACACAGCCTCTATGGTAAACCGCATGCGTTTACCTAGAGCTTCTACTTGAATAAACCTTTTTACGTCACCGAAGTAGGTCTTGTTTTTGAATAATTTGTCGGTCTAGAGAGTAGCAGAGTGAGAAGACTAGGCTAAAGACTTGAGGATCAGATGCAGTTTCTACTTGTTTAGTTTCTAACATATGGAGCTAAAGACTACTCTCTGATAGTCACCTCCGGTCACCAACCCGCCTGATGTCCAACACTCCTGCACATTCGGAAAACAAACAGACACACACACAAACAAACAAAGATCAACAAAGGGCGGCACACGGCGCGTCCCAGGACAGGAACATGTGGACATTAAACAGTCAGAGCATGAAAAGGGCTTGATTTTTGGCAGAAAAAAAGTCTTACATAGTCGGAGGTGGGT
Organism: Chaenogobius annularis; assembly: GCA_015082035.1. NCBI lineage: Eukaryota > Metazoa > Chordata > Actinopteri > Gobiiformes > Gobiidae > Chaenogobius > Chaenogobius annularis. The sequence continues at coordinate 4,420,074 of BJKM01000010.1, forward strand.
AGTAACTGGTTACTTTGAGAATTATACTTCTACAAACTAATGCTGTGTGCTCCTACTTCTGCCTCAAATCCACAACTACAGTTTCAAAAAATATTTACACACTGAAGGGGGAGAGATGTTGACAGCTTTGTATGTCTTACGTTAAGTGTATCAAGATGCTTTTTTATGGCCGTTACTACCAGAATATGCGCTTTTTATGTTCTATCTAGCCGGTTATACCACGACTTGATTTTATTTGTTTAATTAATGCAATATATTTCCATTTTGACATGTAACAGTAAACAATACGATAGAGCTACCCACCTCTGAACCTAGTGTGGATGGTTACAGGCTGGAGAGGCATGTGAAAAAGGCCTTTAGCAGTGTAAGGCCATCAAGGACGTAATTCCAATAGAGCTTTATGAAATCAGGCCAATCCCCTTTGAGCGCTACATCCACGGTATGCAACAGTTGGCCGAGCGCACTGCCTGTTACTGCCCTGATCACACTTTACTCAACTCGGTTAAACTTCTCTAAGGGGCAAACCCGAGCTCGTTGATCGCAATCCTATTAGTTGAGAGTGCCATCCTAATCACAGACAGGGTTAACGGTGCAATGACCAGCCCCCGGACGCACCATAAAGTCTGATGATCAAGGTTTGAGTCAGATTTAATATATGAAATAAGTGATAAGAAGAATGCAGCTTCTTAATCAGAATTCCGTCATTTTACACATTTCCTTTTGGCTGTATGAGTGACTAGGCCCTGGAGTAGAGTACAATAAACATCAAATCAGAGGCCTGACGGAGACATACAAACAGACAACCATTCACTCTGGAGTCATCAATCAAAACCTAGCCACCTTATCACCTTATACACCATTAGTTCATTTCACTCTCTAAACTGTGGCCAAGGGACCTCCTAAATGGCTACTAAGTTTTAACGAAAGCTGGCTGTGGTCCGTGAGCTAATAAGTTCACGCCAAGCCCTTATTAAAGTTTTGTGTAGAGCACCTCCTCTGCCAGCACCTTGGAGCTACACTTCAATGGAAACCTTGTCTCACAAAAAGGTGCAGTTTGCATCAGCTGTCGCTGGCTTTACAGATAGCAGGAAACCGGGAGGGCTACCCAGAGGGGCAACAAACTAACAGTGCGGCCGTTACATAAATCAAGGTAAAACCTGCTTTCCTATAGTGTCAAAAGCAGGCCGCATCTGTCCTTCAACACGACAAGTCCCAATAAATTCCACTGTATTTGCACTCTGGCCACTCGGCTGTGCAAAGCTGTGTTAATTCCACTGCTTCAGTCGGTCACAGCATGGCACATTCTTTCTGTTGCCACTGGAGAACTTTTCTCTCCCTTTTCTAACTGGATAACCTGTCTGCAGAAGCGCGGGGGGAGGTGAGGGAGAGGGTGAGGAGGGGGTGGGGGGGTTCGGGGGGGGGGTGAGTTGTAAAAGACCTACTCAACTCACCATCCGAAAGCTCTACATGCCAAAACACACACACACTCTCCGACACGCCCAACATCAGGCCCACAGGGGCCCGCCAGTCTGAGCCGCTCTGTAGACCTGACACATCCACAAGTTGAGAGGGACGATTTATATAATAGTCATTAAGTAAACAACTTCTTAAATATTTTCTAAAACACGACAGCTATTAATATGGCCTCCAGTCAAAATCACAGTGTAGGCTCTCATGTACTCGTTGATATACTAGAAATTATATTAACTGATGTGTATTGTCTATCTTTTTTTGTACTGTTGTCTCTGTGACAGAACCATTCTTCAGCTGTGGAGGGGGGTTGCGATGGAAACCAACCCCATGGTGATTAGTGGCGTCCAACCATGATGATGCCACTTGTTCATAAGCTGTTGTGCCTGCAACTGACACTATAACAGTAGGGCACTGGGGAGCGGAGGCAAACACCAAAATACAGTTTGGAGACTTTTCTGTGATGTGGCTATTTCCTTGGCAACTACTTGCGGCATTGTGATTCTCAAACTCTCCAGCTCAAGTGCCAACTAACAAAGATATTGTCTTATGAGCTAAACAATGATTTAAGAATGGAATAAAACGGATGTGTAAATAAGAGGAAGATGGATTTTGTCTAGAACGATTTCTTTCTTCTAAAGGACTGATCCTGTTAGATCTTTGGTTTAGTTCTAATAAAGACCTTATTTAGTCCCAGTTTAGTAGGTGTTGTCCTTTGAACTGGTTTAAGAGTCCTTTCCTTTTGTGTTACCTGTGAAAAGTTTGAAAATCACACAAACAGAGAAAAAAAAAGCAAAGGACAATTTTCCGGCGGTGGCGTCTACTTGGTCACTTAATCTTCCTCTAAAAAAAAGAAGTGCATCGTCTCAGAGCACAAAAGCGGGGTAAAAAGAATAGACTCCCCTTAATTTCAATACAGTGACTTACTCGCAGCCGCCCCACTGAGGAGAGAGGCGGGGGCATTGGTCCCATGGCTAGCCAACGTGCAGCATTGTTCCCAGACCAACCCCCAATTCATTACTGACAAAATAGACACACACACACACACATATGAGAACAGCGCACACTCAAAACCACGCCTCTATGAACGCTGGACGATTAATTAGATTTTTTCACCGACAATTCGCACAGGTGCAGCCGTCTCAGGTCTGTTCATCAATTAGATTGGAAGTTGGAAGGAAAATAAGTTTGTTGGTTTTTTGCTATGGGCACGAACAGGGTTTCAAGTTGCAAGTGTTTGTTCCTGACTGAAACTCCTTTTTGCGGTCATTATACCCTTGGGACACAAAACTACGACACTCGCAGGAAAACTATGGCCACCTTTTGTTGGAGCAAATCAAAGTTGGGCAGTGAACCTGTTCTATGGGAAAATTTCAGGCTTGTTCGAGTGCAAAGATGAAGAGGCCTTATCCAATGTGGCATCACACCAAATGCAAAGAGCCCTAGTACGAGCAACAAACACGACATGCTTTGAGGAAACTCACAAAGTTGGAAACTCCGTAAAAACATGTAAAAATTTAGCAGCAGCCAGTAGTAGTCACCCACATCTCCAAAGGATTATTGTAAAATCCACTATAATCAAACACTGAGCAAAGGGATTCAGTTGCGGTGGGAAGGTAAATACAACGAGAACTCACTGTTTTTTAGTCCAGCTCGTGTCTATTTGGCCAAAACTTTATCCACGCCAGCTTGATCAACAAGGTGACGAATTCCAAACCCTCTGTGGACAACTAGAGCGACAGTATAAATGAAATTACTGTGATGTTGTGTAATAAGCAGATGAACTTTGAGGTTATAGCCAGCGGCCTCAGTGTAAGAGCGGCTGTCACCTCGAGCGCTTAGTAACTGGATCTCGGCATCACCATACACTCCCTCACTTGCTCCGTAACTTGCAAAAGTACTCCTTCAGCCCCTCTGAAAGAGAAAAAATGTTAAAGTGTAGTTATGATGCGTTTTATCCTTGGAACATCGGCATTTGATATTCATAAAACGTTGGCTAAATTACGAGGCTAACTAATGTACTATTTTTCTTATTGTAACAATTTCCGCCAACATACATAACTACGCTTTTGGAAATGTCTAACAAATATTAACAAGTTGTCTTTAAAACACACAGGCAAACAGAATAGAGTACGTGGAAACTTATGTTTGATGTAAAGCTTCACAACATCAATTTACATATTAGACATTTGTCATTCCTAAATCACACTGTAAGTATACAAACATATTGTAAATATAACATAGGCTATAACATTTTCCAAACTTAAAGTTTTGTAACGCAGTCAAGCCAAGGAAGCAAACTCAATCACGCACTCAAAAAATAAAAAATTAACCAAAACTTTTAAATCTTGTACAAACATTTACAAGTTGTGATTCAAAAATCTTCTATTGGCTCCTTGGTAATCAGTGCCAGGTTTTTAGGAACGTATTGCATAGCGTGCGGTCTGTGGGAAGAAGTGAAAGACTCACCATTTGGTGTTGTCTGCCAGCTGAGTCCACCTATGAACATTGTTTGCTGTGGAAAAAAGAAGTAAACGTCATTTCAATGAGTATGACTGAGGTTAAAAATGGAAAACGTGTGTTTGGAGAGTTTCATCTTTGAATTCATGAGTGGCTGCCTTTTATGGAGTGTGCGTCGGCCACAGACCGGAGACGCGCAGAATACGCGGCTCTGTTTACATGTCCGTTACGCGAAGTGAGAAAAAAGTATGAAAGAAGTGTAATAGTCAAAAAGTTTTTTAGTCACCAGGGGTCGTGGGTGAGTCCGTGCTGGACAAGCTGCTCTGGCTCCCTTCATTGTCCATGTCGGAGGTGCTCGCTGTGTGGGCGCTGCTGTGTCCGGCGGGCCGAGTGGGAGAGCAGGCAGAGACTGACTGGAGCGGGGCGGGTTTGGCCCTGTGCTTTGGCCCGGGTGACAGAGAGGGGAGCAGGAGGGCCAGATGCAGCCTGGGACAGACTCCATCCTCCTCCCCTTCTCTTTCAATCTCCCAACCACCGCCGCTGCGCCGCGTCCATCCCGGCGACCCACGCGCGCCCCCTGCGTCAAGACGGCGGTGGGCACACTGAACCGCACGCAACTTCCGAAAACACGTTCAAAAAATATGCTCATTGGATGTATTATTATGGAAAGGAGTTCTAACCTCGACTGTACATCGAGTAGAGAAATAAACAACCGTAGGCCTAATACAATCTACATGGCTCAAATAGTTGGGAAGCTGTAGGGCAATGCTTTGATCTTTGCATGTTTTTTAAGGGCTTAGTACTTCAAATGAATAGGTGAGGTCAATCTGTTTTTATTCTGTGTATATAAAACACGCGGACCTGTTGGCTTCTGCTGGACGAATAGCCGTTAAACATTTTATAAAGGAAACATTTTAAATCGTGCAAACAAGTATTAAAATCATAGGTAAGATGATGAAAAGCATCTGCGGGACATTTTAGAACCCTACATGTATCACAAAGGTCTGTTTTTTTCTACAAATTCCAACTAAGTACAGGGACTAGGTGGGATGACATAGGGGGTAGGGTGAAAACAGAATTTTCTGAGCACTTGAGCCAAGTCAAGACACAACTCAGAGTAGCCTACATGAATGATGAAGAAACACACCGTTACAACATGGCTAGAAGTTCATAAAAGTTGATGTATGTTCCACTTTAAAGTGACTTTAGACTATAAGAGTCTTTACTTCTGGAGCTGATGGCCCTGTGGACTGTCAGAATCACTTAATATTGCAGTCAGATTCCAGCTTTTATTTGGAAACACACAAAGGCCACACTTCCTGTTCAAACTCTGGGAGGCAGAGGCATACAATTTCCACACATAAAAAATTTCGTTTTCAGAAACCAGTTCAAAAGGCAAAAAAAAAAAAAAAAGGTTTAAAATATAATTAGAAACAGATAGAGACCTTCAATGATTTCAATGATATAATTTCCACAACAGACTAGAGATATCTGTTACAAATACATAGCGTGTAATTTTAATATTACGTACTTTAAAATAAAACATGTGATGTGTTTGGATAACATTGCTTTTCTTTGAGTCTTGGCTTCTCAGAGATTTTGCCTGTTCCTGACATGCTTTGCATTGCTTGTCTCGAGTTTACACAGCCTTGTAATCTCAAGCATTGTTGTAATGTAACCATATGGACATTCACATCAACAATAGCTTTGTCTCAGTCCATCTTTCTTACAAACCTTCTTATACACTACACTGTGGCACAACAGACGGTTTGTGTGCAGCTCATTCATTGCTTAGCTTTGAGTATTTAATTAGAGCTAAAGCCAGCTCCAGCTAATCTTCTCAACATTGACTCAACATGTGACCAAGGAACAAATGCAAATCAATGCAGGACAAAGACAATGTGAGATTCTTCAGATTGTAGTGCTCTAAGTTTAAGAAAATCCTTTTTAATGTCAAAGTAAATCTTACACCATAAAATTGGAAGATTAAAGGTTTATTTGAAGAGGAACAGGTGCCAAAACTAAAGTTGTAATGAATGGCTGCTGTTTCTGGTGGAGTCAGAATCTGTCAAATAAATCACAGTTTATAAATACTGTATTGATAATGAACATTTTACACATATTAGAGCACAAAAGAACTTGCGACTTTCTTTTTGTAGGACAGATGGGTTTAAGTGTATTTGCAAATTAAGTACTATTTACTTTCTTGGTCTTGCCAGTCTAAACTCTATGCCATTTCTCGTGATGTGTTGGGCGCAGTAGTGTCCAGCCTTGGTCTCCACTCTGCAGTGGACCAGGCACAGCTCTGGAAGTGGGACAGGGGGCTATTTGGACAGGAATTAAGGGGTGTGTTAAATTTCTGCATGCATGATCAATGGGGCTGAATGGGGCGATGTATGCGTGCGGCACAGCGAGGCCATTGGTCCGAGACAGAGATGGAGCCAGGAGTGTGAACACGGCGATACAAAGGGCCAGCATGGGATCAGCAATGAGAATAAGCCAGTGTGGGTTGTATCTCATTACCAGTCGACAAGGAGTTAAGATTTAGCCTAAATGTAAGATCAATGAATCTGTAAAGGCACTAATCAAGGCAAAAAATATATATTACTCAAGTATTAGAAATTATTATTTACATGTACTGGCTGTCAACTTCAGTGTTATGCTTTCATTTACTGTACTTACTCTGGCTTTAAACACAGTGTGATACTGTGTCTTTTGTCCATTCTCTATTCTATATTTTTTTTTAAATGAGGCCTTGATTTGTTTTTTAATTAACTAAGTGCAATCAGAGGCGATATTGACAATGAAACCGAAATGTGCTACAATGTGTCTTTAAATATAGTGAAGTATCAGAAAAATGATAAAGGACTATAAAATTATCCACCAAAGTGCAGAAATATCTCCTGCTTGAAAGACAACTTCTAAGTACAATACTTTAGAACCTGTCTTATTTATAAAACAAACTGTATAAATGAAGTGGATTGGATAATAGATATTGAATACTATAAAGGAAGTATACCACTACTAACCCAAACTACTTCTAATACTACTGGCCATGTAACAGTATCACAACTAATTATATCATGAATATTTACCACTACTCGTCCCACTTGTTTTGCTGCCAACATATTTCTTTTTCAGTTTGAATTTCACAAAAATGCTACTTCTTGTATTACAACTACCATTACTACTGCTATAAATGCTGCTTGTTGCTATAGCGCTGTTACTGCTATGTAAGGATGTCAATAGTATCCGGTGCATTGATAGAGATTTTTCAGGTCTTTATGCAATCCTATGATGAACTAAAACATTGAAATGATGATCTGAAAGTACATGTCTGGGGAGAAATTAACATTTAGAAGCAGAAAAAAGTCATTTAAATGCAACACATACTCCAACAAAGTTGTTTTGATATTTTAATCTGGCCGTTAATGTCACATTAACTTTACTTTGTAATTCAGAAAGTTTGATTTTCTAAAGCTGATCATGTAGTACACAGTGTGAACGAAAATGAATGTGACTAAAATTGTGATGGTTCTTGAAGCTTTATACTAAAATTTGCTATTTCAAAATCCCTAATTGCTTTGACTTTCATAGAAAAGTAAATGTTATCTTAAATGTCTACTTTCTTTACCTCATAGACCCATGTGGCTTCTTTTGATAAAAAACAGCTTGTGTGGGGCAGTATTAGTCACAGTCCTAAATGAACTATTGGAAATCCACACACACACACTACACATTGCCCTCTGTCCGTTTTGGTGAGGAGTTTCCCCCTGAATAGTACAATGGGACTTAATTACAGGTCAGTAGCATGTCTCAGGGAGATAGAAGGAGCTCTGTTACCCTTTCCAAATACAGTATAATGCCATCTTCCCAAGGGTGGGGTGGGGTAACAGGAGCCCCACACAAAAAGGTGCTGATAGGCTGAACCTGAGAATGGTATAAGGCGCTCCCAGTAGAGAAAGTGAGCGTTTTACACTGAAAGAACCAGAAAGATAAAGGACTACATTAACTCACAAAGGTCCCGTCACTTTTCTTTCCCATGTAGCCACTTCCTACCACCCGTCTTTCTTTAGTGCCAACTCTCAAATACTACAGGTCCAACTAAGACCAAGAGGGTGGCCTAGAATACCACCAAAACAGAGGGAAGATATTTTGTAGAATTGTTACTGAAGAAACCCAGAATTTAAGTTGAAACTACCTAACAATGCACTAATTAAACAGTGGTTTTATATAGCACACATGCAACACTACTACCTTTTCTACTATTATTAAACTCCAAACTGTATTACATCAACACCGTAATTCAATGCTTGAAAGAGATGGACAGCAATCCAATTCAGAAAATAACCACCACCACCCACAGAGCATAAAGTCATACAACAGATGTGTATACAGTTACAATGAAACAGATTTGCTTCAATTACATTTAAGCACAAAACATAATTAGTTATTACTTAGACTTGCAACTTGTTGAATATAGTTACAATATTTAGTTTAAGCTAAGCTAAAGGTCAACAATCAAACATGGGTTCTGTAAAAGTGGGTCAAGTTGGACTATGATGCGCTGCATTACATCGTATGGATGGATGACACAACAGTGCCCTCTTGTGTGTCACCAGCAACGAGGCAAGTTCCACTGCTTAAACTATGTGGTCAATGATCATCTATTTGCTATATAATGCCATTTCAGCTTAACAAGAAGCCAAAGAAAGGTTTCTGTAGGTGTAAGTGCAGTTACAAAACCAAACACAGTACAATGCAGTATATTATTCCAACTTTACTTTTCTGGACTTGTACTTTGAGTAGAAATGGAAATTTTTCATTTATTGTTGTTTAAAATGCCCTTTGGTCACTGCCAGGGCTTGAGCGAGCAGGGACAAAGTTCACAGGGCCTGTGTAAGGAGGAGGGGGTGTAGAGGAGGTTCAAACAAGAAAAAAATTGACCTTTGTAAAGCAAAACAGCAGGTGGAGAGCCAAAAACTAGGCAGCTCAGGACACATCAAGAGGAAATACTCGAGAAAATGAAAGCATACCATGAAACATTAGCTGGAAGAGGGCTACAGGCTTACTGAGGCCAGTGCCGTCTGCTGGGTTGGTGTAGCTGTGTTTGTTTGCAGTAGCAGGGCATATCTTCCTAGCAATGGACGCAGGAGACAGGACACCCAGGACGAACCGTTTGACCGCACTTCAGGAGCAGCTGGTTTGGGCCTTGTTGGGATCTGGACTGTCCCGGGATGTCTTGATCCAAGCTGTGGGGGAGCTGGAGCGGGAAAGGCTGAGCAACGGTGGTGGCGGTGGAGCTGAGAAGGCAGAGAGGGGCGATGGGGAGAGCTCTGAGGAGGGAGAAATGGACTACCCGCCGCCTATTTTCAGAGAGCTGGACAAATTAGATCCAGAAGAGGCTGCCAAGCTAAGGGCTGAGGTTGACCGGCTTTTGCAGTAAGTCTTCACTCTTCATAAAATAGAATAAAATGCCCAGAATCTCCCAGTTTACAATGTTTAATTTCACATCTTACCACAACAAGAAGTCATATGAAGCTGAAATAACAACCGCAATATCCTAGTCCCAGTTGTCAAACATGTTCATCCAACTAACTGGCTACAATCACACCACATTACCTGACAATATATCCACATTGTTAATAACATATCCATGCAATTGCTATGTATGAACTTGATATGATCCAGTGGTTCTTCTCCAGACTTCCTTTCTCGGCCTGTCCCTCACTGCACACTGGCTTCTGAGGCGATTTTTAAAGAGGGTTCCTCCTTTTGCTGGTTACTAATTACCTACCCTCATCATTATTCTGTAACCATTTCTTAATAAATCAGCTATATACGCAAAAGCTCGAGGTGAAGATTAATAGAAAACAAGTAGCATGTGACGCCTTGTGTTTGCACAAGCCGAATAGTGACGACTCTGAATGTGTGTGGCAAGATATTGTGTCAAATGCTGGTCTTTCTAGCTGCGCATTGAAATAGAGATAAAGGCAATACTGAAATTATGTTAAAAACACAAAACTGATTAAAAAAAGATATGTATATTTTTAAGTGATACTCACTTAAAAACAAATTGAAACATAGCCTAGAGAAGTCAGATATGTACAGCTATGACTATATATTTCTGTATTATATCTACCGTGTACAAAGAAACATTATTATGATTTAAAGTTTCTTTGGTTTTCCTCTCATTGATTCAAATGAGTTGGACTTTGGCCTTGTGCTTTCCCTTATCTCACTTTGTCAATATGCCTGTCTACCACTTCCCTCTTAGTGGCTCTGCATTCTGCACACTATTTTAGATGAAGTGAAAGGCAATGTACAGTTGTGGTTGTTATCAGAAAATATAAAAATGAAGGCTGCAACTAACAATTATTTTACTTACTCACTTAACTAGTCAGTGATTCGTTTTTTAAAACTAGTCAAACAATTATTTCTATTCTACATTTGGATTTATTTTTAGCCAAGAAAAAGGTTGCAATATGGTTTCTCGATATAGAATATTTACAAAGAATGTGCATTTTTTATCAAAATCAGATTCTTTTCTGAGATTTTGATTGAACAGTCCTGCCGTCTTTGTAATAAAAGGTCTCTTCTGTGTAGCCCCGAATAGTTAACGATAACAATCATCCAAATGTTATTACAATTATTTGAATAGTCGACAAGTCACTTTTGCAGCCTTTAAAAATATATGATATTGATTTATGTTCTGTCCACGTCCAATCCAGACTCTTTTTTAGAGGGAAATATTTCGCATTTCAAAATCTAATTTATAACAGTGTGTGTGAGAATAAATGTGTTTGCTGTTTGGCCCACAGAGAGGACTCGTGGCACGTCGCGAAAATGGTGAAAAGCTACATGCAGCAGCACAATCTCCCGCAGCGAGAGGTGGTGGAGTCGACGGGGCTGAACCAGTCCCACCTCTCACAACACCTCAACAAAGGCACTCCCATGAAGAACCAAAAGAGAGCTGCGCTGTACACCTGGTACGTCAAGAAGCAGTGTGAGATCAGCCAACGTGAGTATACAGACGTACACAGACACACACACAACACACAGAGACACACAAGACACTGAGACACACAAGACACTGAGACACACAAAACACTGAGACACACAAGACACTGAGACACACAAGACACTGAGACACACAAAACACTGAGACACACAAGACACTGAGACACACAAGACACTGTGACACACAAAACACTGAGACACGCAAGACACTGAGACACACAAGACACTGAGACACGCAAGACAGTGAGACACGCAAGACACTGTGACACAAAAAACACTGAGACACACAAGACACAGAGACACGCAAGACACAGAGACACGCAAGACACTGTGACACGCAAAACACTGAGACACGCAAGACACTGAGACACACAAGACACTGAGACACACAAAACACTGAGACACACAAGACACTGAGACACACAAGACACTGAGACACACAAGACACTGAGACACACAAGACACTGAGACACACAAAACACTGAGACACACAAGACACTGAGACACACAAGACACTGAGACACACAAAACACTGAGACACACATGACACTGAGACACCCTTTAGGGTCGCACAATATCAGATTAACAACACAATAAACAATTAATATATCGCAATTTCAGCAAAGTGTTAGTAAAACGTATTGGTATTGCACTTCAGTTTGATACTATTACATTTTATCAAGTATTCTGCTGCTCTAGTTCATATAACCATGAGCACAGTACGTGTATTCAATTACCTTTCAGAGTTCACGAATGCCAAACATGGGCTGGCTTCAATGGATGACCAAGGGGAGGACAACAGGAAAGGGCGCAGGAACAGGTTCAAATGGGGTCCGGCCTCGCTGCAGATCCTCTTCCACGCCTACGAGCGGCAGAAGAACCCCAGCAAAGAGGAGAGAGAGGGCTTGGTGGAGGAATGCAACAGGTGAGACAAACGGAATGGCCCCCGCTAATGTTACTGTACGTGACACATGTTTTCTGACCCATGTGTTTGCAGGGCAGAGTGCTTGCAGAGAGGCGTGTCCCCGTCCCAGCTGGCGGGTCTGGGCTCTAACCTGGTCACTGAGGTGCGTGTGTACAACTGGTTTGCCAACCGCCGCAAGGAGGAGGCTTTCCGCCATAAACTGGCACTGGACACAACCTACACCAACCCCTCTCTCAACTCTGCAAACACAGCTCTGCCCCCAAGTCCAGAGCACGGTAAGTACTCATCATTACTCATCACCGTGTTTTCTGACTACAGTCACCTATTTGTAAGATACAGTTTTTGTCCAGTAATTAGTTTATAATACAAATTACTATATTTGAAAGCATAAACAAGAATGTTATCGTAGCTGGATAGTAAGTTTGGAAAGTAGGAAATATAATACTTAAGATCATTTAACTAAAGTTGTTTTACCAAACTATAAATTATTTTCTTGTAAATAAAGTATATGTAATGTCTTGTTAGTCAGTTTTATGGGCCAGTTTTGTTGTCCAGGTTTGAAGTACAGCCAGCAGATTTCATGTGACACTCTGAGCTCGTTGAGAGGTCCTGGTGGAGAGCGACGTTTACTGGTGAGCCCTGTCCAACTGGAGCCCAGCCACACGCTGCTGGAAAACCACGACAAAACGGTGAGAGATCAAGAAGTGATAAGTTTTCTCCTCATCATAAATCTGCCCTGTACTAATATTGGACCATTTTGGAGAAAAATAAACAAAAGACAAATTTTAATTCTGTCTCAAACTTTGCTGAAACCCTGAGACATTTTTAAAGAATATTATCAACATGTCACAATTGAAATGATGAAACACTAAACATGAATTGTTTTACATATGTGTGCCACAGCAACTGAATATAGATACAATATTTAGTATAAAGTAACATTATAATATCAAACTGTCAACTAAGGTGGAAATTGAAACTACGATATGTCCTTATTTGTTTTAAGGTCTGTTGTTTTAACAATTAAATCAAACAAACAAATACATTTAAAAGACAAAAAATAAATTCAATGTTGCAGAATGTTTAAAAAAAAAAAAAAAAAAAAAAAGGGTAAAATCCAAGGCATCTGATACAATTAAAAGTCCTTAATTGTAAATCAACATAAGTTAATCTTTTTGACCTGCAGGGCCTTCTTCAGGGCATATCAAACAGATGCATTTAGCTCTGAAACTGCATCACCGCTAATTTTATTCATGGTGCCAAACTTAGTGCAGGGCCCAGTGCTGCCATACTATGACCAAATGTGCCCATATCCAGGTTTCAAGTGGCGGATCGCTGCCCCCTGTTAGCACCCTGACGTCCCTGCACAGCCTGTCCTCCACCTCCTCTCAAGGGCTCATCATGGCCTCTCTGCCCAGCGTCATGAGCCTGGGGGAGTCTTCACTACTTATAGGTAAGGCAGTCACTTCTTCAGACAATAGAAGTAGAGAATTTGCCCACACACACTAAAGCTGAAAATGCAATTCCAGCTTCCACCAGTGCAGAGAAGAAAGAACTTAACCCACTTCAGTGTCTGCATGTACTGGTGGATATGTGAATGAAACAACAGTTAATTAAGAGCGGTTTACAATAAATGTTATACTATTGTAAGTACGAACGTAAAAGTATCTGTACTTTACTTTATTCAATTTGACAGAGGATACTTTAACTCTACATTTGAAAGCGGGTAACTCTACTTTCTACACTACATTTTTAACAACACTACACTACTTTTCTTTACTGCTTGAGATGGCCTGAAATGGCTGAGGGGTTTATTTTCAGCACATTTATGTTTTGAGTTAACGTCCCAACTTTGAGCAACCAAAAACATACAAATAAAAACCAAAAATCTGCATATTTTCCCCAACTTTTGATGATTTAACTTCCCCAAATCTGTCAATCTGTCTGAAATACTAGTACTTTTCACTATAAAAGTACATATTTAAAGGGGTACTGATTCTGATTCTGTAGATTTTTTTCATGTAATTCATTTCTTTATTGCTCCTGTATTTGGACTTTTACCAAATTGAGTACTTCTTCCACCACTGATAGCTTCTTGTCATGAATCAAAGCCTGCCCCTGGTTTCATAAGAGAGTATTTTATTTTTCCTCTTGATTCCCAGGTCTGACTTCCACCCAAGCACAATCGGTACCTGTGATAAACAACGTGGGGGGCGGCTTCACCACTCTGCAGCCCATCTCCTTCCAGCAGCAGCTCCATGGCTCCCCGCAGCAAATCCACAGTCACATGGGAGCCAGTCCATTCATGACCACCATGGCGCCGCTATCCTGCCACAGTAAGCCTAAAGAAGCACAAACACATTCAACATGTCAGCTAAATTGTTAGAACTAGGGCTCCAACTAACCATCATTTTGCTAATCGATTAGTCTAGCGATTATTCTTTCGATTAATCAGATTTGACTCAGATGAAGTTAAAATTACGCTGTTTGAGGTCGTCCTGATGATTAGTCCAAAAACACTAAAAGTACGTGTCCCGTGTCATTTTGATGTACTTCCTGCATTGTACGAGTCATAAAACGTCTTCTCTCACACATATGGCATGTTTTGGAGTCTGTTTATAGTCCAGATAACGATTATTCGATTAAATGAAATGACAGTTATCTGAATAATCGATTAACTCGTCGCAGCCCTAGTTAGAACGTTGTAAGAAAAATGTAAAAACACAGCAGTGCAACAAAAATTTTGTACAAAGCAAAAAAAACAACAGTGTCCCTGAAATGCAAAAGTAGGTCTGTAAAAGGGAACATGGCAAAGCAAATCTATTTATTATAAAGTTAATTGTCAGCTGTATAGGGGCAATTTGATTGATTTTGTACTCTTTCTTTATTATAGTGTACAACAAATCCGACTCACCGCAGTACCACACGTCCAGTCTGCTTTCCCAGGCCATGGTCATCACTGACAGCAGCAGCCTGGGCACACTCACCAGCCTCGCCGCGGTCAGACAGGTACAGAGGGAAAAGGCTGCACCCAAACACCAACACAAAACGTAGCTGTAAAGACGTTCTCTTATTTTCTCGTAGATTCTCACGGCTGATCCAGATGAGGACACAGACACGCCTTTAGAGGAGGAATCTCTACATCTGCAGCCTCACACGCCCGTGCCAGGTAACATGTCAACATGAAGTGTAGGAAAAGAGGAGCCTTTTGGTACATAAGATCCACTATTATGAATTATAAAAACTGGAGACATCAAAGGAGACTCAAGAAATGGGTTCATGTTAGGGGTTTACCAAAGTATCCAAATATTGTGATACTAAATTTGGTGATACAGTATCGATATCATGGGCTGCTGTAGTGATATATCGCCATGAGTATTTGTTTTAATAATTTCCTAAATTATTTTGTGACCGCACTACAGTTGTGTTGCTTGTTTAATGAAAGGAAAGTTGTTTACGCAAAACATTTGACATTTTGATAGTTTTGATTATTAAAATGAGTTTGTGCAGGTTGTGGTTTAACAAACACATTTTTTTGTTAAAATGTATTGGGTTCTTTAAAAAATAGTGATATAATCGTAGAATATCATGAGCAATATATCGATTATCAAATCGTGAGGGACCCTGCCAGCCCTACTTCATGTACAGTGTAGTGGTAAACATACATGTAAATTGTGGTAAAATGTTGGTGACAAAGACATTAAATATTAGCTTGTGCTTTTATATTTGTTTTTCCTAATTTCTCACAGCCTCCTCTGAAAGCCTGGAGTTGTACCCGTCCTCTCAGTCCACAGAGAGTCACCAGTCCCACCTCCTGTCGCCCTCGCCGTCGGACTTGAGCGCATACATGCCGTCACAGCTGGTCTCCACGGCGCAGTGACACCAGGGAGCCTGACCGAGACGTGCGCGCAGTGTGTCTGGGGTCCAGAGCAACGAGGGAGATCGTTGGGGATAGAATTATGCGAGAAATATATCTACATACAGTAAGACGAGGCAAAAGGCTTTAATACACAGTAGGCTATATCGCCAAAAAGTCCCACACTCGGCAGCTGAAAGAAGATAAATGTTTTGTCACTGCTTATTTAGAGAAAGCATGAATAGTTTTACAAAGTTATGTTTTTTGTTAAGGTGCCATGAGGTAGTATATGAAGTAGTTTTGATGCTATACAGTGTCAGATAGTCAAAAGTACAAGCAGTTTCTGGCATTATCATACATCTTTGATTTCTTTCTGTGTCCCTGAAATAATATTAGAGTGTCTAAATATTTGAGTCAAACCATTAAGAAGACGTGATGACAATTCAGATTTTTTATTTTATTTTTTTGATTTGGACTTAACCTGTGGCTTTGTTAACTTGTGATGGTTATGTTACTTTTATAAACAATGATGCTTTCCCACAGTAAAAAACAAAATTATAAGACAACAACTGATTAAAGTCTATTTTCAAACACTGAACTGTGACAATGATCATTTAAAACACGGAATGTCTACGTCTGAGTTTCCCAACCTTGATCTCTTCTTTTTCTTCTTTTTCCGTTTGACTGTAGTTTGTGTCTCATCATCTTGGGCAGAATGTTTACTTGGATTGTCACTAGTGCATTTTGTGGCCTGTTGTCGACCAGTCTCATCTGGATTGGGTTTCTTCTTTTTCTTTTTGATTTTTTGTTTCGTTTCGTTGGGAGTCTCTGGCGTCGGCGATTCAGTCGGGAGCTCCAATGCTGATGGTGGTAAGAGGTCCTCAATGGAAATGGCTGCCTCCTTTAGTCGCATTTCCATCTCACTGTCGCTGTCACTTGCAATGCCAAAACGATGACGTGTTAAAATTAATATGTTGGAAATAATGTTGCAAAGCATTTTCACTCACAGCTAACAGGTTGCGATAATAAATGTGATACTTCTAAAATCTGATATATGAGCTGAGGATCGCACACAAATGAGAAAGTATTTACAGTGTTTGATAGTGAAGATGCAATTTACCTGTATAACAAAGTACAAGCAACAGTATGAACGTAAAATGATTACCTTGAGCTGGGAATGGGGCGACGTTTTGGGGGGGGGGGCTCTTCAAATGTTTGTCCTGGGACTGATGTGGAGAACAGACGAAAACCTAGAAAAAAAAACGTTTTTTCATGAACACTTTCCTAAGGTAATGGAAATAACATGTATAAACACAAATATTAAATAGGCTGAAAATGTTACAGTTGGATTCTAAACATACCTTCATCCTCCTCGTCCTTCATGTCCGTTGTTTGGGTATTCACAGGGGGCCGGGCTGTAGGCTGCTTCTCTGATAAGACACTGACAATGACTCCAGGTTAGAAGTCAAAACATAAACTTTGTATTCGCTCTTGTTACACCAACCTGTCAAGAATCGCACCCAACTTCTGAGCCACATGTTTCTGGAAGCCCTGAGTGACTTGGAGCTCATTACCATCGTGTTCATGGTCTGCAACAACTAAACTGTTACAAGGAAGACAGAGAGTCAAACAAACTAGTGCCTGACGAATGTGTGGAGCAAGTAACTATGATTAGCGCGATTTTATTTCAAATTTGATAATTACAGAATATGCCACATACAACTTTAATAGTTCAATTCGTAATAACGTCCTTTTAACAACCTTAATAATAGGACAATGGCTTATCTATTAAAGACTTTGGAGGTTGTGTGGTAAAAAAGACAAAGGTAGGTCTCCAACTGATATTATAAAATGTTTATACAACAACTACCCACCGTTTCGAAGGTTTCTTCTTGCCACTTGCATCTGGAAAGAATGTATGATTTAAATAATACACACAAATGAACAAGGCTATAACAAGTTTCACGGATGAAAACGAGAGAAGTTCCCGTAGTAACTTAAGTACAGGCCAGTTACTCGTGCTTAAAACTTGGTCTTTACAACTGTGTTAGTCACCTTTTGTCTGAGCCGCGGGACTGTCCCACACCGCCTCCTGACACCGTCGGAGCTGCTCATCGTCGCTGCTGCTAGAGTTTGCAGACATTTCTGTGTCTTATTGTCGTCAGTGATCTGCACCGGGGGCCGCCATGATCACCCACGTGCGGCGGCTGCTGTTCGTGTTTTGAGCTAGGAATTATGGGATGTGTAGTTTTTACAAACACAGGCAAATACACATTGTAATTGGGATCAATGTTTTATTCATTATTTCCAAAGGCTGCTTGAATTTGACCATGCGACAAATCACGTGAGCTACATTTCATGGAAGTACCAACATTGTGGATGCATACATTTGAATTACTGGTAAACATTGTGGTTGATAAATCCCTGATGACCTACAAAGGCTTAATTTCCCAATACAATAAGACCCCCCCCCCCATGATCATAATAATAAATGACTGTTAGTATAAATGATCAGTTAGTAGACATGATTGAGAGGAGATGGACTAGACCGGGAGGCTCCTGACATCATAAGATAATATCATCATTTAAAAGCTGCATTTAAACACTTGTCCTCTCATGCAGCTCATAGTTACGATGCATTATTATCGCTACTTTACTGCAAAAGTCCAACATGTAACTTATGCTATATTCAGTGTTCAGCTGCAAATATTGAGCCTTGTCTTATGATCAGAGAACTTAACTGTCCATGCAAAGGGCCACAATGTACAGAACAAGGCACAGAATGATGTTCAGTCAAAAGCTGAAAATAACATTGTTCATTATCATTTCTTTCATGGTCTGTTTTTGCAATTTAACACACTGATTTAACATCCTACATAACAGCAAAATATGTAATTATACTACATACAGTTACTACTTAAATGGGATCCTACTGTTGGGAAATCTTTGAATTAAAGCACCTGAGCAATATTTTGGACAAATGAATTAACATTTACTGCATTTTGACCAAATAGATAGCTGTAAAGATAAATTACAATATACATTTATTAAGACAAATCCTATATCCTATATAATCCTACCTATGTTGTATTCTATTTAAATACAGGAATCCAAACAATCCAAACAAGAAACAACTGATAAAATACGGTAACATCATCTATTTCATGTCATTTTTGCAGAACAAAAATACAATTTACTAGCAAAAGGTAGTTCAAATAAGAAAGTCTAAACTTCTGATGGAGGTCTACTGGATTTTCACATAAAGGCATGTCACTAACGTGTCCCTTTCCAGCAGAGACAACAAATCATAAGGTAATAGTTCCAGCAAAACATGACACAAACTGAAAGAGAGAAAGAAATATTGAAGACAACTGTCCCCTGAGTCCCAGGAGGTGGGCTCTGTGCAGTGCTGATGAATGAGTTCATATGAAGGCAGATGTGGTCGGCTGGTTTTGGATATTGTTGCTGTGATTTGTCTTTACTTTGAGAAAATACTTCAGCTCCACCTCAGGGAGCACACAAGTTGTCCCATTCAGCATTACACACCACCATTGTAGGCGTAGTCTGCCTTATTGTGCATGATGAGTTTGTTGTCCACAAAATAGAAACTGTCTGATCTAGTCTCATACGGGTGCTCCACCATTTGTCGAACTGCAGAGAGAAAAAAAAAAAGGCTTAATCAGAATCTGAATTAAAAAATAAAAATGTAATTGCCATTATAAGTAAAGAAGTTCAAAAACTAGGAATTTGGAAGGAACATACAAAAAATAAAAGGTATTAGATAAAAATAGACATTGGTTGAATAAAAATGTTCACTATGGACAGAACAACAGTGTAAAAAGTGAAACTATATATACAAGTAACTAATGATGGAAAACTTACTCAGGTCTTCTGGAAGCTGTGGAAACTCATAGATATGTTCACATGTGTTGCGGCTGTTGGGAATGCAAAAGCCAAAGTCAAAGTCAAAGTTCTTGAGAAGACGCCCCTTAAAGTAATGTCTCTCAATCATTCGAAAGTTGTTAATTGGTCGATCGCCTACTGTAAACTCAACACTGGAATAAGAAACAAAAAGAGACATTAGATATGACATCATCAAGTGCAAAATGAAATATATAATTTTACATAGGAGTCCTTTTGTAACTTACGTAGCACCAACTGTGCGCAGTTTTAGAAAGGCAGGAGTAAACTGATATCGCACGAAACGTCCAGCACTGATGTCTACGTCTGCACTCTCTTCCTCACCTTCGACGGGAGCTAAAGGAAAATTATTTTTATTAGATACAGATAGTTATCATTTTACACCACTTTATTGAAAGTTGTATTATGTTTTTAGTAGGTGTGGTTCATTATAAAAGGTCCATTCATGCACGCGTATTAGACATGAACCTATGTAAAGATATTTACAGACACATTTTAGTTTGTTCCTGATGCATTGCCAAAATATTGTCTTAATATTGCGAGATAATGAAAAAAAAAATATCGGCCACCTCAACAATAAACTAAATGTTCTACATTTGCACAACTTAAAACAACAATTGCAATATTATCAATTATGGATATATTTCCCACCTCTAATTTTCATAAAGCACAAAGTTATTGTTAAAGAAACCATGATAGATCACTTACCACTGCTAGGAGGTTTAGCAATTTCAAAAAGGACTATTCCTGTCTCCAAGTCCCGGATTTTGAATCGGGTGAAGTCAATATTGTAAATGTTGTCTTCAGGTTTACACAAGTAATCTGAAAGGCAAAACAATGTTGTGACTGTTTGAACAAATGCAATGAGATTATTCAGAAAAATCACAAGCAGTTTGAGGCTATTGCTTTGATAAAGGGATTAAAGTCAGAGGTTTCAAACGCTTGGCATTAGTGGCAATAGTTTTTACACTACAAACATTGTCCCATAACGGGGCGCACAGGAGGGATAAAGCGTGGCAACAGTTTCATGGGAGAGCTAATAATTAGAGCTAATTTAATGAATGTTGTAAAACTACTGATAGAGAACAACCTACACACCACATTGTCCCCTCACTTCCTCAAATTGAAAGAATGAGTAGCTAAGGAAGCTTGGAGTACCTTGACAACAGACAACAGTAAAGCGACAGTACCACAAATGTGTACCACAAACCTGGCACTGGATTACATCACATTGCTTTTGGTGATTAGAGTGAATTGATAGGAGTCAAACAGTGAGATTAAAACATCCAGAAAAGAAAAATGAGTTTTAGGAGTTCTTCTTTGAAATCAAATTAAATTAATTTACCTAAGGTAGCGTTAGCTAGCTAGCTAGCCAGCAAGCCAACTAACGCTACATATCGGCAACGCTACATATTAACAGCCATTACATTACACGGTCGCTAAAATACCAAAAAGCCAATTTTATAGAAGGTATTGTCATCAAATTGCAAGTCTCGCATCGTGGCACACTGTTCAACTCTGCCTTCATCCAGTACACAAAATACACATCCCAACCAAATGTGTTTTGAGTCATTCAACATTAGTTGGCAAACGTAAATCATAAATTAACCAGTTAGGTTAACATACCCTCGGTAACATCTCGGAGACCAAGTACTTGGTCAGGGGAAATATCCCTCCCCAGCGCCTTAAGCTCATCCTCGGTGACTACGGGCCACTTTTCCGTCTGACTCCGCTTCGATTTGAGCTTTTTCAGCATTCCTCCAACTGTCTTTCGTTCCGGATCCACGTCCCCTTGTGCCTTGTTGACTGTCGATGTTGGTTTGCTTCGAGAACTGTTCATGTCGGATTGTGTAGCATTTATAAAATGGAAAACAGTTGTGCTGTTAATTTAGGAGCTGCTCAAACAAACTAAGGTGTAATTTCAAGATGGCGTCAAAGTGTTCGCGCAAAGGAAATGCGAGCTTCCAATTGGCTGTAAGCGATGACGGTTGTTATGGTTACCAAAGGGACGTGGTTTGCAGGAAACCTACTTGCCGTTTACTTTCTGTGCTTCATGAGTCACTCAAAGTCACTTGAACATTTTATACTATTTAAATCATAGAACTCACTAAATAAGTTCTAAAAAACAAACAAAAAAACCCGCCAAATTAATTGGTAAACTATTTGACATGAGCATTTGCGTAGTTGTCAGTCAATGTCCAAAATGTGCTGCCTTGGTACTTACAACAAACGCACCCATCTTCCAAGCCCACCCTGTAGTAAAATCTATTGCCCAGTACGGGGCGCTAATGAAGAGAAAACGTTGTTGACGGAAGCTTTGAAAGAACGAAGAATGTGTCCGCGATGGTGCGAGTGAAGTCGAGGTAAACGTGCTCGCAGTGTTTCTCAATCTGTCAGTGTATTCCTTTCAACGCGACTTTTCCCTACCAGGTATTTACTCTGTGAAGTAAATGTGACGGACAGAAACTCGCTGCTGCTGCTGGATGACCGTGCGGTCATCGCGGCAGTGAAGGATGTTGTCCAGCGCATGCACGGTGACTACGGGGCAGCCCTCTGTAGTTTTGGATTCTCGGGTGAGCTACTAATGACCCTGACTTGTATAAAAATGACAGTTCTGCCAAAAACGCACGTGAAGTAATTATTTGTAAGATCAGTTGACTGAGAATCTCGCCTAGTGGGCTTAAGGTAAAATTAGTACAACAGACTTTTTAAAGATGCACTATGTAACATTCCTGGTGCATGGTCCGCCACTTGGCTCTATTCGCGATGCTATTGTGATACTATACCCGCCTCCGAATAGTTCTGTGACAGCCCCTTCTACCCTCAAGAGCTTTGGCCTGAATGTATTTATTTTATGCTAGGGTTGATATGTTTAATTATGCTAATAAAATAAAACTGTATTAATATTCTGTGCAATATTATGTGAAAGAAAAACAAAACTTATTACATTTTGTGTGAGCACTATCAGCAAGATTTAGTAACGTGTGTTCTCTCTTATCCCTAGTGAAATACCTTAACGCTGTCACTGGAATCATATTCCTACGTTTTCCGAAAAAGTGTTACAAACAACTTTGGTCTGCATTACCTTTTATTACCAGTATTGAAGCAAGAGGAAAGAAAATTCCCTGTTTTCTCAACTGCATCTACGTGGGAGGTAAGAAAATGTACATGTGTAAATTAGACAATAATCAGAAGCATTTCATAATTGCTATTCTTTTTTCTTCTGGCAATACTAGGAACAATTAGAACTTGTCAAAAGTTTCTTATACGATATAATGCTCACCAGCTTCGTCGGATGCTCCCAAAATGTAGAAATGAAGGTATGCTGCGGATATTTTTATTTATTTTGTTTTGGCATATTGCTTACTGGTACTAATGCAAGTGGAAAGTAAATGTCCATGATGCTGAATTGAGATTACATTTACAATATACTGTACTGTGCTTTTCTTGTTTAGAGGAAAAACGCAACATTCAACAAACTATTTTGGACTGCTGTCTCACTCAAACACATACAGATGAGTCTGAAGATGCACAACAAAGTGAAGAGGATGAGTGACTTGGCCTCCATTACATTTGGACTCAACCCTGATGCATTTTTTACTACATTTGCTTTTACAGACTTTGAATAGTAGTGATCTATTCAATTGGTTTAATCCAAAAAATCCCTCATTTGTCCAGGAGAAAACAATTCAGTTGTAGTCATCTGGACACTGTTTTTGAAAAACAAGACGTTTCAACTTTTATCCAAAAGTCATTCTCAAGATCTATTAAGTTAAGTGTTTTAGTTCAATCATCTTGCACATTTTCTCATTATTTTTGATCTTCTGTACTTCTAGTGTATACTGTATTAAATAAATGCACTAACTGTGCTGTTTGATTTTTGGAAAGAAATTCAGCATATTTGCATTAGATCTAATCTAACTAGAAGGAAACCATTGCGAGTGACTGCGTAATGCATGGCCATATTCTGTACAGTTGCCATGACGATTATGTCTGCGTAATGCATGGCCATATTCTGTACAGTTGCCATGACGATGATGTCTGCGTAATGCATGGCCATATTCTGTACAGTTGCCATGACGTTGGTGTCACAAAGCCCCAACATTCCGCGACATCACCACATTTTTAGATGAATCCCGAAAAATGAATGAGGAATACTGAAAGCAATAGGAGGAATCACACGAGAAATATCTACAAACTGAACTTTGAATGACGAAAATCGGACAAGGAATGCGACCAGTGCGAAACGCCGAAAAACGGGATAAATGTTGAAAATATATAAATAAAAAACACAGGAACTAATTGTGCCTGCATTCTAGAATGCAGTCTCTCAACTATATTATTCCTATATACATATTTCTACACTATCAGCTATCAACAACATTGGCATTAGTTGTGATCTTTACTGAGACTACAATTCCCATAATTCATATTTAAACTCTGACCAATCAGAAAGCAGCATTGTCTACAAGAAACATACGGGTCCTTCTGATCTCTGTCTGGCGACCCGTCGCCATTAGAGCAGCCTGAGTTCGACCGATACGTTTTTTGGCCTGAATATTGAAGACGTTGCGTTTGGGGACTTATATTAAGTGCCCAACTCCTTTTTGGGGACACACAGCGTTGACCTAACGAGGAAGGAGCGTGTGTTCAGGGGTCTTGGCCCCGCGTGGCGAACTTTCGTCTTCTCTAATTTCCCATCTAAGTTGAGACGCCGAAATCGTGTCTCTTATTTTTCTCAGTTTGTTTTGTTGTAAAGATGTCGCCGTGATGGGGTCGCCGTGTTTGACAGAAATGATTCAGGGCCGTTGCCGCCTGACCCGCACTCACTGCAGCCCTTTTTCTTTGTTTTTTCTGTTTGATACTCGAGAGCTCCGCGGCTCTCAGCTCGGAGCTCGGCCTCTGCTTCGCTCACTGAACGAAGACAAACATGGAGAAAAACCCCAACAACACCAGCAGCAAGGTTCCGCCCCGTTCCAGCTCCACAGGCCCGGCAGCGGGCGAGTCTAAACCCAAAGCAGGTGAAGCACCGCTCACTGACTCAAGTCATGATAAAGTTTAGCCCTGAAGGCCTCTGGGGCCTAGCGCTAACGCAGTTGTTTATCTGGCCTTCTCTGTCAAAGCACGAGCTGTCAAGTGTGTCGTCTTTAATTATACAGTTGTAGGATAACATGATTTGCACTGATTAACGTTAAGGTACGCTTAGTTGGCTTCTGCATTTGATTGTATATGTATGTAGATAGACTCCATAGCGTTACATTACCGCCATTCTTTAGACTTTATTCTAAAGTCAGAGAGAGGGAAAGAGTCTGAAGGATGAAGTCTAAAGAATAAAGTCTAAAGACTGGTTATGGATACCAACCACGATAAAACGCCACCAAAGAAGAAGAGAGACGTGTGAAATGGAGAGAAAGCTAGGGAAGTGCCTCGATTGATTATATCATAATAAAGGTAAACAAGCCAAACAAATCCATGTCAGCTAACTCAACTATAGCCAACACATTTAAACATTTGCATAATTACTGTTCACATGAACTGTGTTTTGTATTAAGCACAGGATCTACATTGTACACTTAAAGTTAAACCTGCTAAACACTGGTTTTAATACAAGCATAATCCTACTGCTAAACAAACTTCTTCAGGCATATTGCCTAAAGAAGACTGGACGGCCGAAACGTTGCATTAATACTTTTTTTTTTTTTTTTTAAATCATCCTTTGCAATATCGCTCAATATTAGTTGATATTATTGGAAGTCACCCGCTCCTTTTCTTTACAGAAAGCAAAAATAATGGAGGCTCAAAGCGGTACAACCGCAAGCGAGAGCCTTCTTTCCCCAAAGCGGACAATGTCCTCGGCCCACGACGCACCAATTCACAGAAAGGCAAAAGTTTTGACAAGAGACCCCCTCAGAGAGGTGGAGGGCGCCAATATGGCGTTACAGGTGGAGGACGACGCGAGGAGGTGTGTGACAGTATTTTGATTGAAGAAGAAATCTCTTGTTTCTGTTAAATGCCAATTCTCTTTTCTACCTTCAGGTAGCAGAGACGCACCGGGCCGAGTTTAGCCCGGCTCAGTTTGCTGGACCTAAGAAAATAAGTTTAAACCACCTGCTGAACTTCACGTTTGAGCCTCGTGGTGGTAATAGTGGTGATGTAGGCCCCTCCTGTTGGGGGCGCCGCAACAAATGGGGCCACAAGCACAAGCCCTTTAACAAGGAACTTTTCCTGCAGGCAAAGTAAGATGTACTTCAAAAGTGTATTGTGGTGCAGTTTAACTTTTATGTGGCATTTAAAAAAAACAGTTTTATATGCTCTTGTCGCAGTTGTCAGTTCGTGGTTGCTGATGACCAGGACTACAAGGCTCACTTCACTGATCCAGACACTCTTGTTAATTGGGACTGTGTGCAGCAAGTGGTCAGTGCAATAAGTTACTGCCATCTATTTCTACTGTATAGATCTTGAGTTTAATTGACTTGTTTTTTTTCTCTCAGCGCATTTACAGTCATGAAGTGCCGTCTTGCCCCATCTGCCTGTATCCTCCGGTGGCAGCTCACATCACACGTTGTGGACACATTTTCTGCTGGCCTTGTATGCTGCACTATCTGTCTCTTAGTGATAAGAGTTGGTCAAAGTGCCCAATCTGCTATGAGGCTGTCCACACTGAGGATCTGAAAAGGTACATCCTAATCAAATTCCCCAGAATAATTATGTTTGAAGTAATTTTGAACTAATGATTGACCTCTTTCTATCAAGTGTTGTTGCAATGGAGACCAGGCAGTATATGGTTGGCGACGTCATTACTATGCGCCTGATGCGGAGGGAGAAGGGGGCTTTGGTAGCTCTGCCCAGCTCACAGTGGGTGAAGGTGGAGGAACCTGTTCGCTTTGGAGGTGAAAAATAATGTTAGATTCTGAAATTAATTATACCTAACCTGCAAGGCTAAGCGTAACTTTGGTAACTTTCATTAGATTCATGCCTCAGCCAATACTCCAAGCTGCTGCTGATCTCCCCTGAGCAGGCCTTGGAAATGGTGGGTGAGGAGAAGGTTGCACTGCACTCACAGCTTAGCCACGAAGAGGACTCTCAAGACTGCTTTATACAGAGTGCTCTTTGTCTTTTAAAGGTAATTGAAGCTAAAATGTCATACATCAATGTGTCTACATCTATTTTGTCTGATGATGTTCTCATTTGTGCCTTCAGGAAAGGGAGGAAGGATTGTTGAAGCAGCAAAAATCAAATGCAGGTGACAGCTTTAACTTGTCCTCTCTGACTCTTGAAGAATCACTCTCTCCATTTGAAGAAGTGATTAAGAGTAGCAGCAGCAGCAGCACTAAGGTAAGTAGTTTTCTTATCTGACGCATTAGATATGCAATGAATGAACAACAACTTTTCAACTTGCAGCCGGTACTGCAGTACGCATCAGCATTTGACGATGAGGTGTTGGAGCTGCCGAAGGATGACTCTGAGCAGCCACAGCTCCCTGAAGGTGTTTTGGAGAACGTTTTGGAGGAGGACCCAGAGGAAATCCTGGAGGCTGCAGCAGAGGCAGAGCCAGAACCGCCTGAGGACTTCACAGGGGAGCTCCCTGTGTGGGAGCCTGACACAAGCCGCCCTCCAACTAATGTGGTGCATGGACCCAACTACTATTTCTATCAAGGTGTGGAAGCTCTGTTTTGTTTTATGTTAAATTCAAAACATCAAATATGATACTTTTCAAAAAAGATGATGTGGAAATGATTTCCCTACCTGTCATGGGAAGAGTTTAAAAAAAAAAAAGGAAATAAAAAAGATCAACAAGCAGTTGAAGAATTACCCATATTTAGACATTATTAGTAAAAAACTGATTGAATCTTCTCCGGCCTTGACGCCAAATCCATCTCGCTCCTCAAACTGGTTCAGAACGCAGCAGTTGCCTTCCCTCCCCATGCTGCCTGTACAATTTGGGATGTTTTCACGCATTATAGCGCTCTGAGCAGCCTTAATGTACACTAGATTTAGTTCTATTACTTGAGTTTGTCCAGTTATCATGCACAATGAGACTCATCACTTGACCGCTGAACTTATTTCTGTGACGACAGGCTTCAAACTAAAAGAGCAGCATGCTGCATACGCTCTCCCCCTGTCTTAGCGATGGTGGCGGCAGAGTAAAAGCTGTCTTTAGCAGCACACAAAGGCAGAAGTGTCTAGCTGACTTATCCAATTTGCCTCATCAGACGAAGGTTGCAAACGGCAACTCTGCACTGCCCATTCATGCAAATATATGTGATCCAAGTGCCTTTTTTTTGTTGTTCAATTAGAAGCAGTTCTGCGCTGTGTTTAGGTCTGCCGCTTTCACAATGCTCTTGCCTCGCTCTACAGTGCGGGAGGAGCCGTACCGAGACCACCTGTTCTCTCAGAGCGGCCGTCTACTGCGGCCTAGATTGTGGCTGTCGTGTTCACACTGGTCCAAGTGGAGAAAAAGCCCTTAATGTCGGCCAAACTAGTGTCAGTGTAAAAACACCCTTTTAGAATTTATTTGTTAGCTGTTCCAAAGTCAAGGCTCCAGAAAACCTTTTTGGTCCGGACTCCTATGCTTTGGAATGACCTGCTTGAGACGAGGCTCAATCAGTAACATTGTTTTTAAATCTCTTATAACGCACCATTTTATTTTACTATGATTTTTTTCCCCCTAATGTGTTAGTACAACTTATGTGCCATATTTATGTTTTCAGCTGACGACTGCCAGCAGATGTTCTTGCATCCCGTGAATGTACGTTGCCTGCTGCGTGAATATGGGAGTCTGGAAGCCAGCCCTGACACAATCACTGCAAAAGTGGTCGAGATAGTAGGGCACTCGGTCACTGAGGTAAAACATTTTAAGAAATATTTTTGAGTTTAACTTAGAAATGTGCCATTTCTGAACTTGGTTGATTACTAAATGAATGTACTGATCATTTTAGGATATTCGTCGCAGACATCGCTATCTGGCCCATCTGCCACTCACATGCGAGTTCAGTATCTGTGAATTGGCTTTACAGCCACCAATAATCTCCAAAGAGACTTTGGACACTTTTGCAGGTTTGAAATTGAGACTTTCAAATATTGTTTAATACTATTTACTATTTTAACTAAGGCCTTTTAAAAAATGTATATATACATTTCAGATGACTTGGAGAAAAGAAAACGTCTGAGACAGAAAAAAGCGAGGGATGAGAAGCGTCGTGAGAAACGCATTGAAATGGAAGAGAATAAGAAGCAGGGAAAATGTATTACTTTTTAATACAACAAGAAACTGTATTACTTTTTAATACAAGTGTATTATTTTTTAATTGTTCTCAATATTATCTTTTCAAAGATCCCGAAGTGCATATTGGACTAGAAAACCCACATCATTTCCCAGCGTTTGGGTCTCCTCCATACACCAGCAGCCCCCTGGTCCAACATGACTTCACTGTTGCTCCACCCTCACCCCTCAGCAGCAGTCCTCCCTCCCACTGGTTGAAACAATCTTTTTAAATGTTTTTGTAATTCTGCTGTTTTTGTTTGTTGCTGCAACACTGTTGAAAATATTGTTCTATTTTAGATGGAATGGTATTTCCAAGCCTGAATGGCCAAAGTGTCTCTTCACCTGTTGTGGGAAGTGTAGAGGAAGACAGCCACTGCATGTCGTTTGCACAGGTGAGTGAGAGCATGAAAACATGACTCTTTGAAATGATGAGAAATTGGACATAATTTTGGCATAGTTTTTATAATCTTAAACCTGTTTTTATGTAGATGCTTAGAGATGGAAAGGCCAGAATTGATTCTGGACCCAGGATCACTTCAAAGAAAGGTAAATGGTCGAACTTAAGTTATTTTTTGTTTTTTGAATTTAATTTTCTTAAGCATATCCTTGATGTTGAGCCGATCATTTTACATGTCCTTTGTGTGGTCTTACCTGTTGAACCGGTTTGTTGAATATGCATCCTTTTTAAGGCTTGTTCAAGTTTGTAAACTGCATCTTTTTTTAGATGCGCTGTTGGCTCCACCTGCCGCAGACAGCGATGGTGAGAGTGACAACTCGGACCGTGTCCCAGTGCCAAGTTTCCAGAACTCTTTCAGCCAGGCTTTTGAGAAAGCACTTCTGGAGCTGGACTCTGGCCCAGCTTCTTCCCCACAACCTGTGGCTGGACACGGTCTGCTTTTTTTACACTGACATAAAAAAAGGAAAAGAAAAAAAATTCAAACTTGTGTTGCTGAGATTTTTTAGGAAAAGAAAAAAAATTCAAACTTGTGTTGCTGAGATTTTTTTTTTTTTTTTTCTCATGCATTTCAGATGATAAAGGAGGCAAGAAGAAGAAGAAAAAACAGAAGCTTCTTTTCAGCACTTCAATGGTCCACACAAAGTAGACACTGAGTTCATTTCCCTAAATTGCAAATATTTTCACTGCCTTTTGTTCATGCAGCCCTTCTCAACTTTAAGCTATGGAAGCAGGAGTTGTGTAGCTATGCTTCAGGCTCTGTTTGCCACTATCTTTAAAAGTCATGCCAGGAATTTATTTTCTGCAAGAAAATCCAAGCTTTGCAGCCGTTGGGCAGACTAAAGTCTGTCCAGTAATATATTGCCCATTAGCAAAAGGAAGCAAGTACACGGCCCACTCTTGAGACTGAAACTAGATTTGCAGTCGGTGAGCTGGTTAGTGCTGCTGCTCCAAGTATGAAGGACTGATTATCAAAGGCTCTCTTTATAATAGTAGCAGTCAGCCAACTGCAGATACTACACCCTTTGAAAATGAACCCATTATACTTGGTGCTTTCACAATTTAACCCTGGAGATTGACTACTTTCAGTGTTTTCATGGGGGGAAATCTGACCAATTTCTGCTTTAAAATACTCTAGTATTATAATTCCTAATAGGCTGCACTGCTTTGAAGGGATTAAAAACAACAGTATTAATAAAGCAGGCCTGCAGGGCTAGCAAACCAATAAACATGCACTTTTCTCTTTCAGTCTCTTGTTCAGTAGAAGGGTTTTCTAACATGACCATTACTCCTGTTTTTACTGGGATTTTAGATTAAACCTGACAAATGATTGTGGAAAGACGAGGGTTGATTTAGTTTGGTTGAAGCTTTTTGAATTACACATTTATTTTTGATCAAATGTATGTCTGGACTGTATCTAGTCTGTTCAAATAAACATTTATGCACAACATTTATTTCCTTGAGTCTGACTTGTATGAAAGCAAGATCCTTTTGTACCACTAGAGGGTAGCTTTCAGCGTGTTCTCATAGTTCACAAATTGCATTTTGATTCATTGGCATTCCTTCATCCGTTTCATTTAGATTTATTCCCCAAATTTTCTTCTTGGGCTAGTTGGGAGTGTGAGGACTGCCTAGCTCCACCTCAGATCGGATGGGATGATCATTTACCTTGCAAATACTGTGTGTGTGTGTGTATGTATATAATATATATATAATTATAGTGTGTATAAATCATATAATCTCATCTCTCTTTAAGATGAAACATTGTAAAACGTATCAACACTATTAAAGGAAAAGTAAATGCAATTTCCTAATAACTTGGCTGAATAAATCAAGTTGGATCTGTAACATTGCACCATGTTAAGTTCAATGAGGAATATGAAGGATCATGGGTGCATTTGCCATGTCAATTGAGTTGAGTGAAGAGCACAATTCCAATAGAAAATAATGTAAAAAAAATGAATTAATTGATTTATGATTTTTAATTTTTCATTCGTTTTCGTAATTATGAAAAGGAATATTCACCCTAAATTAAAACGTTCTGCAATGGTCTATATTTTATGCTGAATCAAACCATGTTGGTGAGTCAATGGACGCATTACAACCATTAATCAATATTCTGTTCACTCCACACCCATTACTATAAAATAAGAACTTGGTGGATAGATGTTTTTCACAACAGTTTGGTAGGGGAGGAGTATAAGATACAAATCTAAAAGCACAAATGTAAAAGATATTTAAGATAACTTTATAATAAAAAGTCCATATCCCTGTTAGGTCGTATTAGTTCTTGAGTAAAATTATAAACACGCAACATGGCTACTGGATGTTGCTTACCATAGGTTACCATGGCGATGAGCTCCCCAGCCTTCATTAATACCACATTGGTAAGCCCACAGACTGCATAATATAAGATGATATGCATGCGCCCATTCATATGTTTAGATCATAGACGGTAGAAGGAGATTTTACTGTCTAGCCATGGAAGCCCACTTGATGATCGCCCTTTATTGTAACAGGACGTACCGGAAGTTATGTCCTCTCGCGCTCTTGACGCGCTTGACGCAGGGTTTCCACACAGTCGGACTCGGTGCTGTCTGTCCCTCTGTCAACAACACTGCAACCTGAGACGGGATAGCCTCCAGTCGGCTAGCTCACTAAACCAGCTAACTTAGTTCTTACGCTAGCAAAACATCAAACCAAGAGTTGTGATTTGGACATATTTAATTTGGCGGAGTGAGTTTTGCGCACTGACTTCGCGAGGAGCCGAGATGCCTTTCCCGTTTGGTGAGTTGACTCCACTTTGGATCAGGAACAGCAGCGAAAGACAGGTTCAGTGTTTCCATTTTGAGAGTTCAGCCTCTTCAGTAGTTAGCTTACAGGTGCTAGCAGCAAACTTTTGACTGATTTTTAAAACGGCAAGCGTGAGCTCAAGTTCGTCTACAACTCTTTGCTGGCTCGAAATGCCTCCTGTGCGTTCAACAGTTGGTCGCAGAGTTTGAGGTTTAACGCATCCCTGAAGTAGGCCACCTCGTCAGGATCAACTCCGTAACGTGCGCGAGTCAAGGTAGAGGAAGGCTCAGCTCAGCAGCAACTTGTTGCATAAATCTCTAATTCATCTTGGAGAAGGAAAAGGAAAAGGAAACAAACACTTGTAAACTATTAAAGCAGTGGCGACGACATTTTATTTTAGTTTTAGTTTTTTAAATATTGGTCACTTGTGATACACGAATATACAATATATTTATGTGATACTTCGCATATACATATCTAGTTTAGTGTTTTAGTCATTATATCTATAGTTACAGATGAATGGATGACTATATGATGCCTACGTTCTCCTCTGTCTCTCAACTTGGTTAACCATTACTTTAAGATTCTCCTCAGAAATACTATACTATACTTTTAACAGACTAGTTCAAGCAGTGTATTGTTAGTGTGTAAACTTCCTCAACTATAACTGGCCAAACCAGGTTACTGACGTGATAGTCAAAACACAGCATGACCTGTGTCCTATTTCTAAAGAAATATATATTGTGTTATGACTACTTTAATAACGTTTTTTGACACTCAATACAATGTCTCATAACTCGTCCCACTCGTTCACTTTTCACTGAATGTTTAGCATTCTTTGTGAACAGAGGCATTTCCAGTCATATTTGGTGTTCCACTGCTCCAATATCCCTCATAGAACTGTAGGAACTCAATAAATCAAAGTGTTTTGATAATCATTATCTGGACTATACAGACTCTAAAATAGAAAAAATTCAATTTTATATCAAGCAAGCAACAATACTAGATTGAAATGTAAAATATTATTTCTGATTTTCATCAAAAATACACTTTATTCTGAATTATTCTAGTAGCAATCTGTCATATTTCAACATGTATTTGGTTGATAATATATTTAAAGTCTCAATGTACAGGAGAATTAATTGTTTGACCAGTCAACTAATTGAAAGAAAAAAAATCGACCAGTCAATTACTGAAATAATCAATAGTTGCGTCTCTGTATCCTATGTTACTTCCTATTCTATTATCTTTATAATTTTTTGTAATAAGAGTGTCGTGGCTGCAGTTACGCCATTGCCTGGGCCGAATGCAAATATTAAGACAAGGATGAAAATGTATGGCCGTGTCACCGAGCTAATGATTTCCTTGTGAATTTATGTACTGCTCAAACGTATGGGCGTGACACTGTTTGCTTTGGTCTGTGTCAGTGCAAAGCATTTGTCGTAGATCCTGCAGAGATTTGTCCAACGCAGCTGTGGCCTTTTTTGACACGTGTATTACTATCTTTTGCTCTGCAGGTTTCTTCAGCCCCTCCACTTTCCTGATATGACACCGCTGATCGAACACACCAGAGATCAGAGCTCCTCCTCAGACGGCTAACAGGTAAAAAGTGCTGTTTGGTTTGCCAGCGTTTTCTTTTCCCTCCCAGAAAAACATGTGCAAGCCTGAACAACAGAATGTCTCGGCACATGTGGAAAGCATTATCAGATGTGAGGAGGAAGCTTCTTAAAGGGCCACAAACATTCACAGCTTTTACTTCAGTGCAAAAAAAGCTACAGGACACTGTGTAAAACGTGTATGAAGAGAAAATGTAATGATTTACCCTTTATCAGTGGATGTATCAGGATTAAAATTGTAATAATTGTGTCAAATGTCCAACTCATAGCTCTACTAAGAATGGAAGTAACCTTTCGTGAACTCGACCCATAAACACTACTACAAGTTCATCACAAAATGGGTTCCTTGACTAAAAGGGTTGTCATTTTCAAACTATTTATATTCAGTTTTTTATTTACAGTATTTAAAGTGTTCAGTTTTCCCTTATCACAGCATGTTAAATGGTTTTCCAGTAAACAAAGGACATAACACACATTTTTAAGTGACTCTTCTGGATTACAGTTGTCAATGGCTCTTTTGAGAGTTTCATGAAAAACCAAACAATCAGGCTCTCGGGAAGATCAGCCTCGTGCTGTCTTTCAAATGAGAAAGACACTACATGGTGGATCTGAAGTCGGCATACTTATTATTACAAACTAGATGTGGCTCTGCTCTCTTGAGCTGCTGCCTTATAACCATGTCGTTGTTGTAAATGACAACTAGTTCTCAGTTGATCTGCCTGGATAAATAACAGTTGAATAAATACAAAATAACTTGCTGGTGGTTTAGTGGCTTAAGGCGAAACACTTCTGTATGTGGTTGTTACCACCTCGCAGTGGTGGGTTTACTTCCTGTCCTCGACTGTTTCCATCTTCATGTCTTGTCAAATCAAGCCTTTGGGACAGCAAATCTTTTAAATAAAAACTAGGAAAACACTTCATACATCTACCTGTACAAAAGTTTGTCCTTAATAAATCACCCTCCTGTTAATCATAATGCCACTCCTTCTAACAAAGTCCATGGCATGAGCTACAGTAATAGTTTTTGTAATCAATCAATCTGCATTACTATATGGCTAATTTAAAGTTTTGTATTTTATTCTAGGTGGAGTTTACAAATGGCTGCTGAGGTGGAGGTCCAGTCTGGGGAGGTGGGGAGGTCAGGGGGGCGCCTGCACCTCAGTCCACTCATGGACTCCAATAACAAAAACCGCCTCGACATGTCGACCATGAACCAGTCCACTTTCATCAGTCCAGAACCGAGCAAACCAGTCCTGAGCCCAAAGCCACGTCTCACCCCAAAACCCTTCACCCTGGACCGAAATCCAACTATTAAACCAATACTTGCACCCAAACCACAACCAAAGCCTCGCCCAGAGTCCACTCGTACAACTGTGTACAAACCAGAGCTGCCTAATACCCCAAAACCTCAAATACCGCCCACCACTACCAAACCTGCTACATCCAATTCTGTGCGTCCCACTTCAACAACTTTCAAAATCTCCAAGTTAAATACTGGGCAAACTAACAAGCCTGTTGCTCAACCTTTTAAACCAGCGCCCCCCTTTACTGGAGAGCCCCCCTTTACTGGAGAGCCCCCCTTTACTAGAGATCCAAGTAAGCCAATTTCCCCAAAACCTTCCGATTTGACTTATTCAAGGAGCCTTAAAAGACCCCCATCTGCAGAGTGGTCCGGATCTACGAAAATGGAGGAGCGGGATTTGGCGTTGTCAAATAAAGTTGGGACGTCGATTACAAGGGCAAAATCAATGGGGCATCTTTTACAAATAGGGCAAGATGAAAAAGAGAAGACAAAATCTGAAGCCGCTGTGTCACTTAGAGCCCAGCCCAGAGGCATCAGGCAGAGGCCAGTATCAGCAATTTTCCCAACAAGTCCAACCAAACCTGTGTCACCAAATTCAGCTTTCCCAAGGACCGAGAGGAGACCTCTCTCAGCAGATCTCACGTCTAAATTTGAGTCTGTTGGTCTTTCCTTACATCGCAAAACCTCAAGAGAAAATGAAAATCCAGATGAAAGTTTGCAAAAGAAAGAGCAAGAGAAGAAAACAACACTTCTAAACACAAATGCTACAATAACTAAACATGACCAAGGCAAAGACAATGTTTTATCAAAAGACACTGAGGATACGCGTGTTCCAAGTATCAAATCAAGAATTAGCCTTCTACTTGATTCATCATCTCCTGTCTCACCTGTCACGGGACAAGCGCCGGAGACCCAAACACCACCTGCCCCTGAAGTTGAGCCTGCAGTAGGGGTCAAACAGCTCATTAAGCAGCTCACTGTGGACCAAACCACCCCAACTCAAAGCCCTGTGTTGAAGCCAGCCCTGAAGCCACGCCCCCTGCCCCTTGATCTGACCAAAAGGTAAGAGCTGATCTTCCTTTACTCGTCTCTTTGTCCCACGTGTCTTCGTCCAGGGGTCCCATTGTCATGCATGGCTTTTGTCTCGTGTGATGTATGTTCATTAGGTTTTCGCCTGATCCCGCGGATTCCCTCAATGACACTACAGATCGCCATGACGCCAGCAAAGCTCTCCAGAAGAGGGTAAGAGTGGACTGAGGGTCGGTGAAAACTAGTTTGCATAGGACAATAGAGCTATGTTTTAGGTTGTGTGTTTTCAAGTCCTGTTATGTGCCATGTCCAGTCTTTTGCCCTGTCCGTGTGACTCTTCTACAAAAGTTGTACGCTTGAACTCTACGTCGATAACATGCAATTATCTATTTGGGTGTGGCAGTATTGCTTTCAACTTGTACACAAGCAACAGTACCTTTTGGAATCAAACACATTATCACATTTTCTTATGGCACTTTACTGGCCTCGTCAAAACAATGTACTTACTGAAGATAATCCTTGTTACAAACACAGTGATATAGTTATATTTATCTTACTCAATAAACTAGACCTATCAAATCCCTTAATAAGAACTTACTACCCACAGACTCCTTTTGCTTATTAGTGTTCAGCAATATTTAGGTTTCACTTAACTTAAACGGTTGACGGAGAGCATGCAATTATTGACTTTCATGTAAGTTTATATTTATGGCAATGTGTGCGTATTATAGACTTGCCCATATAGGAAGTTGCAGACAAAAACAATCAAAACATGTTGACTGTTCCGTCTCTGTCTGGGAAAACCTATCCCAGAGGAAACGGAGCATTTCAGAAAAGAACAAGAACTATAGAGTAAATATTCCGTGACACTTGAGACAGTCGCCACATTGATTGTCCCATGTGGCCGCTGGTTATGAAACGGTGAGACCAAATGACTGGGAAAAGGTCAGCACTCAGAGGCTTTGATTACACCTCGGCACCACACCCACTCTTTTCTGAACAGTCAAGAATAAGAGAAGGCCATGTCACTACTGACAATTGAAATTATGAATGCTTTTCTGTGTCTGCTCGGGTTATTGTGTAGCACAAAAAATTAAATTAAATCCACGTTCAATTACCTTCTAAATAATATTTTTCCTCTTCTAAAATTCAACTCAACAGTGCAAAATCATTTCTTCTATAAAGTACATAGTTTCAGAATTAAGTTGTGTTTCATTTCTTTGTATTGTAAGGTGTTGGGATAAAAGACAGTTGCACAAATACCAGAAGAAGAAGCAGCTCATCTGAGATTTATGCTCCTGGACAAACTTCGGGGTTCAGATTTTAAGCTAAAAGTCAAAATGGAATGTGCAACAGTTTGATGTCCTGTGGTGTGACGGCTGTATTTCCCCCCAAAAAATACAATTCTAATAATATCCTTTTAGGATGGGTCAAGTCCATAATTATTAAACTAACACTAAAGACATATTGGGTCATTTATTTTAACAAAATTACATGACAAATTAATGTTGAATGTGCTACAGTGTGACCGGTGATGTCATACCATAGGAAAATGTTAAAACCTCTCAAATTAAAAGAATTGCACACAAAATGATGTAATGCCTTCCTTACCTTTTTGTTATTGAACTGATTTGTTTTATTTTTATATTTCGCTACAAGGACAGAAAAACTCATTACACCCCCACATATATTTGCCAAAGTTGCATTTTAAAATCATACAAATTACAAATATTATGATCAGCATAGTTTGAATCACTGATTACTTTGTTTTTATAAATACACTTTATTCATACACTTTTGAAATGTACACTTTTGCAGTAATACATTTACTATTTATTTAGTACTTTGGCTTTATTGAAGAACTTCTGTATTCATTCTTGTCTATTTAGGTGGAAGATCCGACCAGGACGCCTAGTGATGAAAAGACATTTGTGGATTTAAGAGACTTCCAGGATCCGATGAAAACACCTGCGTCTGAGGGTTCTGACCTGATTTTGTCCCCCAAGGAAAGTGAAGCCCTGACAGTTCGAGCCTCTGTGTTTGAAAACGTTATTGAAAAGCACAATGTTTTGGTGGTGGATGAAAAAAAGAAGGCCAAAACGATACTTGAAAAGGATGAGGAGGGGAAATTGGTCACTGCCACCTACAAGGAGCCGGTTTCCCCGTCGGGACCGGTTCGCATAGTGCACGCCTTTGACACCGTCCCAGCTGCAGAGGGGAGCACGGCGATCAGTGAAAACATCCCGTCCGCCCATTGGGAGGACAAAGCCATGACACTACGTTCAAGACGCCCAGAAGGGACAAAAACCACACCAGACAAACCGAGTTCAGAAGCGACTTCAACTGCCCCGAGGTATCTACGAGTGGGGGCTTTGCCAAAATGGGCCCTGGATGAGGACATTGATATGGAGACAGGAATGCCAAAAGATAAACCAAAAGATTTTGAGGCAGAGGATGCTTCTGCTGCCGCTGCTAAACGTTTGAAGACGCAGCAAACGGAGGAACAAGCAAAACCGAGAGCGACCTACTTTGCCTTGACTGGACAAATGCAGGAAACGGTCACAGCCCCTACAGACACTGCCGATAAAATATGCCTTTTTCTGACCCTTCTGCTCAGTGGAGCTCTCAAGGGAAAGTTTTACCATTTAAAAGGAATCCGTCTTTAGATAAAGCCTTTGATAATGCGTCAGAAAGCAATGAAGACGACATTACCAGTAAATCAATCATAGAGACTAAAAGGGAGAAGCAAAAACAACTTGAAATGGAACGGCAGACAGAGTTGGAATATTCCAGATTGAAGGAGAGGGATATGCAGCGTGAATATGAAAGGCAGCGTCAGAAAGCGTTTGAGAAAGAGAAGCAGGAATTTGAAGAAAAACAACGTGCTCTCGAAATCCATAAACAGTTTGAGTTAGAAAGACAAAAGCATCTCGAATTTGAAAAGCAACGGCAACTTGAGCTCAAGCGACGGAGACAACTGGATATGGAAAGGCAGAAACAATTGGAAGTTGACAGGCAAAGGCATGATGAATTGGAAGGGCAGAAGCAGATTGAAATTGAAAGGCAAAGGCAGGCCGAGCTCGAGAAATTAAGGCAAAATGAGTTGGAAAGGCAACGGCAGATAGAGCTGGAAAAGCAAAGACAACTTGAGCTAATAAAGCAAAAACAGGAACTGGAAAGGCAGAAACAACTGGAATTGGAGACTCAGCGGCAGATGGAGAGTCAGAGGCAAAGACAGTTAGAAGCTGAAAAGCAAAGACAGATGGAGCTCGAAAGACAAATGCAACAAGAGCTGGAGCGGCAAAGGCAATTGGAGCTGGACAGACAGCGTCAAAAAGAACTTGAGAGTCAGAAAAAAATTGAACTAGAAAAGCAGCGGCAGAGAGAGCTTGAAAGGCAGAAACAGATCGAAGCAGAACAACACAAGCAAAAAGAGATCGAAAGGCAGAGGCAAATTGAACTTGAAATGCAACGGCAAATTGAGCTAGAGAGACAAAAACTGCAGGAGATAGAAAGGGAAAAACAAATGGAGCTGGAGAAAGAGAGACAGCGGCAGTTAGACAAGGAAAGACATGAGCTGGAGATGCAAAGGCAGCTGGAGGAGGAACGGCGTCAGAACGAGTTGGACAGAGAGCGAAAACTCATGGAGAAACAAAAGGAGAGGCAGAGGCTGCAGGCTGAAGCAGAGGAGCAAGAGAGGAGACACCAACTCGAGCTTCAGAAGCAGAGAGAGAGGCAACAGGTGCTGGAGCTGGAGAAGCGGAGGCTTAGAGAGAAAAAGGAACAGGAACAAGCAGAAAAGCTCAGGCAAATGGCTCTAGAGCATGAGATGCTGAGGCTGAGAGAGGTGGAGAAAGAAAGGGAGAGACAAAAGGAGCTGGAAAGAGAGATGGAAAGAGAGATGGAAAAAGAGATGGAAAGAGAGAAGCAGCATGAACAAGAGCTGCAACGACAAAGGGAGTTGGAGAAACAGAGGCAAAAACAACTGGATATGGAGAGGCAGGAGCTAGAGAAGCAGAAGATCAGACAACAGGAGCAGGAGAAAGAGCGGCAGAGGAGGGAGGAGCTGGAGAGGATTAAGGAGCTGGAGAGGAGACAGCTGCAGGAGTTTGAGAAGCAGAAACGGGCAGGAAGGCAGCAGATTGCAGAGCAGGAGAAACACAGACTCAAGGAGAGGGAGGAGGCGGAGAGGATGAGGCAGGTCGCCAAACAACAGGAGGCTGAAAGACTGCGCCTCAAAGAGAAACAGAAGAAAGAGGAGCAGGAGCGCATCAGGCTGGAGTCGTCAGCTCTCAGACCCAAAGTTCTGGATCTAGACTCTGTTCTGAGAAATAAGCCGTTAAAAGGCTCTCTTCGCGGTGACCCGTCCACACGATGGATAGAGCCGTCTCCCAAATCTGAACAGAACCTCAGATCAGGCATCCTGGACATCAACTCTTTAACTACTCCGAGTCAACCCTCCCCCACCAGAGACTTGTTCCCTGTGGTTGGTATTCAGGAAGTAAACCCACGAGTACCGATGTCACAACAAAACACAGGTGCCTTACAAAGTCCAGTTTGGACCACATCTCCTCAAAATCCATGGGAACTGCAATCTGTAGAGATGTCTGTGGACAAACCAGAACAACCCAAAAAACATTTGGGCAAAACCAGCCTAGAGCAGCTGTTGCTGAGGCAGGAGGAGCGCCGCCAGGCCCCTCAGAGGCGCTGGTCCGCTTTAGTAGTGGATGACCCGTTTCAGATGGGACTGTTCTCTGGACCTGAGACCAAACCTGCTGAACCTACTGCTGCACTCTCCAGCAGCTCTCCCTCTGAGCAGGTCTGGCTCCCCAGAGACACACCCACAGGGAAAAGCAGGGCTGAGGGCCCAAGCCAGAGGAAGACCCAGGGCTCTACGGTCAGTTGCAATTATATTAAAATTCATAAAACACATGCATATTAATATCAAAATACTATGGTACATCAATGCACTGAGATGTCTGTAACAAGCATTTTTTTAATCATATGAGTGTTTTAAATTACTTTCCCGTTGTTAGGAGCTGAACAGGATCCGATCCCGCAGCATGTCGAGGCGTTCGGCCCCTTCGAGCAGCGCGGTGGAGAGCAGTTTGTCCAGGATGAGGAGCCGCAGTGCCCACAGAGACCAGGACCGAGATGGTTTGGTAAGCCTCACACATTTTGTTCTTTGATTTTGTCCAGTGTTCTGTTGAATAGCACACAGGGAGAGTTCAATCTGAGGAGTCTGGTGCTTGAAGGTCAGATGGCGGGACGTAGAGGAATGTAGTAGGCCTGACAGGTGACTGCTCTGCTGCGCTCTCATAGAATATGGTGATGACTAATGCTGAAAGACCGGCCTCGCCACGTCTCCTCCGCCCACTGTGTGCTCGGGTACAGGGAAGTGCCACACTCTATTCAGGGCCAGTAAATCAGGATTGGACAGTTCAAATGGTTAATAAGTAGCTGGTGTATTGAGCACATTTACCACTGATCTGTCAGAGGGCTCAAGGGAAAGTACTGAAGTGACAATGTGAATGACCTGTAATTACAAGGTTAGCAGTCTTTTTGTTGGACTGTTTGTCATTTTCTCCAAATTGCTTTCTTGATTCTCTTATATTTGCTCATGGTTTGAACTAGTCCATGTATAGAACAAGACTGCTTGTTTATCCCCATGAACTCAGTTTGGAGTCTGATAATTATGGCAGTGTTCAGTCATTGAGTTCAAAGCTCTAGCACCATCTAGTGGCAATATTCTGGCAGTCAGATGTCAGGGCTCTCTCTGACCACCAGAGCTTCTGTCAATGGGGACTGTGTTGTTCAAAAGTCCAGAGCATCTTTTGGGCAGTCCAGTTTCTCCTCCAATGGACCCAGTCTGTGGAAGTACTGACCTAAAACTGCAAACTGAGCCGACAGTAACAAACGTCGGAAACTGTGGCTGAAATTAGGGCAGTACATGATCATTCTGAGTGAAAATGCAGGCGCTTTTTGTTACTTACCAAGTTTAAAAATATTTTTGTTTGGAATTGTTCTAAAAACCTCCCATGGACAGGTATTTAAAATTAGCATTAGCTATGTGCTATGTCCATTTCAAATAAATAAATAATTTAATTGATTCCATTTAAATCCACTGCTAATTAGGGATGTCACAATCAAAAAAATTGTGTGGAAAAAACACGATTGAATGATTATTCACAATTACTGGGGTCATGTCCAAACAACGGTATACTTTTCTTTCATTCCCGTTGTCTAACATGTTACAATTCCTCAAATTTGAAATTTTATGAAATGTAACTTTCTGAATGACAAAATTAACTTATTGTTTAAAAAAAAAAGAAGTTGTGAGTATAATTTTTTTTTTTTTACGAGTATATTGTGACCTAGTAATGACAATTAGCGATTAACCTAATAACCTTGACATCCCTACTGCTAATGCAATCAGACACCATTTTTATTTACGTTATTAGATTCATCGCTTTCCCCACCTGATATCACATTTATTAACAACATTTTGTCAAGATGGACAAAATTGCAAGGAATCGTTAGTTGCAGTATGACATGATTTAGTTCTCACACACAGTTCCTGGCACAAACCCATAGTGACACTTGAATGAGACAATAATGGAGTCGAGGTGAGCTCATTTTAGTTGAACTGGAGGGGAATGAGCCTGTGTCGGGCCAGAGCAGAGAAGATGGGCACAGTGCTCGGAGGTCTCTTTTACGTATGGTCCAGCTGCTTGACTCTGAGGTGCTTATGGGTAAGAGCTTTTCTACTATTATTACTTAAATTGCAGATTCAGTTTATTGTGCCGTAGCTTTTTTCTCATTGTAGGATGGTATAGATTTAGTGCCCTGCTTTGGGTCATGCGGCTTTCTAAACGATGACGTCAGCAGATGGAGGGAAGGGACCGGCTCTGACTCACTTTCCGTTCGGTGATGCTGCGCGTTGTGTTCAAGGGAAATTAGGGACATTACCAGCAATTATTATAACTGCTGTGAGTCGTGATCGGGAACTAAATTGAAAGGAGTTGACATATGATTTAAAAGGAGACATATGTGACTTATGATTTAAAAGGAGTATTATTTAAATCATATGTCACAGTCGTAAAAGGGAAGTCAGGTTAAATCTTGAGGCTTTTCACTTCTGCTCTAGAGAGATGATTTGCTGAGCATGTTTTCTTTTCATTGATTCAAGTTTGAGGAAGCGGTAGAATAATATTGTATATTATGAATTTAAAATGGCTTACAGTAACAGTGCCACACGCTTTACAGTAACATTCTGAAAACACAAACAAAACCTCTGGCATCCTTTCTGTCTCAGCCTGTTTAGTAAGAGAGTTAATGTGACAAACAAACCACTAATTTTCTTTATACATTTTTGTAATCTGTCAACCTTTTTAATTTCTAGAGGACATTTTTATATCGTATTTAAGTTTTCAGTAAACCAAATCTGACCTAAAATTTTGCATGATTTTTTTAGACTTAATAATACTTAAATAAATCAGGCTTCGATGACAACAAATCCTTATGTATGCTCCATCAAAATCTTGTTATGTACAAGTTTTTTGTGTAGGTTATACGTTAAGCAGTGATCTTTATGTAAAAATGCATTTTAAGAAAATGACCTTTGAAGTTACAATGCCCCATTTAACTCTATGGAAGTGAGTGGATTACGTGAAATAATTAAACAAATTTAGGAGCAGATTGGACAATTTTGTTGTTTCCACGTGAAAGCACATATGTTGAGAGAACAAACTGAACAAACAACAAAAATAGTTTTGCCTGTCTTGCTTTAAGCAAACAGAGCATTTCTCATAATTTACCTCCATAGTTTTATATTTTGTTTAACATCTATAATCTTATTCATTTTCAATATGTCTTTTCTTTGGTTCAAATTGTGAATTGCAGGCTTCCATAACGTCCCATAATGATTTCAGGTGCGGTCGTTGTTGGTTTTGTATTAAATCAAACGTCAATTGACATGCAGTGGTTTTGTTATTTTGGCTAGACGACGTCACAAAACTGGTTGTTGCACACATTTGTAAATAATCCACTCCTGTATGTTACAAGTGCTTTGTTTTGCTATTCACTCTATTAATATGACCTTACACAATCGCATCGTAACTTTTTATTTACCTCTTGTTTGTCACACCCGTCAACAAGCTGCTTATTTTGACTCAAGTTGTTCATGTTCTTTCTTTGCCTGTCTTGTTCAACAGTATGGCATCAAACTTATTTATCTGACAGTTTCATCCATTACAAATGTTTTTATTGCGGAAAAACAGTGAGCGGGGTCGCCTCTCCATAGATCTGACTTGCAAATTGGTCTGGTGGTGCCAGCTGCTTGTCTCCATGGTTGCAAACAAGTTTAACATAAAAGTAGTAGTAAACTGCGCATTTATTTGTAAAAATGCAGAGAAAACTCATGATTTATTCTCAAGACTTCAGCTATCTCACTCCATGCCTTCTCTTTTCTGATGAGTCCAAATAAATTCTTCTAATCCCAGTCAAATAGTGAGTCGACTTTAATGATGGCGTCAACTAAGACACCACTGACCGATGAATCTAAACTAAAGTAAACAATTAAAGGCTTACAGCCCTGATAATGGGGTTGAACCAGGCCTAAACCCGGATCGCACCAGGACAAACTACTCTGCTTCTCACTATACCAACAATCAGGAGCTTATTTTGGGTTATAGTAGTTGTCGGTCGCTCTCCTCTTGTCTGCCACTGAAACAAGCTGGAGGGACAAGGCACTGCAGCCCATATATCACACTCCCTCCCTCCCCTCTGCTCGCTGCCTGTTCACTGGATAAGGGACCTCCCATTCTCTCCCCTCTCTCACTTCACGCCACACTCCCTCCCTCCCTCCCTCTCACCCGCTCGCT
The DNA here is from genome assembly GCA_015082035.1 of Chaenogobius annularis. Classification (NCBI taxonomy): domain Eukaryota; kingdom Metazoa; phylum Chordata; class Actinopteri; order Gobiiformes; family Gobiidae; genus Chaenogobius; species Chaenogobius annularis. The sequence goes on from BJKM01000010.1 coordinate 4,465,068, forward strand.
CGCTCTCTCGCTCTCTCTCTCCACCCTGTTTCTCCTTGACAGCGGTGAGTCCTGTAGCAGCATTGGCAGTGGTGACGCATTTTCTGCTACCTGCCCGTACCTGCAAGAGGGGGCAGGCACCACATTTTTGTCCCACCGCTTGCCTCGTTGCTTTTTTCTTCTTCTTTGGAGCGGACATGATTTATTTTTCATGACTTCTCCTCTGGCTGGCTGCTTCCTGGTGGAATACAGATGACTACAATAACCCCTGGAGCACTTCACTGCCAGGAAGTATCGTACAAGATTCATTTTTCACCTTTGAACTGGCAATTGGATTGGCGAGCATGTCCTGGCCGCATCAGTGAGGGCGCGGAAACGGCAGCGTGAGCTCTTGAATCAGTCAGGCTGAAAGAATAGAGTTGACGCATGTGTGTAAATTAGGCAAGTAAAAGTTTGTGGGTTATTTGAGGATGTGATAGCTGTCAGGTCCGTCATTTGCGTTTGCAGTGGTGCCTGCGGGTCGACTCGACATGAAAGCTGGGTAACTTGAATGCAGAAGGTGCCGAGTTGGGACTGCAACCTCGGATAACCTTTGGATGCTTTCTGGATTTGGTGTGGCTGGCATATCATAGTTGGCAATTCCTCTCGAAATAGACAGGAGAAAGCTTTACAATTTGCTTAAGACCAACAACTGAGATGAGTTGAGGGGTTGAATGTGACCAGCGCCTTATCCAGCCACAGTAAGAACTCTAAATTAACATCTGCATTGCTGTAAACGTCAACAACTACTGTCATCCCTGCGTCGGACTCCCTCTAGTTTGGCTTTCTGTTACAAAACACTGGTGCAGCATTGCCCTTGCACCAAATAATACTATCGTTATAAATTTCACTGTAATGTCATTGTTTGGGTTGGAAAACCTACTCAGAACGGACCCTTAATTGTCATAGCACTTGTGATGGAGTATTTGGGGGACAAGATCACGGTCGCCCAGTCCCAGATGACTGGATGGGTTGGGAACGTCCGTCGCTCGCTCCACGGGGCGCTCGGTTTTCTAAGGACGGGCCAAGGAGAAGACGGGACGGGGGACTTTAAAAGGACCAACTCGCTACGGTCTCTGGCCTCGCGCAGCAGAGAGTCCATCCGGAGGTTTTCGCTGCGCAGCCAACAACGGCTCTCGCTACGGAGACGCACGGCTCCCAACACCCCCACTTCTGTAAGATGCACCGCACGCATGTTTGTTGTAGGAAAAGCTATTGTTGTTTACATATAATATTCCTTACTAAATAGGGACCAAACCATTCATAATTAAAAGTAGCTTAGAGTGTGTACCTGCATATCAAAACAATTGATGGGTAAATATTAAATGCTGCCTCAAAAATTGACGTGAAAGTTTATCTAATGTGTCCCAGGCGTGGATAAATGTATGAATTATATGGGTAAAACCAAATCGATAGCATGCAGTGATTAGCCTATCTTGCTGCTAGACGGCAAAAGGATGGGAAAATGAAAGCAAGTTCCAACCAAATGACTCTGCAGCATTCACTGGAGGTCTGAAATGTCACCCTGTTAGCAGCTGCAGTCTCACAAGTCATTTGGACCCAAGCCAGAGAGTTCAACATTTTAGGAACCTATCCATCTGTCTCGTTATGTCCGTCTTAGCTTTTATGTCAGCAGCCTCTTGTCCATTTGGCGTCTTGTAGACATTTCCAAACGTTTTCTGTTGTTGCCAAATTTGGATAGCAGTTTTGGTTAATCTTTTGTAATGCCAGTTCTTAAGCTCTCTCTGTGTTGTACGTCCATGTACGGCGCTGGACACTGCACGATGGTAGTCATTCCTATCTTTAGGTTACGCCTGTTTGCTCCTGAGTCAGAGCAGCTAAAGATACATTTGTTTTGATGGTGATCGTGTGGCTCTCAGGTGTAACATGTCTCAATTAAAAGTTTAGAAGATTAGTAAAAATGCATGCACTTGCAGATTTTTTTTTAGATTAGGTTGATTAACCGGCAATGGTGTCTTAGTCGAAAAAAAAAAATTATTAGTCAGATTTATATGGACCGCAACAGAAAGGAGAAAGCCCAAAGAGAGTTTTCTGGAGTTTTTGGAGTGACAAAACAGTTTAATCTTCCTTTTCACTCATGAAAATGAAGCATGAAGATGCTGTTTACCAATACTTATCTGTATATTCAGTTGTTCTATGTGGAGCAAATTAAAGACATGATGGGACTAGTGTTGTGTCATAACTTCTTAAACTTTGTGGAGATGACAGAGACGGACAGATTCATGGCCCTTTTAAATTCTCACATGCCATTTGTGTCATATCAGTTGTTTAAATAAATGTATATATATAAACCACCAACTGTCCGTGTTAACCAAGCCCTAAAACCACTTGCTGGAAAAAGGCCAGTTGTAGCAGTAAATTTAATTACGCCACTTTTGAAATAAGGGAGGGCACAAAATTATTTATAACCTTTTAAATAATTTAAAAAGAGAAGTTGTTCTTAATCTGAGTGGAAAGTGGACAAACACATGTTAAGAAAATTCTAAAGGAGAAGTTGAACCTTTATGGAAAAGTTGTTACACTTACTGATTTGTGTTTAACTTGAAAATAATCCTTTTAAGTCGATGAAACCAGCACATCATAACACATAAGTCTTAAGCCAAGTCAGGTTTTACATTCTCCTCTGGGTTTACTTTGCATTAAACTTATGACCCTTTTCTCTTGTATATTTTATAACTACTAAAACCAAAGCACGCTTTACCCCAAGCCCATCTTAGACCAGAGTGGCTTGTGTCCATTTGTTGACATGAGAGGCTGGCTGTTGTAGGATATATCTCCAGGATATGGTTATTGATTGGTGCTGAGTGCACACAGAGCAGACTTTCCCACTCCACCCAAAGCACAAATCTGAAAGCACTTGGTGATTAAACATTGTAGTTTACTGTGAGGTGTTTACACGGCACTGCTCCCTCTGCCGTGAGGAATTATATAAGGCCAAAGCCAGTAAAATACAGGCATTTAAAAAAGAGTCGCTAAAAGTTTGCATTGAATTACTAAAACTGCTTTGATTTGTTGTCACTTTTAATCTGGTCCTGGAACAAAAAATGCCAAATGCAAACATTCGGATGTGTTAAATTACCGTACTCAATGAACGTTTTCTGTGCTGTCTCACGTGGGAGATGTGAGGCACAAAAGTTGATTGAGTACGTTATCTGTATTTAAAACTATTTAAAATGACAAAAAAAAAAAAAATGAACAGAAACCAGGTCTAATTTTATTTTAAGGTCCTTTCTCGTTTTGTGCGACACCTGAACCTCAGCCAAGACACTCACAGGCACATTTGAACATATTCCTAATGCATTGTTAAAAAAATCATCTCGATAACATTTTATAGACGATACTTTTAAGTATCGACATACATTTTTGTCAATGTCACACACCTCTAATTATAAGCAGTGCTGTTGGTTCTTGTTGGAGCCGGTGTTTAGGGGTTTTAAACGTAGCTTGTAATGTGTGTAGCACTGAAATGTAATCCAAACTCCCTTTTGTTCTGGTCATAAATTGACTGTAATAATCAAAGCGATAAATTTATGTACTGTATGTTTCTGTCAGGTGTTTTAAAACAATTCTGTTCCATTGGAGCATGTTGTTTGTCAAGTGAGAACTCAAAAACAGCATTATAGTAAACTTCAACATTATCACTTCACTTTTAATAGCTTTTAATAGCGCTGCCCTTTCCTGTTTGCCTTGTAGCCGCGCAGTTACACAGTGAATCACTTTACAATTTGTCACTGAGGTGTGGAGCGGTGTTGGAGCCTGTCTGTGGTAATGCAGGCTGCTCAGATGAGTTTATCGGCTGAAGTTTCCAAGGCCCTGTCCCTACCCCTTTCCTCCAAAGATTGTCATTCAGCACGGTTCAGTGATTAGACTCTCGCCTTCATCCCTCCATTCATCCGCTCTTTGTTCGTCCCTTTACCCGAACGCACCCTTCCTGTGCACGTCTGGTGCTGGATAATGTTATTAAGGAAAAGTCTCTGTCCCTAATACAGCTGTTAATCACGGTTACTGATCCCAGCAGGCCTTAGTCATGCCCCTTGTTTTGTGTTTGTGACATTGCTATTACAAGTCCGAAAGTCATATCGCAAATGTTTTATTAGTCACATTTAATAGTGCTGTGTAAAGGTGAGCAATATACAACTATTTAGATAATATCGCAAATGTTGCTTTTAACATATGCATATCATTTTTACTCGAAGTAAAAACTGCTACAAAAAGTACTGTTTAAAAAAGTTAATTTTCTAACGGTTTAAAATGTTATTTCTGTACTTCTGTTATTAATTCAATAAACATTTCACATTTGTGTAATAGTTAAACCTCAACTAATTTGTTCAAAGACCTGTTTTAACACAGTTCAGTTGGATTTACATAATATTGTCTGAATATCGTTATCGGGATATTCACCAAAAAATATTGACGAATTAACGTTTATTGATCTCACCCACCGCTTCCGCTGAATAACCTTTACTGGGATCAGGTGTGGAAAAAATACTGAATTTAACATTTGTAGCTACATTGTTTAACTGTTATATGAGTAATCACATTAGCTGAACATGGGATTTTGGCATGTTTCGTTATGACCGCAAAGATCACCTATCACTAGTAACACTACACATTCACAAATATAAGGTCAGTGAAGCATATTTCCTTGGAGAACACAACAAAAAGCTCAGCGCCTTTGCAGAGGTCTCTTCTTGAAAGTTGTAATACCATTTATACATGCGTAGACTTTTTGCTCACATCACTGCAGAATAATGTTTCAAGCTTACTAATAAGCCTCTGCAAGCCCTGTGAAATTACTTCTGGTGAACTTTGGAAGTCAGTGCTGTAAGCTTTTGTACAATGGTAGCTGGCTGTAACATGTTGGAGCAAATGTTCCTCTTTATGCGGATCAGGTGGGTGTGTTTCGGTTGACTAATGCGTACTTGCACAGGAATTTTTATTGTACAATTTTTGACAAGACCGCTACTATATTATTTATTGTGTTTTTAGTGATGGCGGAAACACGACTGCTTGTTACATGCGATTTTGACAATAGGTAAATGTTTGTGCAGGAGAGAGGACCAAAATAAGACAAAACAATGCATTAAACTGGTGTTATGTAACTGATCAACAGCTGGTATTCCTCAAAGAGCTTTGCTTTAAGTAGCTTTAATGTGTTATTTTAGTGTAGTACGTGTACATAACATGCTCTTTGGAAAGTCCCAGCACCACCGTTTTCGGAACAAGATTGTGTACTGAACTCCTTTTTATTCAGCAATAAACACGGAAGATGTGACGTGTTCTCATCAGTAAACAGGTTTTAGCCCTCTAAAGTATGACGGGGGAACTGCTGTTGAATATTCAAGACTCAAAGATGGAGTGAGGTGTTTGTTTTTGAAAGCAAACTAATGTGAGAGATTGCAGAGATGGACCTGGCTTTTGCATCAGGACAGAGCTGTTTGATGATCTTGCATGGCTCTATCTGGGTATGGCAGATCACTTTGCTGGTTCTGAGGAGATCGTTGGGTGGCACAGATGTTTTGAAGAGACAGCGATTAAAAGGCATTTTAAAAGACATTTGATTTCTCTTGTTTATTCATTAAGCGTTTTCTCATTTAGTGTATTTCTTGCAGCTCAATTATTTTTCAATAATACAACAACCCTTTTGGCTCCAATCCTCAATGCCATTCTCATTGCTCAGTTTCCTGCCAGGAGAAGGTTTTTCCCTGATAAATGACATCCTGTCCTTCTGTTTAGCCACTTCTCTAAACTAGAGTTACCTTAATCTCATGCTCCTCCTTTATCTGAAGGCTGGTGCCAGCTCATTGTGTAGTGAATGTGAGAACAAGAGGCAGGAGGAGGACAAAGTGTACAGAACTAGAGCTTTGACTTGCATAGATAGAGGTAATGGTTGTCTACAGATTGGCTCTGTCCCTAATAATGCCTCAAGCAAAACACACCACAAAGTCAGTTGAGGAATTTGCATTATCCACCAAATTATAAATAAGCCAGGTGGTTTTGGCAACTTAAAACTTATCAAGATGGCTTTACAGCAAGGCAAGTTTATTTGTAAAGCATAATTCCTACGCAAAGTAATTTGGTGTGTTTTACTTAACAGGAAAAGATGTAAAGAATCACAAAACGGATTAAAAAAACCAAAAAAACATGAACGTTCTAAAATGTACGTCAAAGGAGAAAAAGAAGAGTGCAGATCAAATCCTTTCAGTCACATGCACAGCTAAACAAAATAGATTTAATTTTAGCCGCATAAAACTGAAATGCAGATTCCCCATGTTTAGTCCAGACTCTGGACACCAGCAGGAGGCCGGTCCAAGTGTTTAGTCCTGACTTTGGGCACCAGCAAGAGCCGTTCCATGTTTAGTCCTGACTCTGGACACCAGCAGGAGGCCGGTCCAAGTGTTTAGTCTGAGATGTACTTTGGTGCTAGGCCATGGAGAGACTGAGCCTGAAGCCAGTGCAGAGACCTGAGCACAGGACTAATGTGATAATACAGTAATACTATGAAAGATTTGTATCCAGAAGCAGAATCAATTTAAAATGTCGACATTTTATTTGGTATAGCAATAGCATGTAGGCTAGAGGAATACACTTTACATAAATAAGATAAGATCTATTCTACATTTAGACTGGTCTGTTTAATGTAAAAGTCGCACAACCATCACAACTCCTACACTTTTAGTTGCTTATGAGACTATCAAATCTGGGTAATATTTAAATAATTTGTTTTATGTATTCTAATCTTACGTGTCACTTGTGGAAGGGGCTACGACTATATCCAGGGTGATCAGAATAAGCCAGGTGGATCACATTTCTCTGTCCACGCCTTGAGGCAGACACTCGGAGGACAGAAGGAGTCTCTTCAGTGTCTTCTCTCGTATGTAGGCCAGGGTTATCAGTTCATGCTTGGGCCTGCCTGTGTGAGCTGAGTGTGGTTTTGAGACAGTATGTCCTCTGTAACCAGCCTCATTAAAACTGACATGGTTCAGTTCACAGCCCTGTTTGTCCCAGCTATTGTCCTTTTATACACTACTACTTTGATTGATTTCATTCAGTTTTCACCATTTTTAGCTGGTTGTGATTACAATCAGAGAAAGTTAATCAGTCGTCAACTTTTACATGGAAATATATGGAAATATAAAACTGCAACTCCTTTGTCCTAAAATGGGTCAAACCAATCCTATTGCCTGATAAATGTATATGGGAGGAAGGGCATCTGGTGTAAAAATGACCATAATTTTAATAGAATAAATTGAAAACCAATTAATCGATCTTTATTTCAGACTCAAGGGATATATAGAGCAATTAAAACACGCTCAGAAAACATACATGCTGAGCAAACTTCTGTTAAAAAAAATAAATAAAGCAAATCAAACATTATAAACACTCACCGTTAAGAAATTTCAAGCACCAGACATGAACATGGCATGGACAATAACCGCTTCACCATTTCTTTCTTTAAATGTGTGATTTGGTCATATTTTAGTTGTGCCATGGAATATTTACAACCACAAAAGTTGACTCTAATAAGTTTGAGAAGCGCTGCACAGTTCCTCCAGTGCCTCCAGAGTTCAGCGGTGTGTCTGACCCTGCTCCAGCGTTAGTAAAACATTTAGCGTTTCATTTTTTGAGAGTCCACAAGGCGCTTCATCAGTAGTAGTTGTTGTAGTAGTAGTAGTATTGGTTTAATCTGTAGGTGTAGTGGTTTTTTATGTTATTTTATAGCTTAACAAAGATGTACAAAACAACATTACCAGAGACTTGACTGATGTGTTTAGGATGAAGTAAAGACATAATCATAATCATCATAATAATAAGACAGACATCATCCATCATTGTACCATGTGTAACCAGCAGCTTCTTGAGTTTACTTTTCCTGTACCACAAGTGTAGAGGGATGTGTTTTAGGCTTAGAGGAGGAAAACTCACATCCATACAAACGTGTAATGGATTTATCTCATTGTCGTCTCTGATCATTTCTCCAGGTTCAGCAAAAACAAAACACAAGTACAGAAGATGAGTCCAAGGACGCAGAAACTCCAGTCCACGAGACGGACAGTCAGTACGGGACCTGGGAGACTGGACTGCGCTCTGAAGACAGGTAAGCTGGACCGCTCTTTATAATCACTGTTTATCACACAGGTCACACTTTGATTATTGGCATTGTGGCCTCTAGTGGTTTAAAGTGGTATCTCACTATTCCACAGAAAGATAACTGACTTTTTTATTTTTTATATCCAAAGCGTTAACTCATGCCTTTAATCAAGGACAGTGTGATTAATCTGCATCAATTCATAATTAATGCGTTCATTTACCGTCGAGATTCTGTGTTGAATACTGCATGCTCTGTGAGGAAAATTAAGCTAAATGTGAGCGCTAAAATGAGTAAAACGAGCTAAATATTCCACCAAACTACTATAGAAAACTGGCCAATCCCAGCAGCTTGAATCTGTCACAATAAATTACACCCGCAGGTGGCAATGAAGGGCCTTGAAGCCCTCTAACGCTGTTGTTTGGTCATGTACATTTTCCTGAAAAGTAGACTTAAATTATGGGCACTTTTCTTTTTTATTTGTGAAATAATTAAATGCTAAAAAGAACATTTGCAAAAAACCAAATCAAATTACCTCTCCAATTTAAGTTTTACATTTGAGTTAGTTTAAAGAATTTGTGATTGGTTGTGATTAATTATATTTCAAAACTGCGATAAAGCTGAAATAAATACAAACAGATGACAAATGTCTCCGATTTACTGCCATTGTTTGTGCTGTAGTCATTGACCTCTGTATTAATCTGTTATTTTAGTGTTAATTACACAATTTAATGACTCATACTAAGAAGCTACAACCAGCAGCAGTTTGTGATATTCTAAATCCTAACCATTATTCGTTTTCTAATCCCTAACCATTAATATTGTATCCACCAATGCAAAAACGAGTACAACCCTGCAGTATTTATTACATGTATGACTCAAGTTATCTTCACTAGTAATTTGTTCCAGTAAAATTAAAGCGTTCAGTTTGTGCTGCGACCTGCTTTGGCCCAGTCCAGTCACGGTGACAGAGCGCGCAGGCTTTTCCCTTGTGTCACCGACCTAAATGACACCTTTAGCCGCGCGTTACAAAATGGAAAGGTACAAGCCGGTAACTGTTTGGTGTCACTGTGGTTACTACAATAACAGCGCAACCTTTATTTTGGCACAGCCTGACGCCAGCCACTCCGAGCTCTGAAAGCAACCTCAGCCCTTCACCCACAAAGCCACAGACTCCTCCTCACCTGGAGAGCGACGCTACCGACGGTGTGCCGGCATCCCCCGAGCTGCTGCCTTTCCCCGATGTAAGTGGACGTTTACGTGAACTCTGGACACGCTAATGGTGTTTCAATGCACATTTAAGACAGAGTACATTTTTTACATGGATGCAGCACGATGAATTTGTTGTCAATACGAGGAACGGTAAGAAGGCGGAGGAGCTCAAAGTTCTTGTAGCTCAGAGACGTAGAGGGAGTAATACCATTTAATGCCTTGTAAACAAACGGGAGTATGTTCAAATCGATCCTAGTCCTACAGTATTTTTGTAAAGGTAAAATGGGGTTGTAAACTTCAGTGAGATCCAAGTACCGTATTTTGCGGGCTATAAGCCGCTACTTTTGTCAGATGTTTTGAGCCATGCGGCTTATTTAGAGGCTGCGGCTTTTCTGTGGTTTTTTTCTTTCACCGCTAGGGGCGAACTAACCGGAATTGGAATCAAAACTACAGAAAAGTTAAGCAAAGAAGCAGATGTTGCTTTTTTATTCAGCTAGCAAATAGAACACGGACGACAAATTACCAACTATAAATTATTTTCAAATTCTTGCCGCATCATTATGGAACCCAAACGAAGAAGTTCGTACGAAGCAAGTTTTAAGCTGAAGGCCATCGATCTTGCTAGGAAACCGCGCGCTGCACGCAAGCTTAACATCAATGAATGTACGGTGAGACGCTGGAGGGAGAGCACGCTGGAGGGGGGACAGCGGGACGAGCTCATGCGATGCCAAAAGTCAAGGAAAGAGTTCTGCGGCCTATACAAAAGGTGCGGCCTATGTATTGTTTTATTATCGTTTTTTTAAAAATAGAGCAAATGCGGCTTATATAGGGGAGCGGCTAAAAGTCCGGAAAATACGGTATCCTTTATTTCAGGTAGAAGGTGCATAGAGGCACAAACCTTACCCCTCACAAATAATCTACTCAAACTAATCATTCAATGTACCGTATTTTCCGGACTATTAGCCGCTCCCCTATATAAGCCGCATCTGCTCTATTTAAAAAAAAACGATAATAAAACAATACATAGGCCGCACCTTTTGTATAGGCCGCAGAACTCATAACAGTGCGTTTTAACACCGCAGCAACTTTGCTGGCCCCTAGCGGTGAAAGAAAAAAACCCCAGAATAGCCGCAGCCTCTAAATAAGCCGCATGGCTCAAAACATCTGAAAAAAGTAGCGGCTAATAGTCCGCAAAATACGGTACTCATTTTCTCAATAACATTGGCGCAAAAAATCCATCGCAACACTTACAATAACTAAATCTTTCTAGATTGTTGTGGAAAACAAATATTGACTATTCTGTTAATGTTTCATCTCCTTTGTTTTGTTTTATTTTGCTTCAGGCTTCAGTCACTTTGTTAGACAACAGTGCCCAGCGCTCCAGGGCTCAGCTGGGTAAGAAACGTGCTCCTCGAACCCGACCATCCAGAGCCGCCAAACCTCCTCTTGCCCCTGACGACTGGCTCTTCAAAGACACCACAGGTTAATTCTTTTTATTAAAGGTGTAGGTTCACAGGTGAGGTCATTTGGCCCTGCGTTTTGAATGTGACGCAAGTCTCGAAGACGTTTGCATATCACCCGACATACAGTGTAGAAAGTAAGTATTTGAACACCCTGTGATTTTGCAAGTTCTCCCATTTAGAAATTGTGGAGGGGTCTGACATTTGGGGGTGCATTTCCACTGTGAGAGACAGAATCTTAAAAAAAAAATTCCAGATCTAGATTCTGCAGGGTGTTCAAATACTTACTTTCCTCCCTGTACTGTATATGGTCACACAATGTTTGTTGTATTAATATTGGAAAAATAATGACCAGTATTAATGTTAACTCAAACAATTAAATACTCCCATTCTATAATTCCTTGTCAATTCTATTGTCTTACTCTTGATTTAAGTTTAAAATATGTTTAATTCTGGTCACTGTAGCTGTGTCCGATCAAGTAAAGCATGATATTTTAATTTAAATAGTTTTCCTGTCGTGTAGGAAGTTAGAGAAATATGTCTACATCCATCTTTACAAATCTTTATTGTTTATTTTATTATAGTTATTATTATTCATTGTTTCCATTTCGCCAAAAAAAGCTACTTGCTTGTTCATTTTATTCACTGACAATGACAATAAACCTTTTTCGGTTTAGATTCTGACTTGTCCATAAACTAACTTGACGTTCACGTTGCAGAGGAAAAGCTTGAAAGTAAGGAGGAGGACTCTGACTCCGAGGAGCAGCCCAAAGGCTCTGGTCCCACCGCTGCCTCTTCCCAGCCGCAGAGAGTTGCCCTGTTTCCCGGAATGGATCAGTCCGCTTTAATGGTATGACAAAACCGTTCACTGACACAAGCGTAACCTCAAACACGTGTAGGCAAGAAGGTCCTAAAGGGGCTGTACCTATTTGTATCCCTTTTACCCCAGTACAAAGTCAGACCGCTGTGTGCCGTAAGCATCAAATTATCAAGCGTTTTATTCTTCGCAGGAAGTGTGCCGTTAGCCTGCTAGTTATTGTTTATAAACTCATCACAATGAAAAATTAGGATGTATTAGGTAATCCGGACCAACGCAAACTGTTTAAAATGAACGAGTTATCTTTTTAGGACGGCAAAAAACGGGTACAGCACCTTTTTGAATCGCACATTGCCTGGTTACGTTCAATCAATGACAACAGTTTATGATTTCTCCTATTTTTAAATATTTTTTTTGAGCTAGTTGTTAAGTTTTTGCTCATTTTAACTTGTGCGCCTCGTTTAGGCCCAGCTAAAGAAAAGAGGTGAAGCCGACAATCCGACTGAATGTTCTTCACCTGCTCCATCTCAGCTTTCCCGCTCTCCAAAGTCCCCTTTCCTTCCTCGGGCCACTCGTGTACTGCCCCCTGCTGGTGGAAAAGAAAATGGGTAAGTAAATGTGTTGTATAATTCAGGGGGTTTTGAATGCATTTATTTCTTTAATGTTTTGAAAATGTTTCTGTAGTGAGGAGGATTCGCCCCAGTGGTTGAAAGAGCTGAAGTCCAAGAAACGCTTGAGCCAATACGAAACTGAGAGCTAATACATATTCAGGTTTGTTGATAATAATAACAATACCATCATGGAAAATACAGGTTAATTGTGTCTGCAGTGCACACAGTTCCAATAATCTGATTTAAAACATGATAATTGAAATATAGACCCTTTAAAAAGTTTGTGAACAAAAACCTCCTAAATACTGGAACGGAGGGAAAAGAGAAGTGGAACATAATGTGATTTCAATGGACAAGTTCAGATTTGCCCCAGAATATCACAAATATGAACAATTGAGGTGTTTTTTGGCCAAGTAGGACCACTCGGCTGCATGTGAGGGATATCATTGTATTTTCGTGCATTTGCTTATTTGAGAGAAGATTATGACAAACACTTTTCGATTAATGCAAAATCTTGGTTTTTACGTTTTACAGGGAAAATACTTACAGAATTGTTGAGTTTTTCATTTTATCTACAGACATATTACATACTTGACCACAAATTATACTTTTGTGAAGCTCAAATGCAATTTGAAGCTTGAAAATAATTTTTTGTCATAAAAAACGCAAATTAACAGACATTTAAACTCTGGAAATTAAAAATTGTTGCTTATTTTAGTTACAAAAACTTAAACCGACCATCAAATCTAAATGCTAATGGTTTTATAATTTAAATTGTATTATGGTCTACTTCATTTCGCCTCCAGTCGTCTCGATTTTGAACATTCTGATCACCTAGTATTTTAAGACCAGCCTGAAATTGTCCCCCCTCGTAGTGCCCGATTGACCCTGGAATCTCAGAGTGAACCCGGAATTGTGTCAAACGTTTGTGCATTGTTAGTGCGCTCAATATCACCCTTTTTTGCCTGCTTTTTTGCCTGTGAGATATTGATCATTTATTGGTTATGGATAGGCCAAAGTGTGAAGTTGCAAATCAGTCAATATCTCAAAAAAATGGAGCGTGCAAAGCTGTTACTGACACCATTTATTGTAAATTCTACCTTTTATTGTAATTTACTGAAAGCTGCTTTATTTGTATTATACTCATCAGTCATTTTTGTCTTTCTTTTGTCCCTTGCAGATTGCCTTAACAGAGAATAAATGTAAAAAATATATATATACAAAGCCTTAAAAACCTGACCCGGGATCCCGGAGGGGTAACTTTTCTGCTACTGATGTATTTTCCTTTACGCTGTGGTCCCCGCTGAGGTCGATATAAATGTGCATGGTGCCTTTTTGTATGGAAAGTCTTGATTTCAAAGACAAAAATACATCTACCTACTCCGCTCATCCACTCAATGGGAGATTCTTGGATGGACCGAGGAACGTAAACGACACAATGGGACCACTACCGCGCCTTTTTCACGGGATGGGCTCGCTCCGATGGACAAACTCCGTTCATTTACTTGACATGTACACTAAATACTGTGCGTGTGTGATACCGGTCGGTATGCCGCAGTCGTAAACACATTGCCATAGCCGAGAACAAAAAAAAATCCATGTGGACGTGATTGTCTGCAGGCCTGTATCATACTGTGTGTCGCAATCATGAGATGTTATATTTGTATCAGAGTAAATAAAGTCAGAGCTAGTTTTGAATGAGCTAGAGGCAAGAAAATATTATAGATTTTCATTTTATTTTGTAACACTCCAGAACGGCGTCGCAGACCGTTGCCGCGAACTGTTTAGCAATTTACTTTTCTCTGCGTTGGGAGAGGGATACGACGAGACCTTTTTATGGCCGAGTGAAAAGTACACCTGTCAATCATGCGCACTCCATTTGAGCACAAACATTAGCAATCAAAAAGCGCTGTTCAGTAGTGGCAGATAATCACCACTCTTAAGCCATGCATCTGCTCCTAAATATTTTCTGGTAAACCACAATGGTATGTCGTCTTCTACTTCTTGTCTGTTTTCTTTCGTCCAACAAATGTGCAATGTCTTTGTCTATGTGAATGCACAATCCTCTTTTCGAAATTGAGCGTTGCTCAAATTACAAGTCGCAGAGTTGGGATGTCAAAGTTTTCGTGTCGCAATTATTGTGAGAAGAAACATCATGGATATTCACGATGTTTGACATCACGACCAAACAACAGTGAAATCATCTTATTCAAACTGTCTAATAGATCACAATTCCTCTCTTTTGTGAGCAGGAATCAAACTTTCTGAATGGTAAAGTAATAGGTTAATAATACATTTATAATAATATGTAAGTTAACATATACAGACAGATACAAAAGCTTTTTACATTCAGGGTTACTGTATTGAACTGAAATGACTTATTTTTTCTTCTAAAATAGTTACAATTATATATTTTTTTCTTACAACTATATTATGTGAATTATCACAATTACATGATGACCAAATTATCTTGAAACCTCTAGATCATTCAATTAAAAAAAGCTGAAGCAACGCCTTCATATGCAACTTTGGAAACTGATAATATCAATGAAATGACAATATTTGGATATATCATTTTGACTTAGCTAAAGAGGCAAAAATAATGTGTATTTGTTACTCAAAACTGTCTAAATCAATGTGTGAACAAAATTAACCAACATTCAAACAAGGTCATTCTTGACAAAACATTAAATAAATAAATATGAACTATACCACATGCCAAAACCCTAATACTGCTGCGATATACTGCTGTCTATGTCTCTTCTCTGTGTGACTTCAAAGCACTTTGTCACTTGTTGCACTACAGCACTGAACGGACCCGTCGATTTGGCCATGTCTTGTCTCCCATGTTTGGGTGAATGCGTTTCTCACTAGAACTATGTATATTATGTTTTACTTTGATATAAATGTGAGGGTTTCATTTTTTTTTTATTTTATGTATTTTCTTTGTGCTGTTTTTTTTTTATTTTGAGAGGAACGATGTATAATGCACTGTGTTGTTCTGGCCAGTGTCTGAAAGTGAAAACATTCTTAATAAAATTTACTTGACATGAAAGGCTGCCTTGTATTCTGTATTTTTGTTGCTTTTTTCCACAATGTTTCTTATCATGAAATATGACAATATGACGAGGCATAACCAAGCAGCTGTGACACTGAGGAAAGATTAGGTCTAAATTAAAAGGGTAAATAAGTTTTTATCTCGGGTGGTATATCGGTTATAGGTGATATCGGTGGGTTTCCACAGATAGCGGTTCTCAGTGCATCAGATTTGTCTTTTTGAACAGACTCACGAGTGAAAAAAGAAACAGAGTAATCGGGTTAAAATACATAAGTCTGTATGTTTACACAATCATGCTTCAATATATTTTATATCCCCGATAAATACATTGTTGCTGCATTTTTTACTATATCTTGATTTATTTGTTGGCGTTGGTATGGATTAAAAAATGTCATCACAATCTGCCAATATCGGTTTTTGGAACCAACAGCAAGACAAATTTTGTGTATTGGCAAAAAAATATATATATTTCGTATCGTCCCTATTTAATTCAGCATAAAACATATGTAGAATTAACAAAATCTAACCAAAAAGACAAATTCGGCAATAAGCTTCCTTTTCTGAATCTTTGCTGAGATTATAAATACAGTTATGTTGAATATAAAGTATAAGCACCAAAAATGTAGATATAAGTAATTGCAAACTAGCTATTCTGAGTTCCTGGTTCCTTCAGCTGCATGCCTAGGTCCAATCTGATGGAAAATAAAAATTCCTCAGAGTCAGAGATTAGACCAGTCCCATCATAAAGAGCTATTTTGATTCTATGGTTTTGGAGGCTGCCTGTATTTCAACGTACTTGGGTGTGTAGTTGGTCAGGGCACATGTTTTTGGTTACTGCTGAGGGCTGCTGTTTGCTGATTCCTCTTGGCTCTGTGTCACACACACACACACGCACACACACACACACGGCCCGGTGGCAGGTGGCAGCGGAGCGGGCAGAGCAGCGGGTGCCAACAGCAGCCCATTGAGAGGCACATTACGGACACAATGTGAGGCAAAGATCTGCTGTATCAACACCTCCCCCTGTTTCTGCTGCTGTGGCTGAAATAAAACATAAATAGCCCCCCGGTCCCTGCCCTCCAGCGGGGCGATCCCACCAACCAAACACCAGGTGGCACAGACAGAGGGACAGTACATCCACAACAGGCATATCCAGGTAAACGCGTTATATTGTGAACTCATTGTAGGTTTACAGATGCAGTTTAGTTTGTAACATTTATGGTCCTAATTAAATAGGTTCTCATTTGTAGCAGTAGGAATAGAAAATGTCACTCAACTTATTTAATGACACAATTTTAGGTGATGTTATTATTCTATTCTTTCTTGTAATTATCTTATTTCTAATTTGTGTTGCCATGGTATAAATGCCGCTTTATCAAGTGACCAATGGATGAAAACTTTGCTGATTCTGCTTTGTTTTTCCTTACAATTTAGCGAATATATTTTGCAATCTGTATTGTCTGATGTGATTTTGACTTCCCAAGTACAATATAGTCATCTTTTCATCGTACGCGTCAAGATAAAAACAAGCAACTTGGTCTTAAAAACGAGCAAACAGAAGTATATAAAAAAGAGACATGATGCATTTCATTAATGGTTTTCTCTGTTCTCTTAACGTCGTTTTATCATTTACAAAATCCTTTATGGTACAGTCAATTTTAAACTGAGAAAGCGAGAAGATAGATTTAAATTTTTGAATTTAAACCGTTTCAAGTTTACCTGTCATTATGATTAATATTTTTCTATTATTTGACATGCAGTGGTGGAGCAGAGGACCGGGAGGATGGCGGAGCAGCAGAGTGCCCCAGACCAGCTGGCTGCAGGGAAGAGCCAGGGAGGAGCCGGGGCGTCCTATAAGGTACAAAACAAGCACACTGGAAAGAGTAGACCTTTATTTGACTGCTCCAAGATAAAATAGAAATGTGTCTTCAACACGGCTTATTCTATCATCCATCATCCATTACCTCAAGACAATAAATGAACAATATAAAAAATATGATAAAATACTGCTTTTTGGGACCGCTATTGCAGTGGGGAGGAAATATTATACTATTTTTATTTTATACTATAGTCATTTTAAACTGTTTCCTAATGCATGCCCTTTTGATTTCCTATATGTTGTTTTTATTATCGCTCAGTGTTTTATGTTGCACCTTAAGGCCGAAACAAGTTCCTATGTTTGTTGAATTCTGTTCATTGACAATGGCAATAAACCTTTTCTGATTCTGATTCTGATTCTGATACAAGGATGGATTCTATGAGTGCTAAACTGTCTCTGTTAACACCATCACATCAGTACTAGCAATAGATTTAATACACTTCGAACTAAATTTAAATGGCACACTGTTGTCTTGTTGTTTCCAAATTGAACCCTTTATGCATTAGATAGATTGATAAGATGCTGTGATTAAACGTGATTAAACTTTACTGGCAAGAACTGAATTGAACTCATTTTGTTGTCTTTGTGCTACAGGTGGTGTTGTTTCAGTTTGAAAACTTCCAGGGCAAAAAGGCAGAGTTTTCATCTGAGTGTAAAGATGTGAACGAGAAAGGTCTGGAAAAGGTGGCGTCACTGATTGTGGAGTCAGGCCCGTAAGTAACAAACCTAAAACGTATTTATCAAAGAAGCCGTTGTACAGGTAGATTCTCTTCTCTAACAAATTTGACAAGCAAGATCTTTCTGGAGTGTTGCACATAAAACATCAGAGTAGAAAACAATGACTAAAACTACTGTCTGATATAGAAGAAACAACAAAATGATTCTACTAAAGCAGACGAGATGAATATTCTTAATCTGTTAAGAGGAAGTTGTGGACAAGAATATGTAAAAAGCTTTTCACTGATTGGAAAAACCATGTGCACATCGCAAAAAGCGACCAAGGTTGGTGCAAAGATGAGGACTAAACACCAAAAAGCGCCCAAATAGATCTACATACAAAAGCACAGCTCAGACAACATTTGTAACATTTGTTGTTTTTTTAAATTTTTAAAGAGGAGTTCCGAGCTGTGGGAGCAGCATAACAGAAGGTTCGCTTCCCCCAATCGGTCTGTACTCAAGGGACAGACAAGCCATAAATGTCACGAGAGAGCAGGGCATAGTGACTTTCAACTCTCTGCATCAGGACGTACAGACAGGTCGGCGCACCACCACAAATAGGCATAACATGGCATACAGATCATGGTGATGGGTGAGTCTACCACAACCTGTCACAAAGGTTTTTATTTAATCTAAATGCACAATGATACACAGTATTTAGGGACTTTTAGCTGTTGCGTAAAGAATCCCATCAAGACAAGGGACACTGAAAAAAATAATCAACATAGTCAGGAAAGACCCAAAAAGTAAAATAATATAAACTACAGTCAATACAACAGATCTGATATAGAATAAACAACAAAACTAATGAATACTGGTATTGTATTTCAGTAGGCCATCAGTTTCTAACCCACTGTCTGTATTTGCTTATAGCTGGGTTGCGTACGATCGCCACGGCTTCACAGGGGAGCAGTTCATTTTGGAGAAGGGTGAATACCCACGCTGGGACACTTGGACCAACAGTCAGAACAGCCACTTTCTCCTCTCACTCAGACCTCTCAAAGTGGTGGGTCACCGGTCCCAAGCTGCAAAATGTGGACACCAACAGAAGGATTTACGCGTCTCTCTTCTCTTTCAGGACAGCGCCGAGCACAAGCTACAACTGTTCGAAAACCCTGGATTTTCTGGACAGAAGATTGAGGTTGTTGATGATGATGTGCCGAGTCTTTGGGGGCTTGGATTCAAGGATCGAGTGGCAAGTGTAAAGGCCCTCAATGGAACGTAAGACATCTTGAACTAATTATGCATAATACATAATTGGCAGAAGGGGGTAGAGTGGCCAGAAAAGTTACTTCAAAACAATATTCTCTCTCAAGTACTCAAGTAAAAGTTCACAGTAGTGGTCCAGGAAATCACTCAAGTAGATAAGATTTATAGTATGAAGTTTATGTAAGGTGAAGAAAAAATATTAAATATTGGACAGTGGAAAGAAGAACCACAACAGTTACTTAAGTAAGAGTACTGTTACTTCAATCAAAATATTACTCAAGTAAATATATTGTGTCAGAAAGTTACTACTACTTTACTACTACTAATAACTACTATACTATATTAGATTTTTGTTGAAAATAAAATACAAAATGCTTTACATTGCTCTGCAAAATTGCCAATCCAATCCTGAACCAGAATTAAAGACAAGACAAGTACCAACTGGGTCTGAAGCAGGGCTATCCCAGAATTAAACTAGGATTAAACTAGAACTAACTCAGAATTAAACAAGGACTAAACTAAACTAGCAAACAAGAGAAAATATATTATTTTATATTTGGAAGATGAGCCGCGGGCCGTATCAGATCATATGGAGGTCCCAATCTGACCGGCGGGCCTTATGTTGAATAGGCCTGATCTAAGACAAATTACCCCCTGCATTCAAACAAATGACAGTTATTTAAGTAGAATAAATGACTTCCACATCTAGATTTCTGTTGGTTGCTATATCCTAATATCTCACTTATTTCAGATGGGTTGGCTACCAGTATCCTGGATATAGGGGGCGCCAGTTTGTCTTTGAGAGGGGAGACTTCAAGCACTGGAACGACTGGGAATCGCCCACCCCTCTGATCCAGTCGGTGCGGCGTGTGCGAGACAAGCAGTGGCACAAGAGGGGCTGCTTCATCCCTCAGGACCCCACTCCTGCTCCTGTCCCAGATCCTGACCCCGCTCCTGCCCCACCCCCTGCACCCTCTGCCAAAGCGGGGCACCCCTAGTCATACTCCTTTCCCTCTTGGAGACCACTGCCCTCTGAGATGCCCTGTGCCTGCCCTCTGCTCTCATTCTAACATGAC
This sequence comes from Chaenogobius annularis, assembly GCA_015082035.1. NCBI lineage: Eukaryota > Metazoa > Chordata > Actinopteri > Gobiiformes > Gobiidae > Chaenogobius > Chaenogobius annularis. Next base: position 4,485,235 of record BJKM01000010.1, read on the forward strand.
GAAATGCTGCTTATGCCCCGTGAGGAGTGCTATGTTTTGAATAAAGGCTATCGTACCTTCTGTTTGTTTGTTATGTTATACTTGTAAATTGACCATGTTGGAAAATGATATTAACACAAATAAAGTAGCCCTCATTGAAAGAAAGATGATTTTTTTTACACTTTATCGTCATTTGCATTTCGAGAACATAACTTGAGAACGTGAACCTGCTACAGCTAAGGACATTATGTTACACTTACGATATGAGCTATCAATTAATGACAACTAATGGATCATTGAGGTAATTGTCAACTAATTTAGGAATCGAATAATGATCAAAAAAATCCACTCCAATCATGCCATGTGCTGAGAGAAGAGGTTTTATGACACACTGAGCAAGAATTCGTCAAAATGACAAAGGGAACATGTTGCCTATACTCCATCAGAATGTCATCAAGCTCACTTTATCTGGGTCAAACTTAGTAAAAATCTCATTCCCGGACCTTTCACAATCTAAACAACTGATCGAGTAATTGAAAGGATAATAGCTAGATGCAACCATCCATCCTTCTCCCGCTTATCCAGGGCCGGGTCGCGGGGGCAGCAGTTTAAGCAGGGACTCACAGACTTCCCTAACCCCAGACACTTCCTCCAACTCCTCCAGGGGGGGTCCCGAGGCATTCCCAGGTCAGCCGAGAAACATAGTTCCTCCCCAGGAAGGCCATCTCAGCTGGCTACTCTCGATGTGAAGGAGCAGCGGCTCTACTCCGAGCTTCTCCTCTGTGACAGAGCTCCTCACCCTATCTCTAAGGAAGCACCCAGGCACCCTGCGGAGGAAACTAATTTCGAACGCTTGTATCCGCGATCTTGTCTTTTAATCTTTTCGGTCATTACCCAAAGCTCATGACCATAGGGTGAAGTTAGGAACGTAGATTGACCGGTAAATCGAGAGCTTTGTCTTTCGACTCAGCTCCTTCTTCACCACAACGGTCCGATGCAGCGACCGCATCACTGCAGAAGCTGCACCAGTCCGCCTGTCAATCACACGCTCCATCCTTTCCTGAATTGTGAACAAGACCCCGAGATACTTGAACTCAGGGCATGAGCTCCCCACCCACCTGGAGGGGGCCTAGCTCCAGGGTGGGGCCCTAGTAACTCCAATCCGGGCAACGGCCTTGTTGGTTGTCATCATAAAGGGCTTCTGAATCACTAGATGAGTTAGCAAAATAATAATTACTTTCAGCCCACTGCTTTGACAGGTTGCTCCATCCACTGAAAGGCGAGTCAAAAGCAGGCATTTTTCAACAGAGTGGAAAATATGGGCCCTAATCTTAAATCTATATTTCTACGGGGTGAAAAAGAAAACAAGAAATCAAAAAGAGATCTATTCCAAGCACAGACATACAACATTGGCACATTTTCAAAAGCTTAAGTTTATAGTACACTTAATTGATCCCTGTGGCAAAATTATATCTTCTGCATTAAACTCTTCCTTTACTGTAGGGAGCAGGGCCCAGAGAAAAGGGAGTGCCGCAGGGCCGAGCGGAAATGGAGTAAGTCATATCTCCAGGTTCATTATGAGATTTATAAAGAGAAGTTTTACGCGTGTATATATATGTTGTACAGTATAATTTTATGCAGAACAAGGGAAGGGTATTTTTCTTGTGTGTCCTGTTTGCAACAGTAAACAGATTAACAAACCCTTCAGCTCAGTTGTCGTAAGAACAAATTTCAACATCTAAGTGCAATGAGTTTGCATTATTTAATGACCAGGTTTAAGGCATTAAAAATGCTATTAATTCCATAACACAAATAACAACCCCACAGTCACCTAGAGACTTAGAGCTGACTCACTTTTCACCTGTAACTGACAAAACTGTCCAAAAAATCGTCACCCATCTGAGTTCATCTACATGCTGCCTGAGCAGTTTGATAGCATCACTCACTCTCATAGGAACATTCCCAAGAGCCTTGAAAAATGCAGTAATTAAGTCTCGCCTAAAGAAGAGCAGTCTTGATGCCACAGTAATGAATAATTACCAGCCGATCTCTAATCTGCCATTTTGAAAAGGTTGTTTATCAAAATCTCCTTAACTTTCTCCTAATAAACAACTCATTCAGTGTTTTTCAGTCGAGTTTTAGACCTCATCACAGCACTGAGACTGCTCTTATCAAGGTGACAAATGATATCCACCTGAACACTGAATTGGGCAAAGCCTGTTAGATCTGATTTTTGTTTTTGACACTGTCGATCATGGGATCCTCTTACAGAAACTAGAGGACTGGGTGGTGACTGGTACTGCCCTAAATTGGTTAAGGTCCTACCTGGAAGACAGGAAATACTTTGTTGAAATTGGTAACTGTGTTTCAGACCACATGCTCCTGACCTGTGGGGTTCCCCAAGGGTCAATCTTGGGGCCCCTTATGTTCAATATCTACATGCTGCCATAAGGTCTGCTGATAAGCAGCTAAAATGTGTCCTATCACAATTATGCAGACGACACATCAGTGTGTGGATGCAAAACAATTTTCTCCAGCTGAACTCAGACAAGCCTGAAATCATCACAGAAACAAAGAGAACGTGCCAGCAGCTATCTTCAGAGTCTCATTCTAAATCCTACAAATCAAGTTAGAAATCTGGGAGTAACAATGGACTCACTGTCTCTCGTGTTTGCGGAAAAGCCGGCATACTCAAACTTGAACTTTAACCGTCACGTGAAATGAATTACATCAGCAGCATTCTACCATCTAAACAATTTTTCCAAAATCAAAATTATAGTGACTAAACTAGAGAGACTTAGCCATGCATTTGTCAACAGTACGTTACTACTGTAACAGCCTGCTTACTGGCCTCTACAAATAAACTGTAAAACAACTGCGGTACATCCCTCCCTCCCTGTGTTACTTTGTGTATGAAGCTCTGCAAATAAACTTGCCCTGTCTGTAGTACACACCCTGGCACCCATCTCCAGATCTTGAAATAGGTTTGGTCAGGACCACCTAAGATTTTGCCTGTTGTGAAGGTTGAAGGAGTGAAAATATTCCCCCACATAAAATATCATAATTTAATTTAAATCCAGTTGATGTGCATAGGCTTAGATGCAGTCATCAACAGTCTGTTTGAACTAGTCCTTTAAATCTGAAAAGTTACTTGTAAAGTGTAAAAGTAGTAAATGAAGACCTTTGTTGAACCAAGGCACAAAACAAGGACATTTTTTGTGTATTCTCTTTTCCATTCTTATCGATTCCAATCACAACCAGAACCTTTATTTGAAATGTTTGTTTTTTTCTTTTTTAACTTAACGAAGTATGGACATTAAAAATGATTATTTATCTGATAATTGATTGCATTTTTCTATTCTCCTGCTGTTCTTTAACTGTGTGTTGCAATAACCAGAATGCCAGGGCATACTTGAAAAAGTTGATTTACACATACAATGTAATGATTTGCCATTTTGGAGTGCCCTCAAAAACCACCACCATTGCAAAATCTAAAGAACCAGGCACTGGGTCAGACAACATTTGATTTTTGGTCATTTTGGTGTCATTTGGTAATTTAGTTTTAGTGTGCTCAAGTAAAATACTTTTAAATTTGTTATAAATCCAATTTTATGGTGCCTCTGTTATCATTAAAATAATTTAACACTAACAAACCAGTATTTGTTTTTGAATTGAGTCCAGACTACTAAACCTGATCTACTGTACTTGCGCGCTCTCTCTATGTGGTTCATTGTGGCTGTGGGACTCTTGGCACTGTTTGTGCTGAATCATGCGGATATCGAACAATGACTGGCTGCACAAAAACTGACAACTAATGAAATAACTTTGTGGGAGTGACACCCCGGGGTGGGGCAGGCAGCATGGTGACCCCTCATCTCTGTGTCCTCGGCCTATAGCAGCTCGATCATCTCCCTATCCCGGGTCACTGTGGGTGCTGTTGGCAGTGTGCCCCCCTGGTGGTCCGTATATATTGAGCTGCTGGTGCCATCACAAACATACTGGCACAGACAGGTACTGGTAAGGGCTGCATGGTTGTCACTCTGAATTAGCTCATTTAAAACAAATCTGATTGTATTTCAACATGATTATATCTAAGATATTTTGGAAAGTTTTGAACAGTCGCAAATTTTTTGTTTTAGATTAGAGTTAGGATTTTGACGACATTTTGAGGTAACAGTTTTCTTTTTGTCAGGTTTATCCTTCACTATGGCCACAGACCACCAGAACCCTGCATCCAAGCAGCAGCAGCCAGGCACCAGTGCATTTAAGGTGAGTGATTTGCAAAACTGTGGCATGAGATTTTATATAATTCACTGTAAAATTGGGTAAACTATATAAAATGTGCTTTGTTTTATTGTTGAGGCCATTCTGACTGTTCATACTAGGTTTAGCCGACACACTCATTTGAGCCCATTGAAAGATATACTTTGAAACCAAAGTCTTTTTATCAGGTGTTATTCACTGCGTTAATGAAAATGGGCCTCAAAAAAGGACAAGCACAAAATGATGATCACCGAACTGAATTTCTTAAGATTTACCATTTACCTTTCGCCCTGGTCTACAGCTGGTTATCTATGAGCAGGAGAACTTCCAGGGACGCTGCCATGAGCTGACTGGTCCCTGCAACGACCTCCAGGAGGCAGGCGTGGAGAAAGTGGGCTCAATACTGGTGCTGTGTGGACCGTGAGTGTAGCTCAAAAGGAAACCTACCTAAAGTTGAAAAAAGAGAGTTAGAATCTATTCTGGCATCAGTAATTACTAAGTACCTTGACCAGATGCCTTGACTCACACTGAACTGTGTAAAAACAATCAGGGTTGCTGCTGCCAGTATAGTTAAACAATTTGTTGAGAAATGTTGTTGGCAGCAAATTGTTGACCAAGAATCTAGGTCAAAATTACAGATTGTAATTTACCTACAGTACAACTATAAAACATTTTCCACACCCTCTCTCTCTCCTCAGGTGGGTGGGATATGAGCAGGCGAGCTGTAAGGGAGAGCAGTATGTGTTTGAGAAGGGCGAGTATCCTCGGTGGGATTCCTGGACCAACAGCCGGCGCAGTGACAACATCACGGCATTTCGCCCAATTAAAGTTGTAAGAAGACCAACTTTACTTACATATGAAAATAATCATACCAAAGTATTTGGGTCTGAAGGCAAATTTTTGGGATTTTTGTTTTACAATCGGACTGCCATCTCAATGAACCTAGAGCACTGTGCCTTGTACAAAAGCAGCTGTCTGCTCATGTGTAAATTGTATGTGTGTGTAAGAGTGAGAGAGTGAGAGGATTAAAACAACCTAAAATGTAAAATGGGCCCTTTAGATTCCCAGCCTTTGATGCATTGGTGGAATAATACCTTGTTCTATTATTTGATTTCAGGACAGCCAGGAGCACAAGATTGTGCTTTATGAAAAGCCCAGTTTTGCAGGAAAGAAGATAGAGATCATAGATGATGATGTGCCCAGCTTTCACGCTCATGGTTATCAGGAGAAGGTGTCATCTGTGCGCGTGCAGAGTGGAACGTGAGAATATTTCATTCACAGTAATATTAATGTCCTAGCTCCTTTCTCTATGCCCTTTTCTTGAGAGAACTGAAGCACATGTAATGTAGAAATTAATCTTCTTCTTATTTATCTATATTTATTTATTATATTATAACTATATAGTTTGTTTGACATTTTGTTGCTCATAGTGTTATATACCTCAACAATAAACAATAACATAAAATAAATAAATAACACATATATAAAATATTGTAATTTTGCTTTGCTGTAGTCTAACTGTCACTTTGTTCTTATCTCAAACATGTCCTGTTGTGTCTTCTACTCACAGCTGGGTGGGTTATCAGTACCCGGGCTACAGAGGATATCAGTACCTGTTTGAGAGGGGCGAGTACAAGGACAGCACTGAGTTTGGAGCCCAGATCCCCCAAATCCAGTCGGTCCGCCGTATCCGGGACATGCAGTGGCATCAGAGGGGTGCATTTCATCCTGTTATTTAAACACTTGTCCTCATCTCAATCCTGACCTCTGCAGACCTGCAATCTTTACTGCCTGTCCCTGCCCAATCTTCACTAAACTGCATTTTGATGCCTATTGCAGTTGTTGCAGTAGTGACTTCCTCAATAAATCCTTGTTGATTACATTTTGATTGTGTGATTTTTGTCTGAACTCATTGACAAACATCAAATTTAGCCACTTGCCACTCAAAACACATTACAATTTAATAGGTCTTGTACACTGAAATGTAGTTCTTTATTTTAGCCTTAATTTCCCCCTAAGAATTCACTTGGCTGAATGATGATTTTGCGGAGAATTTGATGAAAACAAAGAAAATCTGATGAAAACAAAAAAGAAAATATCATAACTTTCTGTTTCAGGCTTATTTGTTGATGTTATTACAAACTCCAGTCGATAGGGGGCGCTGCATCCCCCTCGCGCTTTTGTTCACTTCCTGCTTTTATCGCCGCACCAGAAAGCAGCACATGATGAAACTTCTCTGCTGCCAATTTCTCACTTTTAACATATAAAAGTGCTTCAATGCTGTGATTTATAGATTGAAATTACTGTTCAATAGTCAAGACACCGATCGTGAACTGGGTAAGACATTTGTAATCCTTTGTTAAACTTAGCTAAACGAACGTAAAAGACAGTAAGCCACTTTCCTCAAGTCTTAGCTTAAACATTTTACTCTTCTCGAATCCAAATTTGCATATGCAGACATTTAGAACATTTTTAATATTTTTTTTTCTTTTTAAGCATTTTTAATCATATTATCTAAGTTATATTGTAGAACGATGCCATACTTGGGTGCAAGAGTGCTTTACTGCAGTTTCTCAAATTTTGGGGCGTGTCTCTACCACAAAAATAAATTTTAGCTATGTGAAACCCAGCATTCTCTATTCAAATTACACATTTTATATAAGAATATGGGATTATTTTATAGCACGTTGAACACATTTCCGGTCTTTATTTTCACTAAGATCTAAATAAAGAACACAAATGTTTTTTTTCCAGACAAAATGCCTGTCCAGTGCAGCAGCTGTGCCAAAAACCGTGCTGTGTTGAAGCGTCCCAAGACGGGCCACTCTCTTTGTAAAGAGTGCTTTTTCTTTGCATTCGAGGAGGAGGTCCACCGGACGATTGTGGCCGCAGAGCTGTTTAAGCCTGGGGAGAGAGTGGGCATCGCTGCTTCAGGTGGAAAGGACTCCACGGTGCTTGCACATGTTATGAAAGTCCTCAATGAGAGATACAGCTACGGGCTCGAGCTCACGCTGCTCTCTGTGGATGAAGGGATCACAGGTTACCGTGACGACTCGCTGGAGACAGTGAAAAGGAACCAGGAACAGTACGAGTTGCCTCTAAAGATTGTGTCCTATGAGGAGTTGTACGGCTGGACGATGGATGCCATAGTGAAGCAAGTGGGACTGAAAAATAACTGCACGTTCTGTGGAGTCTTCAGGAGGCAGGCGTTAGATAGAGGAGCCATCATGCTAAAAGTGGACAAGATATGTACAGGTAAGTGAGAGACAGTAAGTAAGAACAAGAGGGTGTCGGACATGTGAACACCAGCCACAACTAGGGATGTCACGATTAACCTGTTTTTCGATCATCGGTCCGGCTCATGATAATCGTGACTAAAATTAATATTGTGACATCCCTAGCCACAACTGGTCATGAATTAGAAAATAAAAATAGATAGTGATTTTGTGCAGGATTTTACTGCTTAAAATGCATATCACAGGATTACAAATTTCACACAAAAATGGTCAACATACTTATATATAATATATATTTGAGACTTTTAAGACCAACTCTATAACTGTTAAATAGCAACCATATTGTAAATAAGGACATAAACAAGTTGAATTTACATAGTAGTTATTATTAGACTGATTAAAATATATGACAACACCTTTATTTTGTTAAATTATTTTCTAAACCATCAGAAACATGCTCATTGTGCGTTAATTGTGTCTGCATTTCGGATTTAACCTTCTGTATTGATTACAAAGTAGTTTTCAACTTTTTTTCTTGAATATTTTACACATGTTTATCCCACCAAATATAATTAAGATTTAGAGAAAAATGAAAAAAACCTGTCTTATGTGTTTCAATGTTTAGGCAACAAACCGGATTCTCAAGATCGCATCAGGTCAAAGTGGAATGTCATTGTAGACCTGATGTTGATAATGTGGGATTAGAAGATGCTGAACATAAAGCTGCTCACCACATTGAGTTGCACACATATAAGAGGACGTGTGTTCATGAGTGATGTGGTTGTGTGTTGCAGGTCACAATGCTGACGATGTAGCAGAAACCGTTTTGATGAACATCTTGCGAGGGGACATAGCTCGTCTGCGCCGTTGCACTGCCATCTCCACCTCCAGTGAGGGAGATGGAGTTGTGCCACGCTGCAAACCTCTCAAATACGCCTACGAGAAAGAGATCGTACTCTATGCCTATTTTAAGAAGCTGGATTACTTTTCAACTGAATGCATTTATTCGCCTAATGCTTACCGCGGCTACGCAAGGACATTTTTAAAGGACTTGGAGAGCATCCGACCCAGTTCCATCATGGACGTGATCCACTCCGGGGAGAACCTTTCAGTGCGGGATGGTGTGAAGATGCCTGTCCAGGGAACGTGCGGTCGCTGTGGGTACATCTCCAGTCAGGCGCTGTGTAAGGCCTGCGTGCTGCTGGAGGGGCTGAACCGAGGACTGCCCAAGCTGGGGATCGGCAAACACCACCGTCTTCATGGAAAACTGCTTTCTCAAGAGCCACTCACAGAAAAGGAAGAGAAGAAACTCAGAGCAGCAGAATTTTGACCATTGGCTTATTAGCATGGTTTATATATTTATTAAAACTGAGAGCAACTATGTTTACTGGAATACATAAAGATGAAACATTTTAACACCAAATTACGCTAATATTTTAGAACTTTTTTATAGATATTTTGACTACGTACAATATCAGGTATTTACTTTTGGAAACGTATCCTCTGCAAATATATATTTTTATTTACATTTTGCGTTCATAATCATAAACATGGCTTCAACAAATAAATGTGTTTAGCAAATCATATTTTTTGCCCTTTTCTCTTTTGTTTTTGAGCCACTTGACCACATTTTTAAAGTTATGTCTGTAAAAGTATATGTTGTAGAGGTTAATACTAATGAGACGTTAAGTATATTTGTGAAGAATTTGTTGAGTAGTTTTTACATGAGGAAAAATGTTTGACACCCCTTACTCTGTGAAAAAGTCCACTAGAGATGAAAGCTCTTTGAACGGTGAGTAGGCTTGAATATCAAATGTTCTTGTATCTTATTGTAATACAATAATTTTTATAATTTGATGTTCTTGTAAGTCAGCAACTGCTGCAAGGCGACTGCTGTAGTGATTTTAGGCTTTACAAAAAATAAATTTACTTGAATGGAAAATTTAATTGATAGCGCGCGGGATTGTGACATCACACATTACCGACGTTTCAGTTGAACAAAGTTAAACCAATGGAGACTTTAAGATGTTAAATACTAAACTTACGGTCAGTGACGCTTATTCTGACAATGTAGTATTTAACATTAGTGACCCACAGTGTATCGAGTTGTTCCACGGCTTTTTAATATACTTTTTGACATTTTATTGGCTTATTATTCCTTTTGTACGTTTTGCACTGCTGCTTCAAACATGGCGGATGTCCAAGGTAACGAGCTCTATTCATTAAATACATTAAAAAAAAAGTTATTCCTCAAACTACAGTTAAAATATTTGGTGAATGTACAAGTTATGATCCTCACTAGTTCTTTATATGGATGTAATTTGAATGTGCAACTAAAAAAAAAAAAAAAAAAAAAAAAAAAGAAGGAAGTCCCGGTTTTGGCCGCTACGTGACGCTGCTCTCCTCTCGGTGCGCGCGCTCCCGTAAAGTACACACGCACACATCTGCGCGCGTTCACGGCACCTCCCGATCCAACTTCAGGCGGCGGCGGCACAAGTTTAGACAAATCTGACCTCGTCCACGGATCAAACGCTGAAGAAACAAGACAGGCGTCCACCGCTCTCCAAACATGGACGATTTAGGTAAGTGGCCGAGGTTTTGGGCAACGTTTTTACCGTTTTAGAGCTATTTGCGAGGAGCGGATTGAGGCAGGGTCGTGGTGGTGGTGGTGGTGGTGGTGGTGGTGAAGGAGTCACCCAGCAGCAGCGCGATTTGCGGGCTGAAAATAAGTGTTGATCAGTGTAATCACCTTTTGTCTCAGAGATCAATACGTGCGATTACAACGGCACTTACTTTGCGCATCTTTAAGCGTTAGTTTTGTGACTTTGCGACGCTTTTCTGCAGTACACGCGCCGTAGATAGACCTGGCTAGCCCGCATCAGCACTTCATTGACCCACCGTTACCTTTGCCGAAGCTACGTATCACTTTCTCTACTTTTAAATCGTCTTCCTGCGACTTTACATCGACTTTCGTGAATTAACAATCCCGTGCAAACTCCGTCACCAGGGGGGCTGAGAGGGTTTTTGACATTTCGACTTGCCTCCTCAACTTTTTGCCCCGAAGCTATTCATTCCTGCGTTTGAAGTCGCGGAGTGAACAGGCCTTCACATTTAGCCTCTCACAAAGTAGGATTAGACTTTTAAATAAACACATTTCCTGTCACATCTGAGCTTGTATTACGTGGTTTTGTGGAGTCAATCTACGACAAATACTGCAGTTATGGAGTGGTGGAGACCGAGTGCAATTTACACGTTTACAGGCTAATGTTTTTTATCACGAACTGGACTGACTTACTGACACTTTCATTTCTAAACTGAGCAGTGATTTTATGTGATTAGTTTAAATTAGACAATGGCTAGACTTTTGTTTTTTGATTAAGATCGCTGAAAATAATGGCCAAAAATGTTCAACAAACTGGGGCTGAACGATGTTGTATATATCTAATTTAGCCATTTTCCTGACCAGTATTGAGATCAGATTTGTGTTTTGAGTTTCTGAAAACTGAAATATGAACTGCTTAACTTGACAAGAATAACACGCATTTCACAACATGCTTTGAAACATATTAAGAAGAGGAAATGACGTTACTTAAAATGGTTTAAATCATGCAGTTCTGCATCAAACTGGGTGAAAACATTGAGAGACAAACTAATCCAAACGTTTATGACGCATATATATATATATATATATATATATATATATGAGGTTTTGAATTTTGCAACTTATGTCCTTTTATTATGGAAGTGCAATGTTGTGGCTAAACCCCAGATCAATGTCTTTGTCTCTCTGTGGTTCATTGGGCCTTGACCTCTTCCTGACTCTGGACCTTGTGCAGTTTAACTCCACCTGGCCTGGTTCGGCTATATTTGCCACAACAAACTAATTCTGGTTTGAAGGAATGTCACTGCTCCTCCTGCTCTTCTAAAAAAGGAAGTCTGGATAGATTTGTGGATTGTTTAAGTGGACAGATGACGCTTCACATATTGAGTTTGCCCTGTGTGAGAATAGCCCCGGGCCACATTTGATGCCAGTGAAAGGACTGATTGTTGCGTAAGTGGCAGTAGTAGTAGAGGTAAAGCTGCTCAATGATGGAAAAAAAATAAGAATCACCTTCATCACAATGGAAAACATTTAACAGGAAATGTGCGGTTTTGAACTTAGTCTAAAATGGAAACCCCAGAAACCCACGTAGTTCAGAGCTAGTGTTCCCTGATTGTTGTGTTTTTTAATTCTAAGTTGTATGGGTGAGCGATATTGACAAAAATGAATATCCCTATATCTATAATGTGTTAAACATGTCTTTAAATGTATTAGTTGAAGTTAAATGATCAGATAGATGTAAAATGTCTGTAAAATGAATCACAAAAGTGTAAAAATATCACCTTTTAAGTTTACAACCTTTTTTTTTCAATCAACTCCTTTTGTAGCATTTTTAATAAGGATTTAATTTTAATGAGGTGTAATAATCTCCATTCATCTATTTAATTTGATTTATTGCACAGCCCTAGAGGTGGAAATGGAAAACGGCAGACTGGTTCAAAAACTACATCATGTTTCCTTTATGTTGCTGAAACTTTTTATTTCATGAGCTTCATATTTTTCGTTGGCACCGTCTGGTTAGCTGTTATGGAAAGTCAAATCAAGATTGTAGCTCTTGCTCAAAACGAATGCTGTTTGTAGTTGCTGGATCTTGGATAATTGCTGCTTTGCTTCTGAGCGTTGGCTTAAGTCAGTTTTTGTTCAATATCAAATTGTCCTGGATGGTTGTTTGCTTTTGGCAAGTACTTTTTTAAAGATGGCACACTGGTTCATAGTCGTACAAATGAAAGCGGAACATAGATCCAGTATCGATGAGAGATTTTGCGGCCCCCCCCAAAAAAATTGGGGGAATGGCATTGCATCGAAAACATGAACATATTTAATAAAAAAATAAAATTAAACCCTAAAATGTACAAAACTCTTTACCAGTACATTTTATTACCAATACAATATGGGAGCAAACGGCGTAGAGTACAGAGTTGGTGGTAAAAATTGGCATGTTCACTAACAAGAGAGAAGCTGCGGTGGAGGAATGTCTAACACGGTCTGTGTCAAGGTCTAAGGCCAAATGCTCACCCCCTGCTGCTGCGCTCTGCCCTGTCCCACCGACACCAGGCTCACTCATGCTCTGAACTGTAGGAGACTTTCCCACAGTCTCTACTAACTACTAACTACTAACTACTAACTATTACCTCTACTCGCTCATGACTAGTGGAATATGAAATCATTGTATGTTGAAACTTATGCAACAACAATGGCAGTATAAAATAAAAAAAACATTTCAGTAATGCTCTTTATTTGTAAATCTTCTCTCTTGTCATCCCACTTCAACCTTTTTATTTTGTTGACAGTGTACAAATAATCGTTGAAGTCGGACTAATCGAAAAACCAATCGCTGACTAGTCGACTACTAAAATAATTAAATATTCTGCCCAGGCATTAACCCAGGTTGGTCGTTGATTAAGCGTGTCTTAATAGTACTTTGAATATGATGATGGCCTTTTTAGTCATCCAAAATCTGACTTTCTTTACTACCTTGCTTTTGGTTTCCAGACTCCATGATGTAAAGTAGCACATTTTGACCTAATTGTCAGATGCTTGCTCAGCTAAAACTAAACTATTTCTTTGGGTAAATATAGATTTGATTGTTACTTTATTGTGTTTGATGAAATACAAGTGTACAATATTTATTATATTTTATCTTTGGCTGTCACTAACAATTATTTTAGTAGACGACCAGTCAAACGATTTCTATTGCTCAGACTTTTAAAATACATTCTTAACCAAATAAAAGTGGAAATATGGTTTGAAGGCTTCTAGATCGCGAATGGAATGATGGAAATCTAAAATAGTGTATTCTTTTTTTTTTTTTTACATTTTGATTTAATAATGGTAACAATTCTGATTTTCAAAGGACAACTATGATTATATTTCCTAGTCAACGAGTCACAATTAGTTGATTCATCATTTTCCAGCACAATTGTCTCTTCTCTTTTTTTAGTTTTTGACCATTATTGGCTGCACATTCAAGGTATGAAGTGCACCTTCACTCGACTGACTGCACCGAGTGATTTTGCACTTGACAAAGCTGTCTGTGTGCTCTAGAAGGGTCAAATCGTCAGCATCAAGCAGAGAACACGTCTAAGGAGAAGCAGAAACTAATCTACTACAGACCTTGAACCCCAGTGAGAGTGTTTGGGATGAGCTGGAACTGTGCAGTGGTCACTCTCTCACATCATCAATACAAGATCTTGAAGAAAAATGTATGTAACGCGGAATGGAAAAAAAAATAATCTTGTGTCATTGCAGAAGTTTATTGAAACCACGCGACATTCAATGCATCTGTAATCAAAGCTAAAGGCGGTCCAACCAAATATTAGGTTCACTTTTTATTACATTTTTTATTGTATTCCATTGTGTATTTTATCATCATTTTCATAAAATCCTAAATGAATCTGTTTTTTTTTTTTTTTTTTTTTACTTTGAACTTTTGTTTTGACAGGTCTGACTTGTAAACTAAGGCATCGAGTTTCTTTTTTTTTTTTTTTTACTTTGAACTTTTGTTTTGACAGGGTCTGACTTGTAAACTAAGGCATCGAGTTTCAATATAACAGAAATGATGGCGTATAAGTATATTCTATGATTGCAAGAATATCGATATCGCAGTAATTAACAACCTCATGGCATATTGTGATCTTCAGTGTCTCTTGCTCCTTGGCCTTTGAAGCCCCTTTCTGCCTGCGGTTTATGGTGGTTCTAGTAAAGCAGCAGCTGAGCGTTTCCCAGGGGTCCGGACTGTTTGGAAACCTGATCATACTTTGTAGAACCAGCGCGGCGTCTTTAATCTTTGGATATTGATCCCTCTGCTCGGCTCCAGAAAGGGAATTCCCTCGAAGACGAAAATGAGCGCTCTTCCAATTTTCCTCTGAGTCATTTTTTCCCGGCGGTTTGCTTTGGACGGGACGGACCAGGTGGCAAACAGACCTGGATTTAATTTAGAGAAGTGGCCCACGGGAATGGCCCGAATCCAGATGTGGAAATGTTAACGTAGAGTGACTTCTTCTTTCTTTTTTTTGTGTGTGTTTTTTTTTGTATTTGAGGAAAACTCTTTAGTCATTGCTCATCGTAAAAGGAATCAGATGCGGAGAAACAAGACGTCATGCAGAAGTTATTATCAAATCAATTTAGAATAATAATTATTTAGGAGTTTGGCAAAGTACTAAAGATGTTGGTGAGAAGAAACATAACGTGTTGACAATTATTCACGATTATTGGCCCCCGTAAACATTAAAATACTTAATTGTCACGCTTTCAAATTTACGAGTAGATCACAATTCCTTTAGTCTGTGACCAGCTTTATGAAATCGATCTTTTCTGAATGATGAGTTAATGTAAACCGCCAAGGTAGATTAACCAAATAATCTTGACATTTCCAGTGCCAAACACTACGTCACAATAATGTAAACTTTACTGTTTATTGTTAGAAGCAGATCTCGGTCCGCAGTATCTGTGGGATTAGTTTATTGTGCAATATGCATGTTTTAGGGCTGATTGAGGAAACGAGAGCCCCAGAGGAGACGAGTCCAGAAGAACATATTCTGCACAGAAAGGCCTCACACTAATGGTCTCAAAATGTCTGTTTTAAGGAGTGGTTGAACAATTTTCTTTACCCCTAAGGAGAAATATGTAACTAAATACATTTGGAATTAGGGGTTGAGCACAAGAAAAAGTCTTTGACTCTGCAAATTCCTCATCGACTTGTCAGATTCAGGTGGACTAACTTCACTCTTCTCTCTTCTTGTAGCAAACGCACAGCATTTTAATGGAGAATAAAAAGTGTAGGGCTTTAATCCTTGAGTCGTTTAGTCGATTAATCGATCGACACTGTCTTAGTCCACCAAATTTTGAATTCGTCGACTAATTATTTTATTCGACTAAAATGATTTTTATGGCAGCAAAATGAGAAGATATGGAGTGAGTTTGCTGACGATTTTTGTGTGACTCATGAGTTTAATCTAGTACTTTTCTGTATAAATAGTCATTTTTGCATGAACTCCTGTGCAGTTGTGGTCTTTAGAGTGCAGCTTGGGTCAGGTACATGGAGATACAACCCTCCCTTTTAGTGATAGGACATGTCTTTCGTAGGCTACATCCCCAAAAAGTGTAGGGTATACTAAAAATAAATGTAGTCAAGCCATTCCCGAAGCTCAGGCTTTAGTTCAGTTTGTGTAGTAGTTATTTATAAGTGTATGTGACTTCTCGTCCATTCATGGTCACTGTTTGAAAAGGGGATGTTAAGTTATTACTAAATTGGTATGCAGTTGGGGCCAGTATTTTTAATCTGGTGACTTTAATAGGCAGCCGTCTCTTCTGTCTAACCTAAATAAATGTCTACATAGTTTTTAAATTTCCCTTCAAATCCAAGAAAAGAAGCTTGGTGACACAGCAACTGGGTTTTACGAGTTGGAGGTGAACATATCTCCCTTCACTGCTAGGTATATTTGAGTGCTAAAAGTGGCTTCCAAATGATTGAAGTCGCGTTAAGAGCCGCACGATTTTAAAAAGAAGTCACCAATTCTACAAATGTAATGCACCACGACCATTATGAGCGGGTGGTCAGGATGATATGAAAATGTAGTGTGAGGAATTATTGTGATGGGAAAAACTACACTATTATTCACTATTACGGAGACCAAACTACAGTGAAACATTGTCTCTCTTGTCAACTCTTCCTCAGGTTTGTGTTCAGCTTTACAAAATCAAACGAATGTGACACAAACTGCCAGATAAGTTATTTACATAATTTCGCTTCGAAAATGGTCTATGGATTGTTACATGGAAAAAAAAAAAAAGTGTGACCTGAATTACCCAATAATCTTGACATCCCTAGCATAGTCGCTGAACTATAGGATTAAATACTCCAATTCGGTTTAAATGCTAAAAAATCTTGAGAAACACTACATTTTAAATCGACAAGCTAAAATGCTGGTTGTTTAAAAGTAAAACGACGTACATGGGCTCTAAAACCAAAGACTACTGATGCCTGTCCTGGATAAAGCAGATGTGAAATGAACTTTTGTGGAGCTAATCTGAAAAACAGAACAATTTATTAATCCAGTGTGTTTAAAATTGAACCACTTTTCTTTGCTTCGGCAGAGTCCAACTTTGAGGCTGTTTGCTGCCCAAATATCAGGAAGCCTGCGCGCCCTGACAGCCCACCTGATTGAGTGCATACCACATTTGAAACGCTGAGCTTTGAATTCAGGCCCAGGCCAATTTGTTCCATGGCATTCGCTCCTTATCTCTCTCTCCCATGTTTCCTGCTGAGAAAAAAATGCCAGTTATCTGCTGATTTAGAGCAATTTAATTGTTAGTTGGTATTTACATTCATCATCTTCAAAATGTTGTCTAGTTTTATTCTTTGTTTGTGGTTTAATGACACTCAATGATTTAGAAACAACAACAACCAACAGTAAAATTGTATTATATCATAGGAAATGTGAAATTGTAAAGTACCAGAACTTTAGGAGTGCAACAAATATTTTAGTAGTCGACTAGTCTGCAATTTAATTAGTCAAATGATTAGCTCTGTTGTAGAGACTTTTTAAAGACATTTTTGACCAAATAAAAGTTTAGATATTGCATCTAGGCCCCCAGATTTTATGGTAATAAGTTTTACGAACTGTTACAAAATCCACCAGTATTTCTCCAAACAATATTTTACACTAATTTAACTCGTCGCATGTGTTTTAATATCTGTATAGTCCAGATAATGATTACAATAACCAAATACAACATGATTATTTTCATTGCCAGCAGAAGTGCTTATGGCTTCGACCTGGCGTCACTTCCATGTAAAAGTCTTGTGGTTACAGTCTCGTATCTTGTAAGTACTAATAAAGAAGTGATCACTTTGCAGATCTGAGTGGAGGCACCGTTGGTTTTGAATATTTGTAGCACTTACACACAGCATACCGACAGCTCTTAGCAGGTCTGGGGGGGCTCCTGTGTCCCTGTGTGCCCGCCAGGCGAGTTACTGTTACCGGCCCAGCTATCATCACCCAATGAGGACATACCAGCCCTAGCCATGTCTACTGCATTAACTAAAGGGAAGCGCCTAACTGTAAATCAGACAGTCGTGTTTTTGGGCTCCACACCCATCCTGCCTCGACACGCTGGAGAGAGAGAGAGAGCGCTGCGTGACTGACCTCATCGCTTAGGCAACAGACCCTGCCCCATATCCTGAGGAAACGCCGGCAAAAAACAATGAGTGGACTCAGGGCTGCCGGCTGGACAAGGCCCGTGGTGTGGGGAGTAGGTTTTGGGCCTAACAGATGGTTTAATATGTGTGAGGAAACGTGTAATGACTTTAGTGAATGGTGGAATGTCAATGTAATGTGACGGCCTTGACTCAAAATATCAATACAGCATATCACGACTTGCGTATCGGAACAGTGAGTGGTATCTTTCTACTGTTAAACAACATAGATTCATTATGAAATACCAAGTGCACTTATGTTTGCTGACTTCTGCATTAAGGCTGAATCTGCTGGGCTGAAATGGTGACAGTTATTCAGAGGACAGTTGTGTTCTGGTGTTTTAGGACATTGTGAACGTGAAATTCCAAGGCATTCTGTTCGACACAATCAAAACACATTTTCAGTAAACAAACAAGTGATTTCCATGTATCAGGACGCGTATCGGACCCCTTCGTATCGTGTGGCGAGGCACTATGACCTAGGGGCCAATTGTGTTGTAAGTAATTCTTCCATCATAACCCCAAAAACAAACGTTGAATTGTGATGCGGATTAACGCGCCGAGCTTCATTTAAAAGTTCTGTGAAAGTTAAATGTACGATATTGTTAACGGAAAAAGGGAAAGAATAAATTGCAGAAGGAAACGCTTAAGAAGGTGTTTATCTTTAGTGTGTCATAGAAGTTATTTATCCAACTCTCAACCGCTCACATTGTAGTACAGAAAAATAACAAAAAGTCACCCACTTGTGCAAAGAAAAAGTGCCCACGATTAAATATTGACCCCATTAAGCTCTCATTTATTGAACAATAAGTTGATATAGTAATTATTGTAATCTGTAGGTATTATTAAACATAATGTATAATTAATTAAACTAGGAGCGAGGAAGATGACATTAAGAAAATTACAGAATTGTGACTTGAATAACAATTTTATGCACAATTGTTCGGGTCTGATGGGGAAACTGAATCTCATGTATTGTTTTAACAGTGTTGTAATTCACTTTAGTTCCTTGCATACAGTTCTGTTTTATCAGGGAGAGAGAGGCTTGTGTATCACTTTATCCTTTTAATGGCGTTATTTTCTGTGATTTGGTCATTTTCCTCTATGTAATGGATTGGAAACAGATCATGAAAGAGTTTAAATTCCTTGACACTGATTAGGTAATGATGCAGTAAGCTCTGTAAATGACTCACAGCTAAACATTAGACTGTGTGCAGCAAAAACACTGCAGCTAAGTAACTTATCATTCCTCAACGGAGGAGGCGTATTTGATTTTTACTGATATATTCCGTCCAATCTTTTTCAAAACAAATGTAGCCAGAAAACGTAGTAGGTTGAGTTTGAACATGTAGAGTACTAGACAAGACATCATCACATTTTTTCATTATCAGTTTATGACTTGCAAAATATTGTTTTTCTTCTTCCAAAAATCAATTCAGCAATACACACTAATGTCTTCTTTAAATTACACATAGTTTTGGCATGAAGTTGTTTCACTTTATGTATTGTTAACCAAAACGCTCAAATGTCTTGCGGTGTGGCTGTAACACTTTTTTTCAAACTCTGAGTCACTTAAGTCAGAGTCGGTTTATAAGAGAAGAGCTCTGGTGTTCAGGGTTTAAGCTAGGTGAGAAGAGATAATAAATGTACTCTTTTTGTTAAATACTTTGAACATGCACCAGTTTGATGTCCTGCTGTTTGAAACATGATACTTTAGCTGCGACATTAATACAGTTCTTAAATTAGCACCATCATAATCAATTATATTTTATTAACATGGCAACTCTGTAGTGAACATCCTGCGGTTCGAGCTAAAACTGCCCTGCGGTGTGATATTTAAAAAGACAGTTACACAACATTAGCATTAGCATTTTTTAGCTCCCACAATAATGCCAATGATTTATTAGCACAATGTTAATTATGTTAGACAATTTTAATATTTTTCTTTATAGTTTAACACTTATTGTTGTTGTTGTTGAACTGATTTCTCTATTGACATTATTTTTCTACAAAGGCGTGTCACCCAAACGTCAAGCATCATTTAGACCGATTGGTGCCTTCTTTTCTACAAGCGCACATACTTCCACTGTGTCCCTGGGCAAGACACTTCACCCTCGCTGTCGGCCCATGACACAGTATTGGGTAATAACAGACTAAAAGTGTGATCTTGTTGTTTGGTCTGTGTTCGAGCCTTTGTTGTCCTTCACTCTACATTTCTTTCCCAGACTGAGTCCACACTGACCTTGGACAGGCTCCAGAGCTGAGCTGATTACTGGACACTGTCAGGTTGAGGCAATGCAGCAGGAATCCATGTAACACATACTTTTACTATTATTTTATGACTGGGAAACTCCAGGTCAGATTTAGCGAGTGATGGTAGTCCTCAGCTTAATTTCCCAGATAGGATATCACTTTTATTTTAGTCACAAGGACAACTACTATTCTAAAACTATAGTTTAATGTTATATTTCTTTGCTCCTTGGGTTATTTCTGAAACCAGTTTGTGGATATTTTCCGGGGGAGGAATATCTGACCAATATTTGTCCTAATGTTGTGGACAATCAGGATATATTTATTGCCATTGTCAGTGAACAAAATCCACAACATAGGAACGTGATTTGATGACAGATGCGACATGAGAGACATAAGAGCATCAGCCACCGGGCGGCCGTGTGACAGCGCCTGTCAATGACCTTTTAAATTGAAGTTAAAGGGCATTCGACAGGTAGGTTCGTGTTTTTCCACTTATTACTTTTGTTTCGATAGTTCCTGCTGTAAATATTGATCAGTTTTACATCAATCATGTGGCTGTTTGTGATGAAAAGTTGGAAAAATAAAAGCTGAAAGTTACAGGAAGTAGAGCCGAGTACTTAAACAGAATCCATCTGTGATGTCATCTCAAATACAGGGAAAATTGCACGCAACGGAAACATTTTCCGGACAGTTTAACAATAATTTAACAAAATAAATGTGTAATAGACATTGTTTACAATATGGTTGCTTGGTAACAGCTGTAGCATTACCTCTGCCTATGTCACATCTGCTGCTCATGTCCTACAAGGAAGTACACATATAAACTTTATCAGTATTGTCAAACTGGGGGAAAACTGGCTAAATGTTTAGTCAAATCTGTGCGTAATCATGTTCTCCGTTTTAGTGAACTGTGTAGTCCAACCTGTCATGTGCACTTTAAGTTGTAGTTGGGTTTACAAATTAAACTCTTCACTCTTGTGAAAACTGTTTTTTTTTTTTTTATATCATAATGTTTAGGATGAATTTGTAAAAAAAAGCCCTTCTATTTTCTTTGGAAATAGAAAAAGAACCGGGGAAAAAATATATATGAAAATTTAATATTAACCACTTTAATATTAACCTGAGGGTTAAAGTCGGCGCATGCTGTACTTCCGTTGTTTAGCGGTCTCCGTTTTGGGCGTGTTGCAGCAGGGCATCAAATCATATTTCCACTAATGGACTATGGCCTCCTCCAACTCCAAATTTATAAAGATAGATTATTGTAAAATAATATGGTTGAACTTTCTGACACTATGGGACAAATCTGTTCTGTTAAACTGTTTAGAGGTGCTCATTTCCTTGGTATCCAGTTAATTGCTCTCTGGTCATGTACTCTTTCAGTCTTTCACTCTCCATCTGTTTAATGTCCTGCTCTTGTTGGGCACAGTGTCTTGCTGAAGTACATCTTTTGAGTCGG
Organism: Chaenogobius annularis; assembly: GCA_015082035.1. Lineage (NCBI taxonomy): Eukaryota > Metazoa > Chordata > Actinopteri > Gobiiformes > Gobiidae > Chaenogobius > Chaenogobius annularis. The sequence continues at coordinate 4,506,720 of BJKM01000010.1, forward strand.
GTCTTTGGAGCAGGACAAGCCGGTCTTTCTGCGAGGGGCCTCGACTCTTCCCTCTCGATGAGTCTGGTAGCACAAAAGCCACTGTGACACTCGCATGCCTCTGTTTGAATGTGGGCCTAGACGCTGCTCGTTACATCAGCCTCAGACTTTCCCTGTCATCTTATTTACAGCTCTGCAGGGAGGAGCTTTATTTTGGGGCACTGTTCTCTCTAGGGGTGTCATCTTTCGCATACTGCCATTAGGGACGTTTATTTAGAAGTAATGAACCTAAAAAGCTCCAGCTACTCAAATGTCACCTCATTATAGTTTTCATTGAACCTGTGCATTTGTGTGGTGTCTCTGTAACGGGGAAATGTATGTAAACGGGATTGCAAAGTATCTATTTATTAGGGCCGCAAAGATTAGTCTGCTGTAAAAATAATGGTTGTTGTATTTTGATAATTGTAGTCATTATCTAGACTCTGCAGACTCTAAAACGCATACAAAAATACTTTTTTTTTTTTTTTTTTAAATGATAGAGACATTGGGATCAGTTTTTTTTTTTTTTTAAATGATAGAGACATTGGGATCAGTAAATCAAAATTTCCGATTTTCATCAATATTACTCTTTATTAGTAGATATTCTCTATCTAGAAGTCTCCAGGCACAATATTTCAAACTTTATTTGGTGGATAATGTGGTAAAAAGTCTCAATGTACAATAGAAATAATTGTTAGTTAGTTACAGTTGAGTATCTATGTTATTCAGTTGTGGCCAGGACCAGTAACAGTTGACAGAGAAGAACGAACAAGTAGCTGCATGTCAAAGTTTCAACGGTGCATAGTTTTTTCAGATTTTAAATGGACATATATTTCATAAACTAGTACCTAACAGAGAAGGACGATTTGGCAAAAGATGTTGTGTGAAAAGGCACCTTACAGTCTCCACAGGGGGCTGTCGTTCACTGATACAGCTGCTCACAAGGGCTTTGAGGCAAAACCACTGATACATTTAAAAAACAGTTAATAACTTTGTTATTATATTAAAACATTTCCAGACTTTTATGGTAGATATGACCTACTTGAATTTAATCTGTTTGCTCTGAGTAACTAATAATCATTTGAACACCATATATTGTGATCGATTATGATTCAAATGAACTTTCCCTAACAAAGCAGCCATACCTTAATTACAGTGTTTGTGATTGGTTGTGTTGAATCCTGCAGCCCTGCTCTGTAAGCATTTAGCACATATTGTGAAGCGGCCTCTACATTTAGCAGCATTCTTTCTAAGCCACTGGTGTTTTAACAGCGAGCCTTGTTTGTCTGGCTGAATACTGGCCCCTGCTTGTCTTGTTTGATAAAAATATCTCTTTGGGGTGGGCCTAATGGGTCAAGTTTCGGTTTGGGGCATTGCCCACGCTGGCTATAAACAGGTGAGCAGAAGACCCCAGTGCCCCATCACCTTTTCCCATATGTTATCAGAAAAAGATTCAGTAGTTGCGTTGAACGGCCTGTGGACAGTATCGTTTTCCCTTTTCTGAAATTCAAAGCACGCTGCCGTTTAGGGGCATGTTGTAGTTGTCAACATGTTTCTGACCTGGCAGATTGGGGAAAGTGTTTTATTGTAACGCACCACCAACTTTGTGCCCTTGTCGCGTTGCCTTTTAAAGACAGGTTGTCCTTAGCTTCACTGAAAAAGGGGTGGGGCTTCTCCTTAAACCACCTTCTCTGTGCGGCGCTTGATTGCTTTCTTTCTCCTCAGTGGACACAGGAATGTGAGGAATTCCCCATGCACCTTCTCTCTCATCTGATAAAGAGTCTGTGGCAGCAGCGGCTGAGGGTTGCACACAACAAGACTGTTCAAGTCCCACCACCACAAGAATGTGCTCACCATCCACACACTGCACTACCCACGGCACACTGTCCAACTATATAGAGATTAGTTATCACAGCACCACCACTAATGGCTCCCCTAACATCGTGCAATCTGTTTACTGTCTGATGAATTCATCTTGAATTATTAGTCCCAGTAAGATCCGTTTAGATGACAGCTTTATTCCCCCTGACCTCGTACAATGGACTATTGAGTGAGGATGCTGCTGGAGCAGAATTGGACTTTGTCCGCTCAGCTCCTGCCCCTGTTTTGTGGAAAAGATTATCCTGTTACTTGGCGTACATTGTGTTTGCACTCTTTATGTTTTAATTCTTCAGGGACCAAACTTCACAAAGACCCGTTGTCCAGCCTCATTCCATTGCTTCTCTAAGGAAAATGCATAAATGAGAATATCTCTTATATGTGTATCTTTTTCAAAGTAGTTCTCCTTCACCAGAGTCGGCATTATGATCTATGAATCACACGTCTCTCGTATATGACTGGAACTGCTGATTCCTCTTGCTTTGTGTGTTTGTGTTTTGTCATTCTTTGAGACAGATTGTCCATAAACCCAGAGAGTGAATAGGCTCAGCAGACGGCTTGTTTTCCCTTCAGATTGGCAGACTTCCTAGAAAGAAACCCTGTTGGCCAGGCTTTTGTCTCTGATTACCTTCTTACATGAAACTGTGTAGGACAAATTCACTCAGCTCCTTTGGTACTATAAAGCAAAGCCTCTAATAAATTCACATTGTTATTGGGTTTAAACACATGACAGTAATTGTGGTCCCCTGCGGCGCTGAGTTTACAGATGTGTTCTATCGGCAGGTGGGAGTTTTTTTAAATCTTTTTCTATCTTTCAAAACTTTGCTCTCACTTGTCCATGTGGTTTCAAGGCCCCAGGCTGCGCTGCTGCTATCCTTTTCGTTAAGGCCATTTAAACTTTTCGTGGAATACGTTGCCTTAATTTGCAAGCGCCCTGACATTAAACATGTGATTTGAAAGCATTACATAAAAAGTGGAATTCCTACACTGTTTTGATCAAATCTGTTACCTTTGCCCTGACTCCAGGCGCAGTATGTTGGAGTCTTTGTTTTATTATGGACTATGTAGACCTTGCCAAGGCCTGGTTTAGCATGTCCACACCAGGTGCAGATTATTTTGAGCCTGGTCGTGATATTTCAGCACATTTGCACACACCGGCTACTCCGGCTTTAAATAGGCCTGTACTCCCCTTGTGGTTTATGTCAAGCTTCATAGACTTAACTACTCTTCGTCTGGATCTCCACACTGTCTGATTAATAACTGTATGAAGTATGTTTACTTTACACTTAGCCCAAGCACTTCTATGGTCATACAGTATGTCATTGGACAGGTTTTATGCAGTGCAGTCTAAATTCTTAGTTATTCACCTTACGCTTTAGTCCTGCTTTTGTTCTGTTTTAGTCCTGTTATAGTCCTGCTACTTCTGATTTAGCTCTGAAATATTCCTTGTCCAGGTTTATTCTTATCTTTTTTGACCTTTTATTTAACTTGGAAAGTCCCATTGAAATGTAGCATCTCTCTTTCAGGGAAGTCCTGGCCACAGAGGGGAGGAGCTTTTTGTACATGTTTTTAGGGGTAGGGAAACCTGGCGTACCCGGAGGAAACCTACGCAGACATGGGGAGAACATGCACCACTCTGGAATCAATCCCAGGACCGTTTTACTGTGACGCGAGAGCGCTAACAGTGTCCATGTTTAGTTTTTGTTGACGACTATTAGGGCTGAAACAAGTTAATCGAATCATCGGAACCAATCGTTTAAAAAAATAAATAAATTGTCAACTAATGTAGTAATAGAATGAATTCAAACTTTGTAAAAGACCCTTCAGAATTTGACTTCACGATCCAACAATTGATAGATTCATCGAAAGAATAAATACTAGATTAATCAATTGCCAAAATAATCATTATTTGCAGCACGAATGAATAATGAATTGGAAATAAGCTGCCAATACTCGGAAAGCCCCTTATTTTCTGATGTAGCAGTTGGTATTTTAATGGGAGAATTGCTGCAATAATCCTTCCTCGTTTAATCAAGTGTCACTGAGATATTGCACTCTAGACTTCTACTGTATGGATGCCAGACAGAGGAAGGCGCTCAGTTGTTGTAGGGTATTTTCACTTAAGCGCAGCCCGTTTCCCCCGCCCCTAGCAGCGTGTTGGCAATCCTCGTCTCACACTGTCCTTTCGGCACGGCTGTCTGCCTCACACTTACAGTACAATAACCCCATGACTAGCTTCAGCCGAGCGGCGAGAGGAGCGGTCAACGTGAGTACTATGGCTGCCAAAAAGTTTGTCAAGTTTGCTTCCCAACATTAGATCAATATGAATTTGTCATAATGTAATATCTTGGAAGTTGTAGTAAATTTTAAACGGTTTACATTATCCATCCATTTAAAAGCAAGGACCAGACTAGTTTGTTAAAAAAATCAAATACTATTATATATATTATATCTTGTCGCTTGTTTTGTCTGTGTTTACGGCACTTCTTCTTTTTTTTTTTGCAATCGCAGTGTGCCATTATTGAGTTCTTGGAAACAGTTCTTTGAAACAGGCTCTATCGTCTCATAGGCCGCTGTAGTGTAACCATATGCTACTGGTGATTGCAGTCTATTCTGGTCAGACTGGCGATGGATGGATTGTGTGATGTAAGCCTCTATTTTGTTCCTCCGGCCTCAGAGGGGGTCACACTGTACCCCCTCAACCCTGCTTGGGACACTCCAACGCTCCTCTGCTTTATTCGTCTAGTGCCGGATAATATGAGATTAAAAAACGTGGAATTTTGCGATTTGGAACATTAATTGGTATTATATGAACTTAGTTTGTCATAGAACTTTGCAATATGAGTTCAGTATGCTTTTTAGTAATGTTTCTGTCACAAAGAAGATTATTACATTATTGAGGTGCATTTCATATCTTGATTTATGCATGGGTTTGCTCAGGTATTCGTAATTAATGGTTTGTATTGCCTTAGTATCTACTTGCTTATACAAAACATAAGCTGCTTCTGCATAGTCCTGGCGACGGGTTACACACTATTTTAGTCAAGAGACAAATCAAGGCTTTATGGTGGATTTATAGTCGAGGTTATGTTTTGACAATGGTTTAGCCTAGTGCACTCAAGACGGTGTTGCTGCATTGTTGCTGACTTTTTATAGCCTGTCTTCTCACTCGCCTTGTAGTCGCCTTCCAGCTGCTAAAACGCCCATTAAAAAGACAATGCTTGCAAGTAAAGCATGTCATAGATAACGCACAGAAAAGCCCATGAGTGCAGACTAAAGTCTTAAAAGTCTTCTCACTTTTTTAATATATTTCTTCATGTTCTTTTCAGACGCGTTGCTGGCGGACCTGGAATCCACCACTTCACATATCTCGAAGCGGCCAGTGTTTCTATCGGACGAAACCCCCTACTCCATCCCGACCGGAGGGCACTCGTATCAGGATGTGTCAGTCCCGCCCCCTGTCCCGCCTCCGCCCTCAGCTGATGCTTTAAATGGATCTCTAATCGACCCGCCAGACTCGCACCACTCCTCACAGCAGGTAGCGTCAACAAAATGTGTTTCACTTATCTCTTTTGAGGAATGTTTCTAATCAATTTGTCCTCCGTCCAGTCTTTAGGCTCAGCACAGAAGAGCTCATGGTCCCGGGACAGCAGCAGCTCGCCTCTGTCTCATGGTGAAGAGGACCACGTTTATAGGTTACAACATTAAAAACACTAAATAGTAAATAGATTTGTGTGTTACTGACGGTGCTCTATTTGTATCTGGTTTAGTTTTCCAAACAAACAGAAGTCCTCTGACCCGTCCACGGCAGCCATGACCTCTGCTCTGGGCAGTAACCTCTCAGAGCTCGACAGACTTCTGCTGGAGCTCAACGCTGTGCAGCAGAGCGCCCCCTCCTTCCCCACCACAGGTACCACTTCAACTGACTGTGCAAACTAGATTTAAGTTCACTGTTTTTTTTGTTTTTTTTACAATACAATATAAAATATACATATACATATACATTTTTCTTTACCAGTTTTATACAGATTATCTATATACCATATAAGATGCGTCTACCCTTTCCAATGCTTACTTTTCTCAAAGGTTTAGTGGTTCAGATGGTTGGCTGCTCTTGCTGACTGGGACAATGTGCATAAATTACTCCCGAGGGGCAAACAAAGTTGAAAATCTGGAAGATTTGTCTCCCAGAATTGAAATGTTTTTTTTATTACAAAATAGATCTTTAATTTATCTTGACTATTTTGTGTCCACAGAAGAGGCTGCTCCTCCTTTGCCGTCCTGCAGCATCACTCACTATGAGAACGGCAGCGGCCCGGAGATCATGGTGAGCCCCCCGCCTCAGGACAAGCGGAACGGGACGAAAGAGGAGACACGGCCCACAGTGGAGAGTCTGCTGGACGAGCTGGAGGGGTCAGTGCCATCGCCCAGGTAGACGCTCTTAACGTGCACCGATCAGAACAGTGCATATTTAAGAGGAACTATCTATTTTTTTGATATTTGCTTTATTATATCTATCAGAGCTGTTTTAAATACTTACAATTACAGCGTTTTTGACTCCTGGCTCAGCTTATGTTTGTTCTTCTGTCCTGCTTTTGGTCAATTTGCCTTTTATCAAAATTGAAAAATATCATGGGTAAATGGGTGACACGTCATCCCGCAACAATTTAAACTGTTTAAAAAAATCTGTTTAGACATTTGATGTATGGGGAAACTAAATATTATTTTAAAGAATAATTATGTTTACTGAGAAACTGAAATGTGTAATCAGCAAAAACCATTGTAATTTCCCAAATGTTATGTTTTATGAATATAATCTCTGTACATTTTCCCTTAAACTTAACAGTGATTGCCTTCAGTTGGTCTTCAATATACATGCCAGTTTGACATTAAAAGCTATTGATTTAAAGCAGCAGAAGAACTTTGTAGCTAAGGCGGTTCACATTTCTATCTAAATAACGTTTCTGCGATTGCCCATAATGATATACCCCATTATAATTTATGTCTTCCAGCCCCTCTTCCCACCACAGTGATTTGGACACACCCTCACAGCAGCAAGCCCGAATCTCAGCCTCCTGCGCCACAAGAGAGCTGGACGAACTGATGGCGTCTTTATCTGATTTTAAGGTACAACATCAAACTGAAAATCTGTCGCCGTCTCATTACTGCCCTACTCTTTTAGTCTTCCTTATTTCTCTTTCTCTGTGCTCTCTCCAGCCCAGTTCTTTGGGCTCTGCGCTCGACCCAATCGGACCATGCTCCAGCTCTCCCCCTCATCCTCCAGTGTCCTCACCTTTCCTAAACCTGTCCCATCCTTCCAGCTGTGCGTCTCCTCTGTTTCCTGGTTTTGAACTTCACATAGATGAAGATGGCAGAGAGAGCAGCATGTCTGTACCCCACATGAACCGCCTTCCTCGGCCCATAAGTCCCATGTCCTCCGTTTCGGCAACGAGCGAATTAGATCTAGACACTTCAATAGACGTGTCCGCTTCAATGCTGTCGTCCCAAATGAAAAATCTTCTAGTGCTTTCTCAGTCCACTCCCAACTCAAATTTGCTTAGAAGTAACTCAAGCTCTTCCAACACTACAACTACGACTCCGTCAATGACATCTGTAAATACAGTTTTGGATCACAAATCTTCAAAGTCTCCAAGTCCTTCTACAGAAAGAGTGTCACCTTTGGCTGCAGAGAACAAGATTTCGAGTCATGATTTGAATTACTCAAGTCCAAGTCCATCTAAAAACCTAACTCCGTCCACTTTGGCACCAAAGACACCCTCACCTCTACCCTCTGTTCCTCTACCTTCAACATCACCCTACAATGGCATAAGTGCCTGTCCTTTGGTTTTCAATAGTCCACCAGTCCCTTGTAGACATGTTGTAGAGCCAGAGCCAACTTCAGCTCCGACCGAGCCGTCTTTGGATGAAGCATTGGACAAACTTTTAGCCATGAGTTTTGCCCACACCAATATGGAAGAACCTCAGTTAAAAATGGATGCCCAGTGTTTAGGAACGGCAATGGCACATGAAGAACTCATCCTACCAATGGATCGGAATAGTTTACAGCCGGACACTTTTGCTAGTACTGCTACTACCATCACAGACGAATCGGTGGATGGGAACGGGGAGCTAGACTGGGCTGACGAAGAGCTCTCCATGTCCTTCCATGACGGGACGCTTACCCCGTACACAGAAAGACCCTACACAGATGGCAGCATGACTCCCCTGACTGAGGCCAGCTGGATGGACGAGTGCATGACCCCCTCCTCCTGCCCCGGGACCCCAGACGTGGCGTTGGACCTGCCCCTCATGCACTCTCCAAATATAGACCGGGTGTCTGCCTCCGGACATGTATGCTCAGCATGGCCTGGTTTGTGGGCACTCCGAGTGACAATTTTGCTTTTGAAGCTAAATATTTCACAGAGCTGCAGTTTACACATATTTTTATAAATGAGAACATTAGCATTTTCCAATTTATGTTAGACACTTTACATTATTCACTTCCTATATTCAAACTAAAAAACCTTTATCTTGTGTTTGCCCACTAAGCCACAGTTACCTATAAATGAATACAATTGATTAAATAGACTTCTCCTTCTTTTTGTTTAAAGTGAAATTATGGCAGATTTTATGTTTAAGAATAATAACAAAATCACACAATACACGTGCCAATTACAAGATCTGACTAATTAGTTTTAGACTGAGTCGTACAAATGGTCAGTAAGGCATGTTTTTACTTAGCGGCGTGTGGGAGGAAACGTAAGTGCAACATGACTTGAGCTTAAGGCTTGTGCATGTTAAAGACTAACAACTGCAAAAAAAGAAGAATTGTATAAACTTAAAGCAGATGCTACTGCGGGCAAATGCAGTGTGTGCATGTATTCCAATTGACCGCATTTTGGCCCATGTTTGTGCAACTCACCTGTAAGCCAAAGAAGCCTGCAGTGTTCCTTGTTCCTGTGTGGAAATGTCTGTAGTGAGACAATCACTGTTTCCTCTCAGTTAAAGTCAGTGATTAGGCGCACCAAGGAGACCCCAAACGTGCACCCCATGTATCGAGACGGAGTCCTGCGCCGCAAAATGGGGCCTATCCTTGTGAATAAAAGCACGTCCCAAGACCGTCTCATTGAGGAGCTCCAGGGAAAACTCGGGATTGGCCGCTCAGAGCGAAACCGGCGCAAACAAGCGGACGACTGGCTCACGGAGGGCGTCATCGTCACCTCCAAACCACAGCGTTTCCGACCCGAGGGGGCCAACAGTGATGTCGACAAGGTTTGCGCCGGTGGTGTGCCCCAGAAATGTCCACCTTTCGCGCTTACTGTTCTTTATCTGGTCCTTCTGTGTTTCTATTTTCTTTTTCTTCAGATCATTATTCCCCCAGAGTCACCTGTCCCAGTCCGAAAGGTCCTCCCTCCTCCTTCTCCTCCCACCCCTCATCGTCCCCCTGTCACAGAGGAACAAAAAAGGCCAATGCCAGCGCAGCACCAACAACCTGTTCCTATCCCTCCCACACCTCCTCCACTGCCCTCTTCTCTTCCACACCCCATAATTCACATCCCGGCCCCACCTGCCCCTGTACAAGACCCCCGTTCCCAAACCAGAACTCCGCCCCCTGTTTTCATTGCCCGCCACAACCTGTCCCACCTGTGGATCCGCCTGCACCGCCTAAGGTCCTGGTGTCTGTTGCCTGCCAGACAGAGTATGACCCAATCTTCCCATCAATGGAGGCATGGCACCCCCACCACTCTTTAGCACGTTTGGTTTTCACAAAAATGCAATAAAATTCACATACAAAGCAGCATAGATGGGAGGTAACTATTGGTTACAAGATGATGCTTAAAGTGCACATGACAGGTCCTTGTGTTTTTCTAATTATACTTAGTTTGGTGAATATTCCCTGTGGTAAATATTTATCATAGTTTTACATCGGGCAAGTTACAGTTTGTGAAGAAGTTTGAAAAGTTGAAAATTACAAAAGTAGAGCCGAGTTCCTAAACAGAATCCCTCTGATGTCATCAATAAGGACATTTCACACACTGACAGCTTAAAAGATTAAACAAAATAAAGGTGTTTATAAAGTAGTATGATTTGACAAATCATAACTCTTGTGTAATTCATATGGAGTTTTGTCCTTGTTTACAATGTGGTTGCTAGGTAATAGTTGTAATTACTTCTGCCTATGTGACATCTGCTCATGTCTAACCAGGAAACAATTCTAAACTTTATCAAAATGGTCAAACTGCGGGAAAATATCCCAGACCTTTGCTAAAAAGTGTAGTCTATATGTCCTTTGCACTTTAAGTAGTTGTTTTGACAAACTGCAAAATACGAATATTGAGTCAATCTTATATTTAAAGACAAATGGCACTTTGATCATGAAGGGCTTTTCTTGTACCATCAATATCATACACATTTTGGTGAATTACAAAAATAGCCTATTGGTGCTTATTGATTTCATATTTTTTGCTGTGCAATATTTGAAAAATCGACTTTGAATCGAGAGTATCCTCTGTCGGTTAAAAACATGTGGGTTTGAGCAGAGGTCAGACTTTGGAGGAAGAAATGTCATTACTAAAGCCATTTTTACTTTGTTTTTTGGAAAGTCCAAATAAAATGATCAAAACAATATAAGAAAAAAAAATGGTCAAAATGCCTTTCTTTGTGAAATAGGTTCATGATCTTTCTTTTCTACACGATTGAATGCTTTTTGGTTTTTCAAACAATTGGAATTCTTATATCTCTGCTGTAAAAGAAAGTGTCCGGCTTTTTACCGATGTCCCCTTAATAGTGACATTTGAGGCCACATATCTATAAATGCTTGCCTGTGTGGGTTTTATTTTTCTTCTGTCTCTGTGCAGTTTTAAAAAATTATTTTTCTTTATGAATTTTAATTTTTTTTTTTTTAATCACTGCCTTTACTAAGCCGCTTTACCTATGGCATAATTATGTACACACTGATATAAACCATTATGTGATTTTTCTTTAAAATGTTCAGATAATGGCCCAAGGCAAAGGCGTTCCCGGCGGAGCTCCGACTCAGGTGAACAAGCTGGACAACATGCTGGGCAGCCTGCAGTCAGGACTTAAATAAACTGGGAGTGCAAACTGTGGCTAAAGGAGTGTGTGGAGCCTGCTGTAAACCATTGTGGGACAGGTGAGAGATCGCTCCTTTGTTTTGGTTGAATTTAAGAAGGAATATTTGTGTACAGAACAAAGACAAAACTAAGCATTGGGTTTTATTATTAATATTATTATTAATATTAATAAAAATGAGGAATGGAAACAAAAATTCAAAAAATTGATAATTAAAATAAAATGGTAATAGTAGTAATCATCATCCCCATAATAATGATGATAATGAATAATATAAACAAATTATAATGCATAGTAAATAAAGCAGCGTAAAATTACAAATGATTTAAGTAATAAATCTATTATAGCCTAGTAAATTAATCATATTTTGATATTTCATATAGTATTTGGTAAATAGCCTTAGCGCTATCAAAATCAACAACAAATTGTAACGAAAGGAGAAAACCAAACTAAACAATAAAGATCCTAAACAAGAAAAAGTGAAATGGGTCAGTCAACGCAGATTCAGTTCAGAATGTTGCATCCTTTTTAAAAGGGCAAATTTCTCCATGAAGTCATGTGGCCAACTTCACTTGACCTTTTTGTTGTACTTTAGTTACCTTTTTGAAGCTTTTGATGTGCTTTTGATGTGCTGGCTCAAACTCAGGAACGTACTTTTGAAATGATCTTATTTTATTGCTAGATAATTTAATAGCGTGCCTACATGATACTTTTTCACTTTTGTTGTTGCTTGTCTCCACTTCTCCGTGTGCACGGACTGAGTCCTCTCTGTGTTCAGGTGGTGACTGCCATGGGCCGCAATGGCACCCTGAGCACTTTGTTTGCACACACTGTCAAGAAGAAATTGGCTCCAGGAATTTCTTTGAGCGCGAAGGACAGCCGTACTGTGAGAAGGACTACCACAACCTGTTCTCCCCGCGCTGCTACTACTGCAATGGCCCAATCCTCGATGTGAGTCTGCTAAGTCTCCTATGGTCTTGTGGTCTTGTGGTGTTGTCGGTGCACATTTGGGTCAAATGCCTGGTCTGATCATCAAGATACGAATATTTTGCCAGCAAAAGTATTAGTACTAAAAAAAAATCATAAATGTGACCTTTCCTGAACAGTTTTAGAATGATCTTGAGCTTTATCAGAACTAGAGAATGGAAACATTAAAAAGTACCATAATTCTTTTTTGGAAAACCAGTCTATATTGTCTGCAATTGTGTGTTTTTTTTTTTTTTTTTTAATTATCATCATGGTATAAAAAATGGTATTGAGTATCATGTCTACTCATTAATATCAAAATTGTTTAAAATGTTTATATTGTGACACATTGCTATCCAAATTTAAAGTCTACTAGCTGTTTTTCTGAATGGCGTTTCCTCCAAAACCAGTATTAACCATGCATTTTTGATTTGTTTTTAGAAAGTTGTGACGGCGCTGGATCGGACTTGGCATCCTGAACACTTCTTTTGTGCCCAATGTGGATCCTTCTTTGGCCCAGAAGGTACAATAACAACTCTCCCAACTCTTAACAAGAATTCACTTGACTCACTTGACTCACTTGACTCACTGTCTCCTGTTTTGTTAAGGTTTTCATGAAAAGGATGGAAAAGCCTATTGCAGGAAAGATTACTTTGACATGTTTGCACCAAAATGTGGCGGCTGCGCTAGAGCCATTTTGGAGAACTACATTTCGGCTCTGAACAGTCTTTGGCATCCGGAGTGTTTTGTCTGCAGGGTTTGTATTTGATAATAACATTACATAATTTACAAAATGACAGCAGGTTCTTTCCAATACAACTCGATATACTAAAATGCTTTACTATTTTGTAAATACATCATCACATGAAGTGTTTTAAATAAAATGCTTTTGCCCTCAGGAGTGCTTCACCCCATTTATAAATGGCAGTTTCTTTGAACACGATGGTCAGCCATACTGTGAAGTGCACTACCACGAGCGGCGCGGCTCGCTGTGCTCCGGCTGTCAGAAGCCCATCACCGGACGCTGCATCACAGCCATGGCCAAGAAGTTTCACCCCGAGCACTTTGTCTGTGCCTTCTGCCTCAAACAGCTCAACAAAGGCACTTTTAAAGAACAAAACGACAAACCCTACTGCCACGGCTGCTTCGTCAAGTTGTTTAGTTAGAGAGGCGAAAGTACAAGTTAAGGTGGCATTTAAGAGAAGCTGTCAAAGAAAGTTGTCTGGTAGGTTGAACATGAGAATTACTGTGTATGTAAGGGTCAAGCCTGTTTCCCTCATAGACATCAGTCAGTTAAGGTGGTAGCTAAAGCATTACACCTCCAAACTTTGGAATACTCACCACAAAATATAATAATTGCCAAATATACAGAATACCGTTCTGTATATGGTGTTGAATGGATGAATGATTAATGGTATGTAGCCAACTTTACTATTGACTGTTGTGGGTAACACTGGGTCTAGTCTGTGTATGTGGCACACACTTCAATACAGCAACTAAAAAAAATCAAGACAATTTATATTCTTTTGTAATATTTGATGGAAGAGTTTGTTGCCAAATGTCATCAAGTGATTAATCAAAACTATAGATTTCTACCTTTTAATGTTTTTCAAGATTTTATCATCTTTGTGAGACCCAGAGTTGTTGTCTTTAATTCTTTTTACTTGGCAGTGAAACACTGTAAACATGTGTGTTCAATATTGCTCACTGGTTGAGTGTCTTTTTAGAGCCCATTGATGTTTTTATTTCTCTCATGTTAGTGTATACTTGCACAAGGCTTATGCTGATGCTTCTTTACCATTCATTATTAAGAAGCATTGGTTTTGTATCTTTATCACGTTGCATTTTCAATATAAATTCAGTTTAAAAGATGTCATAAAGTGTATTTTGCATTAGATCTATACAAACAAAAATAACCTGATAATCTGCAAAACCATTCCTCTTTTCAGCTCTTTTGACAGTATCCCATGTTTTACTGTGATGTGAAGTTACAAGACATGGATGGCTTTTGTATACTTTCACTTACACCTTTTATTTTTCTGTAAATACAACTTTATCTGAACCACTCATTGAGACAAATCAAAGTGTTATCATAATCGAGTGATATTTAAATAACACAACGTTGTCCACTGTGTCAGAAGTCTTTGTCTGACAGCTGTTTTTTTGTTTGTTTTTACAATTGTGACATTTTATCAGTGCCATGTCTAACAAACAACACTGGGAAATTTAGTAATGTACTGTTGCTAAAGAAAATCTCTATAATATTTTGTTTTTGTGTGTGACTGAGTATATTAAAAAAAGCAGGCATCAGAATTTAAAGTGTGGTGGCCTTTCTATTAAATGTTCAGTGTATGAGCAGCGTCTACTGTATAAGTCTGGGTCTATGTCATTACTCCTATAAAAATGCATCCAATATTGGAACGGTTTGATGTTCAGGGACTTCTGGAGCCTTATGTTTTCCTCAATTTATTTAAACGGACATGTAACGGTGGTCTTTAAGGTCTTTGTGGGTTGCTATTTAACCAAAGCCATACACATTTTGGTTGATTTCTTGTCGTGTCCTGTCCTTTTTTCTTTTGTTCTTTTGGAGTTGATTGTTAATAGGTCTGTATAGTAAGATTTCTCACCTTTACACAAATTATGCAAATAAATCCTGTTTTTGCTATTAAATCTTATTGTATTTTGTGCGTTTAATTATCCTTACAATGGATGATTTTAACATTCCTAAAGAAAAACAAATCAGATTGAGTATAATAGCAGTAAGTCTATATGACGGGCTCTCCCGTTGTTCTAATTATGATTTAGTTTGGTGGGATAGCACCTAAGTTGCGTTTCTTTTTTTTTCTTCTTTTTTTTTAAAAAAAGCGTTTAAAATTACAGGAAGTGGAGCTGAGTTGGAGACAATTTACACTTCACAGATGCACTTTTCTGTTCAAACGATCATTCAACAAAATAAAGGTGTTATGTCGTGTAATTTATATGGGTTTTGACCCTTGTTTACATTATGGTTGCTAGGTAACAGTCATCGAATTACCTCTTATCAGGAAATAACATAAACGTTACAAAAATGGTCAAACTGGGAACAAATAGGCAAAATGTTTAGTGAAATTTGAAATATAAATGTGTTCACTTCAATTTTGTGAAATGTGTAGTCTAACCTGTCATATCGATAGTCGAAAAAAACAAGCAAAAAGTCTTTAAAACGTATCCGCGATCCCGACTCTCAACAGTAAGTGGCGACAAAGTGAAGATGCCCGGATGAAAACGACCGTTCTGATTGGTCAAAGCACTTGACGTCAAACCCGGAAGTATGACAAGAGTGTTTAATGATATCTGATGAGGAGCAGTGAGTGGTAAGACTAATTTCTCTGTCACAGTTAAATACATTGTAAAATATTGGTTGCGTTTACATTTTCACACAGGATGAAGTTTGTGAGACAGAAAAGTAATCTTAGAACGATGTACGATTGCGCGACGCGATCGAAAAAGACAGTTAAACCACAGTGAACTTTCATTGTTTTCATGTTCTTTGTTCATACAAAACTGTGGATTCTGTTTTTGTTTTTATAAAAGTGTAAAAACTAGGTCAAAATACACGTTATTTGTCACAGTACCTACTTTTCTCAAAATACTTTTTATTTATCGTTTTGGCAGCACCTCTAGCGTTTTATTTGTTATAGTTGATCCAAACTTTCACATAATCGATTTAAAGCAACGGTGTCTATGTGCAATATAATACTACATACTTAATATAGGATAATTTGTGTTCAAAGCCCGACTGAACCAACATAATGGCATCTTATTTTGATGAACACAACTGTGAACCCACCAATCCAGAGGAACAGTATCGTCAAAATGCTTTACTTGAACTGGCCAGGTAGCTATATTCACTGTTATAACGTGAATAATTATTAATAAATGATGTATAACCACCAATTCTATGTCACTTTTCAGATCCCTGATGCAGGGGATTGATTTGTTTGACTCTGGGTTTGACTTAGTTGACTGGGACCAGAGACTTCCTCCTCCTGCTGCAAAAGCTGCTGTTCAAACTCTGCCTGCGGTCGTCATCTCTCCAGAACAAGCAGGTGCTTTAAACAAAACCATAGTTAATTCAGAAACCCAGTAGCGCACGCTTGTCCATTAACTCAAACTATTACAGTTTTAATTTGTTTTTAGTATTATACCCTTGCCTTTCCTTTGTTTTCCTTTCTTTAGCTCTACATTGTTCAATATAACACTGATAGTAAACAAGGAACAAACTATGTAAATATTATTTCAGAACCACTATCGAGCTGTACATTTGACACTTGCTGCTGTCGAGGTAAACAGAGATTTTGAATAATGAATGTTCCTCTTTGTCTCACAGATAAAGGACTGAAGTGTCCCGTTTGTTTGCTGGAGTTTGAGGAACAAGAGACGGTTCGAGAAATGCCCTGCAAACACCTCTTCCATTCGGGCTGCATACTCCCCTGGTTGAAAAAGGTATCGGCTCACCCGTTACACTGGATACTACACACGCGTTAAAACAGCTGTTGAAAGGGAAAATAGATGGTAGGTGGTCACAATTAGCAAATGGCATAAACTTATTTAACCATTTTACCCGGTCCTGTTATGCAAAAAAGATGGCTAAACTTCATATTTGGAAGTGCATGATTTCAGTCTTCTTTGCCTTTTGATTTATGCCTGTCGTCGTTTTTTTCTCTCTCTGTTCTATGTTCATAAAGTTAAAAAAATCTGAAAAAAATAAATAAAAAAACAGCCAGATATAAAAGTACTTTATATTTAGATGTATTTTGAATCTATAGATTGAATTCAATACTTAATTAGGCTTGTAAATTTGTCACAATTGGTATATATTTTTTGTTTTTACAAATATGAATAATCAGGATTATTAATTAACCTCACAATTTTGACATCCCTAATCTTTTATCTAATCGTAATGCCAGTGCGTGTCTTAAAAATGGGATATTTTGCTAACATTGTTCGGTTCTTAGGTTTTTTTTTTTTTTAACACTTTCCGATAGTGATTATATATATTTTGGAGCTGCAGAAAGACATAAGCTTTGAGTGAAGTTAAATCATGATCAGGCTTATAAAACCTCATTAAGTGAGGTGACTCCAATGTTTAGTGAAGAGTTTATTTATTTTTAATTATTGTTAAATAAAACGACATTACACTCTTAATAAATTAACTCTCCGATTATGAAAGATGCAGATTACTTCTCTCATACTTTTTAACTCTTTACTTCAGACCAACTCCTGTCCACTTTGTCGTCATGAATTACCAACTGACGATCCAGACTACGAAGAGTTCAAAAAAGACAAGGTGAGATGTGCATTCTTACTGTACTTTAGACCTTCAAAGACTTTAATATTGAACACTGATCATTTACTCTTTTGAATATGCATAATGTTCTTTCTCCCGTTGTTTAGGTGCGCTTTGGGTTGTCAAAAGAAATTCTTGGTTGATTAATTAAAGACAATCCCTGTGCATCTATAATCGACAATAACTGGGTGCGAAATCTCTTGAAATGATTAAGCTCTTGTTTCTCTTTAAACATTGTAGTTTTTGCACAAGAGTAAACTACATCTTTAAAAGTGAAAAGGCAGATTAAATTGACCAGCCACTCCCAAAACTACAGCTTAATCCATGGTTTTCTGTTGTCCACAAATCATTATAATTGTAATAAAATAAGACGGCTACAGCTCTAATGCAAGCTTTAATTTGCATCTGTTTTTTTCAGGAGAGGAGAAGACAGAGAGAGCACAGACTGGAGGACCTTCACGGAGCCATGTACACTTGACCCGACAGAGGGAATACAAACCACCTGAAAGACTTTTGATACAAATTATGGAAAACATTATGTAACTACTTGTCATGTCATAAACCCTGTATGTTGTAAGTGGTTGCTTTAATGCAGAAAGATATTTAAAATTCCTACTTTATATAAATTAAGTGTTTTATTACAGACCGATCGTGTCTTCTGGACCAAAAATTCTTTTAACCCACCCATGTGCAAATAAAACGTTTATATTTCTTTTAGTAGTGCTTCAGTTTAGTGTGTATGCAGCGAATAACAGCCCACATAAATGTCTGCTAATAATTTATAGTTTTTTATTTCATTTATTTGAATATAAATCTCTGTCAAATCAAAATACCTAAATGATAGACAAATCATACATATATACACAGTGTAGAAAAGAAAATGAATTATCTGGGTTGTTGTGGGATATTTTCCACTGCTCCATTATTCAGTGGTTCACTTACAGTTGAGACTTTCATTTAAAAAGACATGAACAGGTCAAGCGTCTGTAATAAGTTACAAATAACAATGTGACTGTTTGGCTTGTTGCTGAAACTGTTGGTTCATTCAAGCTGCCATTGTAAAGTTTGGACAACAGTGTGCGAAATCAGACAAAACAACTCAAGTTTAAAACAAAAAAACAAAAAACGTTATAACATTCTCCCAGCACCACACGTGTGATAAGGCCGAAACACAAAAGACCATGAAGTTTTTGGCAACAAATGTACAAGAAAAGTTCAGTCTGGATACAACCTTTGCCCAGTGAAAGGGCAGAAAAGCAACATTTGGATGAAAACTAAAAATGAACCAGTCACCTCCGTTGTACGCCATAATACTGCCCCCTTTTAATAAACTTTACTATTAAATTCTCAACAGTAAATAAGAGGTAGGCAACAGAATTCATGTTAATATTGCTGGCAACAAAGTTATTTAAAATGGTTTACGCCAGTGGTTCTCAGGGTCCGTGCTTTCACGTTTACTTGTGTTTCATCTCTGAAGATTATTTTAAAGGCAATGATGATAAATGCTTTCAAAGTAACCTTCACTTTAAGCACCAGCTCGGGTCCCGCAGAAATAATGCAGTTTAACATGAGCAGCACCTGGGACCCGGTCTTGGCTGGGCAACTTCAATCAGGTCATTTCATTGTTTTGTGTCTTGCCTCACTCCGTATAACCTGTTAATATATATTCAGCTCAATCCAGTTTTCAATCTGCCAATTTTAAGCCTTGGTAAAACTATCTTTCGGATGTCTGCGGCAGTCTGAGGAACACTGGCCTAAATCAAACCACAATAGTCAGAGGAGCACACAAAGAGATGATCTTTATACTTCGTTCATGGCAGTAAATCATGTGAACCACACACTCCATGGATCTGTATGAATCGTGCCACTGTGTTGGCACAAAAAGTCCAAAACGTCACGTGACCTTTTTAGTGTCAGAAAATAAGGCTTCCAAAGGTCCAGCCTGGAATATTCTAAAGAAAACGCTCAAGATCCAAACGTCGTCAATGCAGGTCACTTACACGTAAAAAAAGACAACTTCCTCCTCTTCGATGGAAATTAAAGCCACGGATCAGAAGGGTTATTGCACTAGGTGTGACAAGGTAGTGTGAACGTGAGAACGCATGCGTCAGTCGTGAACAGCATTATGGGTAAAAAAAAAATGAACAAAACAAAAATGATTTAATGCGGACGGTCTTGGATTTTACGTGATTAGTTTTCAAGCTTCTCTTAAATGTAAAATGAGTAAAATGAAGCTCATTTTAGATTTGAAACAAACATTGGCAAAAATAAATTTCTCAGGTATTAAAATGTAGAGAAATTAAAAGAAGTGAAATGTGCACTGGAAACATTCACCATCTCAAATAAGATAAGTGTTTGAAATAAGTTGTATTCATCTTGTTTTGAGTATATTTTGACTAAAAGAAAGACTGCCAATGGAACAAGCATAAAATATCTTGTTTTACTCCAAATAAAAGCCGTAGAAGTCTTTCCTAACTTGAAATGAGAAATTTGGCAAATCTTATTTTAAGAAAAATCAATATACTGCTTATATCAATCACTTTTTCACTTATTGAAAGTCTTATTTAAGACTGTACATGTTTCCAGTGTGTTGCTTGATTGGTTGAGGCTGTAAGATTACAGCATATTTATGACAAAAATAAGTACTAACTATTGACTTACACACATTCAATAAATCTACCAACTAGAAAAACTCAAAACTTGAACTCAAGTCTTTCATTCATAAAAGTGTGCCGTGCAGCAAGAAGCGAAAGGCCAAAAAAGAGGTGGGCCGAATGTCATACAAGGAATGTCATATTTGCACCCACATTAGTAAAGATTTGCAGAAAGTGGAGCTTGGCATTTAAAAAAAATCATTCATGATTTAGAACTTTAGATCCACACATTCAGCTGCTGTGGCAACACTGAACGCCATGAGCCAACACCAGAGGGCGCCAGACATAATTGTAATGTTTTTCATGCTGCAACACAAAGCTACAACATCGGTTCGGCTTTGGAAATGTAAAAAAAACTCCTTTGAACTTTGGCTGCAAACATTCAGCTTTAGTGGCAAGTCTGAATGCCATTGGCCAACAGCAGAGGGCGCCAGATACACAGTATTTAATACACATTATTACCTTCTCAGCTGCAATACAAAGCTACAACATGGCCACACTCTCAGGGGTACAATTGAGATGTGTGGAGGTGCTGCTGCCCCCGGGGGATTTGAGACCTTTGGTGGCCCCTCCCAGTGCCCCTCTGGACCCGGGGCCCATCATGACCCCGGGACTGTGGTGATGGGTCTGTGGGAGCCCGGCCACGAGAGTCTCACTAGTGACCGTGCCAAACTCGTAGGTGAAGGTCCCGTAGAAGACCAGGATGTCCACAGTAAAGACCCACTCGCAGATGGCGGCGGCATGCTGCAGGACGAAGCTCTCGTGGATGAAAAACATGCCACCTGAGGAAAGGCAGGGCTAAGGAAGAGAAACATTTTCAGGATGTGTATGAGCACTAAGGAACATATTAAACGTCTTGGTACGTCCCTGTGATGGTTAAATGTGTATTTTCAGGGCGTTGCAAGCGTCTCCCTGCTGTCTCTGGGCGGCCTTGCAACATGATCCTAACTACTATCCTGGGAACCCCCTTTTATATTTGGCAAAGTTGAATGTTTTTATATGTGATTAGGGGCTTATTTAATTGAAAGAAGAAATAAAAATTTTAAAAACGCAGGA
Source organism: Chaenogobius annularis (assembly GCA_015082035.1). Taxonomy (NCBI): domain Eukaryota; kingdom Metazoa; phylum Chordata; class Actinopteri; order Gobiiformes; family Gobiidae; genus Chaenogobius; species Chaenogobius annularis. The sequence continues at coordinate 4,527,714 of BJKM01000010.1, forward strand.
AAAAAATAATTTTGAGTCAGTTCTCTGGCAGTGCATTTTCTTAGATCTGCATTAATTTAGATAACAAAATATTTGAACTGTTAACGGAAAACTAAATGATCACTATGAAGAAAAGGTAAAGACAAGATTTTGAACCTGAAGGTACAAATTATGTAAGAAAAGTTATTTATAGAGGATAGATAGATTTTAGAATGATTACCTCAACGTCAATGTTTCTATTATTTTGTAAGCCAGGTACGTATATGTAATAAATATTGATAGTAAAGATATGACAATAATGGGGCCTAACCAACCCTGAAAGTCAAATCTAACCCCACATTACCATTAAAAACACCTGAAAAAACCTACAGCAGAAGCCCCTGATATAAAGAGCAGAGAATACTTTCAGGTGTCCCCAATTATTCATTAATAATTACCCAGTTGTGAGTGCTAATGTTTCACACTAATGCCGCCGGCCGCTTTAACTGACGTGAGAACAAAATACACTGCTACAACAGCTGTGTGACTAGCGCACGCCTCATCTGAAAAGGATACTCAAAACAAGGGAGACCATGGCACCGAGGGCCAGGGCCACTCTGAAATGAGCCATCCAGTAATCCAGCGCCGTCACAGCCACTCGATACGTGAGGACACACTGGAGACACACAAACAGCAGGCCGGCCGGGAATGCCACGCCCGCCCCGACGTAGTGCAGCGACTTGGCATGGTCAACCTGCAGCACAGGAACACAGAGGGCTGAAGAACACACAATCATATCAAAAATAATACTATATTGTGTTGTGTGTTGGCAGAAAGCACAGTTGGGACGCATCAGCTGAATATGCCTTTCAGGTGATGTCGTCGATGTGAAGTTAACTGGAGCAGCTTGAGCACTATACTCTGCTTCTTACTACTTTTCTATCAAACAATATATATTATATAAATATTTAATTTAACTTGCAATTTATTAATCGCCTTTCCTTCGTCTTCTCCCACTTCCCGGACGGGAGTGGAGCAGGCACATCGATGACCTGTGGATCCAGATGCTCCTCAACAGCCTGGAGAAACGGTCTCTACTCTATTTGAACGGTTCTTCATCAGCCTCGAAGAATTGGTTCTCCTGAGTGGGTCTAGCTCCACCTTCTATCTGCAAATTGGAGGCGCGTCCGCCTGTCCGTCCGAGGGAGTCGGACCTCTCCTTCACTGTGGAACTCCTACCGCTTTCTACTTTTTCCCAAAGAGGTTTGGTAGTTTTTCCTGGCCGAGAAGGAGGGTCTAAGGACAGGGGAGCTTGGGACATCTGTCTAAGGACACAGGAACGCTGGGACATTCTTAAGTCCCTATGAACACCGTTTATTCCGTTTTTCACTGTAGCCCCTTGAGGCATCTTACTGTTGTGATTTTGGGCTTTACAAAAAATAAATTGAATTGGAGGCAGTGCTCTGTCTGAAGCTCTCTCACTCAAGTAAAGGCTAGTGCACATTCAGGATTTTTGAGTCTTTAATGATTTATAAAATGTTCTGTCTCACATTTATAAAGAAGAAGAGACAAGAGGAGAATTGTATGATATTTTACTAATGTTATTATTTTATTATTCCTAAATCAGGTGAGCACAGGAAGCTGACGATACAGGAAGTATCCACTCTGCAGCAGTTTCAAGATCTTCGCAGGATGTAAACAAGGGTCCAAAGTCGGGTCGGAGAGAAGAAAATAGAGTCTAAATCTGGCAAATTATCGTAGAGTGTTCCCGGATTGAAACTGTAATTTAAGTTTTGCTTTTAACACAATCTGACCATGAAGAACTGACTTGAAGGACAACAGGTGAGCGGATTTGTGTTGTTGAACAAGTCATAAGCATTCCGTTAGTCACTCACCTTTTTGTTGAAAGTCAAACACTTAAACAGGACGACGAACGCTCACATTGATCACAACTTTCTGAAAATGTGTTTCTTAAATCCATTTTGTCTCGAGTTTTCAGGCCATCTAAAAACTTTTCAGGCTGTTAGCTAATGTCTGTGTCGTGTCACCATGGGTAACTGTGCTCCACATTCATGCAGTTCCCCCAGCGTGACTCACTGCAAAGTATCAACTGAGGTTCTCTTTAGTAGAGATATGGATGGATAGGATAAGGAATGAGTACATCATATTCTCCTGCTTCACACCGTCATTAGCAGAGTTTCCATTGCACGCCATCGATCTGCTCCAAATGTCTGACAGATTTCAGGCCTAAACATCTCGGATCCAGAGTCCTGCTCATGTCCTGTCTGACAGAGCTCTGGCTCATGCACAGAGCCGTCAGACTGAGTGCAGTGTTTGCTCTATAGTGGAACAGCGGAAACACAGAGCAACGCGAGTGTGTGTGAGTGTGTGCATCTCGCTGCTGTGAAGGAGAGAGGAGGAGAGAGGAGGAGAGAGGAGCAGGAGAGAGGAGGAGAGGAGGAGCGAGGAGAGAGGAGACGCGAGGCGCAGGAGAGAGGAAGAGCGCGAGGCGCAGGAGAGAGGGAGAGCGCAGAGGCGCAGGAGAGAGAGAGACGCCGAGGCGCAGGAGAGAGGAGACGCGAGGCGCAGGAGAGGAGACGCGAGGGCAGGAGAGAGGAGACGGCGAGGGGCAGGAGAGAGGAGACGCGAGCCGACAGGAGAGAGAGACGCGAGGCGCAGGAAGAGAGGAGACGCGAGGCGCAGGAGAGAGGAGACGCGAGGAGCAGGAGAGAGGAGACGCGAGGAGCAGGAGAGAGGAGACGCGAGGAGCAGGAGAGAGGAGACAGGTGGTTTTATTATCGCACAACGACACTTTGAACCACGAGTAGAACAGAGCAAAAGAGGGGTGAATGGATTGAACTAACTTTATGAATGAATGCTGCGAGTGGTGCGTGTCTGCGGCGCGTTCATGTTCGGGCCATTTGGTGTACATTTGTCCCTCTGAACAGTTTCAAGTTCCTATGTCTTATAACGGGCCCCTTCCTAGAAATGCACATGAGGCTTTGTCTCTGTACTAAAACAGAGCCTTCATAAGGCGCTGCTGCTATCTGATGCCTGTAGCGACGTATTTAAAAACTAAACAAAAAACTCGGGGGCCCACCGGGACCCGGGCGGGCATTCAGGACCTGGCGGATTAGAGAAGCTACGGGAATAAGTCCATTTCAGTAAGTCCAGAAAACTACTCAAAGCAAGCACAGAAACATTATATCGACAAACTGATGTTACATTGTGATGGTCAATGGAAACGCAAGTCAAGAAACTCAAGAATGAAACTACTACTAGGAAGAAAATGCGCTTGATACGACGCAAAAGCAAAGTGAGCGTTTTACCTGGAAGTTGCCGACCATGACAAGGCCGACGGCGTTGGTGCAGCCGGACACGAGGGCGCTGGTGTTGATCCAACATCTGTGGCTGTGCTCGATGACCTGGGCGTATCGCAGAAGGCACACCATCACCACTGAAACAAACAGACGCTTTTAATGTGGAGGCGTGAGCTACGACCATTGCACGTTCTAGTTCATTATTTCATTTGGCTCAGACATTTCAAGGGAAGCTGACAAATCCCACTGTGTTTGCATAATACGCAAGAATCTGAAGAGATTTTTCTACGTCTTGTGAGAGTAATAGAAACCATTTACTTTGGCTTTTTAAATGAATGAACCCATTATACACCGTCTGAGTTAGGTTCACGGTCACAAATGCCCTTGTGTATTCTCGTTTCCAATTTGGCAAAGAAATGAACTATTACTCATCATTACATAGGATTAGTATTGGTAAAAACATTGGGTTGACAATACAGCTTAAAACATAACGGACTGAATGTTGCAAAGAGATTTTCCCAAACATTAGACCCGTTTATCATTTTGTTACAACCTTGAATTTACAAACCTATGTGATAAAAATACTCTAAAAAGCAGTTCCAGCAGTGAACCTTTCTGCATTGACGTTTACCTGGAGAGTCAAAGGTCCGATGCTAACTGGACAAGAAACGGCCATGATAAATACACTTGGAAATGTGAAAAGACGTAAGCATCAGTTGTTATTAAGCCGTAGAGGAAAAGCAGGGGCATCTAGTGAAAATGGGGCAGAGCTGAAGGTGATAAAAGCAGGAGGAGTGATGGAGGGAGGCCGCGAAGGAGACACTGAGCGGACAGACAGGGAAGAGGAAGGAAAACTGCATTCATTATTGATTAGTGCGACCAGGCTATTTTAGGCCCCTGTGTTTCAGCCTGCCGTCGACCGACACAGAAGGGAATTAATAACGGCGCACATGGGTTTTACCTTACGACACGGCTACTGTTACACACAAACCGCTCAGAAAACTGTCTACACTGCACCGCCTTTCAAGAAAAAAAGGGATGAACGTTTTCGGGGGAAAATATTTACCTGCAAATTTTCTGACAAACATTGCAATTAATGTTTCAAATGATGACATTAATGACACAATTTTAACAGCTACTTATCATAAAAGCTCCCCCTCAAACGACAAACTATTAGACACTGTATTTACAATGTCTACTGCTGTTTTATCAACCCAAGCGATGCCAGTGTTTACCATCTACAAATGAGGAACATTAACACTGTAGTTTTTCAACTAGAGGACATGTTACATATGCTTCACTTGTGTTTGAGCGTCAGTTTGGGGGGTGGGGTTTGGATCATTTAGACACAGTAACATGTCCCAAGGTCTTACCCATGAAGGCTCCCACATTCCCGATCAGACTGAATAGGCAGCTCTCCGGGGGGAACGAACCACATTTACTGCAAGACAGTCGACAGAATTAACGTAGAAGATTAACTTTTTGCCTTGAAAATGCAATCCGATCGTAAAACCATCTGTCTCTGTTTATGTCTTTACTGGATTAAGAGTAGAAGATTCTGGTTGCATTTGGCTGAAAAAGTGTGTTTTCCTCTCAGAGCAGGACAAAGTTGCCTTACATTTTTGTGCATTAATCAGTCAATCCACATTGGTGGTAATAACTCCTATAGTACCCACGGCTGCCCTAGGGCAGAATGACAGAAGCGAGGCTGCCAATTTGCACCATGGGCCGCTCCAAGCAACACTCACGCACACACCACAGTCATACTTGGCAACATGAGGTGTGTCACAAACACAGCCTGCATTAGAGCCACTGCTGCGGTCACCCATCCAAGCACTAACCAGGCCCAACCCTGCTTGGGCCTGGATTGGACCCAGGCCCAAGAAGGGTTGGGCCTCAGCACTGACTGGACGAAGGTCAACTTTTGTTTATAAAACACTTTTGTTTAATGTCACTTTTTACACAGCATCAGCGTCAGTACAATTTAATAAAGATAGAGGCACATTTCACAAGTTACACATTTCAACAGCTCTAGTTTCTAATCAGGAACTTAACAGCTGTAAAAAATAGACTTTGTTCGGGACAAATGGAAAAACAGAAATACAGAAACATGAATTCACCTGACACTGTTCGACAAGAGCGCTCTCAGTGGCTGGAGGCAGATTTGCAGAATAAGCAAATACAATTAAGGGTGTGAAATATTGTGCTTGGGGGATATTTACTGACACAGACTGTTGAGTACAGAGAATATATAGGTTTGTAACAAACCTGATGAGGGGTATGTCCTGGAGGTCTATCGTGCAACATGTTTTGGGAATCGCCAGCCCTTGGCAACCACGGGCGTCCCTGGGCAACTAGATCCTCCATGCAAACCGTTACATTGTAGGACCTGTGGAGCATTACACATTACATTAAACACATCAAGCGTTTACAAAGAACTGAATGAGGCTTCTATTGAGGACTGGGACAAAAAATTTTAGAACATATTAGGGACAAGATAAAAACACAAAATATTGAGGAGATTTGGACATCATCTTTACTACTGGTGGTGAAGACCCTAACCCACACATTAAAAAAAAAAAAAAACTCATACATTCTCAGTTTGCAGCACCATTTACTGTATCTGAACTGACTTTTGCAAAGAGCTGTAGAAAATAGTGTTTTCCTTACAAGAAGCATATCAGAGACTCACCAGTTTTCCACAGGACAAACATGGTGATTCATCACAGCCATGGGTGCGTAACTGAAGCGAGAAAAACACCCATAAGTCAAAGCAGGAAAAAAGGCAATGGATGTCAAACATGGGAGCGTGACTCAGACCCGAGGCTTCACAGTCAATGAGCAGCAATGGAGAAGTCATAAGAAGTCATGTAATATTCTGTCAGCTTCATAAAAGGCATTTAAAACATATGTCTGGAGTTGAAACATCAGACTGTATAAGTAAGACAAAATGATATGGTATGAGGAGAAACATGCCATTTTCTCTGGTACAGTTCAACTCAGACCAACTTCTCTCTTTAAAGTAGGACTTCAAGAGGATCAAGAAGATCCCCATGACGAATACCATACAGGGTTAAGTTTTATTTTAGTCACATACAAACTCATTTAAAACAATAATTAACTACAGTAATTTATTCTTTTACATCTTTTAGTTTGTGGATCGTCACGTGCGGTTTACTTGGGAAATGTAAAGGTTGTTCGCCATTACAGTTTTAGCTTTAACAGTGAAATCCTCAATTTACTTCTCATTCATATCAGCTTTAAGAAATCAAACTTTGGGAGAGAAAATGTAATGTTAATGTGAGATTTAAATCACAATATTTTAATTTCTGTGATAATACGTGACTTATAATTATAATCATATACGTAAGCCATTAATCTTTATTTTATTATACATGTGAAAGGCTGCTATTCACTGTGAGGCATTAATAGCTACACAAGTCCTATTGAACTTACACATTTCCATCGATTAACGCTATTAACTTACATAAACCATGACTAAATCCTTTAATACCAATATAACAAATGATGAACAAATTCTTATTATTTAAAAAAAAAAAAAAAAAAAGGAGCACAGCAATGGCTAAAATACCCAAAATGGACAAATCTAGTTTTGAAATATTTAAATAACATGAACACAAAAGAAAGAAAAATGAAAATTCAGAATCGAATGAAGACCAAGTAAGCCAGTTCAAATGCAGGACTCAACATCAGGACTTGAACTTTTGACTAAGCATGCACCAAACGGGCATTGATTAGTTTGGGACTTACACGATCCATATCCCTGTGATGGAGAAGGCAGACAGGCTGACAGGCAGGACGATCCAGGCAGTCATTGGGCTGGCAGTGCGCAGAATCTCTTAGCACTTACAAATATATCTGTAAAAGATGTAAAACAAGTAACATATAGAAAAGTCGAGCGCACGGAACTGGTCCGGAGTGGCCTAGGTGGTTGATGGGGTCTCTAGGGGACGACACGAGGAATACTTTGGGATACGGGCGGTATACTTGACCTTATATTTGGCGCAAGCTCATTTTCATTAAATGTCACGTATGGTGCCATCGGTATTCCTTAGTTTGTAATGCTTTAGACACTTTAGACTTGATAATTCCTACAATGAGGCTCTGAACTAAAGACCACTCATAGGTGAGAAGACATGTTTGAGGAATACAACATAACATTTTCCAAATGAGTTGAGAAAAGTAGGCCATAAAACATTTTATGGTTTCAAACCCAATAGGACATTTCCGCATAATAAAACTTATAGTCATATTAGCCTCTACAAGTGGCCTGAGACTCATGGCTTCAGCGCCGCACACTTGGACGGCCTGCAGTTCTTACCGAAGTTAGGCTCGATGCAGAATACAGACGGCAGAAAAGACGGCCCAGTTGCAGGGTGTGTATGGGGCACCATTTAAGAGTTAATGGCTGAGTTCTTGGAGTAGCTACACGGGCGAACACGTGAAGTAGGGAGGCCATTGGATATTCTGCGAGGCCGCCTTCTTGCTTCCAGCATCTCCCCCACATGACTGTTTTAGAGAAAGAACAACGCAGAGCACACGGTTACAAGAGAGCGCTGCTGAGGAGGGCCAGACGAGCCGATGGCAACTCTAGAACTGACGACGGAATTGGAAATCTACAGTTCTTGAGTAATGATATCTATTATGAAGTGATGAGAAAAGCATAATACAATTTACAGTGTACCTTCTGCCCTTCGTGTGCAGTCACTTGTGTAATGGGGCCAAAATTCAAGTGCACAGATTACTTTTTTTTTTACATTTAAACCAAATTTTCCCCATCCAATTCTTTGTACTGTTCCGTGTTCATCCAAGACAAATTTACTCTGAGGTCAGACAGTCACGATAACAAATGAAGTACGATTATGGGTGGGCAATATTGACAAAAATTTATTTTTCAGTATATCAGTGGTGATAAAAATTAAAAGATAAACAATCCAACAGAAATGTGTTAAAAACGTGTCTTTTAACGTATTAGTTGAAAATTGAATCATAAGACAAATGCGAAATAACCTTGCCTGTCAAATGAATCACAAAAATAATGTGCAGAAATACCATTCACCATAGACCTTTAATTGAAAGTTTACGCCTTTATCGTTTTTTCTAAAATTTGCAGAGTCCAGATGACTACAACTGAATCTTTTCTACAATGGAACACTCAAAAACTCATCAAGTCTGGTCTGTCTCAATATCGACCATCTCATGAAAATTATAACTATTGTAAATAGGAAAAATTTCACATGTATTCTCCCCGAGCTTTTATAATCATCTGAGCAACATATACAAGGCAACTATACTTTTTTTTTTATTTGTTAAAATTAAAAGAGCAAAAAGCTGTGCAAGCAGTGGTAATTTTAAATCCATACTATTAATGCAATGCCTGTGCATATTACTTTGCAATTTAGATGGGATATGAAAAACAAAACATTCACACTATAAGATACGAATTTACTATATACATTATCTCGATCCCTCATATTGTACCCACCTTTAAGTTCAGCCCCTAAAGATATAACTTGCTCTATGAAATTATCACAAACACTAACAAATATACAAAACAATTGTTATTGAAATCATATTTAAACTACTTTATGCCCTTAACCCTGGCAAGTTGCAAAAAATTATTCCCCCACTAAACGCTTTTCAAAATGTATAAAATCTTTGAAAAACAAGTTTAGAGATGAGCTGAGATAAACATTTCTTGCATGAAACACTTCAGTCAGCAGTTAATGTCTGCAATTTGTCATAGAAGTGACTTAATCAGGCGCTCTAAAGCTCCGATCTCCTTGTTACTACATGAAAACAACAAAAAAATCCCCACTATATGAAAATGCGATACACAATATAAATATTGGGCCCCCGGAAAAACTCGATTTGATCACAACAATTATTTATTGAATGATCAGTCGATTATAAGTAACATTATCGTGAGTAGAATAAGGAAAATTATATGTGAAATAACTATGTGATTGCAAAGTCCTTTCATAGCAATGATTTTTAAGGGTTGTAACTCAATTTTAGAGTCGATTGGGCCAGGTCTACGTTAAATACTGCCAATCAAAAACCAAAACAGCAAGACCACCGGTAGTTGAGAACATCAACAAGCTAACGCTGAACTCTGTATCACGTTATAATTATATAACTGTCATATTGCAATGATCCTCCGGTGAAGCACATGAAATGAGAACATATAACTTTATACCTTGAATCAGCATCTTCACTTTTGATAAAAAAAAAAAATAAAAAAACAATAAAACCGTGGTCACCCTCAACACTGGGGGGGAACAAGACCTACTTTGCGACAGAGACTTGAACGTCATTTGTTCCGACAGATAATAAGTCGCCTCACCTCCACGCACAGTTTTGGCACTGGAACCCACCTCATCTGAGAGGGAGAACACACTAATTTCTGTAGTACGACATGCCAGCGTGGACTCTCTTGACACACACGATGTGCCCTCTGCGCGGAAGACATGGAGTAAACAATGAACATGGCAGGCTCATTGTTAAAACAGCCAAAGGCTTTTCTTCAGGAAGAGAGACCCAGGACATGGTCAAGGTCAGGTCTGTGAGGAAGGCCACTCCGAGTGTACAGTTTCAAGTCTGGGGTCCTCTAGTCATGAGGCAAATATAAATACTGCAGTATATCAGCTCAAGCGCCAGGATCTGAGATGGTTACACAACATTGCTTTGTCAAATATTGATACGACCCGTTATTAACTTGTATTAGTTCTGGGCTAACATTTTAGATCCATAAACCAAAAGTGATACGGCTTATTAAATGGTATAAAGTTCAGTCATTTTTTTTGGCCATGGCCCTAAGTCTAAGTCTTGCTTTTTTCACTTAACTAACCAATGCAAAGAAATATTTTAATTGTTAACCAATTACAATTATAGTGATTGTTGCAGTGTATGTTACATGACAATCTGTTCATTTCAGTTTAATTTAAATCAATGAGCCAAATGGCTGGTCCTGGGGTTGCCATTGTGCAGGGGCCGCTGAAGGTACAGTGTGTAAACAGGATGTCATTTCAAAGGGAAGTGTTTTAGAGATTAAGGGTTTTCAGAGGGGGTAGGCTTGTTGGGACAGAGTGGCCATTATGAGACCCCCCCTACTCCAGAATACAATGAGTCACCGCCCCCATCTGCTCCAATACTACTCCATCTGCATTTTGCTCTCTAAGCACTGCACCGCACAACAAAACAAACCTTCAACTGCCACACATAATGGACATTTGAGCTCTCTCAGCAATATCAGAGACAGTAGATCACTATGCTTCTCAAAATAAAGCCTTTGTTTCGATAACAACAGAATTAATAACTATTCACCCAACATCATTCACCATTCACATGAATACGCCCTTATTTTAATTTGTCTGCCCCCCAATAGAATGCCCTTATTTACAAATGTAATCATATAAACCTCATGGTGTCATTAGATACTGGACTAAGTGGTCGAATTCGCACAGCACATTGACCGCCGCACGAACACTGCTGCACTTATGAACACGGACAGATTTTGGCAAAGGACAATGTGCAAATTGTTTCCTCCAAAAAACAATTATTTCAAAAGTCAAAAAATAGCTGTTCTCCGGCCATTCCTCAGACACTGGTTATAAGATCCAGTGTCTCTGAAAAGGAAGAACAACAAAAACTGCAGTTTGTGCACATCGTCCCGCCCGTGTTTAGACTCAAAGATACCAAAGGTTTTGTATGATAAACTTAGCTTTAATAGTCAAACAGTTAAAGGACATTTAATTCTTCCCCTTGAGTCACAGTAACAAACTCATGTTCAGAGATTTGACTGAAGGAAACAATCATTGCAAATATTTAACAAGATTTTATTGGAACATGGCAATGCAATTATATGAAGATGTATTTTAGGCTTTTGCATTGTAAAGACTAACTGTGCATTTTTTCCAATTCTGTTTTTATTTTATGTCACGTAACTGTAGTACAGGGCGGGTGAGGTTTAGTAGGTCAACAAGAGCAATGCTAAGGCAATCCAGCCTCATAAATCCAGTTTGCTCTGACAATATTTGGTATTTTAGTCGTTTTAGCGTTCTCCACGCTCACTTAAAAACTAGGAGCCAATCAGACCAGAAGACAGTGGCCTCAAATATGTTCTATCAGAATTGTTTCAGCTGCATTTGTTTTTGCTTTCATTGTGAAGGACCAAGTCGGGAAACGTTTCATAACCACAAAAGCGAATATTACGGTATTGCTCGCCACTGTAGCAATATATTGATGTAACTGTTAAACAAGCACAACTGACCACATTTACCCTGACGCCATTCAATCAAAATACCGTTGTTCTATTTTACCGCGTTGACGACGCTCCGGACACTAACTAACTATTTTTAAGACACGGCACCGGAGGGCTTTGTTACACACCGATAAACTGAGGTTATTATACATTTTCCACCGCCCTTACGCAGCTGCCTACAGTAAATTGAAGCCGTTGATGACCGTTATCCGGGTTAGCTTAGTGCTAACTAACAGTTAGCCGGTGAGCTGCCCCAGCTGTCGACACTTGACACTTGACCGGATCTCCGAACATGTGCCCGGCGAACTAAGTTTGCGCAAACTAAGTCATGAAATCACACAAGATGCGGCGGTGACTCGTAACCCAAGGAGGTCACACAGCGTTGTCGCAAAAAACCGAGAGAAATAGCACAAATCCCGATCCACGTAGTGCTCAGAGATAAAATGATACGTACCTGGAGCTTGCTACTCCAAGCCTACAGCTCAACAACCTTGGTTTCCCTTAAAACAGCGGCGATTTCTTTGTAGATGGAGCTTCTCGCGAAATAACATCCGCCTATGAGTTTCACAATAAGATATTTATAGAGTAAAGGAAGAAAACATACAGTAAAAGCCTGAGCCATATGATTAAAGAACATATATCTACATAATATGCCCGAGGTCATCGGAGCACTCGGGGCAGTGACCCCCAAACTGGAGGAGTGGCTACAACAGATCCCTGGAAAAACATCAGACATCTCAGTCCAGAAAAGTGCAGTGCAGGAATGCAGGAACAGTAGAGATACTGCGCAGAACCCTCAAGATCCCAGGCCTCTGGTAGAGGACCCGAGTTTAGAAAAATGGGACGAGACCACCGCGGAGGGTGAGAAGGGAAATTCATTTTATAAAATATAATATAATATAATATATATGCACACACACACACACACACACACACACAGACACATAATAATAATAATAATAATAATAATAATAATAATAAAATAATAATAATAATAATAATAATAATAATAATAATAAAATAAAAATAAAAATATATATACACACACACACAAGCAGGAAAGATATAGCAGTTACTCAACAACATTTGTACATAATCAAGAGTAAAATCTGTCCAAAAGTGTTTGTGCACTGAATAAATTATTAATTCGATGGAACGGAGGCAAAAGTGAAGTGAGCCATAATGTAATTTCATTGGGGAACCCGGGATTAATCTCAGAGTGACACAAAATAGGAAAATTCAGATCCTGGTTTAAAAGTCATTTACTGTTGTACATCATTTGTACATAATTGAAGACATTATTGATGGAGGCAAAATCCAGATTTTAGGTTTTACTGGACAGAAATGTTTGAGTTGATGGGGATCTTAATTAACTACACTAAACTAAACAACAGTTTCTCTTTTATTTACAGATATATTACGCTTTACCACAAATTATACCTTTTGTAAAGCTCAAAATAGCCTATTATTGCATCCTTTGTAATAAAAAAAAATCAACTGACATTTTTACCATGGACATTTGAAATTGTTGCTGATTTTTTGTTATAAATTTGCATTTATCGGCGATGTCAGTTAATTTTCAACAATGTTTTAAATTTGACTTCATTTTGTCTCAAATTGCCTCCATTCAGGTATTTTGAACAATCTGAGCATTTTAATTGGTCTATATAACAAACTCAATATGCAAAACCTTATGCAGTGGTCAGGATTTGTTCCACCTAATATTTTCTTCACAACAGTAATGATCCCGTTTTAATGTTGGGCATTAGGGCCACTCCTATTCTAAGCAACAATTATTTCTCCAGAGAAAATCATGATGACCACCGTCCGAACAAAGATAAGTAAATTGTGCTAAATAGAGAAGTAAATACATGTATCGGCTACTTTGGCCTAACGTTCCATTTTGCATAGGGCCCCCATTAATACACAAACAGCCTTGATTGTAAACTACCTGTCAGATGGCCCTTAAGGCGCATCTGTGAAGATCAAGTTCAAAAGTGAGATTATTGTTACAGAAAACAATCTGTGTTTGGATTTGCAGCTGTAAATATGAGAGAGTCGGCACGGCACAAGGATTTACATACAGGAAGGATTATAATCTACATTCTTTCTTTACTAAGCTGCTTTGAAGCGACCACATTTGCTCTGGAAACAACAGAGACAGGAAACTGCGGCCGACCTGAAGACCAGATAACATTATTGTAATCCTCAGAAGGGATATATTAAAACATACGAGTACAGTATATATTGTTCATATTGTCTGAGTAAAATAACAAAGCACAGACAGGAAATTCAAATTACCATTGAATTTACATTCCCACTGTGGGTCAATACAAACTTTATTCACCAAAACCTTGATTGTGCTTTTTATTTTCGGTTTTGTCCTGGGTTGATTTGAATAGCAAATCCAGTTCATCCCCGTCATTACGACACTCTGCACTGACAAGATCTTAAGTCTGGTGACTGTATTTAAATGTCACTGACTTAAAACTCTTGATTGTTTTAACATGTCAGCTGGGTTGGCACCAGGAAGTTAACCTGTGTAGTTGATGCATTTAAGGGGTCATGCAAAGCTAATGAATACACAAAAGAAGCACATTTTACGATTCCAAAAATATATGTTATTGACCAAAAATTACTACATAAAATGGGCATGCACATATGATAATTCTGTATAGAGTTTATGTAGGATTTTACATGCAAAACATGAATGAGAAATGTATACAACTATTTTGAGTGAGTTATTTTTACATCCCCTTTACGGCATGATCGTAAAACCCTTTGGCACGGATAAAATTAGAAAAATGCCCTGACAAGCAATGGTATTTTTCAATCATAGCCTTCCAATATGACTTCCTTTGAATAATCTGTGGGGATTGGAAGAAGATTAAAGCATGACGGAGATGTCTATAGAATATAATATATATATATGAAAGTACATCTGCAACAATTCAATGATGTTTGTATATCTCTATCGCTATTTCGAGAAAATATCAACATTTTAATTGGGTGAAATTTATTGACAAAAAGTGCATTTATAGTGCATTTACCATGCCTGAGCCATGCCCAGAAGCCAGTGCCAGGCCAGGGAGGGAGGCAGCTCAACAGGGGATAATGGTATTTAGATGTCCAGTAAGCGCGCGGATCCTCTCAGTCAGCAACATTAATGGGGCCATGAGGCATCCTGCTCATGTCCTGTGCTTAGGTGCAGGGGTATTAGACACAGTAATGCTTCTATAGTCTGCATATAGTCTGCACTGTGCTCTGGGCTCAAAATGGGGAGCACAGGGAAGGTGGTTACCTTTTTAAACAGAAGGCAGAGTCTTTTCCCCAACTACAAAGTATCGGACAAAGACTTGAATAGGAGGCCTTCAGAGATTGCTTATCCGTTGGCCAAAGAGAGCAGTGTGAAGACCTGGAACTCTCTGCAGGAGCTGAGCCGGGACATCTACGACATCTACGCCGAGTATGAAGAGGAGTACGACGATGTATACCCTGGGACAAGACAAATCTCCCCATCCAAGAAGAACTATATGATCAACATCAATGTGGGGGGCAAACCCTACCAAATAGCCTACAAGATGGCAGCCAAGTACCCCAAGACTAGAATAGGTCGCTTGGCCACCTACACAGACCACAATATGAAACTCGACCTATGTGACGACTACATTGTGACCCACAACGAGTACTTTTTTGACCGGGATCCAGACGTTTTCCACTGCATCTTTAACTTCTACAGGACTGGGGTGCTGTGGATCAAAGATGAGCTATGTCCACGTAACTTTCTGGAGGAGATCAACTACTGGGGTGTGCGGATCAAAAACACAAACCGCTGCTGTCGGATTTCTTTTGAGGAGCGACAGGATGAACTGAACGAACAGCTAAAAATCCAGAGGGAGCTGGAGGCGGAGGTAGAGACTGAGGAGAACGAGGAGCTGTTTCACGACATGTTCCTGGGCCACATAAGACGAGCCATCTGGAACCTCATGGAGAAACCATTTTCATCTGTGAAGGCTAAACTCATGGCTGTAGCTTCAAGTCTGTTCGTCCTCATCTCACTGGTGGCCATGACTTTAAATACAGTTGAGGAGATGCAATACAGGACTCCCAGTGGTCAGCTGAGTGGCAAAACCTACTGGGAATATGTAGAATCTATGTGCATTGCGTTTTTCACTATGGAGTATATACTTCGTTTAGTTTCCACGCCAGACCTCAAATCTTTTAGCAGGAGTGTCCTCAATACAGTCGACCTGGTTGCTATATTACCAACCTACGTCCAAGGAATACTGGAGTTTTTTGACAGCAGTGGCAACTACGTAAAGCATGAGGCGGACTTGCAGGCAGTGGGCCAGGTGGGAAAGCTTGGGCAAGTGCTGAGAATAATGAGACTAATGCGTATATTTCGTATATTAAAACTGGCCCGACACTCCACTGGACTGAGGGCATTTGGATTCACTCTGCGCCAGTGTTACCAGCAAGTAGGCTGCCTCTTTCTCTTCATAGCAATGGGAATATTCAGCTTCTCTGCCATGGTTTACACCGTGGAGCACGACATGCCACAAACAAACTTCACCAGTATACCTCATGCATGGTGGTGGGCTGCGGTAAGTAGATCTTTGTACCTTGCTGAGAGCTGCAGGTATATAAATAATAACAGATGGAGGCAATATCTTTCTGTGCAATGTCTATATTGTAAAAACTGTGGACGGTAAGTGCCAAGCAAACACATTTGTCAAACTAATGATGTAAACAGGGGCCAATATTGCCTTGTGGTGCAAGACTAACCAAGTCAGTATGACCAGAGAAACTGTAGGTTAGTTCAGAAACTGTCTTTCAATTAAGTTATCACAAATTAACCCTAACCCTGGGCGATATTGACAAAAATGAGTATCTCGATAACGATAATCAGTTGATGTTATGTAAATTGTGTGAAATGTCTGTAAAAGAGTTCAGAAACTAATCCCCATATACACTAAATTGAAAGTTACCCGCATCACTTCCCCCAATATTAAAACTGTACATATCATCAAAACAACATTCACAATATAATCTAAATTTCGATATATATATTACCTCGTGGTAGTTTAATTAACAGAGCAGTGTTTAAGGAGGTAAACTATAATACTCAAGTCAACACAAACAGGTCAAGTGTGCCCAGAAACACTATAGGCGTTCGGAGTAAACAAAATGTTGTGATTAGAACAAATCTACAATATGTCCCGGTGCCGACGAAACCAGTTACCAGGCCATAGCGGTGCCTCTTGCCTCTAATCCCGGAGAAGGAGATGATAATCCTTATAATCAGAGTAATGGGCTCCTGCCACAGTGCCCAGGCAATATGCCGCTTTTCCTTGACCTTTAAGAAGTGCGGGCGTCTACATAAGCCGTTCATGAGTTACAAAGGAGTCACAAATGTGGTACGTGACAATGACAAACATGACCAAAAGCTGCTGTTTAGATACCAAGTGCCATTGGTGGAGGGTGCATATGTTTTAGTTTTGGGTATATTTTCTAAAACCTACTCAACCACAAGTGTCTTTTATAGGGCTTCACGATTTGAGTAAAAATATTCAATTGTGAGTTTGCTGAAAGTATTGTGATTGCGATTATATTTGCAATTTATGTTTTAATAATAGGATTCTGTAAAAAATGATTAAATGCGTCCAGGAGATTTGACAAAAATACTGAACTGAACTGACAAACTGATATAAGAATCACATGTATTTCAGTTTGTACAAATCTAAACTATATGTGGTTAGCAATGTTTATGAGAGGACATTTTGCTGATTGCAGAGGAAATTATTGTACCTCAAAAATTGCAGCCTATTTGTGTATTAGTTTTAACAAATTGCGATTTGAAGTTTTACAGACTTAATCTTTCAATCCTAATCTCTTAATTTGTAACCCCCCCTTTTTTTCGCTATTAGATGGTTTATTATAGCACAACACTTTTGTAACTAAATCAGATAAATTGACTGTTTTGTTTGTATGTTTCTCCTCTGTCTGCTTAGGGGTTACAGCGTCGATACCAGAAGTCTGAGTTACTAATTTATCCATCTTCCCTCCTTCAGGTGAGCATCTCCACTGTGGGCTATGGAGACGTGTATCCTGAGACTATACTGGGCCGGATCTTTGCTTTCATCTGCATTGCTTTTGGGATCATCCTCAACGGTCTGCCCATCTCCATCCTCTTCAACAAATTCTCTGACTACTACTCCAAACTCAAGTCCAACCAGTACACTGCCTTCCAGAAGAAACGGGGCAAAATTCGGTTTGCTCAGAGGACAGTGGATACATTCAACAATGCCCTGGGAAATCCACAATGATTTGATGACATTGGCAAAGATATTGACACGTTGAAATTATTTTTGGGGTAAAACGGGACTGAAATTGTTTGCTGTAAATCTGTTTCATTGTAAATTACAATACCTTTGAAGAAAGAATACATAAGCAAGACTAATAGGCCTACATTTATTTTAACTGTCTGCTTTTCCACAAGATTATGAGCCTTGTTATTACCACATAAAGTATTTGCTTACTTTATTTTATGCTTAGCCTACTAAATCAAACCATTTACATTTTATATTTGATACAGTTTTCTAATAAATAAATAAATGCTATTTCTTTGCTCAAAAATGTTGTCTTGGTAAGAACTTTGTGCATCTTTACTATTGATCTTTACTGACATCTACTGGGTATTACTAGACGTGCAAGCGACGGACTTCCAGAAGTAAATTTACTCAAGAAGTGCACTTAATGACATTCTACATTCTACTTGAGCTATATTTTAGTTCAGTACTTATTTCTTTGACTCTACTAAATTTGAAAGATGAATATAATACTTTTTACTTTCAAATTTCTTCCATGTAAGGCATTATGGTCATTTCAGAGAGTTGATTTGTGCAGATGTTCTGTTACAGACAAAGGTTTTCCCCTTGCACAGGTTATGGGTGCAACAATGTCACTGATAGTTTGTTGTGACTTGGCTTTAATCTATTGTAGGGTCATTAACAACAAGCTATCTGCAGCTCTAACAAGCCTGGAGTTGACTTATTCTTGCTTTTGTTCTGGAGATAATGTATACAAAATATTCCTTTTTTGTACCTATTCTAACCAAAAATATTCTAATATTTTTCAACGTTATTAAGGTTTTACAGGACGGACTGAACAAGGTAGGACACAACATTTTTTTTGCATCTTGTCTTTTTAAGTATTTTTAAGCCACAAAGTTAATTCACAACAAGTATTGAAAGTAAGGTACTTAGAATACTTATGTAACCTACTTTAACTCAGAGGTGGTCTGTACTTCAGACACACTTTACAAAATTTGTCAAACGCATCATACACACATATCCAGTGGTATCCAATTGTGTTACTTAAGTGAAAGTACAGATATAGGAGGAAAACGATAAATACCCAAATAAAAGTAAAAAATAAAGCTGGGACGTGCCTAGCTCGCAAAAACCCCTTTCAAGCAACACAGTATTGAAAGATTTTCTCAGACGGTGAAGTGAAACTGGGGTGGACCACCCAAGCGCAGCCAATCAGAGCGCTGGTTTCGCGAGAAATACAACGTTTTATTACATAAAGATAGTGTGCTGCAGCCTCATTTTTATAACAAAACATTTACAAATTGACAAAAAACACATATTTTGAAAATTTTAGATTTTTGGTCAACAGTAGCAATTCAAATTCATTTCCACATTCTTCTAGAGAATTGTTTGTATCCTATATATTATTGTTTGCTCCAAGCCAACACAAC
Source organism: Chaenogobius annularis (assembly GCA_015082035.1). Classification (NCBI taxonomy): domain Eukaryota; kingdom Metazoa; phylum Chordata; class Actinopteri; order Gobiiformes; family Gobiidae; genus Chaenogobius; species Chaenogobius annularis. Next base: position 4,547,038 of record BJKM01000010.1, read on the forward strand.
TCTCCAAATCTTTACACCAGGAATGTAATAAAACCCCTCATAAACCCTATGAAAAGTAACCTACTTGTACTTTATACTTTTCTGTCCCGTTCAAACATGTAGTGGAGTAGAAAGTACAGATACCACTCTGAAATATAGTGACGAAAAAGTATCTGCAGTAAAACAAACACACACAAAAATCACACTGTATGGTCATTTCCAACTCTGCGACAAAAGTGTGGTGTAGAGTTCCATCCACTGGGGGGCAGCACTGGCTCACTGCCCTTCAGCATAAAACGGAACCTTCTTCTCCCACAGTGCTTAGCGGTGGTAAAGTCACCTCTGCAGCTAAAGGCTAAACTATCACCACAATGGCTCCTCCTGTCGCTGTATCGCCTCTTATTAAGGTTTGTGATCCAAAACACGATATTTAAAAGTAGTATATTAATATTAGGATTGTGCCTGTATTTTGTGTCGTGAAGTAACTTCGATGTGTACGTGAAAATGCTAAGCTTTACTAGCCAGAATGCTAACTGGACATGTACAAGGTGTTCTGGTCGATTCATTGACAACAACACAAAAACATGGCTTTACGCCATAAATGGCGGCAACTCTAAACACATTTAAGAAAAAAAAGTATGTGTAGCATAGGCCAATAAGTGATAAGATGAAAAGTGATTGAAATCAAGCATGTTGAGTTTGCAGTTGTCATTGAGCTATGTGTCAGATTTGTTGACAAGTTATCATTAAAGTGCATAAACTATTGTACTTGTGAAGACATGTAGTAATAACATAGTAATACATATGTAAACAAATGGTCACTGCAAATGTGCCCTCGAACAAAATATATACTGTTTACTTGTCATCACTAACACTTCTCTCTTATTGCAGACGGCGAGGTATTCAGCTCTGCTCGCTGGCATCTTTTATGGCAAGAGGAGATATGGTGAGTGTTTTGATCAGTACATTCCTGACTATTCTTTTCGAGAAAATAAATCTTTTCAATCACTCTTTTACACAGATCACCTGAAGCCCATCGCTGCAGAGGAGAAGAGGATAGAAGAGGAGGAGAAGAAGATCCGTGACGAGCAGGCGCGCATTGCTAAGGAGCTGGCAGAAGGTAGGAAATGGCCGGATATTTCCTGGAGCAGAGGTGGAAAAAGAACTGAAAACTCAAGTAAAAGTACAGTTGCAGGGCTAAAATTTTATATTACAAGTACTTCTGCCAAAATTTACACACGTAAAATACTACTTAAAGTTCTAGTTAAATTTGAATGCAATGTCAATAGCAGTTGGATCAGTCTTTGATAAATTGAACTATTTAATGATGTTTTTAAATGGCAATCTACTTATTCTGAGCCGGCGGTTATGTGTTTTGTAGCCTGTAGAAAAGTGCAGAGACCACTGTGGATGGGGAAGACTGGGACTGTACTCAGTAACCCTTATTTTTTTTAAAATAAAACAGAGTACAATGACATGGCTTTAATAAATTAAATTGCATATTCAAGCACACATTTTAAAAAATCTACAAAAATTAAAATGACCTACTCCTTTTTAAAGTAACTAGAGTATTTGAAATGAGTTATTTTCCACCCCTGCCCACAATCTACTTGAGAAATACTGTATTTTGTTTGTTTCTAATACTGCTCTCATTCTTGCAGCAAGTGACGATACCATTTTGAAGTAAAACCCGAGTGAGAATGCCTCCTTATTTCTGCAGTTTTCCAGAGTCTTTTGCACAGTAAAAGGATGTGGATTACTGTGGCTCATAAACGTCTTTCTCATCAAATAATATAAATGCCCGTAGTCTCATTTATTGTTCTGCCTATGAAGCTGCATTATAAGTTCATGTTTTTGAGAATTTTGGGAACAGATTTTCCATCACCCCTGTAAATGTTCTTTCACATGTGACACCTGGAGCAGTGCTTTTTGACACATGAGATGAATAAAAATAAAAACTACTTTTAATTTAAAAAGTATGTGGTAACTGTTGTCCTTACATTTGTTTTGTGGGAAGTGTGTGTGTGGTGTGTATAAGGATCAAGTTCAAAAGCTGGTCCAACCCTACTGAATCAGAAATAGTTTTCAGTCACTGAACAAATTTCACAAATTAGGAACTTGCTTCGGTGAAATGGTACAACATGAAACTATAATAGTAATATGAAATAGGCATGCATAAAAAATGGTGTATACAGTATATACACAACATTTACAGTTGGTCAGATGCAAAACGTGTGCAAAGGAATAGTTATGATTAAAGTGTTATGAGGCGTTCCTGAGTCCAATCAGAGGCAGAGGTGTAGGTCAGGTAAAAATAGAGCAACAACAATAGTATAGTCTACTAAAAATACCTTGGAATTTCCAATAGTCTATTTGGAGCAGAGTCGTCAGAGCCGACGTGTGTTAAAGGAGGTAATCAACAAACAAGATCACACAAACATGCTTGTAATTTAGCATGGATTCAAAAGCATCCTCACAGGCTAAAATAAGCTTCTAAAACAAAAAAACCCAGGCTACAGCACAGAAACATTGTTAAGTAAGACCCAGTTGTCCATGTCGTAACATTAAATCTTTTTGGCAGCTGTGGTTGTTCCAGTAATATATGCCAAGAGAGCAGTTTTCCTCTAGTTACTGAGGACAATTCACTAACAAGTGAAACGGCAAAAATACATGTGACAATAAACCAACACAATATGTTCAAATAAATCAAAAATAATATTTCATAATCAAATAAACCCATCCATAATTATCTATTGAATTTTCAGATCACGTAACATTGGCGCTCAAAAACACGTGTTTACTGTCGTCATGTCTGCCATGTCCCTGTGACTTCAGGCTCAGGCCGCTGTCACCTCAGAGCAGCTGCTGTTATGGATCTAATTATGTAGCCAAGAAAACAATTATATAAAGCTCACAGTCTGCTGAATGCATGGGTTCACAGGCTTACAGTGAGGATTTTGTTAACTGGATTAGTACTAGATTTACGGTCTGCATTTAGGTTCAAGAAGTTAAAATAATCATTGAGCCTGTCTGTGTCTGGTATAAAAAGGCTCTCGCAGCATCTTCACAACAACTCTGACCACTCTACCCAATAACGATCCCTCCAGAGACATCAGACATCAGGTAAGGGACAATCAGAAAAAAGAAAATGTAAATGCAAATGCAAAATAGTCTCATTGGTGATAATGAATCGTTACACTTGGTCTTTTAGGATGGACTTCCATATGTTTGCCCTGGTGATGCTCTTCCTGGCCAGTGTGGAGCAAAGCCTAGCGTCCTGTGTTGTGGAGAGCTTCACAGTGAAGGAGGACTTTGATCCCAAGAGGGTAAATAAAATCCTCTTCAACTTCAAAACTTTAACTTCTCAATGTATTAGTTGAATTGAAGATGTTTCAGATAAATCTCATTGGATTAAAAAAAACAATTATTTATATGTGGACGTGTTATTTCCAGTATGCAGGAAAGTGGTATGCTCTGCAGAAGAAGGACCCAGAGGGGCTGTTCCTTCAGGACAACATCTCAGCTGAATACACTATTGGAGAGGATGGTGCCATGGTAGCCTCCTCCAAGGGCAGAGTCACACTTTTTGGGTCAGTTTATAGGACTTTGGTACTGTAGTCGTGAAGTCCTATTTTACGGCGTACTCATCATCCTTTGCTCTTCCTTCCATTCAGATTCTGGGTTGTGTGCGCTGATATGGCTGCCCAGTACACCGTGCCCGACCCTGGTACCCCCGGCAAAATGTTCATGAACTACCAAGGACTGGCCAGCTACCTGTCCAGTGGAGGTAGGCTTTTCCACAAATACTTATTACACATAGAATAAACCATTACTTCTCAAACTGCTGTGTGGCTGTTTAGTCTTGTTTACTAGAATCAATTGAATTATGTTTGGATCTAGTTAATTGGTAGAGCTAACGATATCCAAAACAAAAACCCACTTTTTAAATTCCTCAAGGTGACAACTACTGGGTGATTGACACCGACTACGATAACTACGCCATCACCTACGCCTGCCGCACTCTGAAGGAGGATGGGTCCTGTGATGATGGCTACGCCCTGGTGTTCAGCCGCAGCCCCCGCGGTCTGCCCCCCGCCATCCAGAGACTTGTGCGCCAAAAACAGGAGGAGATCTGCATGACCGGACAGTTCCAGCCCGTTCTCCAGTCTGGTCAGTACCACATCTTAAAATGACACTGGATAATTCGACTAGATTATATATTACTGTATATGCAAATTATAATCTGATGGTTTAAACTGTTTTATGACATATTATGTAACATGTATTTGTCATTTTATATAATGATGTAATGATGTAATGTAAAACACAGTAAAGTTGTTTTTATTATAGATTTATTATGTTCTGGAGAAAATGGTTATATTTTGATGGGCAGAATAATCAGACAGAATCTGATTTTTGGTGTGTGGTGTTTACATCAGAGAACTCGGATTATCAAAAACTCCTGGTGACGTCAGTAACAGTAACTGTTGTATTTGGAATACAAAGTACTATGAATTTAAACTAACTTTTTCAATCTTTAAAATATTCTCTTTCATCTTTGTCACATTAGTTTGCAGTTTTTGCATAATTTTCCATATCAAAACCTGCAGAAGTATGAAAAAACAGATTAGTCACATCAGATGTAACCGTTAATATGGCATTTCAGATCATGATAAGACCTTTGGTGCGCATGGAAACATAGCCAAGAATAATTAGTGGACTAATAATCCGATTTGCCTGAGATGTACACAATACTGACCTTTTTGACTCTCTTGTCTTTTAGGAGCCTGCTAAATCCCCCACCGGGCAACACTCAACACATTACCTCATTCACTTCTCAAACAAGACTTTGTCCTGGACGGAATTGGTTCAATAATCCTATTATGGATCTGATCGCTGCTCACTCTGTCCCCGAGATTAAATTGACCTCCCTATCCAAATTCACTTACTGGCAACCCTGTCACCGTGACGCCTAATCAGAAGCATCGTAACAAGTCGAGATCCATGTGCAGATTGTTTTTAAAGGTTTACATCTGGTGTAATAACATTAAATGTTGTTACTGAATGTGCTGTTGTTGTAGTCATCATTTGTATACCAGCCAAATCCTAGTTTAATTTTGCAAATTCATAAAAACCTGAGATATTTTCAGCTCATGAAATGGTCAAATTTGAATAGGATAATATCACGTCATATAAATATAAGACAGAATAAAAATATATGTAATCAATGAATTACCTCAACAAACTTGCTCGTTACTAGTATGAGCAAAATTATTCCAAATATTTTGAGACACCTTGCATTTATTAAGTTGTGCAACTTTACTTACATAAATATAAAAATATATAAAACATTTTTGTGTTGAATTAATAAAAAGAACACCATTATAAAAAATACAAAAAAACACAGTACAATTAACAAAATTGAAGTCTTGTGTTAGCGGTGCTCTGAGTACCTCTCGGCCAGTGAATATGGCCCAGGCCGGTCCCAGTAGTCCACAGCTCTCACTCGATACAGACCACTCACCTCCAGGGCAACTGAGAGACACAACCAAATTAAAACTAGGACTGATGTTAGCTTTTCACTACTCACTACTTAACTCCTGTTCTTAGTGTTCATTAAAGCCTTCTGAGATGTTCACTAATAGCAATATTTCAAGAGAAGTAGCTTATACACAGTACACGTTTATAACTGGGTATTGCAATTATTAATTTGAAATGATATACTTTTTATTTTTTTATTACTCATTTAAACAAGTCCACATATTTATAACAGATAATAATACAAAAAGCAGACATAAAATAATAGTTAAGTATCATAAACAAAGAAAACAGATTTAAAGTCTTACCAGGAGAATTAACAAACGAGGTGAAAATAGTGTCTTCAACATTAATCCTTTTGAATTCATTGCCATCACCAGAAAATTCCACTTCAAATGTTTTAATGCATCTGGAAGTACAAATTAATCAGAATACATTTTATTCATGTAATGGAAACTGCTTCTATACAGTATATTTGACACCTACTTGGAGTTCACACAGTGGTCTGACCAAACAATCAAAACCTGGCCTGTGGTGATCCCAATGAAGCGCACTCCGTTCACCTAAAATACACACACGTTTACATTTGGTTCAGTCTAGAAATAGTCAGAATGCATGTTGTTAAAGTGCAAAGGTTTTGTAATTATGACTTAGTTTGATGGGATAGAACCTGTGGTAAATATTTATCACAGTTGAACAATTAAATTACAGTTTGTATTAAAACTGAATTTGAAAAATTAAAGTTGAAAATGATAAGAAGTAGAGTCCTGTCATCAATAAGCAGCTTTCTATCAAAAATTTAGACAATTTACACTTCTCAGGTATTATTTGTCAAATCATAACTATTGTGTCATTTATATGGCCTTTATTAAGCCCTTGTTTACAATATGGTTGCTAGGTAACAGTTGTGGAATCACCTGTACCTAATGCCTAATGTTTTTCCGAGTTGAAAAACACACATGAACGTCGCACACGTCAGAAAAACCACTCGAGAACTTGGGTGAAAACCCTTCACGTCTCCTGCTGTATGAAGACGGATACAAATATTTGAGTTGAGAATTTATCTGAAACATTTGATCTCTTTGATTTAACGTTACAACATTTAGGGGTTTACAGTCAGTTGTCTGTATCATCAGATTAAAATATGAGCAAAAAGACCCGACAAGACTGTTTAATTAAGATGCAACGATAGCTAGCTATAGTCAAACTAGTAGGATGTTTTCCAAAATAAATAACTAGTTAACATTTCGTTTTTGAGAAGGCTAACAACAACAACTCTTACTGTGTTAAGTGTGTTAAAGAGCAGACTCTGCAATTCCGAGATAAAAAGCACATGAATGCAAACAAGTTGGAACCTCAACATCTCATCTCAGAAACCCGAGAACCACATGAACGCAGCATGCCTCACAACTGCTGCTCATGTCCAACCCGGAAGTCACAAAATCGACAAATTGGGGAAAATTTGTAGTTTGTAACGTTGCACTTTTTAGCTTCTTTTTTGTTGTTGTAGAATCACCTGATCTGGAGCAGCTTTGGGCCGGGCACAGACGTGTATGAGTAGGACAGAGGGTAACGACAATTTGGCCTCTAGTGTCAGTGTTTCTCCTGGAGGAACCGGCCAGGGCCCACCGATCACAGGGTCCTGAAAAAAACGGGTCAAACACGTTAAAGTGGCAGTGTTTAAAGGTCATTATTACTAGAAAGACTGTGTTACCTGTTTTCCCCTGAGCTTTCTAAAGTGGTCAGGTGTGGGGAAGTCCGGGCTGCCCATGCTTTGCCACAGCTGATACGAGCTGGTGGAATTATTGTCCATATAAAATGTGACATATACGAGACCTGAAGCCAAATATATAAAAGAGACGTATGTTTTACTTCAACTTGAGTAATAAATATTTAAAATGACAATAGTAAATAGTGATACCAAAGACATGGCTATGATTTTTTCTGATTGCAATGTTTATTCAATCAGAGATCAATATGAGTTTTACCTAATTATTTGTTTTAAGGGCTTAGACAGATTTTTTTATGGCCCGATACGATTGTTTAGAATCCAGAGAAACCACTGGTTGATAAGATCTGACGATATTGATCATTTTCTCCACATTATGTAACTTAAATGGACTGCAAACTGATCCACATCCTTGTCTTACCACAAAATGAATTAATGAAAGAGCAGTGAAGTCAGTTTTGTGTTCTCTTCGCACTTAAGTGTATTCCTTGGGCAGTAGGTCGGCCAAAATAAAATATTGCCCTCTGCTGGAGATTTAAGGCAGATAAGCAAAAAACTGCAAATATCGCCTCGAAATATCTATCTTCAGACTACAAGAAGTTTCTACAAAAGCATTATTACTATTTTGAGCACCTTAAATCCACCTTACTTTTGAAGCTAGACTCAGACAAACTGTATAGAGCCACAAGGAAAACGGACTTGGACGTAGTAGCAATATACAATATAAAACAAATAAAACACAAATACGATACAATATACAATATAATAATAGCTGTGTATACCAAAGCGTGAAAAGAATGGTAAGAAAACTCAAAATAATGAACCTTTTAGTTTTGGCAGTGACTTAAGAGCCACAGTAACTTGCTCAGTGCTGGTTGAGGTCCGGTTGTCATCGCTGTTATAAATCAGGACCGAGGTTTGCCAACTGTCGGAGCCCCAGGGTGCTGCAGGTTTGTGGGTGCTGGCTATAACCCCCAATGTTTCAGACGAGGGCAACACTTGAGACGAGACCTCAGTGTCTCCTGTATGCAAGACGAAGATTAAGTTCACATTTCAGGAAAGGAGACGTCCTATTGCTCTGCTCTGACTCTTATTTTACTCATGTTAATCACAATAGAGGCAAAAAGCAAAGAAAAGCAATTCAATGTGTACTTTAAACAATCTACACATCCAAACATAAATAAGTTACCGAGCAAAGCCAGAAGTCCCATGACAGTCAGAACGGGTTTCCTGATCATTTGTGTGTGAGCGGGTTGTGTGTTGTTGACCTGGAAGCGAGCGGTCAGGGTGCGCTGGGTGAACTGGTGCGGGTGGTAACTCAGGAAGGCATTGTCATTACTGAGAAGAGTGTAGTTTATCGTGTTGTTTGGATGTGACAGCAACACGTCTTGGTGCTGTTTTATGACCTGAAAGAAACAAGGTGACCATTCTGAGTCTGATTCTGATTAGGAAACGTCACTAAATCTGCATCAAACTGTATTACTGAAAGTCACTTCTACTGCAGATTAAATAACAAGAATGTGATTCACACAAATGCATTATATTGTGCATAACATATTCAGCACATGTTATGCCTGAAGACTCTACCTTGACCACCATTGCAGCGTAGGTGACGTCGGCCCTCCACTCCTGAGGCCTGGACCAGCCCACCAACGGATCAGCCTCGTCGTTGTAGATTGGGAGACTTTGAAATTTAGGGAATTGCTTGTGTATCTCTCCTACTGTCTGGATCTCCTGCTGCAGGATGGGCAGAGAGTACCCTCCACCCTAAACAAATAAACAAACTGAAAATGAGGACATTTGAAATGTGCAGGGGCACTGTAGTTCTGACTCTTTTGAATTTAGTACTTTCAGATAAATAATAAGAGTGTGAGTTTATTGTAGCGTTTGTGGTTGTCTGCTCTTTTGTCCTTTGTTGCAGAACAATAACATGCTGCAAAACAGCCGGATTATTGTATTTGTAATAATTTTCCTTTACAGATATAAAATGGCATGAAGTCTACTCGCCCAGGATTATTTGAAGATATCCTTTCAATGCACAAGCAAATGAATGAATCAAATAATCAATTTCTAAATAAATCTGATCAAAACCACATACAACAAACAAAAACAAATCAAGGTGTTTTTGGTATGAAAGTGAAAAAGCAATTATGTATATAATTATGTACCTACCTTTTTGTGCAGAGCGATATAGTCAAGTCTGACGCCTTTCTCGCCTGTGAAGAAGTTGGTTCCATTATAACAGTGTTGCAGCATGGCCCAGCAGTACGGAGAGCGTGGAAGGGTGTGACAGGAATCCCCCGGACCCCCGAATTTGAGAAGGGTACTGGCAGCTTGAAGACCCTCGGAGGAAGCGTCGTAGTAGTTCAGGAACCCTAAAGAGAGTTCAGTTGTAACTAGAGGTGTAACGTCTGCTGCAACATTAATAACCTACTACTACTACTACTACTACTACTACTACTACTACTACTACTACTACTACTACTACTACTACTACTACTACTACTACTACTACTACTACTACTACTACTACTACTACTACTACTACTACTACTACTACTACTACTACTACTACTACTACTACTACTACTACTACTACTACTACTACTACTACTACCTTTTTTTTCAAGCTACAGCTACTTCTAATCTACATCAATAACTATTCCAACTCATTGATCGGTCCGAAGAAAATAAATTAAAGAGTGCTTGCCTTGAATAGAAATTGTGACATTATCAAAGTCATGATTATTGGGCTCGTTCCATGTTTCAAAGTTCCACTGAGAGACGACACCAAGACCATATTTGTCTGCGAGTTAAAAACAGAGGAGGTCTTGAACTCGATGAAATGTAAAACAGAGAGAAGGATCGTTACCCTATTATTCCACCCACCAATGTATCTCTTGGCAATTTGATAAACCAGGTTCCTCCATTCGACTACTTGTGATTTGTCTTCGAAGTCGGTGAAGAAGTTTGAGACGCTGCCCATCAATTCAAAACCTCAAATACAAATGGAACAGGGTTATTCTGAAATGAGGACAAATGTTTTAGTGTTACTTCTGCTGTACCTGGTCGGAGTCCGTTGGTCCATAACAGATCAATGAGCTGATCAAGTTTAGTGAAGTTATAGTGCACTTCTGGCCCTATTTTTCTAAAACACAAATGGGTTGAAAACGGAAGCATCAAGAGGCATCTATCCCTCCAAATGAACCATGCACATGTCCTCTTAGTATGTCAGAACACTTTTGAAAAGGGGTGCGCCGAAATATCCAAATATCGTGATACTAAATTTGGTGACACAGTATGGATATCGTGGGTTGCTGTATCGATATATCGCCATGAGTCATTTTTGGTATAATTTCCTGAATTATTTTGTGACCGCACTACAATTTTGTTGTTTGTTTAAAGAAAGGAAAGTCGTTGATGCAAATCATTTGACACTTTGACTGTTTTGATTATTAAAATGGGTGTATTACATTTTGAGTTTGTGCAGGTCGCGGTTTGACAAAGAAATATGTCGTTAAAATGTATTGGGTTCTTTAAAGAATAGTGATATATCATAGCATATTATGAGCAGAATATCGATTATCGCATGCATCTCAAAATCTTGATATTATCGTATTGTGAGCCGTGTCTTGTGTATCGCATTGAATCGTGAGGGACCCAGTGATTTCCAGCCCTACTTTCGAATATATTACTTCTTAGTAGCCTATTTATTGAGCTTTTATACCGCAAGAGTCATTATCTCTTGTTCAGGACAAACTCGGCTCCATTTAGTTTATCAATTTATTTGCAACATGTTTCTTACTGTGCCGAGACAAGCTCCAGCATCCAGTGAATGCGCACTTGTTGTATCCCCCCATGAGGCACAGAGCCCACATAGGCCAGGTTCAGACGTTGGTCGAGGCTCAGGTCAAACTGGTCTGCTTGTGTGTGCGGCAAAGGAGGACTAAGGACAAACAAAATATAAAAAGTAAAAACTGAAGAGATTGGATGATTCAACTTGTCTAAATTTGATTTATCGTGTAATTTAATATTTATTGGTTGCTCAAATCCAGGACTTTAACTCAAAATATCATAATGACCATGCAAAAAATAACTCTTCAAACGAAAGTGCAGATACCTGCTTCCAAATGTATTTAAGTAAAAGTTAAAACGACCACTGTAAAATGTACTTAAGCACCTAAACACCTAAACATTTTGCAGAACAGTATTTTACTTTCGTACTTCGTTACTTCACTCTTTAAAGAATCTCAATGTTTTCTGTGAACGAGGTTATTTACACGTAAAATTGCAACTAATGTGAAATATGTGGCTTACCAGAAACCAGTGCTTCCCCAAAAGTGTTTGAGCTCCCCGGCGGGTTCACTCACATCAGCTGTGATCACATATGAACCATCTGTGTCGCTCGAGTGACAAAGAAGCAAAAGAAAACCAACTAATTTAAAATACATGCCAGTAAATGTTAGCGTTTGTTTGACAGATTCAGTGCAAGTTTAACCCCGTGCTTTACATAGCAGAAGTAACTTAACTCCAGTACAAAAACACTGCTGTGACGCCTGCGCAGCACGAATTAGGCGATTGAGATGACGTAAAACACATGCGACCATATTGTAGTTCTTATCATGGACGTGTTGGTTTTTATTTAAAGATACATTTTAAAAGGGAATGAAGTTAACTTATGTCTACCTGACAACAGAGGAATTAGTTTACTTTTTTCCCCTTCTAAAAAATTATTCAAATACATAATACAAAACACAAAGTTGTTAATGGGACATTTATTTAAAAAATGGGGGGATAGTCAAGAAGGCATGAAAGAAAATTCTGATGTAATTTACAATCAAACTTAATGATACTGTTGAACAGCAACAGTTATACACAAACATTTACACAACCTGTACAGATATCTTTTGCTTGCAAATATGCTAATTTAATAACTTAAATAGGTTTCTATGTAAAAGTGCAAATCCTTTTGTTTGATGCATTTGTGACCAAGATCATGGTAACAGAAAGGTAACTTCTTCAACATTGATTATATCATCTCCATTCTTCATCATTTACTTTCAGCATAGAGCTGTAATGCCAACACACCAAGCATGTAACTTTAGTGTAACTAAAACAACCTAAAAGATAGTGTTACGTGACATGTTGTATCATAATTTCAGCAGAACCCTGTTGGATAGTGTTAGGTAAAGGTGTGAATGACCCATGTTTAATGAGGCAGTAATATTTGTTCATATTTAGTAAAATGAGTAAGAAAGAGTTGGTGATGTTCTAGAGTCATGAGGTGGCGTGGCCATCTAACTGCTAAATAATGTTTGTACAAGCACCCTCCTGCTTTCTGAGGTAGCAAGAGGAACTCAAAAAAGGAACCCATGTACGCTACTGGGCCAAGCATGCGTTTGCATCAACATGCAGTCTATGCAAAAAAGAGAGAAACCAGACATGTTTTCACCACGAGCAGTAGGATACGGTGCATTTCCTTCTGAAACACTGGTCACGATGAAATCTACAGGATAGGACACTGATAATGCTTAAATAAAGTTTGCAGGCATTTGCAATATAAGTATGAAATAACAAGCACTAGTCCATGTGTGACCAAGTTGACTATGACTTTTGCTCAGCTCCGGCTGCAGACTGGGCAGTACTTTCTGGCTTAAGGATCTGGTATGTGATGAGGTACTCTGGGTAGGCCTGGAAGACACAGCAGAAATTACATACATGTCATAATAAGAGGACATCAGTTACATATAAACAAAGGTTTACCTGCTCTCCTCTGTAGATAACATACTCCGCATATGCCAGCCCGTTCACACTGGGCCTCCCAATCACTGAGTGGTGTCCCGGTGGAGCGTGGGCCATCTTCATGGCACTAAACTGTAGGAAAGACTTCCCCAGGGTCACTCGACAAAACAGCATTTGCCTGCAAGTGCAGATAAAGGTGAAAAAGTGGAATTTTACTTAAAAGTACAGAGAAAATATGAAACCAGGCTCACCTGTGACACACATAGCAGGACCTGTCCTTGTGAGTCGGGCAGCCAGTGCCTCCACCGATCCCATACACATACTGGTTACTCTTAGAGGAGTTTTCTGCAAAGTAGATCCCAGCACCAAACATCCCTCCAATGTAGGCATGTCTCTCATCAAAACCTTTGTGGATGATGGCATTGATAAAAGGAGAACCTAAAAGGCAGTTTAAAAACATTTAAAGAAAACACATTTTCCAGAAACATCACACAGAGTAATAAAATGCTGTTCATGTACCATGGAAAAGCATTCGCTCATTGTGATGATTGTGATTTTCATCAGCAATTTCCTTCTGTCGATGTGCATATCGTTCTCTTAACTTTTTGTTAACAACTTTCTGGATCTGTGAGAATAAACATTCTTTTTAAAATTACTGTTGCAAATAATCCAAGAGAGTATCAAAATGGGGTTTTAAATTAACAGAAGAACCTTGATGATGTTGTATCTGCTGAACACACCACCAGCGTTGCCTCCATCTCTGTGCTCTCGGATGGTGCTTTGCATCTGAAAAGTCAAAAAGAAACCATTTCAACCAAAATGCTGTTAATCTAATTGATGAATGTTTGTTTGACGAGAGTTAAGTTTTCCCCTTTTGGTTCAGTAGCTCACCTCCTCCTCCACAGACTGATACTCTTTGTCATCTGGGGCAAGGTCAATCAAAATGGTGCCTTGGTTTGCACAATGGAATGTCAGATATGGATTGGACCCTGAACAAAGAAAACAGCAAAAGTCACACTCCACAAACATGCAAGTAAAATGGTGAGTCAGAATGAAGATTCCAATCATAGACACCAAAAGCCTGCTGGCATTTGGAGATGATTCACCACAAAATGGCTTCTCACCTGGCTGGCCTCCAAGCAGCCTCTCTACACCTTTGATGAGTTTGTGTCTGTGGCCGTAAGCGTTAATACCGATCTCCTTCAGTTCCTCGTGGCCCATGTCTGCCAGCACATCTAAGGTGATCTGCAAAAGAAATATCCTCAGTAACGCACACAGATTTGATTTAGCATCAGCATGTCCTTGTAACACTGACCTGCTCTCGTTCAAAGATATCCCTCAAATGCTCCAAGCCAAGACTCTTCAGGAACTGAGCGATGTTCATGTCCAGCATGGTCACTAGATGAAAGTGGAGTAAAAGGTGACAATTTGAAGGTCACAACTAAATGTGAACAATCGCTTAGTTTATTTGATTTTAGAACTGGTCTTAAATGCACAATGTATTACTGCCAAACACCAAACACATAATGTATAATAGAAATAGGAAGTAACTTGGCTGTTTTTTCTGTGTGTAAGCATTACCATTGTTTTTGATCAATGACCTCTATGCTGTATATTTTGTACTTCACACACAAAAAGGGCCTGTAAGCTTTATATGTTCATAGTGAGGGATGTTCAGAAAACTGTTCTTTGTGAGAGTTGAGCCCTTGTTTGCTGCAACCAACCCTTTACCATCTTTTCTAAACAACAATTTAAGTTGCTAAATTGCATACAAGATGCAGATAAATGAAAAAGCTCTTACTCTCTCCTTCTTTGCGGTCTGCAGAGGCCCCATCTGCCACTCCACTCGCTCCAGCAGCAGCAGTGGCAGCCAGCTCGGTAAGCGGCCCGGCCAGGTTGTCTATACTGCTGGCAGCTGATAGACAGGACGGCGTGGAGGCTGGAGAGATGACCGAGGCACTGACCACTGTGGCCTGGGGCTTGAAGCAGCTGGGCAGGGCATCTGGAGGCATGGCATCCATCAAAAGGGCCCGAATGTCATCAGCCTTAAGAAAAGACCAAAGAACTTACAAAGAACAACAAGCTGCCCGTCATCAGCAGAATCATGTGAATGGTAAACGCCCTGGAACAAACTCTTCACTGTGGAAGTAGTTTCTAAACCACTTAATTCACAAGACAGACAAATATGGAGGAGATGAGTCTTACAGTGGCCAGGTCTAGCGCAGTCTGGCCCTCCTGGTTCTTCATAGTGGGGTCAGCGCCGTGGGCCAGCAGCAGGGCGCAGAGTTGAGTACGACCTTTCTGGGCCGCCTCGTGTAAAGGCGTGAAGGCCCATTTGTCCGTGGCATTCACACACGTGTTGTATTTGATCAGTAATGCTGCGATATCCACGTGCTGGGGAAAAGAAAGATTTTAGTGTTTAATGTCGATTAATAAAGATTAATTACAATACAAAATTAGGCTCTGAAGTGCATAATTGAATCCATTGAAAATGATTCAGATAAGCAAATATTCACCTTTAGTTTTAGTAAAATTTAAATAATTGTTGTGTAGTAGGTTTGTTAAAAAAGCATGCACGGTATGAATATTTTGATTTACATCTTATGTAAATCATGTCCAAATAATTATATTATTATTATTATTATTATTATTTTTACTTCTACATGATAGAAACCATGTACCATGTTTGTTACTTGTCATATGGAAAGTTGTTCATTTTTACGTATGTATATAAATAATATTCAGAAGAATACACATCAATCTATTTTTTATGATGATTCAGAATGAAATATGATTAATAAATATAAGCAGTGTGACAAAATAAATAGATAAGATATAAATCTTCAAGAAACTGACCCCATAAGAAGCAGCATTGTGAAGAGGGATAAGTCCTCCTTTGTCCTGGGCATTGACATCAGCCCCATGCTCCAGAAGATACTCTGCCACCTCCAGGTTGTTGTAGCCAGCTAAACAGAAACAACAAAATACATAATTTGGTTAGAGATGAAAAAGGGTAATCTTAAAAGTATAAAGCGCAGGCCATTACCTGCAAGATGTAGTGGCGTGGAGTTGCGTCCTTGTGTGTCCCTGCAGTTAATATTTTCCGGTGAGCAGAGTTTCTGAACCCGAGCCAAACAGCCTTTCTTTGCAGCATCGAGGAGCGCTGCATCGCCCCTGAGCAGGTCCTGGATGTCTGTGTCGCCGTCTTTCACCATGTCCAGAGGCATGTTCCCATCCCGGTTCTTCTTGGATGGGTCCGCGCCGTGCTGAAAGTGTGACGGTTTTAGTTAGGAGTCATGTTTCATTTTGAAGCTGAAGCCAATTCCATGTTCTTTTCTCTCAAACAATCATCTCTCAAGACTGCCTCTCTCTCTCTCATCCTTCTGCCAGCCATTATTTCAGCATCCTCTTTGCATGTTCAATACTCTCCTGGCTAAATTAGTTACAGTAAGGTTGTTATTTTCTTACTTTGAGCAGGAGCTTGCAGATCTCATATTTGCCCTTAGCAGCCGCCTCGTGAAGTGGGGTAAACTTCCACAAATCTGCCACGTTCACAGACGCTCCATGTCTGACCAGCAGCTCGGCCACCTCATAGTGACCGTAAGAGCAAGCGTTGTGAAGAGGAACAAGACCACTGATAAAAAGAAAGGCAAATTTAGTTTTTCAAACCCGACGATAGATAAAGAATACAAATACCTTCGCACCACATTGAAGCACTTACCCCTTGTCTTTGGCATGGACATCGGCTCCGTGGTGTAGCAAGTATTCAACAACAGCCACACGATTGTAACCGGCGGCGAAGTGAAGAGGAGTGGAGTGACGGCCCTCCAAGTCTCTGCAGTTCACATTTTGAGGCGTGCAAAGTTGCTGCAGAGGACGTGCATCAGTGTTAACCAATGTCACACTACTGATAATACTTTACGGAAGACGGAATCATAACCCTTTTCCCTGATTTCAAACAGTCGGATTAACAAAGAGGACTGAGAAACGGAGAAATTCTGCAGAGTCAACAGGCGAAGCACCAAACTGAGGTAAAAGGAGTTCTACAATTAGTTCTGAATGTTACGAGGATATTCAGAGGAGACGTCCTCAGCATTTGAAAGATGTGCAATAAAAGCAGCGGTGGTTGGACTGTCCCGAATTAGTAGATTTTTTGGACAATAATAAAATGAACTTGTATAATACCTGCACTGTGTCCAAGTCTCCTGCTTTGGCGGCCTCTAGGAACCTGTAGTCGACATCAGAGTTTCGTGTCGGGACATTTTCTGAAAGACAAACATTAAACATTATCACATCTGTTCAGCCACACAAACGATTGAAAGAGATTAAAATACCAAAATCATAGTTACCATTTAGTATTTGTTGCACTGCCTCGTTGCCCATCTGTGCGGCCGTGAAGCCCTGCAGAGACACAATGGAGGGGTCGGCGCCGAAGCTCAGCAGTAGTTTACATGTCTGAATATGCCCGGCCAATGCGGCTCTGTGTAATGCCGTCTGACCAAGAGTGTCTACAGCGTTCACCTGAAAGAGAATATTTTCATTCACCATCTTCAAATGTTATACTGCATTCACTTCAAAACAGATCACTTGACCCACCTTTGCTCCATGTTTCTGAAGAACTTCGAGGATGTCATTGTGGGCTCGCTCGGCAGCCACGTGCAAAGGTGTCATAAAACTGCAAAAGGGATTAAGTCATTTATTTTTAACTTGCAATGCGCCAGCTCTATTTGAAAATAATTGAAAGAACGTACTCTTTGTTCTTCTCATTGATGTTGGCACCTTTACGCAACAGTAATTCAGTCACTTGTTTCCTCTTTGGGTGCGGGGAGGCCACAGCACAGTGCTAAGAAAATATAAAAATGTCAACGTGTTGAAACGGTAAATGAATGACAAATAGAATCTAGTTTTTAACACAGATTTGTTCCTGACCAGTGCTGTCTCATTGGTCTGTGGATGTTTGAAGCTGATGATCTCAAGAGCCAGCGTCTTTTTCACTTTGGCCATATCTGCCTCTCGAGCGGCTTGAAGCAGCGAGTGTCCTTTGAACTCATCTAAAAAAAAAAAGAAGAAAAGAATATATAATTTTCTGCACCCGTGTCAGTTGTTTTTATACATTCAATTGTGTGTTTTTTGCAGCCAATGTTCCTCATGCACTCACACGTAAGCCTTTCTTTGAGCTCTGGGGTGGGCGCCATGTCCACTGCACTTTTGCTGTGACAGTTGAGCAGCGTCGGGTCGGCTCCGTGGCTCAGTAACAGCGAACAGACTTCCACTCTGTTTTTCGATGCCGCTTCGTGTAGTGGAGTGAACTGCCACAGGTCCATGGCATTGACACAAGCTCCATGCTGCATCGAAAAGGAAAGATAAATGTTATTTAAGGGTGGCCGGTAAAATCAAAGTCAAAACCACAATTAATGCAATATAAAACCTTACTTTGGCTAAATGTTAAAAAGCAGTTAAACAATTGTCAAAATAGACTAAAACTTACTTTTAGAAGCAGCTCAGTGACTTCATAGTGCCCATAGGAGCAAGCGTTGTGAAGAGGAACCAGGCCACTGCAATAATTATAGTTTTCTAATTAAAGTCTTTTTGTATCAACCAAATATGCAGCAGTAAGAATATCAAGATTAGATTTTTGTGCAATTCATCCAAATTACAGACATCTCTAGCAAATCCTGGGAGCTAACAGGTACTATAGTAAACCTTTTTGCATTTTTTTTTCAGTGATTGTGATGATAAAATCTGGAAAAAGGCATCACACAAATATGACCTCACCCTTTGTCCTTGGCATGCACATCAGCGCCATGTTGAAGGAGGAGTTGAACAATTCGGACACGGTTGTAGCCAGCGGCCAGATGTAGTGGGGTCGACTGAAAGAAAATGCATAGTGTTAAAAAAGATAGTTGGTGTTGTGCGCTGCCTTCGATGGCCAAGAGAAAGCTGCTGATTAGGAGCCAGTGAAGAGCAATGAGCAATGGCAGGCTATGCTCAGTGAGTTGCAGATGAATGTTGAATATTGTGACACAAGGCCAATGATACAGCACAAACGTGTAGCTGTCAATACCTCTCTGACCAAAACAGCAAAAGTTAATCCAAGTTATCTTATAATACAAAACTATTCTTTCTTATGTTGCAACAGGAGAGACCATGGTGTGATCAAATGTTTAAAGTTGGGTATTGAAAACATGCATTTCCCTTTGCTTGAATTGTAAATGCCTTCAAAATCCAACTTTAAAACCAAGCAAATTAGTTTTGAAGCAAGCAGAGGATTTTAAATCACAACTTTTCCCAAATATCAGAGTGATTAATGTCAGCCGTAACACTATAAGCAAATGTGCTCATGAGTTGAGTGGCAATTATTTTTCAGAATAGTTTATGCCAGTGCAGTGAATACAGGGCTTCATACAGTTTGATTTACATGCAGTAAGGTACGATGCAAAACAATTAGTGCTCAGGTCACAGCGACAAACCCAAATCACAGGGGCAGCACTTTCAAGATCGTAACAAACAAAATTAAAGCAAAACGCATGACCGTGGAAGGCATCATAGCACTACAATGACAGATGACTTGTGATTCATTTGTTATTGCATAACAACTGTTGCCAAATGATGTGGGGACAAAATGCACATGTATATTAAGGATTTGCCAGACGAATGCAGAAAACAGGCCGTTAAGCATGCATTATACATCATCTTTGTAATAGACATGTCAAATAATAAAATGTAATCGTCAAATTAGACATTGTGAGCTTGTGATTGAAAGGTTTTGAAGATTTGAGGGTGAGAGTGCAGAGGTGAGGACAGACGCTGAAGAAAGCAGGCAAGTGTTTTGAGCTCCTCTCCAAAAATCCATGAACGAACTGTCGCCATGACACCAAACGAACCAGCCCAACTCGCACACGCCCAGTCTTGCTCCCAAATGTACAACAAACACATACAGACAGAGGAGCATCAGGGTGGGAAATGAGTGACCCGATCACCCAGGTCCATGATGTGCAATTAACAAGTGACAGCCAGCTTATTGGTCCAAATAAAAGTATTTAAAAATAATGGATTAAATAAAGAATAAAACAAAAGATCACAACAGTGCATCAATCAAGTGGCCGTTATTCAAGGTCAACTTACCAGCATTTTTTGGGATGTTGACTGATCGACAAATGTTGCCAGAGTCACACGAAAAACAAAATGAAACAAAAATTACAAAATGACAGTGTCTTAGTATTTCTTGCCGTATTGGGCAAAAGTTCTTGATTTCAGCCGTTTGTCAAAGCTGAAGGTGAGAGCAATGTTTATGTAATATGAGAACAATGTTGGGTTAATAACAATAGTATATACTGCCTTTGTGGACTAAATGCTGTACTCTGAAATACAAACAACAACAACAGCAGCTGAATCACTTGTAAGTAATAAAACATACTTGTGTTTGAGGACATAATCAGAAAGATTCTAACCAGTTAAGTGTAAATAGTGTCCAAAGAAAACATATTTTAACCAGTGTCGCAAATGTATTATCTCAACTTTAACTATATGGGAGAAAAGTTATAGATGGATCAATATAACTCGCATAAAATGCAGTATTTAATTATGGAAAAATCTATTTCCAATTACCTTTCGTCCATCACTGGCATGACAATTGACATTCAGTGGAGTCAGCAGTGCCATCAGCTTCTCCTCATTTCCACTTCTGTAAATACAACAGTCATGCAGCATCACCCAAGATCCAATTGCACCAATGGAATTTAACTAAATAACAATAGCACAACGTAATTATTACAACCTTGCAGCTAAAAAGTTAAATTACAAACTAGGTTGTTTTTTGTTAAACAGTCAGAGTCAGTTAACAATTGAAGGCGACACAAGGAAGCAAAATGGACATGTACAGTGTGTGTAAAATGAGATGATCATTCACCTTGCAGCTTCAAGGAGCTCATCTTTCTTGTATTCACCTAAATTAAAAAAATAAATAAAAGAGTATATTGCTTTAATTTATGACATTTATTGATGCTTGGTTAAATGTGTAAACACAAATCCTTCAAAAAGAACTAACCAGTAAGAACTGCTTTTGCGGAAGGGTCGGCCAGATCCAAGGCCGATTTTCCATCTGTGTTACGGATGTTTGGGTCGGCTCCATGTTGTAGCAGAACTGAAAAATAGTAAAAATGACACTGTAATATTGTGTAATCTACTTGAGAATGAAGAAGTAGAGATGAATGACTGGAAAAGAGCTCAACATGATTACTAGATCGACCCCATCCTTACGACCGAACCTTCAGCTCTTACCAATGCACACATCTATCTTCCCCTTGATGGCCGCCTCATGTAGTGGAGTGTAGTTCCAGTTGTCTCTGGCGTTGGGATCTGCTCCTTGGCACAAAAGGAGGCTGACGACTTCTGCGTGTCCAAAAGAGCAGGCGTTGTGGAGAGGGATGAGGCCTCCATCATCCCGGGCATGCACATTGGCCCCAGTCTGCAAGAGATGTTCCACCACATC
This sequence comes from Chaenogobius annularis, assembly GCA_015082035.1. Lineage (NCBI taxonomy): Eukaryota > Metazoa > Chordata > Actinopteri > Gobiiformes > Gobiidae > Chaenogobius > Chaenogobius annularis. The sequence continues at coordinate 4,568,517 of BJKM01000010.1, forward strand.
CTTCCGACCAAAACCTTCAGAGCAGAAAAGGTACATAATATCACAGGTTTGATACACTAAATGCAACCAACTCCAATAACAGTGTGTTTTAGTAGCAATATTTAAGTCTATAGTTATTAAGAATATTACTGCAGAATAACCCCAAACTCTGAAATTACAAAATACTACATCTCCATAAGTATAAATAGTATGGCATGGACTGGTAAGAGGCGTTCACTAGTTTTTGTTCAAAAATACATTATTTATGTGGCCTGCAGTTTTAAAACGTGAATTCAGACAACAATTCATAAAACTACATACACGTTTTTGCGTGCGATTTGAAAAAGTAGCGTGAATTTTGCCGCTGGAGCTAAGCACAAACAAAGATGACGTAAGGCGAAGCACACGGAGCTGAGGCTCAAGCTGCTTCACACGACACACACGTAAATGTGTCCAACATTCATGTCTGATGGACAAATACAGTTACATTATGTGGGTTTGGTAGTGAACACGTAAAACAGGAAGACTGACCAAATGATCAGCGGTGTAATTGTTACTAATATTTACCAGCAGCAAAATGTAGCGGTGTGGATTTGCGTCCAGCCATGTCCTTAGCGTTTACATTGACCGAGTCGACGAGTCTTTTCACCCTGGACACGTCCCCGTTACGACAGGCCTCAAACAGCTCCCTAAAAGCCCCGCCGATGCCGCTGCTGGCCTCGACGGGGCTCGTGGCTCCCGAGCCCGGGCTGGAGACGCTGCTGCTGCCGCCGCCGGAGGGAGTCGTGGCGGAGCTGGCGCTGCTCGTTAGGACCGGGGCCGTGGTATCCGGGGAGGCCACGACCAGTTCAATTCCTCCGGTGGTCTCCCTCTCATTCTCTGGGGCTCCCACAGCCGAGGTCAGCTGCGACATTGGAGAAGACGAGCCTGCGATGGACGCGTTTCTCGGCGGAGATTGTAAAGTATTTTGTTGTTGTTGCTGCTGCGAACAGCGACGAGGCACCGCCATTACCGCAGAGCTCAGGCAACAATGAGCTGTCCCTCCTTTCCGGTGAAAGTGGTCGTGCTTCCTGTCAGATGTGTACCTTCTAGCAGCAGAGCGATATATACAATAGAAAACATTCATCTTCTGTCCTGCTGCAGCATGTGGCCTTTATTCGGTTTATAACTTTGAGTGGAATTGCTTAATATTGGCTACATTCACTTTTCAATGTAAATCTACAAAGTGCTCCTAGTTTCTATGGACGCAAAAGCACATGCCAACCAGGCTTAAACAGAAACTGGCATTGCCTGCATTATTTTGGGTTGATGTTAGTCTTGATGAGTTTGCATTATTCTTTAATGACAAAGTTCAGGTCATTAAAAATGCTATAAATTCCACAACGCAAATAATAACCCTAAAACCACCTAGACACGCTGACTCACTTTGCACCTGTAACTGACAAAACTGTCCAGATCATCACCAGTCTGAGGTATTCTCATGGATCTATTATATTATCATTCATTCAACTACATGCTGGCTGTGTTACCCCCCAGATTTCTAAGGTCCGTGCTGAACAGTTTGTTGTGTTGCTTTTCATGGCAGCCAACTGAAACGGTGCATTTACCGCCACCTACTGTAGTTGTATGTCACAGGGTAGTTGTAACCTGAACAGTTTGTTAGCACCACTCACTCACTCGCTCACTCGCTCACTCACTCGCTCACTCACAGGACGCTTCAATCTGGAATCAATTCCCAAGGGCTTTGAAAACTGCAGTCATAAAGAAACAAAGAGAAAGTGTTAGAACACAGTAGGTGGCGGTCGCTCATGTCCCATTTTTTTATTTTAAGGCATAGCGTAAAACACATACTTTTAAGACGTACAACTACAGTAGGTGGCAGTAAATGCACCTTTTCAGTTGGCTGCCATTAAAGGTAACACAACAGCAGCATCAAGAGTCTCGCGCTAGAAACGAACGGAGTCAAAAGAATAAAGTCTAAAGAACGGCGGGAATGTAACACTATGGATACCAACCGCCATAAACCCCCACCAACGAGTCTTGCTCTAACCTACGAATCACGTTAGAAATCTGGGGGCTTTTTACCATCTAAATCAGTAGTGTCTAACCCAGACTTAGAGACTTATCCATGCATTTGTCTCCAGTAGATTAGACTACTTTAACGGCCTGCTCACTGGCTTCTCCAAACGAGCTGCAGTACATCTAGAACGCTGCTGCTCGGGTCAAGATTAGAACCAGGAGGTGCGATCACATTAGTCCTGTGCTCAGGTCTCTGCACTGGCTTCAGGCTCAGAGAATAGATTTTAAAGCAGCTCTGCTTGTATACAAGTCTCTCTATGGCCTAGAGCCAAAGTACATCTCGGACATGTTAGTGCCATATGAACCATCTCGGACTCTGAAGACCTCAGGGACCGGCCTCCTGCTGGAGCCCTCTGCGTTTGAGTTTTATGCAGCTAAAATCTGGAAGTCTTCCTGAAGATGTGAAACTGGCCTCTATTCTAGCAATGTTTGAATCTGAGCTAGTTTTTTTTTTAGCTGTGCATGACTGAAACTATGTTATTGGCACCGTTCTCTTATGTCTTTAACTAGTATGTGATTTCTGTCATGTCTGTGATTTTGATGCATTTTTTTCTAGTACGAATTGTGCTCTATAAATAAGCTTGCCTTGCCCTTTTTTCCAGTTTAAATCTGATAAAGTAGTGCATGAACAATGCAGTCGTATTGATAAGTTATCCAATAAGCTTTTCCACCTTTAATTACACTACAAGTACAACAGCCATTTGTGTAAAAAATATGCAATATGTTAGGTGAATAAATGACAGGCTGAAAATCCTATTTGTTTTCATCTTTAAACATGAAAGTATGTACAAACTCAAAGCTCTAAACATTACCATAACAAAGAGCATGTTTATCTATGAACAATAAAACATGATGGCTCTACACACCACAGCCAACCTTCATCCATGCACAATTTAAATAATAAAAGAACAACTTTATTTATGATCTTTAGGGCATGACTTGTGCAGCTCAGAGGAAGAAGAGCTTGTCTGATAGTTGGATGGCGGGTTCAGAATGCAAGTACTGTCCCGACAGGAAGGCCAGTTTGTGGGCGTACTTGCACGGAGCTGGGACTCGAATGGTACCGGGCCAATTCCAGTACAAATGGCACATCTTAAATGTGAGTCTGGTGTAGAGGGAAGATAGTTTTATAAGACTCATACAACAATTAGACAATGTAACTTTTATTGTGATACCGTTGCAGGTGGTCAGGTGTCAGATTTGCAGTGTTGTAGACAGAGATGTAGTGAGTTGGAAGTCCACAGCCTTGGCGTACGGTGTGCGCCATCAAAAAGAAATCCACCCTAAAACATGTTCAGAGAATCAATGAAAAACCGCAATCCTGACAACATACTAAGGCTGGGCGACAATCATAAAAACTAATATCTCAATATTTATTTTGGAGCATTCTGATAACAGAAGTCAATCCAACAGAAATGTGTTAATACCTTAATAAGGTATAATTGTGAAATGTCGGTTAAAAAAAAGTGCAAGACTATGACAATATACCATTATATGGAAGTTTTAAAAATACATTTTTCCTCAGCTCTTTTTGTAACATTTTTAACACTAGAACTCCCAAGGCGGTCAATTTGACGGTTTTCAGAATTGTATGTCTAATTACTCTGGTTACGTTGCTCTTTCAGACTTGTGGGTTCTTGACTTTTTCTTTACCTTTCTGTACATCATCCCCATATTGCAATTCAACTGAAATAAAAACGTTAAAATGAGTTCTGAGTAATTCTACCTCTAATTCCCACACCCGTCAATTTGACGGCTCTATTAATTACACTGCGGATGACAGTGCTGCGCCAACGTTGCGTCACCTTTAGTGTATCTCGCTAAACTAAAGGTAAATGGATTTGAAGCAATTATCCGTACAAGAGGCCCTGGCAATGCTTCACAACAGTGATTAGGTTTCATTCGGGAGCTGAAGCCGAGTCAGACTCGAGGACTCGTGGGTTTTGGGCAGCTCAGCCGAACCAGGAAGCAAGTCGAGGACGAAGAACAAGCCCCCTCAAAAATAAGCCAGCAAATTCTCACTGGCAGTGGGTCTATAGTAAATGTTCAAGGTATTTATGACAAACTTTATTATATAGTTATGGTTAGTTTAGGTTGTCGTGATCAATAAACGCTCCTGTTACTTCAGCTGCTCCTGAAACATTACCGCACGTGAGCGGCATATTCTTGGCAACGGCGACAATATTCAGGGTATTTGCTAATCCTGTGCTATAATAGTATTATAATAGTATTTGGCTTTTTTTTTTTTTTGGAAGATGGGTCCAGATCAATGAATGAATACGCGTAAATTCTCTCTAACAGCGGATTCGCTATCGCAAACAACCCTCCTCCTCCTCCTCCGCTGAGGCTGGTCAACTTTGGCACTCTGAATAATGATAATATTCATTAAAGAGGCTAATAAGACCAATTTTTAGGGTGTTAGAAGAATTATTCTTTTGATTACGTCGTCGCCAGAGCACAAACGTCAAATTGACGGCTTGGGAGTTTAGGTAGTTCTAAAATCCTGGTAGTCCTAGTGTTAATAATAACAATTTACTCAATATATCTTCAAAACAACATTCACATTATCATCTGAATCACATGTGTCAAACTCAAGGCCCGCGGGCCAGATGTTTTAATCTGGCCTGCTGAACATTTCTAGTTTATATCTATTAATTGCCAATAGATATATACAGCATTTTTATTGCTAGAACTACAATTCCCACAATGCTTTGCAGCTGCTCTACGCTGCCGAGGGCTGAGTGTGCCGATGTGCTACGCGCACTTTACAGACTTAAGAGGTTTGAGCGAGGAAAAAGACGTGTGGTTTGGGGAAACAGGAGGAAGAAAGAAAGGAGGCGGTTATGTGGACATTAGAGCTGTGCTAAAATTTGCACTTATGTGAAGCTAACAACAAGAAAACAAACTTCTTTGAGGATAGCTCTGTGAGGAAAACATCCAAACCATTGCAAAACCTGGACAGATCATGAGCCACAGGTAAAAACACAGGTCAGAGTGTAAAGCTGTGTTCAGACTGCGTCGGCAAAGCGGCCAGTTTACATTCAAAGCATGAGGATGCGCGACCTGTGAATCCAGCGTTTTGAGCGGTGGACGCAGCGCGACGTGTGCGTTTCAGGCGTGTGCTATTTTGTACAGGAAGACAATGACGTACGTACGCACTACCCTGAAGAAGGACCAAAGCAAACCAGACCTATGAAAAAAAAACAAAAAAAAAACAGCCAGACACAGCTCTTGGAGCAAAATGATGATATTCACTAAACTCTGCTCACCTCTGAAGTATCTGCGGGACCCAGACAAGCCACAGAGCTGATCGTCTCCATTTTTGGACTTTATAAAGTAAATACACCAAAGCCATTCTCTTAACCTGAACGCTGAACGCGCTGGCCGCCTCGGGTGGCTGCCTTCAAAATGTACAGGCGTTCAATTTGTGCAGCCAGCGCGAATTTGGCCGCCGCGGTGTGAACGGGCCATATTAAAGTATGAAAATGACAGCGTGAAGCTACTGTGAGCTCTCACTTGATTCACTACATGAATAATTTGCCACTAAAATAAGCTTAAACTATAAAAATAGTGAGCTCATATTGAGTTTGTGCAGCAATAAACATGTCTGTGATACCAACATTTAATATCAGAATCAAGTCCATATTATGCTGATGCATGAATATGGACTTAGTCTTTGCTGGAGATTTGTGCAACAGTGTCCACATATAACCATTACTAGGCTATATGAAACTTGTTATAAGTTTTATTTTTTGCATTATGTTCGGCCCGCAACCCAGCCTGAGTGTCGAAATTCTGCCCTTGGCCCAAAATGAGTTTGACACCCCTGATCTAAATCTTTAAATATAGTCCACCTCTATGAAGCACAAACTAAAACCCCCACAATATTGCCAAATTATCAGGTTTCTCTGATGATTTGTAGAGTATTTTACCAATTCATAAAACTGGCGACAACCATTTTCAATTTTTCATCAACCACTTTGTTTAAAAAAGAGGACTCACCACTTCCTGCTGGTGAGGGTGTGGTCCAGGATGGTCCCAGGGGCTGCACTACCAAAGTTGTTTGCAGACCAGGTGTAGAGCACAGTGTTGATGCGCTTCTGAACCACGATGAAGACGAGTTTGGGCTCATAGTTGGGGAAAGTTTCGAAGCATTTAAGGATCTGTGGGACCTCGTATTGCTCCACCATCATGAGCTGGCCTTCGGACACGCCATCGCGATAAACCACAATTTTCTCTGGCAAGTTGTGGTTCACCTGCACAAATAATGAGCGTTTCTATGTATGGCTGCACGACAGAAATGTATCATTATGAGTTTACGGTCGGGCTGCAGGATTAATCGCAAATTAATCTAAATTTGAAGTAGCAAATCGCAAATGCTGCAATTTTTAGTACCATAATTTCCTCCACAAAAAAACTATATATCCTTATTCTGCAAAAAACTGGCTAGCTCTGTACAGTGGTCCCTCATTTATCACTGGAGTTACACTCTAAGAATAACCCGCACTAGGCGAAATCCGCGAAGTATTTTTTTTTTTTTTTACAATTATTATAAATGTTTTAAGGTTGAAAAACCCCCACTACACACTTTATACACTTTTGTCGGTGCAGAACGTTTCGTTGACATTGTGGGTTAGGGTGAGAGAAAATGTACAAACATACAGCATTTCAGTCACACTGCCAGCGATAAATGTGGCAAGCTGAACACATTCTGTAGCTACTGTACACGAGACAGAGGAGATTTATTGACAATAGTCTACAGTCCCTTAGCCAATCAGGACACAGAAAACAATGTGCTGTAAAAAAAAAAAAAAAAAACACACAAAAAAATTATCTGCGAAACAGCAAGGCCGCGAAAGGTGAAGTGCGTTATTGCGAGGGAGAACTGTAGTTCTGTAAAAACATGTTCTGAAAAACTGTTATTTCAGTCTTCAGTCGCAAATCTATTCGCCATCACAATTCCCAAAATGTGCAGCCCTAGTTTATGGCAATAAAAGGCAAAATGCAAAAATATCAGTATTTCACAGTTACCTCGTAGTACTTCTGCAGTGCAGCCAGTAGGCAAACCCTGAAGCCACAGATGAGCTCCTCTGTGGGGGTCTGGAAAGTCACTCTTGAGTACCATCGGGTCAGTGAACTTTAGAAGAAAACAGTGATTTTATTTAGTGACTTGCACATTTTCCCCCTTCACTTCTCATTCAATTTCTATCTTTGACAAAGATCCCTCATTCACTATAGTCCTGCACCCTTTTGCTACATAGTGCACTCAATCTAGACACTCTGCTCACTACCTTCTCCTCGCCGCGGGTCATGTGACTATGGCGTCTATGTGAAGTGTGTCAACAAAACTCGGATAAAATTGATTTCTGTAATAAATATTGGTCAAATCCATCTAACACGCATATTTTTTGACTAATAATCACCACACAAGTCATGGATCTCACAAATTAAGATTAAACAAATTGGTTTAAATCAACTTTTTGCTTGTGATGTTGATCTCAATCTAAGGTAAGCGGCTAACGCTAGCTATTTTGCAGGGAAACAGTTTGAGTGTTTTGTTCATATTCTCGAGTCAACAGTGCTTTGTTTCAACAGCTCTTCTGCTTCATTCGGCCGTGCTGTGTCCAGTTAAATACCTGTTGCGGTTTGCTGTTGTGTTTCCGACACTTGCAATGCATTGTGGTCTATATTGAGCGGTTTATTGACCATCGGCGAACACTACTAATCAAGGTGCATTGTGGGAAATTTTGAGTTCAAACATTTTTCACCTGCTGGACATTCGAAGTTTCAGACAGCACGAAAAAAAATGGCGTAATCCCTAAATAGTGCCCTAAATAGGGAATAGCCTGGACATTCAGACGTAGCCAATGTCTTGAAATGGTGTCTCCATTAGTTTTACCTATTAACACTTGCAACAAAGCCCATAACAGACTGGCGGGCTTTGCTTGTGTCATGGTGGACATCAACTCCAACCACCATCAAGTTTTTCTTAAAATAAAAAGCAAATAAATGAATAAAAGGGGAGACACTTTTCAGTTAAACATTAGAAAAGCCCAGATTTCAAAGCAGTTACCAGAGGGACATTGACTGTCCACAGCTCGCCACCGAGTTTACTGTTGATCTGTAAAATTATTTTTTGGGCAACACTCTTCAGTTTCTGTGGCTGGGAAATGGTCTTAACATTGATTGCCTAAAACAAAAGAATTATAGAATTGTACAATTGTTGTATGTTATCGCATTGCACTATATTTTTATGTCACAAACCTGAGATGGGATTGGGCTTTTAATGCAGCAAAGTTTCTTGACAGCGCTGTAGAGATCATCCCTGTTGCCAACCATAATGCACACAACCAGCTGGACATTGGGCTAATAAAAATGGTGAACAAAACTCGGCATTAAGGTACTCAAAACCTGTATTTAACTTGACAGAAGAAGACATTACCTCGCTGGTGAGTTGTGAGTGGATGCTTTTTATGTAACTTTCAGTGCGGTCGTCCCGGAGCTCCACACGAATGGGGCGCGCCACTCTGACTCCCATGGGTCCTGCCACCTTTTTGAAAGTATTAACCAGTTCCTCTGCCTGCTCGGCACAGCGGCGAGGGTAGAAAATGGCCCAAGTGTTCAATGGGATCTGAAATAACCTTATGTTTAGCTATCATGTGTAAGATGATTGCAGTGAGGTAAAACCTACTATTCTTTCATTCAATCTTGTGATATTCTGGGACGTTTTTTAACGGTCTGACATTTATCATCAAGGAGAGGCAAATTCACTTAACTCATGTTGCGGTTCATTCAAGTATCCAAATCATTGCAATAAAAATGATGTCCAGTGGGCCTTTAATATTATTATGGCCACAAAACTCAAGGCATTACTCCCTTGTGTCCAAGTTTGATGTGTGCAAGGATAACTGAGAAATATCTGTAGACTGTGTTCAGTGTTCAGAGCTCATTAAGTACTGTCTATGTATTAACAGTCGCCGCAGCAGCAGGGATTGTTCAGCCCCAGAACCTGCCATCGCCACATTCAGGCTTTTGCAGGCTAAATAAGGATATATAGCGCAGTGTTATCCTACCCGCCCCCTCGCTGTCAATCAAATTATGCAGCACTAATCAACATCAAAACGAGTGTCTTTGCTAAATCCCATCTGCTTCAAAAGAAACCACTGTTTTCATAGAACTCATAGAACTATTAGAATTCTGTTTCACAGATGAACTGAGCAGTGCATGAGTTAATATAAAGCAGTGAGTGAGAGTGCATTTTATTGCATCAGTGTTTCAGAAGATAAGTTGTGGAGAAATTAATTCAATCATTTTCTTTGAGTACTTGCATTTCACTCATGCAGATAAAGGCCTGAATATGAAATTAACATGAATATGAAATTAATTTAATTTAATTAGCAATGTGCACAGTGGACTGTGCATAGCATAAACTGAATAGGGCAGAGGAAAGTATAACAAGATGAGACGCTACAGGAAGCTTGTCTGTTTTGAGATTAATTTAGTGATATTCGCCTTTCAGTGCTCTTTACATACTTTACGTCACTAGGATGGGGGATGTGCAGATGTGCTGTAATGATGACGTGTACTTTAACAATGTTAACTTTGATATTGCGAATTTCAAAGCATTGCTGTCCATGCTCATTTCTTCATGTGCATCAAAAACATAGGTGAAGGAAGAGCGCGTCAGTTTATGTCTAACACTTTTGTCCCTGTGATTACACTGGGCATTCTCCTGGCCTTTCTTGCATGAACGTTGCAGCGAGTGCACTGTAATCGCGTCCCCTCTCTAGCGCCAACACCGTTTGCATTACTTACTGCACTGATGGAAGGATCCCGGACAATCTCTCGAGACCAGGACACATCACTTCCTGTGGTGAAAGATGAGTTTTGCAAACAGATCGTTTCAAAGGGCAAAGACCTCCCTTTAATCTGGAAGAAAAAGATATTACACAATGTGGTGCATTATTGACTACTCTAATGCATTGTCAATGTACACTAAAATACAGCCTTACGATCACAATCTCAGAGCTGATATCAAGGCCCCACTTATTAAGCTCAATCTGACTGTCGGGGTAGCTGTTGATTTTCTTCAGGAGCTGTTTTATCGAGTGGGTGTGCTGTTCTGTGCTCACATTGATGTACTTTGTCAGTTCCTACAATTTCACATATTCACTTAAGAATGCTGAGCTTAATGTGAGACACAATGTGCTGTCGTTAAAGTTAACTACATGTACCTTCATAGATCTGAAGTCCTTCTTCATTTTCTCAGGAATCCCAGTCATAAAGGAAAGCTCTGGCACCAGAAGGATCTCCCCAGTGATAACTTGCTGTAAACATCAAACATAATACAAACACAACACTATAACCACCAACCTGAGCCTAATGTGCAGCCTCGCCCCGTTGATAATTACCCACTTTCAAAAGGATCACAATTAAGAATTTATTTTACTCGAGTTCACATGTGTGATTATAACATACGTGTTCACTTTAAAGAAAACCTATTGTGCCTTTGCCTCCTGAAATAGTTCTAATTTACGACACTTGAGCTAAAACAACATTAAAAAAAACAAGTCAGCTGACTTCCAGGCGCTGCACTGTTTTCCGCCGGTTGCTTTAAATTACGTCGCCTTTGGCGCGCTGCAGTTAACGATAGCGCACAGAGGATTCTTAAAATGTGTGTCAAAATGGCAACGCGATGCTGCCAAATCTTACGGATGTCACCGTTTCAGAAAAACCATTTCAATACAGCTGAATACTCCGAAAAGATAATTTTGCATAACAGCGCTCCATTAAAACCTGAATCATTTTATTAACAACTTACATATCACATCCATTATTTCAATAATAAGACCTTATGCAACACTATAATCTATTAAAAACAGACCATAGTTTTAGCTTCAGTCACAAGGGGGCAATGTGGCGCTACATTTCAAATCATGGTCAACCTTGACACTATTGTACTTCAGACAAGATTGTTATAATTTTCTAATGCATACTGTATCTTCCACATATTTCAATTTACAATTACTTTATAAAACACTTGCTAATTACGGAAGTACCTTCCCTCCTGGCCTTGAGCGTTCCTTTGGCCGGTGCATTAGCAGAGGCTGGTCCATCTCTTTAATCGTAATGCCATAGTTCTTACTGTAATGACAGATCCAGTTAAAAGCCTGAAAAGCCATTATTTCTGCTCAACTCACACCAGTTAGACACACCTGTAGTATTCAACAAAGGTTGTCTTTGTGCCGTCCATCAAAGTGAATGTGTCTTTGGGTGATTTGTTCCACTCGATGGCGTCGATACGGTACGTGCGGTTGTTGTAGCGTGTGATCACAATGCTGCCCAAGAGCTCTTTGGTGCACTCATCCTGGAAACTCTCCTTGCTTTGCTGATACAACACATTCCTGCTAAGGCATGGTTTTCAGTTTCAGGAAGTTTCTAATACAGTTTTTAGAGGTCAATTAGACATGATATAGTTAAGACTGTTTGCAGTAAAATCATAACACTTCTAGCAAGAGAAATATGCAGTCAGTATGAGATTTTGGTTCTTCCATTCTCACATGGCTATGTTTTCTAAGGGGATCTGGCCATGATCAGTGTTTCATGTAACCAAGAGATTAATATTATTACTGCATTTAGGCATTTCATATATCATTTAGAATGTATACCAATATAAAATTAATACTGATATTTTGTTTAGCATTATCCCAACAATGATAACCGGATGTTACTTTCACAACGCACCAATTTGTGCCTGTAAATGTCATGGTTAAGATTCAAATAATGCAGTGTGAATGGACCATACAGTTAACCACAGAAGGGCAGAAGTAGCACTTTATACCCTTGTTTGGGACATGAGCACATCTTTAAAAGACAATATACTTGATAGTCTAATTTTCTCCAACTATAGCAATATTTCTCTCACCTCTGTGTGTACAATGTGTTATGATCGACAGACTTACATTACATCCAGCACAGAATCATTCCTCAACACTTTGTGAATGACTTCCACATTGAGAAGCAGGCCTCCGTCCAAGCGGTTTATACTTGTGGCAAAACCCGGCCAAACCTGCAGTCTGTAAAAAGTACAGGAGAAAAAAACAAAAACCCACCCACACAATTGTACAGTGCCATCCATTTGTTTATTTCTTCCGATTAAAATGTGAAAACTTAATTGTCCTCTGATTAGGAGGACACGTACAAACATTTATGAAGTTACCGGTGCTTTTCAAGAATGACTGCACTTTCTGGATCAAAATGATTCCGTCCAATCATCTTCAAACCAATAATTTTCATAATTCTGTGAAAAAAACAACAACAAAAAACAAAAATCTATTCCTGAAGAAGCTTTTATTTATTCAACAGTTACCTTCTTAACACCACATTGTAGAAAGGAATGCACAGATCCGAGCTTGGTGGCAAGATCTTTGTCATTTGGATTTTGATTTGCACTTCCTCATTATCAGTCCGCCTTAGACTTTTGAGGAGGACCACCTGCAAAAGACTTAAGTGTTATCCACATGTCATGAGGACATTGTTACTTTGATGCTTACGTCATTCAGTTTGACGGGAAGATACAAGATGGAGCCATCAAATGCCACCACTTCTCCTGTGGTAGAGCGGTGATCTTTCATCATACCAAAACGCATGGCCAGAGATTCGACATTCGGGCTAAGCAAATTAAAATAAATTCTCAGCATTTTTGCATGTCTAAAAATGGAGATTAACAGAGACAATTCTTACACAAATGTAACATGGTACTGATACACTGCCTCGTTCTTGCATCTCACAACAATGTGGTTTGAGCCGATGGTAACGGGAGCTCCTTTGGTTCCAATTTTTGGAAGAGGTTCACTGACGCACAAGGAAGAGAGAGAACTTAACTTTATATCAGTCAACAAAAAGTGTGAAAGAACTAAATGGCATTTGTTTACTGTTTAACATGGTTATTTTAACATGTGATATTGAGCATAATTGCATCAATAGGAGACTTGCAATGCACTGCAAAGTTGTTTACGGCTTAGTATGTATTTTAACTGCTGACATAATTCTAAATAATGAAAATTATTACTTACTAAACTCAATATACTCACCCGATCGCTTCCATTTTGAGCGCCGATTTTGCTGACTCTGGAATAGCCGGGTTTACAGGCATATAAACTTCTAAATAACCAGATGACTTACATTATATCAAAAATAAAAATAGCTGTTAAAAAATAACCTTCACCTGGAGGAGGTACTGGTGTTTGTGGAGGGGTTTCTGGTAAAACAGCAGGTAAAGCCGGAGTCATGAGCTCCACACGGCCCGGAGCAGGAGACAATAACGGCTGTGCTCGTCCAGCTCCTATCTGCGGCATCGCTGCTCTCCCAAGCCCTACCATCCGCTGGTGCCAAAGGAAACTGCAAGATGTTTATGTTGACTGGATTTCCAAATGTAATTATCAACCCCTTTTTGATTGGACCAACCTGCTGCCTTGGCCTAGAGGCTCCTTTGGTTTGGCCCAGCTTTCTGTCCCACTGGAGAGTGGAGAGGAAAGCGACGGCTGTGTAGGTTTCCCCAGTTCTACAATGGCACCTCTTCCTGAAGATTTGATTGAACACATTAAATACATGTGAAACATGTGCACAAATCAGTTTTACAAAAATCTGAATGTTGCTACAAAACATGAACATTTTAAATGCTGTCCAATCATTACACTGTTATACAGACCCCCTGATACGGATCCTCTTCCCATTGAGGGCTCAAGCCCCATTCCCCTGAACATTGAGACAAGTGTGGATCCCTGTCCTTGGACTGGTATATCCTCCTGTTACACAGACATTGTCAGGAATATTTACTTCACATTTCAAGGATTTAGTAGTTTTACCTACAGTTCTCATCTGTTCATGCTTCTTTGGTTCTTCTACAGGTGCTGGTCCAGGTTTGGTTTGCAGAATGGGTAAAACTGCACCTTGTGGAAATCCTAACTGTGGTTCTCCAGGGGCAAAGGCCAGTCCCCTGGCCCGGCCCAGTGCTCCTCCAACAGGCTGAACCAGCAGCCCTCTGGCCCGTCCCATCACAGGCTCGGTAAAGCCCAGTTCTTGTGGGTTGTCACTGGGAGCAGGAACAATTTTGGTCTGTTTTGCCACACTTCCTTCAGTAAAAGGTAGAAACCCTCTACCACGTCCTACAGCAGACTCCACAGGCTGTAGTCCTCTTCCGCGTCCAAACCAAGGGGCGCCGGTCATCCCACTAAAATCTGGAGGCTTTTCGGGGTCCATTTTAGTCTGAGCCAGAATCCACTCAAAAGGAGAAGCACTGCAAGGAAATAAGCATTAAGCCAAATATAAATGTTATATATATATATATTTTTTTTTTTAAATATAAGAATATATATAAATAAGTAAATAAAAAGGTCAACACTGTATGCCTAAACATAACATCACATTATGGAATTAGTACACATAAACGACATTCTAAATATCTACTTTGCCAAAATGATTCTGTTTGAGAGAATTAACATTTTAATTTGTTGATATCAAAGTTAATCAACAACTGTAATGGCGCTTTTATTTTCACTGCACCTTACACTTTTCCGCAAAATTTGAGAATCACCATGTTCAAAAACATATGTCCTCAATAGTTTTCCGCAAAAATCATATTTGGCGATAACTTTATAGTCACAGTTTTAGCTGAGCTAACGTTAGTAGCAAGCGCAAAAGCTGGCTAGCTTTTTATGCAACACGTGTTCAAGAAAACTAAACAGCTTTGGCTGTACTCATAGAAAACATAAAATAAAAGGACATTTTATGAACAATTACACTCTTCTAAGTAATATTTGTATAATTGTACTTTCAATGTCGGTTTACGTAACCAGTACCTCAGAAATGCATGCGCTTCTCACGGTCAGTTGAGGCTGAAGTTTCGCCTGGATCTTCCTTCGCGTGGTTCAGTCCTTATCTGATTGGATGCTACAGGGGTTTTCCAAAAGTGTATCGGTTTGCGAAAACTGTCGCTCTTTTAATGATAAGAGTTTGAGACTGTTAAACTTTGGTTTGGACAAAAGCGCGTCTTTGTCTCCCTCTAATGGTCAATCTGAATCAGAATCAGAAGGGGTTTATTGCCATTGTCAATGAACAAAATTCACAAACATAGGGACTTGTCTCGGCATTAAAACACTGATCAATAATAAAAACAACATATATGAAATCAAAAGGGCATGCATTAAGAAACAATTTTAAATGACTGTAGTATAAAATAAAAATAAAATAGGCCTTACTATGTGCACGAGAATTGCAGTTACAGTTGAAGTGCAGAAAGTGACAGTGCAGTGAGTGGTTGAATAGTTGCTGTTAAAGTGGCAGGTGTTTAAGAAGTGTTCATGAGGGAAAGGAACTGTTCTTGTGGCGGGAGGTTCTGGTCAGGATGGACCGTAGCCTCCTGCCTGAAAGAAGTGGTTCAAATAGACCATGTCCAGGGTCAGCTGTGATCCGACCTGCTCGTCCCAGAGCCCTGGAGACGTACAGGTCCTGCAGAGATGGAAGTCTGCAGCCGATCACCTTCTCAGCAGAACGCACAATGTGCTGTAGTCTCTGTTTGTCCCTGGCTGTGGCTCCAGCGTACCACACGGTGATGGAGGAGGTGAGGATGGACTCAATGATGGCCGTGTAGAACTGCACCATCATCTGCAGCTGGCAGCTTGGCTTTCCTCAGCTGCCGCAGGAAGTACATCCTCTGCTGGGCCTTCTTGATGAGGGAGCTGATGGAGGGCTCCCACTTGAGGTCCTGGGTGATGGTGGTGCCGAGGAAGCGGAAGGAGTCTACGGTGCTGATGGAGGAGTCTGTCATGATGAGGGGGGCTGGGGGGCTTTGACTTTCCTGAAGTCCACCATCATCTCCACTGTCTTCTGGGCGTTGAACTCCAGGTTGTTACCGCTGCACCAGGACACCAGCCGGTCCACCTCCTGTAGAGGGAGGTGGCACTAAACCAAACATTCAAACTTGATTCATTCGTTCAAACTTCATCAGTGATAATTAGGTGACTACATGAAAGTAGGAGTCATCTCCATGGTAACCTAACAGCGTTTCAGTCCAGCAGCCATATTCTCGCTGTAAATGTACTGATGCAACTCAATGCCAATTGGCACAGTCTGGCATCAAATTGGCACAGAACTCCTGGACTTTTGTTTTCTCAAATTAGTGTTATATAGAGCCATTTTGTTATTCTTGAAAGCTGCTCTTCTCAAATTATTCATCCAAACTTTTTTTTTTTTAGTTTGGTTGTCATGTTCAGATTCCACAATGTATATTTTATATCAATCAACATAATACCACAGTAAACTTCACAAACAAAACTGAATGACTCCCACCCTCCAGCACCACCATGGCTATCAGATGTTAATGTTTGTGCCTTTTTTTCTTGGATTTTTTTTTTAATGGATTTGACAAGTGTGTTTGCATTTTACATATGTCCCGTTTTACTCAAGGATCTGTCAAAAAAAGGTTTAAGGCCATGAAAACCAATTGGACCAATTAAAAAAAAAATCTTTTAAGAGTTTTGCTCTGTAGTCACAAGTTGGCAGCTGCTTATACATCATTGCTTGTGACCTTTTGGAATTAATGTGTATTTGTGTGTAGATGTTTTTTTGTTTTTGATGATATTACTTAGTGAATCATAAAATAAAGAAATTGAACGGATGGTCTCAATTGTAAAAGGGTGAATTTAGAAATGACAATCATTGGGCCTTAAAAATCTGAATCCTGAATAATACAAACCTCTCTAAAATCAATAATGTCCAATAAATATTAATTAAGTCAAACATTTGTGATAAAACAAGACAATACAGGACTGCACTCTGATCAAACTAAATGCAGTGGTTTTTCACAACCAGAATACAGTTGAACATTTTAAATCAATCTGAATTCAAATAAATAAATTTAAATGTTGGCTATATTTTTAGTTTTTTCTCTGGTGAATTGCCTGTTAAATTGACCTATTGTTTGAGCCCACATCTTATTGATGTGGGGCTAAAACATCCTGTTATAGAAAACTTCTTAAACTTTTAACATTCCAAGCACCATAACGATGTTGTTTGAGAAACGGCTCTAACACATATTATGAAAGCTGCAGGCAGTTGAAATGCTGGGCCACTATAATTGTAAAAGCCCCCTCTCTCAGCAAGTACACATTGCTAATTGCTGAATGTGAATATAAAACGTGCTTGGGTTGAAATATATATTATAATGCTACATGTGAAGCATCCATTTAAAGAATACACAAGTTAGAATAAGGTTTATGATTTTATGATGCAGCGCGAACAACATAAGGTTTGGCCCAGATAAAGAACTTTATCTGTAAAAGTACTGAGGCTATTTAAAATGGAAATAAAGACAAAACATAACTATTATTTTGCACGATTAATTATTTCCGTGGGTGACTTTCCTTTACCCTTCTGCCATATTCAGATATGTCATACTTTTCCATACCATAGAGACCTACAATCTGGCCTTATCCAGTTTTACATCTAAAGACTGGGTGATAAATGCAGTTCATTTGCCATGAGCAGAAAGGTCCTGCCCAGGTCATTTGCATAAATTTGATTATTTTCTCGAATAGTAATTAATTGGAGCAGAAGCAAATGTGAGCGCCAAGTCTTCATCTGCTCCTTGGGGAACATGTCTGTGATTATTACAAGTCTTTAAGGTTAATTGCCAATATGGCTGACTGGTGACCTAAAAACAGATTTGTCTTCACCTTCAGCATTGAGAACTGTACTCTTTCTGCGAAGCCTTTGCCATCATAAACAACCATGTATCTGTGAGCGTGCTTCAATGCAATGTAAAGGCAAAAGGCACAGAAGAGGGGAGCCCATTCTCTCAAAAATATTATTCAGCTTGTTTTGTTTGTTCATGCAAACTGGATACGAATCAGGCGACAGAATCAGGCCAAAAAGAATGTACAACAGAAAGTAATTTCATCACAACAATAAGAAGTCACTCAGGAGTGAACATTGGTTGAATGGTAAAAGTTGGCTTTTGAAGATCCTGGCACAATGCAAAAGTTAAGATTGGTCCCAAATAAAGGTGTTTTAGATGGGAACATTGAAACACTTAGATGTTGAAATAGCATGGTTTCAGAGAAGGACGGAGTTGTCATTTCCACTTGATACCCACTAGCTTGTGCACAAACATTGTCTGGACCATGTGGGAATTGTTTATTGGACGTAAAGGTATTAACTCGATATCAACTATGCCACTTGAGGTTTTGGCAGAAAACAAGAGCAAAACGAGCTTTGCCTGTAGTGGTCACATGGTGTGTGTTTTAGATTATGCCTCTATCAATGGCCAGCTGTATCACAGATCTGTTTGGGAGATATTAAGCCTGCATTTATATGTTTCTCTTATTTGACCCTAAAATTGGAACCAATCTACCACCTGCTGCTGAGGTTATGTTAATGCAAGTTTAATTGTAACACTGCGATTTCATAAATTATTGCAAACTATTTCATAAAATCTCAACGCGGTATTCCTCTCATTTAACAACAACCATAGGTCTACAACAAGGTTTCCTTTCAATAATCGATAATCAAGATGACAATAAGATTGGCATTTTTATTATTTAAATACACTTTAATCACAATTTGGTATTACTTGGCAAGAAGAAATGTACGCTCTTTGTATATTTTTTGAATGATTGATGGCACTTTCAACTTCAGATTTAACTAATTCCAAAAAAAGAATGAAAGCTTATTGAAATATGAAATACGCCTGAACCAGCCGGTTTTACATCTCACATCTTTTGTCTGAAAAAAAAAAAAATCTGGGAAAAGTTTCTCACTCTTGCTGCACACATCTATTCTCAACAGTCCTTAATCCCAAAAAATATTAATTTGGTCTTCTTTTACTATAGATTCTTTTCTTTCCTCTTTCAGACCAGTATTTGTTTGTTGTCGTACTATGAATACTGATCTGACAGAGGAATTAAACATATATTGTCCACCTTATTGCCAACACATTACAGCATTTTTGGACCTAATTTCCCAGAGCACTTTGTCCTAATCTCTTGTCATCGTTGCTCCTATAGCAGATCCATGCCGCTTTAACTCTCATTAAGACCCACAGAGGAGCGAAATGTTGACAGGCCGATTTGCATAAGCCACGAGAGCAGGCTATATGTTCTACCCAGTAAACCACATGTAAGCACTGGCTTCAACATGCTGTACATTTCTCCTGACAGAGAGGGGTCTGAGTTGCGATGTTTAGAGGGAATCATGTGACCAGTTTGACACAATAGGTCAAGTGGTGCTGTGAGCTTTCACAGGCACGGGGATGTAATGTGAAGCTTGTACTATTGAGCTAAAATTAACATAATAATATCTGGATTTCCAGTCACTTGTAAGTTTTCTAGGATTTAAAATGGACTTCCAGAACTACCATGACTAAAACAGGGTCCAAGGTGTAGCCAGGCAGAACTACAAACTGTCTTTTTTATCCAACATCAATTAAACTCTAAATGACTTAAACGAGAATAATGAATTTTGCATCCTTCAAGCATAACTCACTTTACCATCACATGCACTTTCTGGTTGTTGTAGTCAATTTGTATCTTTTGAAATCTCTTTTCTTAACAAGGAATTCATATTGTATCTTTGCTGTTATTGAATGTTCGTTCTCAATAAGCAATAAAGTTTAACCTATTCTATCAATGAATAAAGATGAAATGTAAAGCCATGGATCAATGATTTAGCCTTGGACACAGCTAGAGCATTTGTCATCATAAATCAAGCAAAAGTGACTCCGGTTCAGTCTTTCCACCAGAAGGTATGGGCCCCCCACACGACAGTTTTGATAGGCTTTGACTAAAAGGGATTGTGGGAACAGCAGAGACCCCTTCTGAGCCTGCGGGGACAAATACACAGATGTCCAGCCGCACTGTAATGAAGGAGCCAAAGTTCTTCCCTCATGTGATTTGTCCTCGGTGCTTCAAAAAGGCAAGACAACAAGCACGTGATCAGATCAGCCAGTCAAAATATTGAATAACAGTCGTCCGATTTGGTTTCTACTTTGAGATTGCGGCTATATATAAACAGTAGAGCTTCAATTAAAAGGCACTTGGAACTTGCCAAGAGGTTAATTTCCTGTATTATCTTAGCAATGCATGTGGGAAAGATGGTATTTTTGTGTGCTGATATGAATATTTTCCTAAACAATGTACCCTAAATGTCCGGAAATATGCTGTTCCTCCAGACGCACAAAGTAATTAAAGATAGAAGATAGTTTACATAGACTCTAAAAAGGGTGCGTTCATATTTGTTGTTATTTTGTCCTGAATTGAGCCCATTTTAGCCTTTATGTGAACCTGGTTTGGGCCTGTTCTAGTCCCTTTTTAGCCCTGATCTAAACCAGGATTAGTTTTGAGTTTAGTCCTGGTTTAGTCCCAGTTTTGTTGTGGTGATTGTGCAAGTGACAAGGCAAGGCGAGTTCATATAGGGCACTGTTCATGCACAAAGTAATTCAAAGTGATTCACACAACAGAAGAAATGCATTAAAATAACAATACAAACTGATAAAAATATGAATAATCGTTATAAAATTGACTTTAAAAGAGAATAGTGCAGGTAAAATCCTTTCGGTCACATGCACAGCCAAACAGAATCGGTTTTAGTCACTGTCAGTGTATAATCTTCAGACTGTCCCAGATTCTAGCTGCGTAAAACTGAAACGAACCCAATGTGACCGGTGAAAAAAAATAAACCTGCACTAACTTGCATATTACTGTTTCATATAGAATTTAAAGACTTGACTGGCCTATATTAGTTCCTTATATGATCTCAGTGGCGGGCTGTCAGTGCGCGTTAAGTGATGCGTCACATGGAAAGGTGCGGTTTGGAGACCCTAAACCGCCTCCTCCCGTTTGGTGTACATTTGCCTTGGAGGCGCATAAGAGAGACTCCAACTTGCGCGGGAGCTCGAGACGCACGCAGCCTGTTCGTTCCCCGCATCCTCCGCGGTCCACAGCGGCGCGCGTCCGTGTCCCGCACTTTCCTCCGCACATATGGGTCGTGTTTAGTTGCTGTGTCGCGGCTCTGATGTGAACCCGACGTGAATCCGCTGGACTGCACGGACAGCGGAGTTTGACGAACACCAAATATGCGCGCATCTGGAGCGCGCTGCTGGCGAGGCGTCCCTGGGATCGTGCCGCCGTAATGTTCAATACTTCGGGAATTGAGCTCACTTTTAATAAGAAAGAGGATATTTCCGAAGTTATCAATGGCTCTTTGCAGCTTTTGTACAACGTCCTGGTCACCATTAGTCCCACCGCCATGTGGAACGAGTCTTGCGGGGAACAGTTGCAGGATTTTGGGCGCCCGGAGAAGATCATTATTGGGGTGCTGCTGGCGATGATCACGGCTATCACGGTGATGGGGAACACGCTGGTGGTGATTGCCGTGTGCGTGGTGAAGAAACTGAGGCAGCCCTCCAACTATCTGCTGGTGTCTTTGGCGGTGGCGGACTTGTCGGTGGCGATAGTTGTGATGCCGTTCGTCATCGTCACGGACCTGACCGGGGGGAAGTGGCTCTTTGGGGAGGTCTTCTGCAATATCTTCATAGCCATGGATGTAATGTGCTGCACTGCCTCCATCATGACCCTGTGTGTCATCAGTGTTGACAGGTAAGTTAGTCACTGTCTGTCACTCCGTGTTAAAGAAGACATATTATGCCAGTAACATAACATAAACGGTAACATTCATAGTTAATTATTCTACATTTTGTTCATTGTAAAACAGCTTAGTACAGGAACCATTGACCTCCTGTATATACAAAAAAATAAAATAATAAAAAGCAGAATTACCGCCTTTTCACATTCATGATTTCAACTTCCTGTTATTTGCAATATTTTGAGGACTTTTTCCCATTCAAAATATATAATATTTTATTTTAAATGGTTAGGCAACAATCCCAATTTCTCATTATTCTAAGTCCTTTAACCAACAGTTGCTTTTCATTCTAGCAAGCAGTGCGTTTTCATTTACCGGTAGTAGCTTTTTATTGTTGAAAAATGGCTACCTGGAGTCTAAGTTGGCAGTGGGAGGAGACAGGGGGTGGGTGTAAACAGACATTTTCTAAGCACTCAAGCTCCAGACACAGGACGATACTCAAACATGCATGAATAATCTAAATATAACTGTTATGAATAAAGGAACACTGTTATGTATGGCTAAAAGGTTGATTGGGCATAATAAGATATAAATATAATATAGTCTGAAGTTTATGCACACGTTTTGCTAGACGACTTGACAACTAATACTGCTACAAGAGCACAAACTGTAAAAGTCACTCAATCATAACATAACTATGCAGACAGTAATGGATTTATCGTCTTGAATTAATTTGCTTGACCGGTGCACTTTGTCTTCTTGTAATTGGCTATTTATCAAAGCCCATCGACCTTGTAGAACCACTTTGAGCATCCCACGCGATTCATACTATACTCTGTTCAATTAGAGAGATGATCAAGCGTATGGGCTGCAGTGTGCCCATATAGCTGGCTGGTAAGCTCATGGGTGTGTCCACAGACCATCTTCTAACAGAGACCCCACAGATGTGCTCGACCCTCAGCGTGAGCTCACAGATATAGGATTCCCTTATGTAAAAGCAACAGGTAATCAGACAAGTAAAAACTCAGTCTCAGTCTATTGAATTGATTAACAACACGGACCAACAGTGCTGTGTGTCCAGCCTGAGTGACTTGTTCATTGTTTACGTTTACGATATGTTCTTTTGTGTGTATTTTTTCTTTCATCTTGTCATCTCTCATTTGTACGTTAAAGCTACTGACCCCTGCTCCAGCCCAAACCTCTCCATTTGGACACAATAAAGAAAACCTGAACCTTGAGATTAAACTGCGCTTGAGGGAATTACTAAAACTAGGCCAGAAATGTGGTCTAAATGCTTTTTGTGCAATTGACCATGTTTGTGGCAAAGATTTTATTTCAATTTGTCTTGATTTAAGCTTTGGTTGACCTAATTGATTTGACGATGGGCTTTTTGAGTTCAAATTTAAATGTTATTCATTCATTCTGTTTTGACTGTGAATGTGTGTCACAGTAAAACCACCTGGCTCCCTCTTGTGGTTGTGAAACAAATAGTTTTCTCATCTAACGCCTGAAATCTTGTATTTTTATTATAAGAGTTTGGTGTACATAACCTGTGATCAAAGATATGCCATAAGCGCTATTGAAAACATTGGACATTGTTATATATATTGAAATAGCTTGTGACTTTCATCTAAGAAACTACTCTGAAATTAGGTTTTTTTACAAAATATTTTCAATTAAAACTCAGTCAAAATTTATTAAAATATGTCATTTTTCTCATTTCCCTTTGACACCAAACCAATCTGATCTTTTTTGAGCCGCTTTTGAGCCTACACAGACCAATGACCTACAACTGTCAGTTTATCAGGTAACAGAAAATGATCCTGATACCCTCAAGTCAAGGAAGGATTTAGAAATAAAACTCCTCCACCCGTGAGAACAAGATTGAATCATCATATTGATTTGATTATTATCTACCTCTTTGCTTCAGCTTCTCTCCTTCACGGTTCATTACGCCAGATTTATGCCTGTCCCCTAGTGTGAAGACCTGCTGCGTACTTAGGGGCGTCTTATGTGCTAATGACATTATGGGAGTGACTGGAGAATAGACAATATGCCGTGATCAGGAGTCGTAAAAAGGCAACAGACAATACTTGCTCAAGACATCTGCTGAGGTGATAATGAGTCCCTCCGATAATATGGAAAAGACCAGTGTTTCTGGTCGCTTCACAAGGATTATCTTAATTTTGGTTTAAGCAATGACATGTGAATTAGGAGCAAATGCGTTTCACACACTAGCCATAACATGACTCATTCGACTGGAGCCCAATAAATCTGATTAAATTAGGTATTGGACAAGGTATGAGACATTGGCCAGTTAGTGGGCAGGCACAGAGCTATGTAGATTAAGAATATTAATCTTGTCTTCTTTAGTCGAAAAGTTTGGTTGTTTTTTCTATCAGGCAATAAGTACAAACACAGAGTTACACACAGACGGTCACTCACAACTTCACCAAACACATTTGTTTTTCATGGTGGGATTTTGGACTGACATATATACAGGCTTGCAAAATGATTCTTGCCCTTAGGACATTTTGTCACATCACGACCACTGTATTTTTTGTGAAAGAGCAAAACAAAGCGGCAAACAATTGTGAAGTGGAAGGAAAATTATACATAACTTCCACATAAAAAAATAAATAAAATACTCAAAAGTGTAGCGTGTAAAAGTATTCAATACTTTATAGAACTGCTTTTCTCTGCAATTACAGCTGAAAGTCTTTTGGGGTATGTGTATGCTTAGCTCACCTACTGGCTGAAATTTTTGTCCATTCTTCTTTGCAACACAGCTCAAGCTCATTTAGATTTGTGAACAACAGTTTTCTGATCTGGCCACATATTCTTAAATGGATTTAAGTCTGGACTTTGACAGGGCCATTCTAACACATGAATATGTTTTGTTCTAAACCATTCCATTTTAGCTCTGACTTTATGTTTAGGGGCGTTGTCTTGCTGAGGGTGAACCTCCGCCCAAGCCTCAAGTCTTTTGCAGAGGCTAACAGGATTCCTATAAGATTGCCCTGTATTTGGCGCCATTCATCTTCCCATTAACTCCTTGTCCCCGCTGAGGAAAGGCAGCTCCACAGCATGATGCTGCACCACCATGTGTGACAGTGGGGATGATGTGTTCAGAGTGTTGTGCCCTGTTAGTTTTCAACCACACATGGAGTTTTACTTTTAGGTCAAAACAAGTCGGTGTAATCCCCCATTCGTCCAGCAGTGACCTACTGTATAAAAAGATTCAGTTCTTCTGGACACTTTTTTTAAACAAGACGTTTTGACTCTCATCCAAGAGTCTTTCGCAATCTGCTGATCAAGTCTGAGAACTCAGATATTTATCCTATTCTGTGTAGGCCCTGCCCACGGGGCGGAACCTCCTGATAAAGGCTGTTCACAGTTTCACTTGAAACTACTCTTCTACGGCCCTGTAATGGGCTATCAAAATCCTATTGTGAACTGTCTTTCGCTCCCTCATCACTGAGTACATGATTAGCTTCAGAATGGCCAGGGCTCCTCCCGCCCCATGGCTTCAAAACACTACTATACATGACTGATAATTTGAACCTTAAATCTCCTTTCCTGTTTAAAGAGGTATTCTCTTTTTTTAACAAAAATGGCCTCCTTAATTTAGGCCAAAACGTTCAGTTTTGATCTGATCAGACCAGAGCACCTTCTTCCACATGTTTGCTGTATCCCCCATTGGATTCTGGCAAACTGCAAATGGGACTTCTTATAGGTGTTTTTCAACAATGGCTTCTTCTTGCCGCTCTTTCATAAAGGCCAGATTTGTGTAGTGCACAACTACTAGTTGCTGTGGACAGATTCCCTGTCCACCTGAGCTGTGGATCTGCAGCTCCTCCAGAGTTATTACCATGGGCCTCTTGGCTGCATCTCTTATCAGAGCTCTCCTTGTTCATGTATGTGGTAGGCATCTTGGATTGTAGTTTGCATTGGCTTTCATCGGAACATATGAACTGAACATATCATCTCTGTGAGATGTCCAAAGCTTGTGAAATCTTTTTATAACCTAACCTTGCTTTAAACATGCTCCACAACTTTACCCCTGACCTCTCTGGTATGTTCCTTTGACGTTATGATGTTGTTTGCTCCTCAACATTCTCTGAACAAACTTCACAGCAGCTGCATTTATACTGAGATTAGTTTACACACACAGGTGGAGTCTGTTGAATGATAGGTCAACATTCAATCTTTCAACATCTGGCAACTTCTGACAACACTCAGGGAAAAGAGGCTGAATACTTTTGACAGCTGCAGTTTTCAGTCTTTTTATTTTAATTTTAAAACAATCTAGAAGTGTGTGTCACTTTGTGTTTGTGCCATAAAAAATGCCAATACAATTTTTGGAAGTTTGTAGTCATGACAAAATGTGGAAAAGTTCCAGGTGTACTTAAATATGCAAGCCACTGTAAGATAGAACTGATTAAACTGGTTGGAGGACCAGAGGCTTTGCCATGATGCACACCTATTATTCTTTATTCAGCCAAGGGTTGTCTTAAGCTTATAAAAAAATAATTTAAAAACAGGACTAATTTTGACCTAAACTGTTTAATATATGTTTTTAATAAGGATCTTGTGCTTTATCAGAACTAGTATAAGGCGACACATGTTGAAAATGACTTTTGTCTATTGTCTAAAAAAAAAAAAAAAAAGCATTTTTTATTATCATTGTGATATCAAAACCGGGGAGGCATATCCTTAATATCAAGTTTGAAATGTTGGTACTGTACAAGACTTTTTGTGGAGTATTCTGACACAGAAGCAATTACAAACTTGAACAGCCACTATTTATTGTAGTTGTAAACACTGAAAGAAGCAGTCAACACTTGGTGTAAATATTTAGATGGCTGAAAAAAGACAGTAGAATTTCCAACAAACTAGAATCAGTTGTCAGCTGATGTGTTGTTACGTAGCTCACTGTGCAGGACACACTGACCCAATTTACAATCCCGCTCTGGTGCTTTCTCTTTCACATCTGTTATAATAAGTGCTAAAGACCCCCTCTGGTCCAAGTAGCCTCCCGCTGGACTGGTCAGTGCTGAGTGTGTTGATGACCAGCTTTTGACTCACTCACCCAAGATCATTTATAGGAATAACAAGAACTTTCAATCCTCAAACAAATATTGTATTAATAATCTTCAACACTACTGGCTATAAGTTGTTTTTGCTCTGATTTGTTGCTTACTTGTCAGCGGCATCTGTGTCGAGGCAGTTTATACTTCCTTGTACTCTACACAAATAAAAGCAAACTCATGAGTAGCAATGTTTATCTTTAAGGGTGGAATGTCTCATCGAGGAGCTCAGAAAGGACATACACATCGTCCAGGTGGCCCGGCATTATCATGAGTTTTGGAACTGTCATATTGTTCATAAATATTGGACTGAGATTAACAAAGCAGTGCAGATTGTTTTCAGTATTGGTATTTCACTTGAATAGGCCTCAAAACTCCTGCCATGGACACAATAGATTGATATATTTGGAGCAAATTTTTTGAAGGAAAGAAAGCCATTACAAAAAATGGATGCAGCAACAATTTATTTATTTATTTATTTGAATTAGGACCGTGCGCAATAATCAATGTTTAAGCAGCGTCAACATAAATATGTCAGAGTTAGTACAAAAGCTACATTTCATCCATTGTCCTAAGGCAGGTAAAAAAAACACTAAACATTCACACAACAAACTACTTAACAATAAAATACATTAAAACTTAAACCTAACAGACAACAGACACATAGTATGTCCACAAATCTGAGGCGTTACAGAGAAAACAGAGGATGTACAGTAAAAGCAGCAGTCCGAAGTTGAAAGCCCACAAAACGGCACATGATCATCTGTGAGTGCAGGACTGGCTTGTTTTCCACCAATTTTCAAGAACAGTTTTGAAGATTGGGTAGTTGTTACAGTTTTTCCATCATTTTGTGCCTCTGATAGACACCACCAATCAAAGCCTGGATCGAAATTTTGACTGACATTTGACAAATGGAAAAAATTGCATTAGGATTAAGTTTGAAAATGGACGTTTTTGAGAGACTTTGGTCTAAGTGGGACTTGAAAACTGGGCAGGATGGGCTGTAATGGTCTGTTAGTTATTTTTAAAATTTTTTTGTGTTGCTTGTGTTTTGTTTTTTTCCTTTAGCTCTATCTGTGTCGTATTCCGTGTTGTATGTGAAAAAATGTTTTTTTTTTTTTTAAAGAAAGGAAGATATACAGGCAGATATTCTCATGTGACATTGTATTCAGTTTTCTATTTATCTCCTGTCCTTATTCAAAATGTATAGACTTCCAGCGACTTGACATTCGGGTTTATTTGGTAAATATAATTGTAAGAATGAAAAAATAAGAAAGTGCACCTAAATGTATAGTGCTTTTTCTGTCTTTATATTTGCATTGAGAATGTTTGTTTTCATGAAGCTGCTCACAGACTTTTGGAACAGTAATGTACTAGAACCATGTCAATGTCAAAGTGAATAATTGGTATATCGATATCGTGACCTATTTGAAATAATCTGCCTCACATAATCAAAAAGACATGGCACATTTTTGGCCAGTTAGAAAGACGCATAATAATCGTAGTCTTTTTGGCTGCCGTCTCTCACCGACACATGTTGTTAAATGAAGCAGGGAGTCTTTAGAGAGAAGTAAATCCGGGTTAGTGGATTTGTACAATCCCCAAAGATCTGGTGCTGAAGCAAAGTGATACTGATTACCGTTCCGAGCGTCTTTTGGGCTCACAGTGAAGACATATGTTTTATTACAGCGATAGCCCCCTTGTGTATTGTACAGGGGGAAAGTGAATATCATAGTTTCTGATTGAGGGCGTGAGCCTATATAACTCTAGATTCACTGGTTTAGAGAAAAATCATTATGGTAGGAGATCAAAGTGTAATGTTTTTTTAAGGAATTGGTTCCCCAAGTGCTTTATTGTGGCTTTTAGTCCTTTCAACTGACAACAATTGAGTGTTTAACTATACTGCAAGTGGGAAATTTAAATAATATTGTGAATATTGTTTTGAGGATATGCAAAAAGTGAATCATCGTTTATAGTTAAAAATGCATTTATAGTTAAAAAATGTGTTTATAGTTAAAATGCAACAAAAGCTGATTAAAAAAAAGAAAAAAAAAGGCTATGCTGTACTTTCAAATAAAGGTATGAGGTGATATTTCTGCACTTTTGACATTAATTTGACAGACATTTCACATTTGTCTGTTATAAAACTTCACTAATACGATAGGAGACACATTTTAACACATTTCTGTTGGACTGACATATCGTCTGACTATTATTATCTGGATACTCCATAAAACCATTGAGATATTCATTTTTGTCAATATCACCCACCTTAAAGCTTGTGTCTATTAAGTGGTATTAAAAAGTTGTAACATTATTCTACTATTTTATAATCTAACCATCCCGTTCCTAAGGCTTTATAACAAATGGTAAAATCTATTGCCATAGTAAACAAATAAACAAATACATCTTTTATCCCTGTCATCACCCAATTACATTCACTCACTCACATTTGCACACACTTGCACAAAGGCGAAGAAAGTGTCTTGTGCATGGACATAACAGCAGTGGACTGTACACCGGGATTGAATGGGCAAATGTTAGTGAGTTTCAAATGTTGCAACACAATATAGGGGAGAAATTACAGCCAAAATGTCAAGTATAAATCGTTTCGTATTTGATAGGATGTTTCTAAAGTCACAAGATCAAATTTTAGTGTTGCGATTATTAAGAAGAAACAGTTTAACAATTAGTCATGATTATTGACACCAAGACCAAATTGTTTTAAATTTTTTTTCAGTCAAATTGTCAAATAGACCACAATTCCTCTTGTCTGTGACCAGAGTTACAAAATCAACCTTTCTTAACGATAAAGTGAAGTTGATAAGTTCAGAATACACTTATAAATATGTAAGTTAAATAGATATGAATTTTTTTCTTAGTATAAAGTATTGACTGAACTGAAATTACTTATTTTTGCTTTTAAAATGGTCATGGTTATTACTTTTTAGTTTGCACGATTATATTGTGACCTAAATAATCACGATGATCGATTTACCGAATAATCTTGACATTCCTATTCTAAAAGTAAAAGTAGAAGTGCTGTTTAAGCTTGATGATTAAAGTGTAACTGCAGAATTTAAAGGTCTGCAGCAGTTATGTGTAAATGTTGTTTTCTGAGGAACAGGAACAGTGTTGATGAACAAACAATCAGGCAACAATGAAAGGCAGAAGACCAATGTAAATCATTTTATTTGATAGAAATAGAACATACAAAATACAAATTCACTACATTTACATGCACTACAGGAAAACCGGAGTCCAATAAAAAAAAAAAAAGGTCAACATGCCTGTAAATTCGGGAAATACAATTGAGGTGTCCCCATTTGAATTTCAAACATCCCAATAACACACGTGGAGAAGTCAAATGTTGAATATTGATTCTACATTTATCAGTGCAGTCCAATAAAGACTGTCCCGAAAATTAAAGTGAGCTTCAGTGTGTTTATTTGTACTGCGGAAATCCCTCACGTCTGAAAACTAAATCCTCAACATAAATGAGATGTGGCTAATCTATGTCAAAAGTTTGGTTATTCAGGATGATTGCCATTTTTGTTAGCAATTATAGCTGCAAAGTTTTGGTGCTAATGCTAAATTACTAGACGTCCCTAAACGTGCCCATATTTGGTTCTTTTAGCGATTGTAGACTGGGACAAAAGTGGTCGGGCTGATCTGAGTTTGGTTGTTTTGCGCACGCTGATTTCTCTGTGCATGTAAACGTAGTGACTGATGTATTGGCTCAGGAAAGAGGAAAAGTCTCATCATGTAGCTGCTCAGACACTTGAGAAAATATAGATTTTCACACTACTCTCTGCATGTATTTAAGGTTGAGTGCACATTGATCACCTTGAGTTTCCTTAAATAAAGATGAAAATTGAACTACACCAGAGCAGTGACCCAGAAGTGAGTGCACTATTAGACGCTTTAGTGAGCTGTGAAGACAGCAGTGCGTGCTTTACTAAATTTATATTTTACAACCGTTTTCTCAAGATAAAAATCAACTTGTGTAAGGTAAAAGAGAAATAAATAAACACTGACATTGAATTTTTCCACATCTTGTGTTGGTGCTTCGTTTGAACATAGCAGTTACGGCATCTTTTTTTTCATCATTTTGACACACTTGTTCGCACCTTCAGATTTATATTTGCACACGCTCCTTAGGGTGAAGTGACCATTTACGTGCAAAAGTAAGTACCTCCGCCGGCGACAGAAGGATCAACCTTGACTGAGAGTACTGTGGTGTTTCCTCAATATTTCATCAAACCAAACATAAATGATGAATGCTGCAGAGTGGAAGCAGGGAGTAGTCCACTCCAGACGGGGAGAAGAGAAAAGAATAGAATAAAGCCTGCAGTTAAACTTGTGTGTCAAAAAGTCACAGATTTAGGTCAGAGACATACCAGAGATATATCACAGAGAGACTATTGCTCCAGAGTAAAAATAAATCACACTATCAGCAGCCAGCAAGCTTTACTTTTGACTTTTCCATTTTGAGGTAACAGTAAATAATCTGCCTCCTATAGCTGCGCATGTTTCATTATACCAGACATTCTGCCCCTGATGCAAACCAATTCACTAAGGTTTGTGGAGCCACATTAAAAGCAATTTAAAAATAATGTATATATTAATCCAAATCCTAACATAAATCTATCAGTTCTATGACCCAATTTCAGACAGGGCAAAATAAAGTTAGAGTGTCTGCTACTGCTCCTCCACTGGTTTGTTAAAGGAGACATATTATGTTTTTTTCAAGAACTTTTATTGAACTATAATATAAGTAGATCACCATTTTATATTTTTGCTCATGGTAAATTGATCTAAAACAGGTAAAACAGAAATGGGTCTTCAAAACTGTTTCAATTAAATATTATTTTTGTCTTAACTTTGCTGTCATTGTAATGCCTTTGTATGTACTGGTACTTCCAAGGGCGCTGTGGTAAAAGAGAGACTCTCAACTGGCTTTCCTGGTTCAATAAAGGTTAATACAAAATAAAAACGGCAGAACTGATAATAGGGACATTTGACCACAGCAAGCAGCAGATTGCCTGGTAAAGCTTTAGATTAAGGTTCCTTTGTAAACTATTTGTAATGCATTAATAAGCAATAGTTATTTGTTTATAAGCCATTATGAGGCATTTACGAGCATTTATCATTTGGTTACGGAAAAAAGTTTAATGCTCTTACAAACATTTTGTAAATGGTGTATTAACACACACATGTTTTTTGTTAATGGCTTATTAACATTTAAATAGAATTCTAAACATCCACAAATGCTAGTAATTGCTTATAAACAAATAACTAGTGTTTATTAACAAACGAAAAGCAAACGAAAAACAAACAAAAGAACCTCAGTCTAAGGTTCTTTTGACTGAAATTTTTTCCATGTTTGAATTTTTGAAAAGTGGCTGTGTGAAATATTTTTTACCTCACATGTGTCTCTCAATTTTTCAAATAATCACAACTACCGGTAAGTACAGGGAAGTGGGTAGGTGAAAACAGGACTTTTCTGAGCACTTGCGCCTCAGTTGCAGGACAAAACAGGATTACGTAAGCATGCAGGAATCAATCAAAATCCAAGTTTATATATACTTAACATAGTGGGCGATTCAAAATGTTTCTGTAAGACCGTAGTACATTATCAGTCACGTTCTGGTTATTTTATAACCAGATATAACAATCCAAAAAAAATCTGATGTTTATTGACTTGTTTTTTACTGTCTGCAACCTCCAAGATTAGCAACATAATTTGTTTAAACTGTTGCGATCACTCTGAACTCAGGTCTTTAAAATGGGTCACGTCTGCGTTTTTCCTGGTCATGGTACGACATATGGAAGAGGCTTGAATAAAAAAAGCATCTGAACAGTTGTGTGTGGTGTGGGATGCAGTTGTAGGCGGGGCCATCTATATTAGTTTATATCAAGTTAATGAAGTCTTAACAAACTTAACTCTGCTTTAATCAGATTTCTGCACTGATGGCACAATAAGACAGGGAGATGCAATTAGAAAAACAAACTAATCATACAATCACTAATGTTCTTAAGGAAATTAGATAAGGTTTCTTGTTGTTTATTGTGCTTAAACATATGCTTTTGGTATTGGATCATACATGTCAGTTCGATCAGGCAACACAAGTTCCTCAAGAGACTAGTCAGGCTAAATGTCAACCCTTTTATCACTTCTCACTCTTATCCTAAGGTGAAGCTCAACTCAGCTCTTTCTCACACAGTTCTGAGTATCCGGAGTACCTCAGGGCTGCGTGAGTTCACCCTTTTGGTTCACGCTGTTTACAAATGATTGCGTGAGCATCGTGCGGACATTGGGAAACTGTGAAGTTGATTATAGACATTAACAACCGCAGTAGCCAACAGAACTTCTTTTCAGTATCTTGGCGTGCATGTGGATGGCGACTTGAGTCGGAGCATGCAAGTTACCAGTGTGTCTGTGTTCCTGCCGCCAAAGAGTCCCTTAAGTGGGAGCTGAGTGGCTCTTTACTGTGCATGTAGTTACAGGACAAGTTTGTTCCTGTATCTGTGAAACTTATAAATGATAAACTGGAGATCAAACATAGGAGGTGACGATTTGCTTGTACAATGCAATTTACCCGAACACACATTTTGTTTGTAAATGACATATGCTATGGGATTTTAAGCACAAGACATTTATCACCCCACAAGCGCAATCACACTCTAGGATTTGAGTCACAATTTCACGTGGCTACAGAGTTCTTTTCATGGCACAGAAACATAAACAGTGCAGCCTTCACGTGTCAGCCCAGTGTGTGGTAGGATGATCCCACTGGTCCTTTGAAAATATCAGGTGAGGCTGGTCCCCACGGCCACAGACTAAGGTAATGTGACGTGACACTCGCTTGAATGAAAGTGTTATGCTACATAGTTTTGCGCTACAGTGTAAATTCATGCCATATTGCTCAAAAACATACGCAAGCTGAGTAGTAGGCAAGGCAAGGCAACTCAAGTTTATTTGTAGAGCACAATTAGTACACAAAGGCAATTCAAAGTTCTTCACACAACAGGAAAAAATGCATTAAAATCACAAAGACATGACAGAATAGTTTAAGACATAAAAGAGAAGAGAGCAAATAAAGTCATTTCAGTCATATGCACAGCTAAACAAAACTGTCATTAGCTTAGATTTGAACAATGCCAGAGTAGAGGCCTGTCTCACATCAGGAAGACTGTTTTAGGTGCCTAAAAACTGAAAAAAACTGAAACGCAGAGTCCCCATGTTTAGTCCAGACTCTGGGCACCAGCAGTAGGCCGGTCCCTGAGGTCCTCAGAGTCTGAGATGGCACATATAGCACTAACATGTCCGAGATGTTTTTGGTGCTTTGATGCTAGGCCATGGAGAGACTTGTATACAAGCAGAGCTGCTTTAAAGTCTATTCTCTGAGCCGCAGGGAGCCAGTGCAGAGACCTGAGCACAAGACTAATGTGATTGTACTTCCTGGTTCTAGTCAGGACCCGAGCAGCAGCGTTCTGGATGTACTGCAGCTGTTTAGTAGTAGTCAGTACAAGTAGCCTGAATGTATTGTACACCTTCAGAGACACTGTGCTTTGATTTCTGTCTACAAAGTACAGAAAGAGGAGGATGTCCTAGCAGCGCCTGTGTGAGTACATCAAAGTCTCTTGCGAAGGAATCCTAAATAAGGACATAAAGTGCGTTTCAGCAGTAAATAGGATGTTACGCTAAATTCTCAAGTCTTCTAATCCTCTGAAGTATTCGAAGGTTTAACTTGAAAACTGCAAGAAACATGAAATGTACAAAGCAATGACAAATAACTGGTCCAGTACCAAGATGCTTATTTTATCTGTTTTTCCTACGGAGAAAACATGTTTGCGTGGTTATGGTTGTGTCAGGAGCTGTTACAAAATGTAAACATGTTTAAATTCATCATTTATGCCCTCCCTGAAAAACTTCAATCCTGACTGAAAGAGAAGCATAAATGTGACACTTTGTGCTTATAACAGTAACTATATAAATAACATCGCTTGTAAATAGACTTGGCTACAATCATCTCAAAGCAACATTAAATAAATATGAAAGATTTCTGAAGTTAAAATTTAATACATCATGTTCTACCAACCCTGGCTGTGTTTTTAGCTTGTCTGTTTGGCTTTCACACATCACTGCCTAAAGTGAGACAAGTAGCTGTTAAATAATGTGTCTGTGATTGTGCAGTTTGTGTGGGGATTGAAAAAGAAAAAAAACAAAAAAACAATTGCGAGCTCTTTGTTTAAGAGACTTGTCCCAGAGGTTCGAGTCATTGTTCAGATGAAGGATCAAGAACTTCACAAAACAGGAACTGGATGTCATTGTAAAATATGGACTGTTTGTAGAGTAGCTGTGGCCAATGGAAAAACAAATATATTTAGCTTTAGCAGGTTTTCATGGCGCTTTGCCATAGTCGCTGTGCCAATATGGAAGGAGCCATACTTAGTTGTTTACCTCTCCCTGCTGTGCATGTGTGAATGGCCAAGGTAAGGTATCATATTTGTGCATGAAACTATTGGCATTAGTGTAGGTCATTGCAAAAAAAATAAAACATGCCACGTTCTCTATATTGCCAAAATTAAAAGTTAGATTAACTCTGTGGTGGAAGACACACTAATTTTGTTACTTAAGTAAAAGTACAGATACAGTGACAAAAAAGATACTCAAGTAAAAGTATCACATGTATAAGTGAAAGTATAGAACTACGTATTTAAAATGTTACTTTATGGAGTAAAAAGTGAGGTATTTAGCGCAGATTGTTGAGAGAGAATTGTGATAATTTTGCTAAAGAATTGTCCCGATTTTTTGAGGCAATACATTTTTCAGTGTTTCTAGACTTTTTATACTTTTATACGGATGTCACTATGGATGTGTTAAAAAAAAAAAAAACTCCTCAAACTAAACAGAAAGTATTTTTTCCTTTCAAAAAATTTAGTGAATGTAGAGATGTAAAAGTAAAAAGTATCCACTGTAAGAAAAGTACATATGTGAACATTTTCGTTACATTCCACCAAATAAAATAGGGTTGGGCATGCATGAATTAATTAACGATTAAGAGTTAAGAAAAGTAAGTGAGTTTAAAGTGAGTTAAAGTGAGTTTAAGAAAAGTGCTTTTTTTTTATTTCATCCAAAAATACCCAGGAATCACTGAGACAAAAACAGATTAAATGATAAAACTATGAGGGGCCTGGGCCTGAACGGGGCCAAATTAAAAAAAAAAAAAATACATTTGTGAAGCTCAAGGTTTACACTGATGAAAAATAATTGCAGCAAAATAATTAGGTAGGAGGGGGCTGGCTTGCGGACTGACAATTTAGAGAAGAAAGAATCCTAATTAGAACAATCCAACTTAATTCACTTATTGCTTTCAATCAAGTTACTTTATTGATGATCAGAAAAGGTCACTTCAACTAGTCTAAAACAAATGATCTGTCCTTTAGGAAACATGGCACCTTTATTTGACTATGTGTTCATGTATTAGAGATTAATATTGAGATGTTAGAAGTTGCGGCGTAGGTCAAGACAGTAATAAAGATTTCATTCACACAGGTTGTAACTCCATTTAACAGCAGTCTTCAGGGACACGCAGAGGGAAAGGGCAGATCGGAGAGACTTTTGTGTGGCATAAATCATGTTTGGTGTTTGGCATCACAAAAGTAGAGCTATTATTCACCAAGAGCTGAACAAAGGACGGGCGAACATTTACGCAGAGGACAGATAATGGCTTTGGTGAGGATAGAGCAAACACCAGGCTCTAAAACAAAGAGCTGGACAGCGGAACTTATTTGAACTTATCCACGCGTTTCAGAAGGATGAGGAATCACGACTATAGCGATGAACAATTCAAAACAAAATATCATGTCTTGAACGGGGGAAAAGTTCTGAAAATTTGGCATATACTGTAATAGAAAGCTGAAACCCATAAATAGATCTGTGCCTCTTGTTGATGTTCAAAGTACAACCTGAACATGTATTATGCACAAGGCATTATGGCGCTTATTGAATAGATATACTGTATATTTTCTGATGCTGAGTTCAAAGAAACCTGTAGCTCTTTGTCGCTGAGCTCGGTCATAAAAGCAATATTTCTATATTTCTATTAAAGAAAGAAAACTGTTTTGATTCTGATTTATATAACCGGTTTGCACAAAGACACAGGGTTTTAAATCTGGGGTTTACTTTAGATGAGAAAACAGCAAAGGGGAGCCATCTTTGGGATGATGGAATAAATTTGTGGCTGTTTTTTCTGCATTTAAAAAACAACAACTTCTTGTTTAGTAATAAATAGGACTAGATTAATGTCTAATATCTTTCTATTTATGTCAGTTTTATATCAACAGATGCATTACAGTTTGCTTTGTAAAAGCTTTGACAAAGACAATTTGACAAATAACTGCACTTTCAATTTGCCATTTCCTTTTAAGCTTGATGTGTGTCTCTGTTTGTGTTGATTGACGTCACATATAGACCCAGACTTATTTGTACTTTTTATTTAGAGCCTATATATGCATTTTACATAAAGGTTACCTCATGTTAAGCCCCTTGGTAACCATCCATCACATTATACTGTATATATTTAAGTTTTATTTTTGTTACCAAATGAAAATAAATAAATCTAAAACATTTTTGAAATAACAACAGCTAAAATATTTATGTTCCTTCCACAACATTTTAACAACACAATTTATAATAAAAACGTTTTTTTTTTAAAAGTTTGTAATCCAGCACTTCTGACATGCTATAATTTTCTGAAAGTGATAAGATTTTTCTCCTGAAATGTTTCCTTTTTCCGAATGTAGGCCAGGCAGCTCTTTTGAAAGTTTTAACGACACAGATTTTGTTTACTTACTGGGAAAAGCTAACTGACTCCATCACTGCCAAACCGCCCTTGAGCAAGATGCCTCGGAGTGACCACTAACTGGGTCATGGCAGGCTGCACTGCTCGCTCGTTTAGTGTGTTACATAATCCAATGGGAGAAAATAATATGCAGCACTGCTATGAAAAAGAATGAAATGTTAACCATTGACTTAATTAAAGGTGCTGTGCGTAACATTTCCGGTTGAGGGTATGCCACCTGCTTGAGATGTTTTTGCTTTGCCTAGTGACATTTTCTGTGTTCCAGTTGTTAAGTCGGAGGAACGATGCGCAATAACAACTCAAAACAAGTAACACAAACCAGGAACGTTCTCAAATCAGCCAAAATACGAGTTGAATTATTAACCTGGACTTTGTTTTTACATTTGCCGTTTATAAAGCATTGTTTGAGAGTGAATTTCTGCTTTTGTTGTGTATAATCGGCGGCATGTTGACGTTAGCAACATTAGCATAAGAACACTTTTATAAATGCAGAGGTTCAGCACATGAGCAGGTGCAGTAGAGCGGGAACTATAAATATTTTACCTCTCAGACACACTTTATTATTATTTATTATTATAAGATGTGAGAGTGTCCTTGTATGAATTTGTAAGTCGTAACGCAGAAAATCCAACTGGAACACAACATCAAAACAACTGTAATGGCACACATACATATACGTTTAATA
Organism: Chaenogobius annularis; assembly: GCA_015082035.1. NCBI lineage: Eukaryota > Metazoa > Chordata > Actinopteri > Gobiiformes > Gobiidae > Chaenogobius > Chaenogobius annularis. The sequence continues at coordinate 4,606,859 of BJKM01000010.1, forward strand.
TCATACTGCTGAACATCACAGGCAAAGTAACACAATTTCCATGGAGACAAACAGATGGTGTACCTTTCACCAGAAAAGTTAAATTCAAAGTTCAATCTCCAAATGTTGAAGAATCTTACTCCTGCCACTTATTCATAACCGCATTAACGTAAGATTTTTCCACACCTGTTCTAAGCTGTGTTTTTGCAAGGTAGAGATCCAGGGGCATGGCTCACCTGCACTCGCTGCACCTGTGCTGACCAGGCGCTGTGCTAAGTTTGGCTAAGGCGCTATCTCACTCACATTGTTTCATGTAATAATATGTTTCGGTCCAGGCCTAGATTCTTGGTATTGAATAAACATTAATTTAAAGTAGACTAGTATGAAAATAGTGGCTGGTGCATTGTGAGTGCAGAGAGCAGATTTTGTGGCCCTTTTGTCTTTGTCTGTGAACTAGACTTTTGCAAATAATTTTTACCCTGTCTCATACATTTTTGGACACACATTTTTTTACTTCAAGGTTTTATTATTTTAATGATCCGCAGCCACATGCAGAAATGAAGTCCAGACACTCTTCTAGTTTCAATAATACAATTTAGGTTATTTTTAGGAATTCAAATAGATTTACAAATGACTTGCGACACCAAATATAGCCTTAGCGGTTTAGACCTTTTGAAAGAGTTACTCGTATTTTTAAACATTTATTCGTTCATGTTCAGCCTATTTTCTTGAAAATGCTGAGCCGGCAGCAATTACAGTTGTAAGCTCCTTGAATTACTGCATAATAGCACCTACACAATGTTTTGTCAATGCACTGTGTGATTGTTAACATACCGTAGATAATGATCCAATTATAAAAATCTCCAGGTTTAGTGCTTTGCTTTTGCCTCTCAGAAAAAGAGGTTGCCACTTATATCCTCTTCCCGAATAATTGCATTATTTAATACAAAACAAAACAATTATGAATTACTCTGTTTTCACTGAGTCATCACGCATATTTATTTCACTTGTAAAAGGACAACAGTTTAAGTTTTTATTTGAAACGATATACAAACACGCTCCTCCTTTAACTCTTCCATAACCTTTTATCAGATGTTCTGATATGATAAGCTTCCCAGTTATGACTTACAGTGTCGTTCTTGGCTGAAAAACTAATCTAACTTTTATTTTACAGGGGGCAATTTCATCAGAGCTATTACCGTGTTGTCACAGCTGTGTTTTCTCAGTGTAATGGTATTCTGTTGGATGGAGCTTCACATTGGCTCGCAGTGCCATGAATCCTAGAAATGGTAGTTCTCAATGAGGATCGAGAGCTTGAATAACTCTTGCCGCTGCTCCCAGGCAAGATAAGCTCAGGCAAAAGGACTCTTGTAATGAATATTTCTAATATCACTCAGAGTTAGCTGTTGGTGCGTATTGTCCCCGTAGATGGGAACATACATTCGCTCTCCATATCTAATATTTGGAAATATGCCATCAGCTGCAAAAATGAATCATGCTCACAGCTTCTGCCTCTCAGTGCATTCATGTGGAGCTTCCTGGTGTGGCCCTCACTCAGTGTTATTCAAATATTTCTTATCTTGTATCTTTTGTTATAACATCTGGCTGTGGGTACATAATAGTGTTGGAAAAAACAATTGCGTTACAATGTTCAGTATGTAGCAGGGATGTCAAGATTATTTCGGTAACTTGATAATTGCAATTATTCAGGTCAAAATATAATCAAAAAGAACTGAATTAAGTAAAAGTCAAATGTGAAGTACTTTTTTTATCTGGATTTACTTTGTCATTCAGAAAGTTTGATTACGTAAAGCTGATAACAAACTTGAGAGATAGAAAACGTTAGACAATGAAAATGAAAGAAAATCAAAGATTTCACTGTTGTTTGGACATGTTCTCAGTAATCATGAAGGAAATTGTGATGCTTTTTCTCACAACAATCGAAACATTAAACATTTTATATTGTGGAATCTCTAGTCGTAGAGGAAATTATCTTAGCGTTATTTGGAGATTGAATTGGTTTGTAGATTTGTCTTTTTCTCCCTTACAAATAAACATCCGCATTAATATAGAACACTTGAACAAATTGTCCTGACTGAATCATTGCTGATGTCAAGAGTTTTATTAGTGCAATTTAAAACAGTTAGAGCTTTCTGTTGTTAATGTATTTTCTAAATAACCCACAGCTACCTACTTCATTATCTCTAATTATGACAGAATATTTAGGCCCATAATGTATGCAGCAGTGAGTCTCACAGACTTTCTAAAAGCCATGCACGGTGTCACCTTAAATGGAAAAAGGAAGAGCCCAAAATGAAAGGGCAATAAAAAGCAGAGCAAATGATTTCATTATCTTCGTCTTACACAAAGAAGCTCAATATGGGAGTGATGTAATATATTTTGTTCACATGTTTTAAAACTTCTTTGGCTGTTTAGGCCTTTGTGGTCTTTGGGGCCACTTTGAAAATGTAAAAATACTTAACAGTCTGTACATTTTCTTTTACAAATATGAATAATCCAGTTGGTTTTGACAACCAATCAAGTACCGTACATTGAATGACCAATTTCAGCTATAACTTACTTTAGCATATAAGGCTCAGGACATGCATTTATTGAGCTCTTTCTCAAAAATGATTGGACCTAAGTTGCAAGTTGCAGATCCGGTTTAAATTTTCTGCATTTATTCCCTTTTGTCAACCGTCTGATGAAAAATAACAATCAAGCTCCTGGGAAGGTAAAATATAAAAAGAAAGCCAAATCATATTCTCTTCTGAGCAGAGCTTGTTCCCACTTCTAATTATCTAAGTCTCAGCTTCACAAAGTGTCCAGCCAATTGTTTGTTCTTCAAAGGATTCAGGAACAGCTTCAGTTTAAATTAGGAGACATTTTAGTCAGGCGTTTTAAAAAAAATCAGCCCAAATGATCAAGGGTTCACAGATTATCTCAAATGTACTGACTATACTGGTTAAGTAAATCACTGATCATTTGTGTTGACTCATTATAATGTTATATATTTTTTACATCTCTTTAAATGTATTAATGAGCTTCCCCATCTGTACAAAACATTTTTCATCCAATCATGTAGTACATATTACCTTACATAGTCACACAATCTACACAGCGGTCTCCTTGGTAACTCCTCACCCCATTTCCTAAAGGTCAGAAGATTGTTGAGGAAATGGAGAATGACTGAATCCTCCTTCATGTCTTGGGCTTCCTCTGGGCTCATTTTAGTTTTGGCTTTTGTGTCCTTTGAGAAGCTGCGAGGAGAGAGAACCAAGGGGAAGGTGACGGAGATGGAGGGCTCTTCACGCTGGCTCCACTCATCATAATGACAGGCAGAGGAGAGGGAAATGGACTAGGACTGTTCACTGCACAATAACAAACCCGAGAGGAGTTAGCATGTGCATTAATACTAAGGAGAGCATTAAATCAATTTGTCCAATAAGTTCTGGCAGCTGTCCTCATGTGTGAGTTTGGAGGAAGATTTAACAAGGCAGTTTGCACTTGAACTCCTACTGGGAATCTGGAGTACTGCATGAATTAATAATGTTGTGGAACTTACAGTATGCTCAGGCTTGTTACAGAAAATAAATCTTTTGTAAATTAATTGTCATGGAGAGAATCTTATTGGGTATTAGTAATGATCATGAAATAAGTATGGGAACACTTTCTACTCTAAAAGAAGGAATTGTAATCATGCAGACTATCATACATCAACAAATCCTATTTTTGTCAAGTTAAAATTATTATCTTGTCAACCCAAATACAGCCGTAGTGATGTATCATCAGTAGTACAACCTTAAAATATAAAATATTCAAAATGGTCCAGAACTAATAAAAACGCAGTTGTATTTCAGTTAAAGGTGTTAGTATACGGAACAACCTGGATGATAAATTAAAAACATCCTATTGACCTTATTCCGCCCCGCCCACTTTTTCCTCTTTTTGCCACAGATCGGCACTTCCATTGTAATGGCACTTCTGGTCCAGTGGGAACTTCATTGGTTTAAATGGAGAACGAAGGAAAAGTCGCCCCGCTAAAAATATGCTATAATTTAGATTGATTTCTGTAAAATATCCAATGTTCACGTGACCAACAAGTCAACAATGCACTGATTCTCTGGGCGACCCAAAAACGGCTTCTGTGTAAAAGTAATTTTCTGTCGAGGTCGGCAGTCCTATGTTAACTAATACAACCAGAAGAAAGATTACGTCGTATGGCGGCGCCCAGACGAGCTTCCCGGAGTAAGGTGAATAGAAGCCTTTAAAATGAGGTATAAAACTTTATTACGGTATTTGTTTTAACTATAGAGCTTTGGAATGTACTGTACAGTATAAAGTATTTATTCTATAAAGTATATATATACATATGTACTTTATATATATAATATATATATAATATATATATATATATATATATATATATATATATATATATATATATATATATATATATATATATATATATATATATATATATATTATATATTATATATATATATATATATATACACACACGTATACATATATACGTTTGTTTGGAGTGCTTGTGTTTATTTTTTAATAGGATTGGCATTAAAAGTAATTTTTACGTGATTCTGGTGGGATTGTTAACCAAAATAAACTACTACTACCACTAAGAACATTTCTATTCATCAATAAAAACATTTACAATATACTCTGAATCAGTATTCATTTATCTATGTTACTACAAACATACCTATGTCATGCTAATGGTTGAATGGAGGTTGTATATATAGCAGATTTAAGTTTATAGTCCTTTATAGGATCTTCAATATGGCAATGTTTTAAGCCTGGCACTCATCAGTTTTGACTCACCAAGATCGGTGTTAAGGATTAAGTTAGGACGAGTTCAGACAAATCTTATTATTATTTTTTGGTCCGAAGGCGTTATTAGAGAGAACAGTTTAGCATGAAATGGGGATGAGAGAAGGGAAGGCATGCAGCATTTTCAGAGCTGGGATTAAACCACAACTCTGCGGCAGGCGGCACATGGAGCCTGGCATATGGGCTGCTGCCTTAACCACTCAACCACCGGGCAGCACAAGTTCAGACAAATGTTATGGAGTACAGGAGTACATAACAGTCAAACCAGGATGAGGTGAGGGAGAGCTAACTTTTTCAAATATTGTGCCATTTTTGCCACTCATTTCTGGTAATGAATGCAATGCTCCTAGAATTATCAAAACAACCTACATCTATCTCTAAGCATAATAAACAGGCTGCTTGCATGATTATTGATATTCTTGCGTAATATAAACAGGCATATTGCAGTGGTATACACAGACACTATAATAAGGTCCATTTAGGATGAGGCAGGCGGGAGAAAATGACTCAAAGACATTCATACACACATAGATCTACAAAGAAAAGACCCCTATCATAAGACAGAATAATGCAGTGGCCACGCAAATTGTTCATGTTTTCAGTTTGTTTTGATCTTTATTAAATGCATTATGGCCCATATTCAGTACGAGTGAGTACCACCTGTTTCAAAGGCTTAGAGAGGCGCCAGCTGTACCTCCGTCTGCGGGCCCCATATGCCTCTTTCACCAACACATTTGGGCTATCTCTGTCTTTATTCTCTTAAAGCCAAGGCCATGATTTGGGATGCTGTGGAAACACTTTGTAAACATTGAAAGTTTTATCAGGACAAAGAATCTGCTTTCATTTCACCAAGAAAGAGAGTTGCGTTGGGATTCATCATCAAAGTTGCAATTTTTCCAATCTTTTAGAGTGGCGGAATACTAGTAGTAGTTAGTTCTAGAACTGCTTTGTTCTATAACTTCTAGTACTTGTATCGTATACATTGTTTTTGTCATGCAATGATCATGGCAACTGTACAGGATATAGCCATGCGTTACGCAGTCACTCGCAATGGCTTCTTTCCATTTCACGGCTTCTCGTTTTTTATTTATTATTATTTGTTTTTGGTTCATTGTTTTTATTTATTACAATAACCAAAGACAAGCAAGACAAAACACAAAGAGCAAAAATGCAAAGAGAAAATATTGTAGTCGATCTGGCGTCTGTCCCATTTTGTATTTGTCCCGTTCGTCCCAATGTCCATTTTCAAATGTAGTGCAAAAGTCAGTCTTTTCATTTTATAAATGTCCGATGTTATTTCTGTCCAGTCCTTGACAATCGGCTCTGTATCAATCATTTCCATTGTTGGAGTTTGAGTCCAACAATGGACTTGTCAGTGTTGACTATCAGTATTGAAGACAGTCTTTAGAGCCTCATAAATCTCAGTCCAGTATTTATGACTAGTCTCTCCGACAATTAGTATTTTTTTGTGAATAATGTACACTTTAACATGTTCTTCTTTCCGAACATGAGATTTTGTCCTTCTCCACTGAAGTGTTTATATGCTCCCATTCTTCATTTACAAACAATTTCCTTCTTTTCCCATTTACTTGACATTAGTAGAATTGTTGTTGAGATCACTGATACATTTGTTGAGATGATTTTCCTGGAGAGTTCTGATCTATATGCTTTAGTAAAAAAAATATGGTGTTATTTGTTTAGTTTCCTAGTTGTAACATCTTCTTATCTGTAAATTATGAAAAAGTCTGTAAAAGTCCTGTTTCTCTAAGTCAAAAATTCATTTGATTTTGTTTACAATCTGGTAACCAAAAAAAAAAAACAGACCTTAAATCTCAGGTCTGTGCTGTTGGATACAAAACATTGATAGCAAATTTAAATCTTTGATAATAAAATGTCCTATGGAGCTTTATTTGTTGGATTTTAGTAAGTTTGAGGTGGACTTTATTGTCCTTGTGAGGGTATCATATTTATCATCTGTATTCAAAGCTGCTTGGACAACTTGCCAGGAGCAGTGGGTGGGCACACTGTTCAGCGACTCTTCGCCATATGTGCAGTTTAGCTTTCGATGGATGGGGGAAAGTGAAATAACTGAGAATTTTATCTTTATGTGTACATTTTTGTTTGCTCAAAGCTCGGGTTTGATGTCAAAACGTTTGCACACAATGTCACCATGAACTTGCTAAAAAGTAACCCCACAAACATGAAACATTTCAGTCCAGTTAAAAAATGTAGCACATTAGAAAGTACAGATCCCTGCTCTGAAACGTAGTGAAGTAAAAGTAAAAAGTATCCACAGTTAAAATGTCTTGAAGTGCATATGAAAGGGTTGACTATACATTTGAATAAAACGTGTAGTGAACATGATTATATTTATATACATTTTACTCCAAAAAATTGCCTATTTTTCCACAGTTTAAAAATCTTGGTAACTTTTGTAATTGCACTTCCTAGTATTTATTTTCCATTTTTTTCTCCACAAACTGCCTCTTGATTCATGTAAAACTATGATAAATATTCACCACAGGGACTAACCTCTCCGAGCAAAGTCCTACCTGCTTGTCAAAGCCAGATCTCGTCAGCTCTCGGAAGTCAAGCAGGACAGGGCCTGGTTAGTACTTGGATGGAAGACTGCTGGAACACCAGGTGCCACAGTAGGGCGCTAGAGGAAATGTTGCCTTGAGAACCTTGAAGGTGGAAAAGTACTATATAAATTCACTGTAATAACAATACTTGGTAAAATAAATAAGAAGCTGTAATATGCACATTAATTAAAGTACAGATACCTAAACATTTTAGTAAATGTTTTATGTTTTACTTTTTACTTTTGTACTTTGCTTCTTCCAGTGTAGCTGCTGTGATATATAGAAACCATAACACTGGCTTGTTTTATCAAAAGCATGAATCCATACACAACAATTTTAGGCATTTTCACAAGCGCAGGACTATTTTTAGCAGTGAATAAAACACCGTTAGCTTCAGCAGTAGAGCCATATGCCCCCTGTTGACCGGCTGTGATAGATGGGCTCATGTTCCCTGCATCACAGATCAGTAGATTGATGCCAAAGTGCTTTCTAAGTGTCTTCAGCTGCAGACGATCCCCCTCACTCTGCCCTTAGCACAGGCAGGAGTTCAGGCAGGACCACTGAGAAGAGATACAGTCTGCGCCCATAGGGACCAAGGGGAAAGAGAACAATGTTAAATAATATGTGTGATGGGATCAACTCCTTACTAAAAATGAAGTATCTATATTACAGGGCTGCAGAGTGCTATATGGGTAATTGCGGAGATGTCAGATCTTGGTATGAGAAGAAAAAGCAGAAAAGTGCATGGCGTTTTGAACCGTCAAGCTGTCAATTCATATTATTGTTACACAAGCCCGCTTGAGAATGATGTGGGGTTATAAGTAAGCCTTAAGAGTTGTACTATACAAAATTCAGAGCTGAAATAGAAGGTAGAATAGGTTTTCATGTGAGTGTGAGCCAGCATAAACAGCCCATATTGATTTATGCAAAGTATCTGCGGGTCATTCAGCGCTGAGGAGGAAACGGCAAGATGTGAAAATGTCATTATTAATATTTACATTTTAAAAAGGGGATTTTAACACCTGTTGATACACATATTCTGTCATCGCTTTGTAAAATGTTATGATTGTTTGAGATTGAGTAGATCAGGATGGCAGAAGCTCTGGAAGCACTGAAGCTCTTCCACAAATTTACAGTTGGTTGTTTACAAGCCTAAGTAAGACCAGTGTTGGAAAGTAACAAAGAACATAAGTAAAAGTTATGTACTTAAGTAAAAGTTTTAGGTATCTGCAAGTCCATAGATACTTTTTACTTTTACTTTACAACATTTGAGAGCAGAGAACAAACCGAGTGGGTACAGGAAGGGTGATGCTTTGTTAGACGCATGCAATTAAATGATTTTTTATGTTTTTGCACTTATGGAAAATACTTGAGCCTTCAAATGCGTCTAAACATAAAAACCTCTGAAAAAAGACTTGCAGCCCCATTGACAACCCTTGAATGAATATTTGCAGAAGTGGTTTGGGTGCCTTTCTCAAACTGTAATAATGCAGACTTCACAAGAGCCTGTTAAGTGATAATCTGCCATGTGCTTTTATGATGATGACACGCATAAGTAGTTGGTGCCATTTACAATTTAAAGATAATAAATGACTGCGAATGAGATGAAATATTGTATTAATGAGACTCCTCTTTACTGCCATGTTCACTTACTGTATATGAACCACTTCCTCTAAAATAGCGGAGACAATGCCCATTTATCACTTGTTTAATGCTAATATCTCACATTACGTGGGAGATAAGGACAGGTGCTGTGCTGCTCGGTCCAGGTCATAAACTACCTTAACTGCTGCTCAATAAACACTGTGAGGACGAAGTCAAAATGATAAGGAACGTGATGAAATGTGTGCACTCGAGGTGTGTTCAAAAAATGTAATCTTTGGGCTGAAAGGTTTTATTACAGCACGGTAGTTAGGCCTGTCACCGCGTTATTTTAATAGATCCATGTGTCACGATAACAGATTTTGAAGCCCGATGAATTGCTGCAGAAAATGTCACGCTATATGACAATATTGAAACGACTTTATGCCACTGGCACAATAACGGTAAAGCATCATAACACTGTTTTACCTTTTTTTGTTAGAAGGCAGGAGATGCAATAAATAGATAAATCGCTGAATTAACCAGCCACAGAATTTACTCAACCGTCTACTGCTCAAATCATATCATATTACAAAGAAAATAATAATACCTTTGTTAAGTGTTGGAAAGTAAACCAACCTTTTGACGTCTGACGTTGATGTAACTTTTGTTGTTGGCTCGCTTGGAATGTTCCAAAATATTCATGGGTTTCCTAATTTGAATATTTTGTGAAGACTTTCCTCCATTCAAAATATATAATATTTGTATTTGCATTGCTCAACTGCTATGATAACGAAGGACCGTTGCCATGTTAAATCCTCAAAATCCGGAAGGAATATTATGCTAACAATCTATCAAATTAAAACTTTTCTGGTTAAATACAGATCAATAAATCCTGTATTGTCTTAAATTGTAGGTGTTTTTATATCCGACAAAATCAAAAAAATATCTATTAGCAAATCATAAAGGCTACAATTTTTTTTAAGTTCCATAATTTCTTCCCCAAAAAGCCAAATATCCCTAATTATTTTGCATTATTCTGCATTATTCTGTACAAATATATTCTGAAATACATGGTTTGTCATTTAGGTGTTTTTGTTCTCCAGAACACGTTTAAAATGTGAAGAGAATTTGATTATTAAAACAAAAATTGCAAATCTAATCTAATCTCAACTGCAATTTTGTTTGTTAGAAAACTTGCAATTTGATATTTTTCCCAAATTGTTGAAGCTCTGCCACACTGTGGAGCACTGGTGACATTTCGTTTGTTCAGTCTTTTATAATGGTAAAGCAGGGCAGGAGAGAAAAAGTTTGAACTTTAAATCAATATTATTGTTCATATTGGTGGCCATCACGACAGTCTCACCAGGGGAGGATCAGTGTGGAAATGACTTTTGGCAAAGTTATTCACTCTTTGTCCTTAGGCAACTCAGGCATTCTCCCAATCTTCTCAAAACAAAAGCTTATTATGAGTCGAGTCAACCATGAGCTCCTGCAGCACATACTGCTCCATGCTTTGCTACTGTAGCTCCTTAATGCCCTGGTAATTTAAAAGTGCTAATTAGACTAATTAGTAATTTTCTGCATGACTGAATAGCGCACAAGAGCAGTGTGTGATAAATGGTAGCGAAGAAGACACGGAGGGGCCTGGAGTCCCGGGCGTTGAAGAATTGTAGGAAATGTTAAAAAAATGACGTCAAAACTTGCGCTCTTTGTCCTCTGTCAAGTCCTAAGTGCTGTTATTCACAATAGAGCTAAAATAAAAGTGAGAGGAAGTGTTGGCAGGCTGAACAGACTGGCTTGACCTAAGATACAATACTGGATAGCTGTAGGTAACAAATCTGCACCCAGAATTGGTCTCTACAGTCTCCAGATCTGACTCACTCATGCACTTTGTCTTATGTAAGACTTGAAATGAGATCAAAACACTTGCGATGTTCCCACTTTTTCCTAACCCTAGATTTGATCATGTTCACTGAACAAAAAACTTTGAACACAGGAAAAGCAAATCCGTAGTTACTCTTAGTCATGCAGCAACAGATGGAGAATAACATGATAGTGCTGCATGATAGTGTGGTACAGTGAGGGAGAGGGGGGAAGTGTCATTGTGATCCTGCTGTGATTCAAATGGGCAGGAAATCATGGACATGCATTACAGAAAACCCTTGAGTCTTTAAAGACAACATTTGAGCTTGTCAGTTTAAGACGATGCAGAGTAAATCTGACATGTCGACTATAGACAAGGAACACAGATGCTGTTCTATCTATTATTTGTTTAAAGATAACTCGATATAGTCATTATTGTGACAGTGTACCTAATGTCTTAGGCAAAGTTAGTGTTTAGTGTGTTAAGTGTTAGGTGTAAATCTGGCGTGTCGATGGTCTGTTGACAATGATGGCAGCTGAAACATTCACACAATTGTAATGTGAAAAGCTATATTATTATCAGTTTTTTACCTGATGGTTTATATTGCACAAAGAGACAGAATGCACAAGGTTTTCTGTCTGGTCAACAGCTTCTTTTCAGGTTAATCATGCCAAACCAATATAATATCATTATAATTTTGTTAGTTGATAATTGTGAATATACTGTATATATCTAATTGTAAAATTGCAATGTTGCTTCTATCAATAACGGTAAAAACAATTGATATTGTAACATCCCAAAGAAGCGCTGGATTTTTGTGACAGCGTGAAAGGATATCTACAATATTCCTAGCAAAAAATCAACGGATTTAAAAGTGCATTATGTAAAGCGTGGTGGAGAGTTGTTATTGCCTCGCCTGGAGTATTCCACAGTATGTCATTACTTATATCTATCCAACTGTCCATCTATCTGTCTATCTATCTTTTAGAGTAAAATGGGGAGAGACATTTGGCAAATGGAATCTAACCACTGTGCCACTGTTGAAGCACACAGATATCTTGGATTTATTCGATTACATGTGTTTTATTGCTAAAATACCCTAAAAAACATACTTTACTTTGCCACAGATGACTTGTAATGTGCCTGGTAGCGTAATTTTGTCTCCATGGAAATAGTAACATTTAGTAGTTGAGTATATTTCAGGCAAAGCATGAACATCCCAATGGAGACAATTGACTAACTCTCGGAAAAGTTACACCTTTAATTTGAGATTATTGAGAAATTGAAATCAAGCCTTTATACCCATGTAAAACAATGTGGGGAAAATATCTATCCTGAGATACCAGATTCCTCAATGAAAACAACTCAAAAATTTAGAGGTTGAGCTAAATTTACTCTCCCCTCGTCCCACTCCAATTGGCTCTTACTAAATATTTTATTTTTCTAGACATGAAAGCTTTAAAAAGGGAGTTTCTTTTCTCCTGGAGTTGACTGACAACATGCCCTACTAAAGTTGGATGGACATAGTTTTGTGTTTTATGTCATTTGATGGTGGCCTAGCTGGTAGACAAGCGGAAATAATGAATTTCACCATTAGCTGCGGTGCACTGTTGGCCAGGCAGATCCCCCAGGGCTGTTGTAGTGACTGTGGCCGTGTCCCCAAAACCTCCAGAGACTTGAAACAAAAACATCTCATTCGGGCCTAACTGGGACTGTCAGAGGCTCCTACCGACTGCTACTTAATGGGCGGTCATTACAATCTGTTTCTTTGGTTTTCAATACCATCTTTGCTTATCACTGCGGCCACTATTTACGTCTACTTGAATCTCGCAATATGTATGAATGTTGTCCAACTGACATTAAAAATCCATTCAATGTCTGTGCTCAATGGTCTGATGGCAGTTTTATTCTTTGTTTTATTGTGACATATTTGAGCGGAACAATTGTTTGTTAATAGTTATTCAATTTTTAGATGTTTTACCATGTTTTTTTTGGTTCCATGGCAAAAATGAATAACACGACAAACGTTTGAGAGGAGATGGTATCTGAACAGTGAATGGAGTAGACTACACTTTTTGTTTGTTGCTTTTGTCCATTTAACTCTTTTGCCATTAACCCATTACTACAACTTCAGTCACTAAAATCTGTCTGCCAAGGATTTAGATTTATGTTGTCTTTTCGCAACATAACGCAAACTGAACAGGATCATGATACGTATGAGAAAAAAACTCTTTCAAACTCGCCTTGACTTGGTCCTGGTTTAGTCCCGGTTTAGTTGTGATGCAGTCCTGGTTTGATACTCTTCTAGACCTGATTTAGTCCTGGTCTGGTTCAGGGTAAATTACGTGTATCTGTGATTGCAGAGTTGGCGCTGTAAAGGTTCAATGCGGTGTTCAGATAAATGTGGCACTGCTGGTGGTAGAACGATGTAGCGCACACCGGCAAAAGTGTTGAACGTCATTTTGAGTGAGTCACCAGATTTAATTCTCTGTTCAAACACATTTGCTTGACCTCATCTCCTGTCTTCCTGTCTCATTTTAAGAATGCCAGCTGAATATAAATTGCTGGAATGTGAAGAATTAATGTTATTCAGCAGTTCTGAAAGCTGTGTGTCGAAAAGGGTTTAGATTTGGGCAATGAAAGCTTCTGTTTATCCACATACAGTGAGGATTTTATGGTTATTTTTAGTCATGGGCACATCCCTAATCCTCTTACTAAAGTGGACAGAAGTAGAACAAAAAGACTAATGCAATGTGTAGAATGTTGGTTTCCAGGTTTTGTTTAAAATAATCAAAAATCATAAAAGTGTAGTTGGTTTAGTCAAATTTAACTTAAAGTGCATATAAAATTAAAATAAATGTAAAGGTTAAACAAACAAATCTAATATGTTGAATATCAGAATTAAATATTGTCCGATTTTACTTGTAATTAACATTTACATTGTTTATGTGGCGCTTAACCACTCAAAACTATTATCATTGTCTGTGGGAAAAGTGGGGGAAGTCCTAGTTACCAGTTTCCTGGAACACACCATGACAGGGCAGAGTTATAATAAAGGCTGGAGAGAATGTCGCTAACTTATAGTAACCAATGCCGAGTCCTAGCTCCATGTTGTGTTGGAAAATCCTACTAAAGAACATGTACAAACTGCACTTTTTAATCATAATTTTGTAATTCATATTTTGATAATTTGACTTTTTTGTATTTGCACTTTATCCAATGCCCATGTTCAATAACCCAATGTGAAAAAATCTTTAAAAAAACATATTTTTAATTGTCTGTAATAAATTCTCCTTTTGTTGTAATGGTTGTCTCTATGTGTTAGTGACACACAAACATAATTTAATTCTGCATAAAACACAAACCAGTGTAGTGTTTTTTGGGGTTGGTTCCCAGAGGCAATGCAGGGGGATCTCCAAAGGTTGTCCACACAACAAGCAATATAATAACGTTGAGTTTTAAGTCTGAAAAAAACCCAAACATATTAAATTATTTTAAATTTATTGCAAATTATTATTGGGGGCCCCGTGGGGTTGATAAGGGGGCTGTGGCACCGCAGAGTTTAAGAATGGCTGCTCTAGCCTATACTTTAACACACTGGGTAGAGGTAATTCCACAGCTGTCACCTCTAGGTTAATGTTAAGGTACACTTTATTGTCCCCGTAGGAAATTTGTCCTCTGCATTTGACCCATCGTTCAATGCCATTGGGGCACATCTCCTCAGGAACAGCGCTCACTGCAGTGCCACCATATTGAAAACATGGACCAAAATCCATATAAATTACACAATAGTTATGATTTGACAATTGAAATCACCTTTATTTTGTCAGAAAATGTTGGCAATTTGCGTGGTAATTGTCAAGTTTTTTGTTGGAAAGTTGCTTATAGTTGACAGAGGGATTCTGTTTTAGAACTCAGCTCTATTTCCTGTAATTTTCAACTTTTATTTTTCTAATTTTGTTCACAAAGTGCCACTTGACTGATGTAAAACTACATCACATAACATATACAGTACAAAGTTACAAATAGAAAGAACCTCTCATATGCACTTTAAAGCACTTTTAATTATGAATCGCTCATTGTGATTCTAAATTGAAAGTGGCTCTTTAATTTCAATCCCATTTTCAACTTAAAAATTAAGTCGCTTGTCAAGGCCACAATGATGGAGTGGTCATACTGTGTGTAGGTTAATATGCAGAGTAATAATACATATGAATCAATTATACACAATGTTGTATTAAATATCAATAGAGACGTATAAAACTCTCAGTAACGTGTCTTACTTGGGAATTGTCCTGACAAGAGCCAACCACAGTGGCCTAAATACTCGATATGTTGAAGCAGAGGTGGCTGTAACATGCACATTGCCACACTTAAACTTCTCAAAATAGCCTTCTTCTACCTGGTTGAGATGCGTCATAGCATTTTCAAAGAGGTGAACCGCAGTGCTCAGTCCTCTTCAGAAACAAATTTCCTGGACTACCGCAAACCAAAGCAGAAAACTCATCAGTAAATAATGCACTCCGAGAGACATGCATTATGGATCGGCACGAATCCCCACAACATGAGGAGGGGTATGTGGTGAACATAGTTGGTGTGTTGTGCGCAGTCCCCTGCCGAGTTTAAGTACGCTTTAAGTGCGGCTTGTCGAGAGCTGTTAGGAGGAATTGGAATCGTTTTTCATGTAGCAAGATATTTACAACACATTGAAAACTGTACAGGGACGTATATACAGAGTTTGGTACATAGAGATGGCTTTTGAAAGGAAATTAATCTAGAGATAAATCCCATACAATTAGATAAACTGTTTATCTGCAGTGTAGTTCAATAATTGGTGCCCAAAAAGTATTCTACATGCTAACTTTTATATGCCGCTGAACACTGAAAAATGTCAGCCTTCTCCGGTGAAATGTTGCACATAAACTATCTCACACATCATTTGACCCACAGAAGGTGTTCATTTCTTCTCCTTTCTTGCCAGCAAAAGCCCACTGACACTTGTCTTAGATAAATGATGGTCTTAGGCCGGTTGTTATGGCGACGCAGACACATTCACTGTTGTGGGTCCAAAGCCTCAGGAGCTGCTGTCTGTCGAGGGATACTGAGGGAGCTGTGATTAAACAAAAGCAAATGGGTAAAAACTGGAATTGTATCAATACCACAAACAGTTGGATCCTTACATTATCTAAAACGTTTGTGTATTCCTCACTGAAACTGGCAAAAGCATTTTATTGCTTACTTGGAGAAAGGAAAGTTATTTATGCACTGAAGAATTCATTCGTATTTATTTTATATTAAATAAAAATGCTTGTGAATTTGTTTCTGATAAACAGTAATTCTGTAATGCTTTTTAAAATGGATGTTTTTAATACTGATATATTGTATGTTATAAATAAAAATATTTACATTATTGCTATTTCATGATGATATACCGGTAAATATAATGCAGTGCCTTTCAAGACACCCAGAGTCGTTTACATTTCATTATTCATTCACTGCACACTCGATGGAGCATGATAAAATGTTTTCAGTCAAATATTTGTTGCAATAGTCTATATTTAGTTATTATCTTTATTCCTTGCATGTCCAGTAATTCCCCTCCAGCCTCAGGAGAGATTCAGAAGAAGATCAATAGCACTTCTTTCTCAGAGTGTCACTCGTTCATAGGCACAGAGCGGGCAGAAAATATGGCCAAAACTAAACTTAGATTTGCCAAACAAATTGCTTTTTGTTTATCAAAATTATATTTACAAGAGTTGTAAATAAACACATAGCAATGTTCACAAAGCCACAGCAGTGTGTTGATTAAAAAGCCTTGATAAAGTGAGCAGAGCTGGTTGAGCTGACTGGGCCTAATTTGATTTCCTCAGTGCCGATAGCATCACTGAGGGACAGAGAGGAGGTGGGCTGGTCAGAGCCTTATCTTGTGATTAACAATGGAGCGGAAACAGAGGAACAGCCCGGAGTTAACTGAACAGCTTTCATCAATGATGCGTTTGATGCTGTTGAAAATGACTGAAAAGTCACTGAGGATATATTCTTCCTGTGTGTTTCACATGTTACTTGTTTTTATATTCTGCTATTTTTAGTCCCAGTGCAGTATGATAGATGAATAAATCCTAAACTGTTCAAGCTAAAAAAATAAAAAAGATCTAAGTAAAGACTTATGTGCCTTTATTGAGGACCCTGTCTTTGAAAAGAGTTTGCAACACTCTTGCCTCACCTCAAGGACCTCTGAGTTGTTGTGAGCTTCAGCCACCGAAGCCTGTTACAGGTGTAACAGAGTTTGACACGGAGAGTAACAGAGTTTAACATGTGTTATTTTGTCATTACAGGTACCTAGGGATCACACGCCCTCTAACGTACCCGGCGCGACAAAACGGGCAGCTCATGGCAAAGATGATTGTGGGCGTGTGGCTGGTGTCTGCCTCCATCACACTGCCCCCTTTCTGCGGCTGGGCCAAGAACGTCCACACTGCCGGAGTGTGCCTCATAAGCCAAGACTTTGGCTACACCATCTACAGCACAGCAGTCGCCTTCTATATCCCCATGCTGGTAATGCTGGTCATGTACTACAAGATATTTAGGGCGGCTCGTAAGAGCGGGGCTAAGCACCGCTTCACTGACCTGTCCCGCCGCGAGCGCCTGGAAACAGTGACTAATGAGGCGCTCCGTATGCAGGGCCTAAAGCCCCCTGGGGTGGCTGAGGAGTGCGCTGCTCTATCCCGCCTGTTGAACCGTGAGCGTAAAAACATCTCCATCTTCAAGCGGGAGCAGAAAGCAGCCACCACTCTGGGGGTGATCGTGGGAGTGTTCGCTGTGTGCTGGCTGCCCTTCTTCATCCTGTCCACGGCACGGCCCTTCATCTGTGGTGTAGAGTGCAGCTGTGTGCCCATCTGGCTGGAGCGCACCCTGCTTTGGTTGGGCTATGCCAACTCCCTCATGAACCCCTTCATCTATGCCTTCTTCAACCGAGACCTACGCTCCACATACCGTGACCTGCTGCGCTGTCGCTACCGCAACATCAACCGCCGCCTGTCCGCTGTAGGCGTGCATGAGGCGCTCAAAGTATAACCGGGTCACCTACAGGACATGGTGCCCCTGCTGCGTCCACTGGAGCTAAAACAGTGCCCTGTAGATAAACTCAAACAGGAAACTCTGGAGGTTTCTTTGTGTCCTTTGCACTGGCCATAATGTGTGTGTTTCTCTTTTAAGATGGAGAGTTAATGAAAATACATGATTAGCAAGTGAAGTCGACACAACTTTGTGCAAATGCCACACTTTTTGACCTTGTCTCTGCAGTATTAGCTGATGATATAGTGACAAAGGAAACGACATACAAACACAATCAATCATTAGAGCTTTTCGGTGAAAAGCAGTGGAAAATAATGTCTGTAAATGACTCAAAATGATGTTTTGTATTGTGGCACAGTTTCATCAGAATATGCATTTTGAAATTAATTTGGAGGTAAACACTTGAAGAGATGTCCTTCTGGGACCCTTTACTGTTTGTATTTGTTCATTGCCTTTTCAATTAACTTCATTTCTCACACATGTAGATGCCAATGTAAAAGGGGAGAAAAGAAAGGTTGTGCCATAAAAATACCTTGCGGTTTGGTGTCTGCATGCATTTGTTAGTTAAGGCGCTGTAAACATAATTTATAAGAAGTTAACTTTTTGTGAAACGCAAAAGACACTTGAACTCACCACAAACTGTTTTACATGTGTGCTGTGAGAAAGCTTTCATCCCACATTTGGCATTTCCCCCCTCTAGCTAAAAACATGTCAAACCCACAGATTTAAGAGTAACACTTTAAAACTCCATTGTTATAACAGTATTTGAACGAAGGTGATGTCCAATTGAGGTTTTAGTGGTTTGGCAGTGTGTACTTTTTCTACCTCAATTTTGGAGACTTCTTTACAATTTGTCTGAAAAGATAAACTGCTATCTTGCATTGTTTTGTGATGTATCTTTTACAACCTGATTCAGAAAAGCAGGGGCACTGGTAAAAACAACATTTTATTCACACCAGAACATGAACAAAACATTGAAACCTTCATGTTCCATGGTAGACGTGCTGCTGCCAATGCTGAAAATGTGCTATTATTTTGTCACATGGAATATATTTATATCCCAGTATTCAAAGCGGGTATGTTGTTTATGCTATTTTGATAATACAGTGCCCCCACTTTTTTGAATTGAAGTTGAAGTGTGTCAAGTCTCTCCTCTTAAAAAGGCTATATTAGTTGGTCTGTTTTACTGCCTTGTTGCTGCCTCCAGATACAACCTGGAGGGACGGCATTTTGTCACTTTGTAAATAAAGATTCACCTGGTTCGAAGCTCATTTATGATTGTGAGTGTTTCAGAAGTTATGCATGTGGAGAGTTTTACATTGAACCCCCCAAAAACGAAGAATACCTTGTATAACTCAGTGCCTTCAGTCTAGTTCTTGTGTGATCTGAGTGGAAAATGGTCTCGTGACATATGCTCCTGTGTGTCCATGCTGCTGTTTGTCATAACTGAGAGTGCCAGTAGGTATCTGAAGACAGATGGTACTTTTGTCTCTGACCACAACAAAGAAGAGATTTGCGTCAAATAGTTTTGCTTGTTATCCAGTATGCTTTATGGTGTTTGCGCTTATAAACATGCCAAAATAAAATTCTATTCAGTCAACTAGACAAAACAGACAAGATTGCAGACATTTCGCTGCTCATCCAAGTAGCTTCTTCATCTGACACAGAACTGGAGGGTCGCTGCCTTATCTCTGAATGGGGGAGCGAAGTACATTGAAACTAACACAAGCTGCTACAGACAGGAGTATCTGTTGTTAGTTAGGTCTAGTGAGCTACTCTAAGGTGTCAACTGTCACCTGAGTCATATATAGAATAACTGTTTGTGCTCCTAGCAGGTCATTGTATTCCAATTAGCATTCATCGGCAGAGCGGGTGGATGTTTTTCCAAAAGCCCCAAACCTTTTTGAGTCTTAAAAAATGGTTAGGGATTAGAGCATATCAGGAGTGCGTGGTGTTTACAACACCACAGCATGTCGAGGAACATGCGATCTCACTATGGATAAAAAAAAAAGGTCTTTTCTGCATCATTTAACCAATACTTTATAAGTTTTGCACAATGTGTATCGCATAAATAAGGAGCAGATGGACTGGAATATGTGCTGAAAAACAAAGTAGGTAAAGTTCCTTTAACCTAGAATAGACAACCACATGAAAACAACAGCACAAGTATTGCAAGTTTGCAGTGTAGAAGTGGCTCAGAGGAGAGGTTTTATTCAGCTACAAGAGTTAAAGCAGAGCAGCTACAGGACAAAAGTAGCTCATTGAGGTAAGTGTCTGCTAGAGGTAAGATATTACTTGTGTTCCCTCGTAGGGAAGTTTTAAGTGAAGGGAAAAGTATCATGTGGTCAAAGACCAGGCCCATCCTTTGCATAAAGCCTGCAAATAATTTTAAAATGTCTTTACGTTAAAGCTGGGTTCTTGAACATTATACGAAAAGGGATGAAACAATGAATTCCAATTGAATTAGTATCTTCTAAAATATACCAATCGACAGCCAATAATGTCTGTTCTGTAGAGGTGGCAGAGTATCCAGCTATTTATGCCAATAAGAGTCAAGTTACACTACTCAAGTAAAAGTACAAAGTAATGGCCTGTTGTTATTTGTTTTGGTTTGAGTCTGAGGATTGCGGTGTAAATGGGTGACAGCTTGCACATTATACCCCCATTTTCTTTTTAATCAGAACAATCTCTGTCTATTTCAAGCCCACCAACATGATAAAACAAAGGACAGAACTCTGAGCCACAGACCAATAGTAGTGCTCCATTCAGTATAGTGCAGATGAAGTGCAGTGAAAGCTGCATAGGCGAAATCAAACCCTGCACAAGAGAACGTACCAACATCGTCATGAGACCTGCTCAGGACCCCAGTCTGCATCAGTCTTTATCTTAAAGGCTCTAACCACACCTTTGAGAACACTGAAGTTAAGACCCTGGCAAAGGAGATGAGATGGTTTGAGAGAGGAGTCAAAGAGGTGATATTTGTCAGGAAAGATAATCCACCTCTGAACAGAAATGGAGATTTAAGGTAAAACTTGTCACATTTACACTTCCATCCTCAAACCCAAACTGGGGAAACATTAGGGCTAATCAGAGAAAGCCAATGACCCATTACAGGCATGATTATACTAAATATGATGTTAAATATGACACAGGTGATTGTTCACACCTTTCATCTGCAGACTTAACTCAGATACTCCTGACTGTAAACAAACATCTTGAGTTAGTTTCAGTGTAGTTAGCTCCTCCTTTCAGACAGATACTATATAAGTGACTCTCCAGGTCTGTGTCAGTTGAACTGAAGAAGCTACTTGGCTGAGCGACGAAATGTAATTCATTTGCTTTTGATATGGAACCTACCTGGACGACTGAGAGTCTACACACAGACCTCTTATAAACATGGTTGCCTGGGATGGCACCAAAAACTGCTGTAAACCCCACGCCATATTACTAATGCACAAACTGAACAAGTGGGAAGTTAATTGACTTTGGTGTTGTCAGGAAGGACATTCTTTGCATGTAATGTAATGTAGGGCATATTAGTGGCAGTCTAAACATCCACCCACCCAGAGAGACTTCTACTCAATCTTCTGAGATTATATTGAGGTATTTCCAAAATCCCCAAATAATGTAAAAACGCCATCATAGAGCTATGAATTTAAAATGACTTAGCTTGGACAAGTTACGTTCCCAACTTTGCTGTCACTGTCCAGCTGCTTGCATGTATTATAAAACAGTGGTGTGGTTTGACATTGATTACACTTGGCCAAGTCTTTCACAGTTCAGTGGGCTGTGCACTTACTATTAGCTCATGCACTCATGTTTTATCCTTTTTTGCCAAAGATTTATTTTGAGCACCATCCAAAATTAGACCCAGGGCTTTTCTGTGCCGACACGACACCAATAATGATAAAGCCTGGGACTCAGCTTTTGCCAACATGTTGACATTTCGTTTTTGCACATAAAAAGCATGCAGCCATACTGAATCCTTGAAGAGGTCCAGTGTCCCTTGGGCCATGTCAACAGGTGTTACTTCTGGGGTCTGAGCAGCAGTGCATTGAAAATGATGTCATCCCTCAGCCCAACGGGAGGAGAAAGGCCGGTGTTTAAATATGATGTAATTTTAATTTATTCATCATAGAGAAAATTAGAGTAGAGTTTTCCCAACTACTTCCCACAGGCCCAACTGCAACTGCAGCAGTGACAATTGTGGGGGCTAAAATATGTGCTTCTCTTGAAAAGCTTTACCCACTCCAGTAATTAGTGTAAGGAAATAGATCTAAAGGCATGTCACTAACCGTAGGCCCATTTGGACATAGGCCCACGCAAGCCCTCAAGACTACAGAGGGGAGTGTGATAAAGGAGAGAATAATTAGTTTCCATAATACTGTTACACCATTAGAAGATGTAAAATAAATTTTGCTGGTATTTAGTTGAAAACGATCACATATAATTATTGTACATTTCCTCCATTGTAAACTGCAACATTAATTCAAAACAACGTAATAATAGAAACAGGTCCATTGACTTCCTGTTCAAAATTACAGAACTGATACAAATTGATTGATTGACTTATTTTTGAAACCAGAGAACCCAGATTCTTCAAAGAATCTCATAAAATTTCAGCGGGCCGGTGTAAACAGAAATATTATGAGCACTTTGAATGCAGGAGATGATTAAACATGCATGAATCAACCGCTGACCACGGGTGCGGGTGGACACAACATCAGTGCACGAGCAGAGATGGAATCAATCACCCAATTTTACCTTTCAGTTACAAGCAAGAGCTCTCCCATCTGGACCACTGTTTCTCCATCAGGGATTTTAAGATGCATTACCCTTTTTTTCTTGTAAATTAGTACATTTTGTTTTCCCCTGCAGAAAAGTGAATTGTAAAAGCAGAACTTTGTGAGAGAAATCAGGGCGCTACATACTGTCTTCAACATTTGATCCTCTGCAAACGTGTAAGTAGGTTGCTAAATTGGATGAGAGATGATTGTCTATGCAAGGGTAGTCTACCTCGCCCACTTTACTGTCTGGAAAAGCACTTCTAAAGCTGTGCTAGTGGTCAACACAATCCACAGAAGTGAATATTAAGGATTTCATGTTAAAAGGTTTGTGAGAGCAAGGAACAAGTTCTGGTTTGAAACTAATCCCACCGTCCTGTTATTTATAAATACTGGACTGAGATCAGTGAGGCATTATCCTCAATACCGATATTCCATTTGACTTTAAAACAATGTACTTCAGACATAGGTGTCGTCAATGGAGATGACTGATGGATACCTGGAGTGTACTTTTGGCTGCAGCAAAGAAGGAAATAACAGAAAATGGATGACAAATGTCTAACTGAAGTTTCATATTCTGTTTCCTTGTCATATTACTTTCTGGTCTAGTTCAGTTTGTTCTAGCTGTTCTGTCTGTTTAAAAAATGAAGAAAGAAATAAAGAAAATGGAAAAGAAAAATGAATTCCCCTGTGTTAAAGACAAAAACAGCAACGAATGAAAATATGAAAAGTAACAAAATGGATTGTAGACAATAAAATGCAGACATGTCCTGCTGTGCATTGTCCTTAAAAAAAGAAAAAAAATCTCTTAACATTTCAAGCCAGAGCCCTTGACCTGCCGTCATTGCCCTATAGAAAAATTTGATAATACACTCATTACTGTCGTTTATGACGGTGACCCTGGATTTATTTGGACCAATCCATGTAAATTAGGTTTGTAATGTTGTGTGAGTTCAGCAGTCATATTCACAAATGTAATTGAATTGCAGTGCCATTTTCCATCAAAATAAAAAACAGCCATAAATATACCGTAGTAAACACATCAGTTATGTGTTAATCTGATTTATTTGGTTTGTCCTGAAATATCAACTTCCTCCTATGATCCCAACCTGCAGCCAAGTGAAAAATTCTGCTTCCCGTTTCATTGGCGAGCCACATCGACATAGTCATCCGTGATGATTACATTTTGTGACAGAATTGATTAGTGCACTGTTTTTCTCAACCCCACAGGAGAGGTTGTGTCAAAGGTTTTAAGACCATAAAATACTACTTTTCACACACAATACTATATAACAATATTACCAATTGGAGGACGTGCAAACTTCACGTAACAGGGAGTTAATTCAAGTATTGTAGATCTTCTGTTTGGGCTTGTTTGACATTTATTGGAACAGGATCAGTCCTGATTCAGGCTAATTTTTGAAACCCATTCCCCACATTGTGAAAAATGTGTCTGTTTTTTGTTTGATATAAAGACCCTCTAAACAAGTCCTACAAACCCACTTTTTATGTCCTGTCATTGTGTGTAAAATGTATGTTGAAGCTGGCATTAGAGAGAGAATGTTAAATGCGAACGCTGCTATAGTTTTCAAAAGGAAGCACAGACAAAAAAATCCTTGGCTTACTTCATATTGATTTCACTGCTTGTACGTTGTCTTTTTACTCTCCTAGTATAGTATCGGGCTGTTGACTCATTGCAGCCTTGTATTTTCACACTTGTTCATTGCTCTGATGCCAAGACACTGAGCCACCCACGCAGTCAGCTGTATGGGATTAGCCTCTCCATTGTTCTGCCCAAAATCTGTGATAAATCTCCCTCGGTGAAGCGTGACACCCCAAAACATACTGTGCCCTCCAAATGATCGAGCCCTACTATTTTAAACTTAATAAACATCCTCTGAAAAATTATGAAAAGCATTTATAGTGTTTGATATGTCAGGGAAAGCACTTGTTCTCAAACTTGCCTCTTGAGTATTCGGCAATTAACAATGAGCGCGTTTACATGCACACAAATAGTCTGGTTATGATTGTTTTTTTTGTTTTTTTAAAGAAGTATCCTGGTTTTGTTTTTATCCATGTAAACACACTATCCTGATTTCATCTCCTTAATATGGCAGCATCCTGGTCATTAGATTAGATATTATCACTGGGATATTACGATCCAGAATATGTGGCATATAAATGCAGTATCCTGATTTCTCAACACGAGTGCTGTACGGAGCATGTGTGAACAAAAGAAATACATTTGACAGGAGCAGCTCGTTATTTCTCAAAACGACCAAAACTTTTACCAGGGCTTTTTTTATTTGAATTATTTTATCATCATAATACAATAAAGATGTCTACCAAAAAACACAGCCAATGTTTAATAGCAAAATAAAAATCTGTGACTGTGAAAAATGCTTTTTACTAAAGTTGTGTCTGCGCTCTGTGGTCTGTTGTTCTTATTTGAATGTATCTTGTGACAAGTTAGTGCAATATTCAGCTCCTGTCCATGTCTGTGCCATAGTTACCACTCTAAATATCCAGACTACTCAGATTCCTCATGTACTGTATAGAGGAATATGAATATGCTGGATTCTCTGAGTACATGTAAACATCATATCCAGAATATTGTCACAATGGGATAAGGCTCATAACTGGGATATTCTAGCACACGCTAACACACTTGGACTTGGTGAAACACACACACAAAATATTACCTGACATAAATCATTTTTATCCAGGCTTGGGAGCATCACAGAGCATCCATCACAAAATGACTCAAAAAGCAAAAAAATGGATGCCACAAATTGCGTCGACGAATAAGGGTTGACTGACATTTTGACCGTCAAAAAATGTACAAAAATAAAAATCACATTTGGAATTAACCTGGAAATTGACAAATTTGACAGACATTGGTCCAAATATGGCTTTTATTTTGGACTTTGTGTGAATTAACTTTTTTTTCATTGGATGCCACACCTTTCTTAGTTTCTATTTCTTTTTGTTTCTTCTTTTTACTTATTTTGTTTCTCTTTGGTCTTGTTCTGTCTGTTTTTGTTGTTTATATCTTATGCTCAGATCATAAATGAGACAAACTAATAAATAATAAACAAAGCTGCTGGGTAACTATTCTTGTGGAGCGCTGGCTAACTACTCGTCTCCATTGCAATTCTGTTGCTTTGCCTGCTGCTCCACAGAATGGCATTAAACTTGTCTAGCTCCATGGAAATTATAAAGTCAAGTTACAGGTCAGATCTGTTGAGAGGCGAGCCCACTCACAGTAAGAGTGCATACTTTTCAAAAACCAAAACATACTTGCAAGGCCGATAAGTTTAATACCATAAGACAAAGCAACTAACATCTATTTGGAGACAAGCGAATGCTGGACCCAATGCTACACCAGAAAAGTTACATAATGCACCTTTATTCCCAGTCTGCAAGAAATTGAGCTGCATCAACAGTTTACTCCGACCTATGTTTGCTTGTTGGCAGTAGCTCAGTGGTAGAGTGCTCATCTTCTGATCTGTGTACATCTGGTGTGTGAATGGGTGACTGGTTCCTTGATGCTTTGAGTGCCTTGACGGTAGAAAAGTGCTATATGAATATGACCTTTTTACCATTTGTCCTTTTTGGTTTAACCACCTTTTCCCTTTTGGAGCCATCAACAAGTCATCAGTCTACTACGGTATGTTTGGCACAAGATGTCCTGCCTTATGACATTTGAAGCTGGATTCGTGGACACAAACTAGTGGCATGAATATTTTACTTATTATAGTCGATACAGTAGGTTGCTTTTATTTATGTGTTCAAAGGGTATTACTAAAGCAGTCATTTTGCACAAAGCAGCGCATTATGAGTAGTTTGAAGACATTTAAAAAGTAGATTTATTGGAAATGTTTAGGTTTGCGATATGCTATGAGCTACGCAAGGAGCTTTGAACTTGATTTTGTGGAATACTTAGCATAAATTATTCTACCATCAAACTGCCTATGGAAATATGAATACAATAGAATAGCAAAGTGTTTAAGATGCAACCACTGCTGCTCTAACGTTTATTGTCATTTAAATGAAAATGCAAAAACCGACTGTTGTTCACATTAACACTAAAATCTTAATACTAGAGGGAGATAACACTTAGATTGCAATTGTGTCCTAGCTGCAAACCGTTTAACATAATGACGTACATTTGTGTGAAGCAGCTACATACTGTTCGAGTGCTAAATGGACTTGTCGTTTTTCTAAAAGCTAGCCAGAAAATATGTAAAATTGTCTTCCAATTTAGTGTTATTAAAGCTTGGTCAACAAAAGCGTTCACAACTTGTCAGTGAAGTTTTTAAAAGGATCATACAGTCACTGCTCTGGTCCTGTTTAGAGCATGTTTGATTAAAGTGGCATTGTAATTGTAATTTAAAGGCACAAAGTCAGTGTTGAAGTTAGAAGGAAAACACACACACAAAACATCTTTTGATCATTCTCTTTTTTAAATATGCAAAATATTTGAGTTTTCGTCAGAACATATTACAAATCTATATGTGAATTTTTCTGTGTATAATTTTAAGGTGCATTTAAAAAAATGGTACAGATGTTTTGTCCTTGGTTACATGATCAACTTTGCATCTGGATGCCGCATATGTTTTTAAAGGTGCACTAAGTGACTTGCTTGCCTCCATGTTATTTCTTTTCCTGGGATGTTCAACTAAGTTGGTTATAATTTAAAGACAATTTAAACTGGAAAAACATGCAATCTCCTCAGATCAGACCTGTAACTTGACCTGGTGTGTCACCTACTTTTCTCCATGGAGATAGGCAAGTTTAAAATGTGACATTAAAAAGTAGTTTTGCAAACAACTGATACATTTTTCTGACAGTTTAAACAATAGTTCACAAAATAAAAGGTGTCATCAGATGATATTTTCTGTCAAATCATTTGTAACAAGATATAATTCATATGGATTTTGACTATTGTTTACAAAATGGTTGCTAGGTAACAAGTGTGGAATTACCTCTGTGTCACATCTTCTGCTCATGTTCAACACACCATATAGTAATTGTCAAACTGAGGAGAAAAATGCAAAATCTTTAATAATTCCCTAAATTGAAATTTTCACTATGTTTTAGTGAAATGTGTTTTAATTCATTGATTTAATGAATGATGATTTAATTAAAATCTCTTGTTAAAGATGGCCCACAATGCCAATGTTGTGCATATTGTGTAACTGTTATGTTGTGTTTTGGTATTTGTTTTATGCATTATGTTTTATGAATTCACGCATTGAGTTTCCCTTGTATAAATATATACATAAAAATTATTATTAATAATAATAATAATAATAATAATAATAATAATAATAATAATAATAATAATAATAATGCTACACACATAGGCAAAACTCTATCATTTCCAGTTACACAGCACAGCACCTTTAACTTATACCAGTCATTGCACCTTTACAACTATATTCTCTCATATCCTCAGACTCTAAAATCAATTGGACAGCTTGCCAGAGTCATTCTGTGGTTGGAGTCAATTGGTCAGAGTGTTAGTCCGTCCTGACAGAGGTAGTTTTCGACACATGGAGGTGTTCCCGACACATGGAGTTGTTCCCAGCGAAGTCCAGTCCACTTACAGCAGCTGTCCATCTACACCTGCCTCCTGATCAGTGCAGGGCCGAGCTAGTCAGCTGGCTCATCCTGACATCCACTATAGTCTCTATTCAATTTGCTCTCATGGGAATCCCACAATGCGCTGCTCCTCGCGGTCAATCGAGAAATAGATATGACCAGAAAATAGCTTCAAAAAAGGGCATATCCGTCAAGACTCAACAGGAAGTATTGAAATAATTGTCTTGATTTTTGTCATGGTTTTATCGGTTTCAAATTCAGATATGCATGCAGACGGGCACGGGCACACACACACACACAAACAAAAGCAGACATTTTTCTTTCTTTCTACAGTTAAATGCCACTATGGAGAGGCAAGCCAGCAGCAGAGAACCAAAAATATGTTATTATAAAGCTATGTTAAATCAATAGTGCGGCTTATTATGAACAAAATTTAAAAATAATAATGTACATATGTGATTATTACAAACCTATAATCAATCAAAAACCTTTAAAGTCCTAAGATTAGTGTTGTCACAATACTAAAATTTTAAACTCCAATACTAAATGCTCCTATTTCGATACCACAAGGATAATTACAAATGTTCTTTTTAGGTCAAGGTTTTAGACAACCGAATGATATTTTCAAGACACAATAATAGCACTTTCTTTGTTAGACATTGTGGTCTTATACTTGTTCTGACAAAACTCAAGGTCATTCTAAAACTGTTCCTGAAATGTCACAATTTGTTCTGTTTTTTTTAGGATTGAGTTGATTCACAACCCTACCCTAGACCAGGAAATTCGGTGTTCGGTGGCAATACAGACAGACAATTGAGACAATATAACATAGATATACAAGTGATAAACAACTTATTTAAGAAAAAACTGAAATGAAAACCATTGAGATCCAAATATTTTTTCAAGGGTGACCTAGGCAAACAATATATCTTCTTTAACAATATAGTCATGT
Source organism: Chaenogobius annularis (assembly GCA_015082035.1). Lineage (NCBI taxonomy): Eukaryota > Metazoa > Chordata > Actinopteri > Gobiiformes > Gobiidae > Chaenogobius > Chaenogobius annularis. Next base: position 4,636,136 of record BJKM01000010.1, read on the forward strand.
TGTGGTGTAATGATTTGCAACTTGGCTGTCATAATGCAGTAACCACTGTTTATGTCTATTCAGTGATATATCCGTGAAGAGTTGTGAAACACAGACAAAAAAGTGTATTTCAGCAATAATATACTGTGGATTGTACGTAACATGTATTTGACCTTTCTGTTATGCTGTCATCACCTCTGTTAGCTTTGTATTTACCTGGAAATCTTGTAGTGGCCGCTAAAAAAACGACCTAGATACATATGCCAAGAGACCAATTGCTTTGGCGGCCAAGTATCAACAAGAAAACATACTCCTGGCACTATACAGAGGTAATTTACTGTGGCCTGATACATTTGGCAAGATGGCTGACCAAATATGTTTAGATAATGTAAGCCTAGTGGATCTGTTTTATGCCCAACAACTGGAACTACACCCAAACTTTTTGTCTGATCTGATTTGACCAAGTTAACACAACAATCTTGGTGAGGTTTATAATTCTACTTCCTGGTTGGACATGAGTGGGCCAAAATCAATATGAATTACACAATATTATGATTCGACAAAAACAATACCTGATGACACCTTTGTTTTGTTAAATGATTGTTTAAACTGTCGGAAACATGCGTCTGTTGCGTGTAAATTGTCCCTGCATTTTGGATGGAATGTCACTTTTTTGAACTTCGCTCTAATTCCTGTAATTTTCAACTTTTGTTTAAACATTGTGGTGGTGGAGGGGGCCATTTGCTTTTACAATTCCATTCCCCCACACAGCTCCACTCACAGATCACTACAAGAGTGTGACAAAGACAAAAACAGGCCTGGACACTCGCTGACCCCTACGCTCCCTTTACCTCCATCCACACTCACTGCCTCAATAACACACATTGTCTACTGAAATATCTTTGTCATAGTTTTTGTCAATGTCAGATTTTTGCGGACTAAAACCAACAAAAAGTTAATGTAATGTTATGACTAAAACTACTAAACTAACACATTACGAACTTTTGGTTCAGTTTTGTCTTCTCAACCTATGAATAAAACTAGATATTTTAAGAGTTTTGTCAAATAATAGTGTTTCTAGTATAGTTAAGTGTCTTTGAGTGTCCAGAAAAGTGCTATATACATTTGATTACTTATTATTGTTTCCTATTTACCCTTTTCAATCCCAGAGTACCAAAACAGCCCATACACAAACTTAATGTCCAAGGAATATGTCAACGTCATAGGTATAAAAAAAAAAAAAAGAAGTCTCAACCAAAACTATTGGAATTAAATCGACAAAATTAGCATGAACATTTTTGTAGAATAAATCAAGACTAAAAATATTGATCATACGTGCCACTTTGTAATAAATACAACGTACCAAGCCTTGATAAAGTAGTAGTTAGTAAGCGTGAATCATTCTTAACATGAACTCTTTGTTTAGGCTTAAGTAACGCTATTTATTCTTTATCTCTATCTCTTTTTTTGTCCCGTTAATTTTATTTGACAGGTCAGTACACCATGAACTAAGGATGAGACTAGGAAATGACATGCGGCAAATTATCAAGAGCCCGCGATGCCTGACCCACATGGCAAGATGCCTGACCCACATGGCAAGCATATGTGCTATCCACTCGAGCGGTGCAATTAAGGGAATTTAAATAGTTATTATAAAGTACAACCAAAATATATATTAAATTCCATTTCAACTTATTTTGGATCAGATCAGAAAATATGGTTCCATTTTGATTGCATCTTACAGCTTTTGTGTGGATGTGCTGTCACATGTGTGCCCTTTGCAGAGACGTGTTTGTGGAGTCGGCTGGACATAGCTCATGCAGTCTCATGACCTTCAGAAAAATGCTTCAAAAGGTTGTATCCTGTCTCCCTCCGACCAGCAGCAGATTTCAGTTGCTTACTGATAAAAGCATCTACATCTGTCATCAAGTGGCATCCAGCACCAATCAGCAGCTTCACAGATATTGATTTCAACGAAAGTGGTCAAGAGAAATTATTTTTTGAGCTAAATATGAGCAGGCAAGAAATGTTTCAGTGCCATTTTGAGAGCAAATAAGTAGTTGCAATATTTTCTTTAAGGTTCTGTAGTTAGCTAAGTACTGGACCACAGGGTTGTTTGATTCAGATCTTAGCAGATATTGCCGTTTCCCACTTCAGTCACAATAATGTGGCAGGTTCTAATCAGGTGTAATAATCACCAGCCCAATCTCTGGTGAGTCTGGTGCACCCACTTAAAAACAAATATTATTGGTTAGCACTATACTACTGATTACAGGGTTTTATTATTGTTAACATCAAATCTTTATGGGATAAAACCACATGAATACAAAATGTAACCCGACTTCTCATGTCGGAAACAATGGTGCCCGAGGATCACATGATGCGGAATAAGAACAGGTTACATACAGTATTTAAAATAATAAATGCTGTACCAGTCATGGCAGCTGTATCAGCAGTGGGTTGAAGCAGAAGTATTAAGTAAAAGTAGTAATGCTGGTAAAAGTACAAATAGCCTTTCTGCTGTGTAAATCCTTATTTAATATTGTTCAGTACTCTTATGCTCACAAAGTGCATGATTGCGCTGATTGCATTCTTCGTTCACCTCTGATACTTTGCAAATTTTAATCCATTCACATTTATCACAAATGTTCCAGACAAAATCAGATTCATGATGAGGCACATGCTCCATACAGCCGGGCTGCTCATTCACTTTCCATAAACTTCCTCAAACCACCAGGAAGCTGAGACAAGCCACAGACTCTGTATCCAGCAATTAGGAATTATTTAAGTTGTACATCTGCATGCAGGAAGCAGGGCTAGAAGTGCAGCCAAACTCTGAATCTTTTCACCCATAGCATTTCAAAGGGCAGAAGCACATTGAAACGATCTGACTTGAGCAATGTACATAAAACATACTTGATATCATCTAAAATCAGATAACATGGCTGTTATTATCTAAGAAGCTGATCCCATGGATCTGTCAGATGGTATATATGCAACATCTTGTTCAAATAACAGACACATATTACGTGTCTGACAATTATTAATATTTATGCCTTTATGGCATGGCAACTGGTAACACAAATAATGAGGACAAACAATGTTCACCATTCATTACAATATGCATTAAATGCTCAAGTAAATGTCAAGTTGTATTTCTAATGGTTGATTATTAATTATAATGGCCAATTAAAGGTATCTGCTTCCTCTGAGAGGGTCACTCTCTCATGAGTTGACAATAAAAAGGAGAAAGTAGACAGTGTTTGAGCATAGACCTGGATTAAATAGAAAAGCATTGCATCACATTATAAACATCTCTCCAGATTCAGGGGTCATAACCCTGTAAGGTTAATATTTTTAAACCCCACACCCTCCCCCTGTTGTCAAAATGTCTTCCATTTTACAGTTAAAAAGGCAGTGAGGTTACAAGTTAGCAACAGATTTATATAATGTGAACAATACTGACAGTCCCAGTGTAAACTGTCAGAACAGCAGGCTGCAGACAGCGTAAACGCCACGATACAAACCAAATGTTAGAGAAAAACCTCTCTTCAAATAAAATTCTGAAATCACTTGCACAATTTGTACCTTTATAGTTACCTAGCGGTTTAATTTTAGGCAGACATTCTGTGCTAGGTATACTAAGCAGCAAAGTCGAGGATCCTTCAGTTCTGACCAAGCATCATTAAACAGCTCAAGTTTGCAGTACATATCATACAAGATCGCCAATGTTCATTAGCATTGGGGATATTGTGACTCCTGTTTGTGTGTTGTGGATCAGATGGCTGCTATAATAGAAAATTGAAAAGCACATTAAAAGCTCATGAAACCCTGATCATTATTTCAATAGAACGTGTTTCACAAATGGGAATATACTGAGCTAAATGCATATAAAGATAAATTTGAACGTAATAGAAAATGTTTTGGCTTTTCACAGTGCAAAAACTCTTGAATTGTTGATTTCCAGCACTGTTTGAGGAAAAATTAAGACAAATATTAACTGATGGGCTGTCGAGAAGCTTTGTCATTGCTCTCGTCTTTTGCCAAGAAATTACATTACATATATCATATGTTGGATTTATATAGCACTATACAGCACTCGATTCGCAGTGGTCTCCCTCCCAAGTAATAACAAGACCTAATACAGCATTCTTATTGTCTTGTCTTCATTGATCACTGTCCAATAACTAACAATTTCTAACTATTTGACAAGTCTGTATTTTGCTAAACTCACAACACCATTTTAATATTCAATACTGACACAAAATATCACAGCTTCTTTTTTTGCTTGGAGGCTGAAATAATTACCCAGTGTGAAGAACAAAAGACAAAGCTTGACTCACCACTAAATAGTAATAGGTGCCACCATACAACCAAACCCACAATTAGTATTACAAAAAAAACTTTGACATTATCACTTTGGAAAGGTGCTACAAATCTTGCTCCCTCCCCGCAAGATAAATTGTAATTTTTCCCCTTGTGATATGGAGAAAAGTGTAAAAATACTCAAAGATGAATCATCAGTGGCCTTGAAAAATCGCACCTCTGGTTTAGACGCCCGCGCTTTTCACACTCGTCTGCGGCTCGATTAAGAGGGACATAAAACCCTGACAGTTTGTGATTGGTTCATAAAGACTTTCTGTTGTCAGACCCAGTGTAGGAAAAGGCTGTGATCATCATGTGATACAGAGCAGAGGAGAAAGAGGGCATCAGCAGAGGAGATGGCGCATTAAGTAAAACAATAAAGGACGCGTTTCAAATGAATGTCACAAGGAGTAACTTCAAATTGCACAGACATGCTTTTTGGGGGTGCGCTTGACTGTTAAAAGATGGAAGATCTTAGCACCCCCTTAGTTATAATTCGGTTCAGCAAGTGGAATAGAACAAATCTGAAGGAGTAGATTATCACTGGGTCTAATATGACAATTTTAATATGTTAAAACTGTTTGATTTCTCTCATTGTCTCTCTGATTTCAAGTGTAATATGACTTCCACTGGCAATTTGATCTCTTTGTCAAAATCCAGAGATACAACGATCAAATTTAAGATTCCCCCCCCCAAAGATTTCCATAAAGCATGCTATTAAATGGTTTCTATAGTTGAAATTGAAAATGTAATAGATTTTGACACTGATCAAAAGGTGGAGTAAAAAAGGTGTGGATAGTGGCCATTTGGCTATGACCATGATTCATAGTTAAGAATTGTAATTTTGTTGATTTAAAATGTATTCTTGATTTTATTTTAGTTCAGTTTAGGTACATTTGCAGTCAAAATTGTGGGGGAATAGCGAACACATTTTGAAAAATGCCAGGTGACTAAAGGCGCTGACAGACAGACCTTCTTAATCAGATTTAAAGCCTGGTCCTGGAGGATGAGGAGATCATTAAACCCGAAAAAGTGGAGCTTTGATTTGACATTAACGCCGCGCTGTATTTAGAGCCGCCTCACACAGGAGTCACACAAGGCCAACACCTCACCTATCACCCACCTGCAGCTAACTTTTCTTTGAATGTAATTTGTGCTTGCTCAATGAGAGGTTTAGGTAATTGGTTCTCAAACTGTGATACGACTACCGCTGGTGTTCCTTTGCTGTTCAAATATTAGCGGAATATAAAGTAAATGTAAAGCTATTTTCTGTCCTCTTTTGGGCTGATACTGGTTTAGAACTTTGAGGCTCCATGTGAACAGACAAGAGTTCGAATCTGGCTTTGATAATTTGCTGCATGTCCTTCCCTTTCTCAACCCCACACTGTCTGAACTGTCTAATAAAGCACATGGGCCAAAAAAAAAACTAAAAAGTGACAGAGCAGAAGAAGAGTAAATGTTACGTTTTCCCGGCAAGAGTAAAAGCAGCAATAGTTACATAGATTTAAACATACAAGTCCTTTTTTTGTAGTTTGAAAATCAAGTAAAGCAGCGTTGATACCATAACTGGATGCAACCAAATCTTTATCATTATGTGAACAATGGCTTGAATTTTGAATTTAATGTTTACATCATTTCGTGTTGAGATATTGTATATCTGATATTCCTACTTGACTCAAAGTCCCATTTATACTGGGTGACAGGGTGACGTAGTTTGAAAGTTGATTGTCAACTTCATCCTCTTCGATAGTTTACAAACACTGAGTAGGTAGAGAGAAACAGTATGCTCATGTTTTCTCAGTGTATAAAAAGATTTCTCTTAACATGCTTTTAACTCTGCCTCTGGCCCTCTTGGCAACACATTAATAAGTGAGGCTAATTCTAATTTACATCTAAAGCATTTTGCAACACTTTTATGCAAAACGACTTACAATCAGTGCTTCTCTTGTAGAGTGCAATCACAATAATGGATGCCTTGGGTAAACGAAACAGCAAATAATATTTCAGTTGAATAGCTTTTTGTCTAGCCATGCCACATATAGTAACAATTGACACTTGAAAACACATCTGGGCTCACCTCTGTTGAGAGGATTTCTCTCATTCAATGGGGTTAACATCTGAGCTGCTAAGCTGCAAAGCTTTTTCTCGGTGGAGCTTTTTCACATCCCAAGCACGATTTCCAACACTTAAATATCTGCATGAAGTACAAGAAAACATGATTGAGGTGCGCACACGTTGCAGGGGAGTGAGGGGAGAATGGATTTCCTGCCGCATTTTCAATATTCCTGACAGAAGCAGTGCAGGGTGTCAGAGGTTGTGCTTCCAATCTATTCATGGATTATGTGTAATATTCATAAAATAAAAATATGATTGCATTGGATTGGGGATTGTTTTGGATGCAGTCAACACTGATTCCAGTTTACCAGCGTGACTATATTGTGTTTTGTAGGTGTGTAAATGATAAATTAGAGGTTTTGCCAAAGGTGAGTTGGCTGATTGGAAAGCGCTCTTCTCTGCATGTTGTTAGTGTAATTCCCTTCCCAAAGCAATAGTTACTCCGGTGTAATCTGTTTTCTACACTCTGAAGCTGTCACGGGTATGTGGAGGACCCAAAAGCAGCACAGGCAGACGGAATATCAGTCGCTAATAACCTTTATCACTGCAGTCTTTAACAGTTTATATAGAGACAGGATAAAAAGTCATGGCTCACAGTGATCGTCTGTGAGATCTGAGAAGGAGCGAGCCTGGTGTTGCTGACTGAAGGCAAAGCCAACAACAGGTGGATTACCTAGCAGGCAGGTTCAGTGGTGAGCGGTTTAGCCACAGAGCCAGGTGCAACATAAAACACTGAGCAATACTAAAAACGACAGATGAATCAAAAGGGCATGCTTTAGTATACCACAGTATAAAAAACAAAAACAAAAAAAAACACTTTAGTATGAAATAAAAATAGGCTTACTATGTACACAAGAATTTACAATTGTAGTGCAGAATGTGACAGTGCAGTGAGTGATTGATTGATTTGGAGTTGAAGTGGCAGGTGTTTAGAAGTGTTCATGAGTCCAACGACAGAGGGGAAGAAACTGTTCTTGTGGCGGGAGGTTCTGGTCCAGATGGGCCTTAGCCTCCTGCTTGAAGGGAGTGGCTCAAATAGTCCACGTCCAGGGTGAGAAGGGTCAGCTGTGATCCGACCTGCTCAGGAGAGAACGAGGCTTCGAACTGGTCGAAGACAGAAGGCTGAGGCAACAGCCAGCGCAGCGACGAGGCAGGCAGGTCAGGGCCAGCCGAGGTCAGGAAACAGGTGATCAGTCTGGGGAAAACCGCTGGAAAGTCAGGCATAACACAAGAACAATCTGTCACTGGCGCAGAGACAGGAGCAGGCTTAAATGCAGCCAGAGCTGTCACAGGTGTGGAGAGTAGGCCTGATGAGGAGGCGTGGCTAACAGGTAGAGCGGAGCAGAGACAGGTGTAGGGAGTTGGCCTGATGAGGAGGTGTGGCTAACTGGCAGAGTGTAATGATACCAGCAGACAGGAGATTAGCAGACTGTGACAGAAGCTGTAATGATTCTATCTCTTAAAGTTTTCTGTTGTGTGTCTTTGGACAAAACACGTCACCTACTTTACCTTGCGTATGTCAAGGTTTTGTGATTGATGGCATTTTGAGAAGCATATCATACTTTTAAACCATAATAATAATCCAGGCAACTATCATAGGATTTTTGGCTAACAGGGCTAACAGTCCCAAAAGCCCTCCCCCTGCCACTGGGCGAGGGTTAGGGTTAGTGTCCATGCTAGTCCCTATCAGATGGACGAGAGGACATAACTTCACAACAAGTCGCCTTTATGCTACATGAAATACATCAAAGCATTAAGCAGAAAACAATAAGAGGCTTGATCATATGGAAGCTGACTTAAGGGAGCTCAAGGCGGGGGGAGGAGGAGGAGCACGCGTCGCTGAGGAGTTACACTGTGACCAGAGAACAAGATAACAAATTAAGATTCTGGATTTGAAGTCCAGGTCCTGCAGAAAAAAATAGATTGGATTGGAATCTTCGTATTCAAGTTAAATTAAATGTATAAAACTCAAGGGGTACTGGAGAAGCAAAACATAACTTTTAAAAAAGAAATCTTCAGTAAAGACAAATAAAGAAATCACTGAGGCAGATATAGGCACAATAGACTTAAGTGAACATTCTCCTATCTACATTACTGTAGACTTGGAGGAAAGACGAAAACACACACTTTGGAGGTTCAATGCCAGTCTTCTTAAAGACCTTTTATTTAAAGAAAGAATGTTAAGTGTAAACATTAAAACTTATCTGAAGGAAAATGACAATGGTGAATCTTTCCCGCCCATCCTCTGGGATGCTGCTTAAGCAGTTTTGAGAGCAAAAATGATTGGGAGAATAATAACAGAGGGCGAAAAAATAAAAATGCTAGAGGTAAATCATGCCAAGGAAATAGTTAAGAAAATGCTCTTTACCAAACAAAGATATTATGTGAATGGATCAACATTTTTAGCCTGGAAACAAGCTGAAAGAACAAATTTTAAAATATGAATCAGGAAAAGTAATGCAATCTTAAACAAACAAGACCAAATTCAACAATGATTTGAACATTTCTACCAAAAACTTTTTACTAAAATCTCAGGAGATAAAGAAGATGAAATAAATTCTGGACACCCTCAATTTGCCTGATATGAGGAGCAAAATAAAAAATCAGGTCCCCCTTGAAAAAGAGGTCTAAATCTCAATGGGTTCTTAGCTGGTTAAATAAAAGAATGAAAAATAAACAGGAGTTGAAATAACATTGTTGGAAAAAAAACGGTGCAATCAAGAGACTAAATAACACAAAATCTCCGGGGAGTGATAGGTTCACCTGAGAGTGAAAGGAAAAGAAAGGAAACACTTATCCTTTATTATTTATTTTTTGCTAAACAAATTTCAAATAGACGGCTTATGTATTGAAAAATATTGAGGCTCTTAACGATGGTCCAACATCAATAATTAAAATCAGCGGTCGCCTGGAAAGAGGGGTGAGACAGGGATGTGCTTGGTCCCCTCTCCTTTGCTTTCTACTTGGAACCATTGGCCCAATATATTAGACAATCAAAAACAATCCATGGTGTTACAATGTATGGGATGGAACATAAAATTGCTTGCTATACAGAGGATGTTCTTTTATATTTGACCAAACCAGAAATTTCCATGAGATGCATTTTCTTTAAAAAATGTGTCCAATACCTAGATACAAATTGAATGTACATAACTCATCTCATTCTGGCGACCCCCTTTAGAAAGACGGCAAGGTCTTTCTAAAGAATTACAAACGGAATCCCTTAGAAATGTAGGTGTAAGGTAAAGATCTATCAACAATTTTGGAGAAAAATTCCTCTCTTTACTACTATAAAAACAGATATTGAAAAATGAACTCTTATTCCATAAGTCTAAGTCAACTAATCAAAACATGTTAAAGATGTTAAAATGTTTTAACTGGTTGGCATATGATCTAAGTTTTGCACATAACAGCACAGATATGAGATTTAAAGTCAGGATAACAAAAGGTATAAAGGTTTTCTACCAGATTGTAAAAGAAAATCCCATGAAAAGCTTTGATATGTTGAAAGAATCCTCTGACTTGGAGAAACAGGATTTTTATAGGTATTTGCAAATAATGAGATAATACATCAAAGAAATTTGGAAAAACAACAACCTCCGTAACCCTTTGACTGAAATATTTATTGAAGATTATAAATCAGAACTTTCAAGGGGAATAATTTATATATATTATATGAAGGCAGCCACACTAATTACATTAGAAATAAATGGGAAAGAGAGAGTAATTCTACTTTGACTGACGAAGAATAAGAAAATATATGTGCATCCCTGTCCCAATGTTTGGAGGGAATTCTGTTGGAAAAATGTGTCACGTTTCTTCATAGCACAGTGTCAAAGTGCTCACTATTTACCAGGAAATTTCAATTGCTGGAGAATTTGTGGTTACCAAACTGCAACAAACAGTCAAGGACTGGACGCACTTTATAACTGACATAACTGACATCTGACTCCAGGAATATGGAGAAGATCACATTTGGACTTAACTTGAAATTGGAAAATTTGACCTACTTTGGACTAATTGAGATTTTTGTGTGCCTTAGTTTTAACTTGATGTCTTGTTGTGAGCTTCTTTTGTCTGCTCTCTGCTTTTCTCTCTGGCCGTGTTCTGTTTCTTGTGTGTGTTAAGTTTATATAAAATATATATAAAAAAATAATTCCACATCAAATTGCTGATCTCTGCGCTGTCAAATCCTCATTCCATACAATATTCAGTTCACTTGTTGATTTGTACATAAATATGTAAATATGTTGTTAGGGCACAGTGTTTTTTTATATCTCTGAAGAATGTAAATTTATTCTGTTTTGTACTGGGGTACCGGTAAAAACAGATGTATTGTATAGGATATTTAATTTTCTTTTCTTTATTAAGAGAAGTATTTCTTTTGCTGGTTGACTGGCAAATGTAATTCTAATTCTGAGATACACTTTATTGAACCGTTTTAGAGTCTATGCAGAAATACGCTTTCAAACTGTCCAGTAAAAATAAACAGGTTCAACAAAAACACTAATCACATGATCCAGAGCAATCGTGTCCCAGCTGCCCCACTCCTCACCTCTAGTGTCGCTGCTCCCATGGGATCCAAAGGCTTTCAAAAACTGAGAAGAAAACTTTGTCCCTGTGGAGAGGAATGTCGAGGGGCGGTCAGCCTGATCTAATTAGCGTACTGCATCTTACGGGTAATATCTGTAAATTCTACAAATAAGAGGTCAGAATGTGGAGATTGAAATAGACTGCTTAAATGCAGCTCAATTGGACTGTGAGTCATTCCAAATGTGTTGATTCAATTATTCACTGTTATTTACTCCCACATTTAGGGTTTGTATTTGTTTGTGGGAGATTTAGATGAGAATTTTGCATGAGAAAGTACATGATGTTTTGCTTGAATTGAACTGATCCATAGAGTTCTCTTCAGAGCAATGTAAATGGAACGCTATAAACACAAATTTTAACAGAAATAATAAAACACACAGCACTAATAATATTACTAGTGAAGGTCGACAACCACTTACAGGTCGACAACCTGCTTACAGAATCAGAATCAGAATCAGAAAGGGTTTATTTCCATTGTCAATGAACAAAATTCACAAACATAGGAACTTGTCTCGGCCTTAAGGTGCAACATAAAACACTGAGCAATAATAAAACAACATAAATTCAATCAAAAAGGGCATGCATTAAGAAACAATTTAAAAAATTACTATAAAATAAAAATAGGCATTACTATGTACACAAGAGTTACAGTTAGATTTACAGTTTTGAGTGCAGAAAGTGACAGTGCAGTGAGTGGTTGAATAGTTGCAGCTAAAGTGGCAGGTGTTTAAGAAGTGTTCATGAGTCCAATGGCAGAGGGAAAGAAACTATTCTTGTGGCGGGAGGTTCTGGTCCGGATGGACCGTAGCCTCCTGCCTGAGGGGAGTGGTTCAAATAGACCATTTCCAGGGTGAGAAGGGTCAGCTGTGATCCGACCTGCTCGTCCCAAGCCCTGGAGACGGTACAGGTCCTGCAGAGATGGAAGTCTGCAGCCGATCACCTTCTCAGCAGAACGCACAATGCGCTGTAGTCTCTGTTTGTCCCTGGCTGTGGCTCCAGCGCACCACACAGCGATGAGGGAGCTGATGGAGGGCTCCAACTTGAGGTCCTGGGTGATGGTGGTGCCCAGGAACCGGAAGGAGTCCACGGTGGTGATGGGGGAGTCTGTCATGACGAGAGGGGGTTGGGGGGCTGTGACTTTCCTGAAGCGTTGAACTCCAGGTTGTTACCGCTGCACCAGGACACCAGCCGGCCCACCTCCCTCCTGTAGACAGACTCATCCCTGTCCGAGATGAGCCCGATGAGGGTGGTGTCGTCCGCAAACTTGATCAGTTTTACGGAGTCGTGGCTGGAGGTGCAGCAGTTTGTGTACAGGGAGAAGAGAGCAGAGGAGAAAGTACACAGCCCTGTGGAGCTCCTGTGCTGATAGTCCGAGTGTCTGAGACATTCTTCCCCAGCCGCACGCACTGCCTCCGATCCGTCAGGAAGTCAGTGATCCACCTGCAGGTGGAGTCAGGCACGTTGAGCTGGGAGAGCTTGTCCTGGAGCAGAGCAGGGAGGATGGTGTTGAATGCAGAGCTGAAGTCCACAAACAGGATCCTGGCGTAGGTTCCCGGGGAGTCCAGATGCTGCAGGATGAAGTGGAGTGCCAGGTTGATGGTGTCGTCTACAGACCTGTTGGCTCTGTAGGCGAACTGCAGGGGGTCCAGCAGGGAGGAGGTGAAGGACTTGAGGTGGGGCAGGACCAGGCGTTCAAATGACTTCATGACTACAGACGTCAGCGCCACAGGCCTGTAGTCATTAAGTCCAGTGATCCGGGGCTTCTTGGGGACAGGGACAATGATGGCAGACTTGAAGCAGGCTGGGACATGGCATGACCCCAGGGAGGTGTTAAAAATGTCTGTGAAGACGGGGGTTAACTCTCCTGCGCAATGTCTTAATGTAGCGGGCAGAGACGCCGTCTGGTCCAGCAGCTTTTCGGGGTTGGATTTCCGAAATAGCCTGTGAACATCCTGTTCCTGAACTGAGAGAGTGGTGGGGGAGGTGGGGGGGACCAGGTTTGGGTTGGCGGAGGTGGCCACCGTGGGGGAGGGGGTGGTCACATCAAACCTGGAGTAGAAGGTGTTAAGTTGCTCAGCCAGTTTTCGATTGTCTGCAGCAGGGAGGGCTCGGGGCTTGTGGTTGGTGAGAAGCCGGAGCCCCCTCCACACGGAGGCGGGGTTGTTGTCAGAGAACTGCTGCTTCAGACGCGTATTGTACTGTGATCTTGCTCGAGAAACCTCTTTACTAAATCCATACTTTGCATCTTTGTAGCGCCCCCTGTCTCCAGCCCTGTGCGCTGCCTCCTTCTGCTGCCTTAACTGCCTCAGTTTTGAAGTTAACCAGGGTTTGTCATTGTTGAAAGTGACTTTGGTTTGTGTTGGTATGATGCTGTCCTCACAGAATCTAATGTATGACGTCACCGTGCCCATGTACTCATCCAAACTATCTGTGGCAGCTCTGAAAACCTCCCAGTCTGTAATGTCCAAACATGCACGTAGATCCTCCGCTGCCTCATTGGTCCACTTCTTAGATTTCCTCACTGCAGGTTTGGAGAGCTTCAGCCTCTGTCTGTACGTGGGGATCAGGTGGACCATGGCGTGATCTGAAAAGCCGAGAGCAGCTCGAGCCACGGCGCGGAAGGCGTTACTGACTGTTGTGTAGCAATGATCCAACGTGCTCTGCTCTCTGGTCGGAACTTTAATAAATTATAGTCTTTTATTTCCACAATTTATGCAATAAATTGACAAGTTGACCAGTGTTCAGAGATTATTTCTTAACTGCATGGCAATCCATTCAAAATACAGTCTCACACTAGTAAAAAAACAAGCATGTGAAAACGAATGAGTAAGCCTGAATAAAAAGTGTCAGCATTGTTCATCTGCTTCACTTTCAGTTGAATGGTTAAAGGGCTGTATCACTTCTGTATGGACCACTTCCTAAATTGCACGGTGACAGTTCAAAATGTGGCATCCTCTGGCCTGACGAAGCAGAGCAGTTTCCTGTCAGTTTGAGTGACAGGTGAATGACAGCGGAGACATGGAGCTTCAGATCGGGACCTCATCGGGCTAAATCTCAGGATTGTCCAAGGAGAAAATTTGAATTGAATGTTACTAAATTAAGAGTGAAGGAAAGCCTGTCATATGCAGAAGCAGTTAAAAAAGTAAAGGGAAAAAACGAGAAGAAGAAAGATGTGCCCAGTGTGAAAGGCAAATGCATCACAGTTGATGTTAAGACATTTCTTGCGTTTCTGATGGTTGTGCTCAATTCTTCAAGTGGATCACAAAAAGAAATTACATTAATCATGGCAGCAGCAAAAATATATTTACACATGGACATTAACTCATGGATGCACACTAGTGTACAGCCTGCCGGAAACTTTTAGAAGAAGAAGAAAAAGTGATGTATTGAAAACCAGGGGGCAAACATGAGCCTCGCCCCCGACATTATTCACATTAAAACCATCATGAGCATCATTTAGATCGACCTCAAAAAGTTAAATACAAAATAACAACAAAGATTATGAGAAGTAATATCACAGAGAGAAGGTCGCTTAAGCGCTTCTATGGCATTTTTCTACCAAACTTGCTTTTATATCTTAATTACGCCACAAAAATGTAAGATAAAAGTGCACAATGTTGGCTAGAATCACATATGTGGAGAGTTTGTTTACTTACCGTTAGCCAGTGCGAGGTTTTGCCAATGACCATACAAAGACCTAAAATGCAAAAAAGTGAAGGTGATCGTACATGGACCATACTGAATTTCGAATTCTAGTGGGTGACCGTAAATGGACACAATGGAGTTACATGGTCACCTTGGGTAAGGTTAGATGTTAGGGTTTAAGTGTTAAACCAAACCAGATGTGGAACTAGTGGAGCTCCACCAACATGGTCCTGCCCTTCGGCTGCAGCTAAACCTTTCACAATGGCGGAAACCTGATACAAGGAAAAGGAAAGGAATGTCTTAACAGTTGAACGGATCATATTTTAAATAAATATGCTCTCTGCCCCATAACAACATTGCAAAAACATTAAGCACTGTTCAAGTTTGTTTGAGGCCAATTCAGCAAATTGTCAAAACTGATTCCATAACACAGGAGCTTGGTAGCTAAATGCTCTACCTCCTACTGCACTTTTAGAGACTCTTGGGACCACCAGAAGTCCAGCATTTTGAGAGCGAAGGTCCGTGATAACGCTAAGTCTTGGGGAAAAATACGGCCTTCTGTGTGCCCTTGTACACTTACACACTTCATGCAGTTTCAGAAAATACACAATTCAGTCAAGTGTGTTGAGCATCATGCGAGTATTGGGCCAATAAATAGATTGAAATGGAAGTATAACACTTCGCGTACACTGAATCCAGTGCTGGTGCGGTTTGAGAGCCGTGCGGGTTACTTAAAGCTTGCCTGTTACACCAACTCTGGTCCACGGTGGTCCGTTTTTGAAGAACGCCATATAGGTTTCTTGCGTGTCGACAGACCCACGTGCCTCTCGGACCGGTGACCACAGTGCTCCGTGGTCAGTGTAACTATTGATTTTAAACACACCCAGTCCCGAACCACACCCAGACCAGAGTCAGTGTACACCTGGCGCAAGAGTGAAGATGTCATCAATTTATTTAGTTGGTGCCATTTCATGAGTTAGCACTAATGTACTTTAAATGGGAAAGTTAGCATGAGCCTCCAAACATCACAAACTATAAAAATCCAGCTGTTCTAAACACATAACTCCTGGAAGGGTCTGTAGATGACACATCTATGTGTGAAATTATTATCAACATGCATAAGTAAGTGTAGTCATGAACATCCTTGATAGCATAGATATAGCCAAAAATGTATTTGGAGCTGCAGATGAAAATCCTCCTCGTGGCACAGAGTTCACACATGAGCCAAATGTCTGAAGGCTCGTCATGGTATACTTGGTGGTGGTAAACATGGTAAACTTAACTGTAAACTTGTGTACATAGCAATGCCTATTTTTATGTTTATTTTTATTTCATACTATAGTAATTTTAAATTGTCCCTTAAATGCTTGCCCTTTTGTTTGACTGAATATATGTTGTTTTATTATTGCTCAGTGTTTTGTGTTGCACCTTCATGCCGAGACAAGTTCCTATGTCTGTGAAGTTTGTTCATTGACAATGGCAATAAACCCCTTTCTGATTCTGATTCTGATTCTGATGGTATGATTTTTTTGTGCATTTCAGAGTCTACATTAACAGTTGCAGATGAATGGATGAGGTGTATATGCAAGGGTTTGACATGGTATATATTAAGGTTATGAATAACAGGATAAAAAAATAGGTACGCTATGAAACATTTGGACAACAACTTACTTTTACTGTTTCTAATTTCTATTTTGTGTCCATTTATGGACTCCAAAGTGGTGAAATGCTGGGACCATTGCCAAAGCAATTAACAAATAAAGATATTATACTGAATGCGCAAAAGTCTACATAAAGTTCTTGGATGAAGTGATGTGACTGAAACCCAAAAATGTGTTCTATTATTGCTAATTCCAAAGATGCTGCCACAAAAGAGCTCTGGAAGAATAGTTCACCTTGCTGACTTGTTTCATGTCCCCATGGAACTTCGACTAAACTGATGCAAAGACAGAGTGCCCAAACTATGGCCAATCAGCAACCACCACCATTTCACTCATAAACTGTATACATACTTCAGGCAAGGTGGGGTCAACATCTCTAGCCACTGACTCTAACTGGGAATTCTAGGAATAAAAAGCTCAGGCACTTTTCAGCTTTGACATATCACAAGCCAGAGTAAAAGTTTTCATTGCAGCTGCATGGTGCGTGAATGCTAGACCTCTGAATGTGTCCTCCATTAATCACTGGATGTGTTTGCATGCTCTGTCCCATCTGCGCCATGGCCTGGTACAAGAGGCGCTCCGACAGCTGCACTGAAGAGGCCACTTTGGTTCAGGACTTATCGCAAAGTGTGTCCTGTTCCCACACAGATTTTTTCCGCCGCTAACTCCATGCTAGCCTCCATGGACAGAGGGAGAGATAACATAGAATTGGTCCAAAATCAACTATTGTTACTACAAATAACTACTTTGAATAAAATTTAGCAATACTGTCTGATAAATCAAAGAGCTCTAATGACTTGGACAATGTCTTTACTCAGAATTGTGATGAGGCCTGAGCCAGGAACTGGCCGAGACTATTGAAATTCCATGGTATTTAATGAGAGAAAACATTGCTCTGTTACTGAAGAGTGTAAATGCTTTCCTTGCAGCTGCTTCCGTCCTTCCTTCCTTTATTATTACTTATTTTGCTTTTCAATCAGTTTTTGTCTCTCTCTCTATCAGTCTCTCTCTCTATCTATCCATCTATCTAACTATCTATCTATCTATCGATGTGTATATATATACCTTTTACAAAAAAAAGGTTTCAGACCTTCTCTTACCTGTGCACACCATCAGCACACACCCCCGTACTGAACCGTCGCCTGCACACATTTAGCGAGTTGGTCCATTTTAATAATGCCTGATACATACTAAAATCCACCTGGTTACACTAAATTAAGCTCAAACTTGGTTCACACTTCAGCAGAAAATTTATTAGGTTATTTATTAACTTTGTCAACATCTCAGTAGTTCACGAAAGCTTTACTCTCACCTAAATTTCCCTTGCATTTCCAGTTTGAACATACACACCTATACCTTGAAGACTGCACTTTTATTGATATTTGCACATTTCTGCCAAAAAATTCTACTCTCTGGTCATGTTGAACCTGAATCACTGTAGCCTGGTCCTTTAGGCATTACAGTCCCTAGTATGACATTATATTGTGCCTTATATCTAACGGTTAATCAATCAATTGCATAGCACACATAGTTGTGTCGCAAATGTCAGGTTTACCTTGAGGTCATTGAAGCCTGCCCCTGCCACATACAATGAATACCAAAGGGCACAGTTTCAAAATGTATTAAATTAGAGGTCACCAGTTTACACGCTTGTCTTTGGATCGTGGGAGGAAGCTGTCAATCTGCTGGGGCTTACAGACTCGAGTCCATACAAAGCTTTGAAGTGGATCAGTCTATTGACCTTCTTGAAGATATAAGAAAGCCTGTTATTTTGTAACATTTCTTTTAAAGACGGTATTGTAAACCTTTGTGAAAAACAGGGCATTTATGACAGTTCATCTTCCACAGTTCCAAAGTTCAACATCAATCAAATAGCACAGTAGCATAAATGTTTTGCTGGGATGGTTTTGCTGTAAATACGGTGTAATGATAAGGAGAGTAGATTGAGGACCTTGCTTACCTCATTCTGTATGTTTTGACTCCTAGCTGTTATGTTTTTACAAGGTGCTTGTGAACAATCGAGATAAGAGTGTCTATATCGAGCGTGCAGCTGTAATGTGGTGCTGACTGGGACGCTTCACAGGGAAGTTTGAAAAGGTGTCCTCACAAAGAGCACAGCCCTACGCCCACATGCCTCACCAAGCCAAGAGACCGGGCATAGCATCTCTTCTGCTCCCTCTCTCCCTCCCGCTCCACTCTCACTTACTCCTTGCTCAATTCGCAAGCTCGCACACAACGGTAATTATTGTCAGTGCGGACTGCGAGAAAAAAAAGACGTCTGAAGCCAAACCGTGAACCCTTTCCAGTTGGATCGATGTCCACATTCGCTTTAGACTGTCTATTCTGGGATACACTGACTGGTCATGTACTTCTAAAGACTGGAGAGAAAGAGCTTGCAGGGATTTGAAGACATTTATGGCTTTTTATTGTACATTCAGTACCTTTTATATTTAGTTTCTCAATACAGAGCCAAGCTGCAAAAGGAAAGGCTTGCACATATAATTCAAAATTCATGTATGAAGATAAGTGGGTCTAACCTTTCCCCTTAATTAATACTTTAAAACTATCCAAATGGACTGGCAAGGTTAATAAGAGTGGGTAAATATATATACAAATAGCTAAGATATACTGTATGCAAAACAGCTAATGGACACAGTTATATTCTGTGGATGGATATACTTAGCGTCAGTTGTATGGTGATGTTCTAATCTTTCACAGGATTGAACTCGTAATCATCAAATGTTTATTTAGAAACTTGGTGGGCTGTGTGCGGGTGCTTGAATCTACTTCTCACTTTTAATTGCGCTTGTCAATCAACCGCAAATGAACTGCTCCGTGCTGTGTTTTAGCTTTCAGCAGATTAAATATAAAAAAAGATTTTTTAGAAATGTTTTTATATAAAATCTTATGGGAGTAACTGATCCTCTTAAAAAAATATTATTATAATTTGCTTTAGGATCATTCATAAATAGTTGCATCCCAATAACGTCTTTTGCTATAATGCAATAACTGAAAGAAAATGGAACTGAGAGGGAAAGAAATACAAGGAAGCACAAATACTCAGCACGCAAACAACTGCCACTCATGATCGAATCCCTACAGTAAACTGTCTCTATGTTCAAATTGGATGAAAATATGACATGACACAAAAATGTGGAAAAATGCTTGCTCTGCTTGCTTATTCAAACCATTACACTCATAGTTACTTTGTTCATCATCTCTTTTCTGTGTCCTCCTCTGTCGCATGCATACAATTGAAAAGGCGTAGGAAAAGGCGTCATACATAACTTTTCTTAATTTAATGATTTTATATTGATTTGTATGTCAAATGATCTATGAGAAAAAAATGTGCACAGCTTTTTGTCACAAATTACATCAGTCTGAAAGGCAACAGATAAAGCCAAACATCATCAGATTTGCAGATACATTACATTTGCGGATTTGTGGAGTGTTCAGCCTTTTGCAGTGACCGGAATTGAACTTATCTATTGTTGGAGATTATCTGTAAAAAAAACATACACGGAGCCGCATTTAGCTTCATTCACCCTAGTTTGATGAATCTTGTTTAGGAAGTCCACTCCTTTCTGAGCATCAAATACACACACTCATTCTGAATGTACCTGATGTGTGATGTCATATTCTACCAATGACAAGGATCTTCTGTACTGTTTTTTTTAAGTCCAGAAATCATCCCCGGACCCCGGACTGAGCATTTCTGACTCAAATCACGAGCATTACAACTGTGTGGTTGCATTAACAAACTAGCATTTGTTTCTCTCTCTCCTATGTAATTCCGCCAGCAGATGGAGCCCAGAGGTTAGTTCTTAGCCTAGGAAAAGCCAGTGACATGAAGCCAAGACATGAGATGCCAATGTAAAAGGTACTCAAGAGCATGTTTAAAAGCCAGTAACAATCCAAATCATGCATTTTGTTTGTCCTTAAGGCCAAACAGCAGGAGACCTGAGAAAACTTGTGCAAACAGCTTCCTGTGATTAGATGGAGTCTGTTTGGTCCACATCGAAAAGTCAAACTGGGTCGATCCAGCAGTGGTTGAACTAAAGTGTGAAATGACAATCCCTTGCACCAATATACTGACTCTTATCAAACAAACCAAACTAGCTGTATGTGTCCGGTTCGTTTAATGTATAGGTGAAGATAAAACGTTACAGTACCAACCATCGCGAAGTGTCCTTGTACATTTCTTGCGGTAATCTATAGTCTATGCCCTCATCTCTGTGTGACTGTGGGAAAGTCGACCAGCTATAAATCTTACATGTTTGCTTCATGTGTGGACCATGATTGCAGCACCAGGAATGGATATATATATATATATATATATATATATATATATATATATATATATATAGGTCTTTGTAGAGGCCATAGTGTAGCAGCAGTGTATATGTGGCATGAGCGGGGTTGCAATATAATTATAAAAGTATAAAAACTTTAGATTAAATTAAATAAAACAAAATAACCAACAACCACCGGAAAGTAGACTAAAGGACACAGGTTTGTTCTTGATTAAACAGAGGTAGATTCCAGTTCCATAACAAATGTAATTTAGTCTACTAATTTGAATAAATATTTTCACATTTCACACAAGCTCATATTCAGTGGAGGTAGTCACAGTTCGTATTCCGTTGATGCCAGTTTATGCATAAATAAACGTCTTTTAATAGTTCCGTGGACTGGGATCAAAACAGGGCACCGATGGGTCCATCATAGAGGTCAGTGCACACTGCAGCTCCTGAGTTAATTTACTTCATTACGTCTAGAAATAGAGATTTGGTTATAGCTAACCCGAACACTAGGCTGCCAACAGATGTCTCCAGCTCAGGACGTACCACGTTAGCTACACAGGACCACGCATTGTGGGGCTATGACAGCGAAACCACACTTCACGAGTCAGCAGACATCACATCGGACATCAACTTAAGCAACGCCAGGTGACAGGCCACGTCACTGAACCACAGACACTACATTAGTAAAAACACGTAAAACTACATGAACTACAAACCTTATTAAAGAGCACAACAACTACTTGGAGCGCGGAGGAACATGGCGAAACACCCAGGGACCCAGGAAGTACGTGGATCAGAGAATGAACGACAAAACGGAAGCCCTTTGTACTGATAAAAAGCCATCGCGATTAGCCAATAGGAACAGCCCTAAGTGGCATAGTCACTTGACCGCAGACCATGCTGCCACATATAGCCTGTGTGATGGTAGGACCTCATCAGCGATGTAAAAGTAGTGAGAAGAAAAGAACGCTACAAAGTTTACTTTGTACATCTGTGCAGTAAGTGAGTTTATATATTGAAAGTAAATCACCAGCATAGCAGTTAATATACACTAGACTAGAGATCGACCTGCCGATATATCGGGCTGACATATGAAACATTTTAAACATCGGCCATAGGCTGTAAATTTTGTCATCTATGCTGAATTTTTATCAGGCTGAATCTTGATCAGGCAGGTCTTGGGCGGCTATAGCCAAGTAGGACCCTTGGAAGGGTCCTTCAATGGATCTTCTCAAATATCTTCCGATCCATGCACGGCTTCCGCACAGCGCTCTTAAGTGGCGGAGGTGTCGTTGAAGGCTTGACTCGATGTACATGTTTTGGCGCACAGAAAAAAATAAAAATATATATATATATTTTCATTTTTTTAGCAAAAGTAAACAGCATGGATTTAACCAATACAACATCATTGTAAAACAAAAGTAATGTCTCATCGCAATACTACTAGTGGCGTTGGTTTGTTAAAAGGCAGTTGAACCTTTACCAATGTACAACGGGTGATGTACGAAACAATAAGCGGGGGCTTTCTTTTTTATAATTCACTTGCTATAAATGTTGCGGAGAAACCTCTTACCCTAACTGCGGTGACACGAATCACACACAATGGGCAACGCAAATCGAATCACTTCTTTGTGGCGCACTTATCTGCAGATTTCTCCACTGTGCTCTCGTCTCATGCACGTACAAATTTCGTGTTATGTTCTGTGTTAATTTCATAGAGAGGAAATTGACTATTCCATAGTGCTTTCCACTTGTTTCTCCTGAGATTATCTAGTGAAAAAGATGTTTCACTTACGCAACTGTAAAGCTGTATTTCTCAGCGTGTTGTATACTGTCAATTAATGAATGTTATAAGAATCAGATATATAATAGGAATAAGTTTGTTCAAATAGTAAAAAAAAAATATTCATTTGATGTAAATCGGCCATTGGCTGATCGAACTTTGTAAAAATCGGCATTAGCTATAAAAAAAAAAACATATCAGTTGACCTCTATGCTGGACGCCCTTCCAGCATCTATCATTTGTACAACTACTTCTGTTATATAAGTTAATTAAGTTCAAATTTCCCCGAACAGCATGTTTTTGTACCATAGTCTCTTTTTTGTTTGTACTCTTTTTTAATAGTTTTGGATTGTCATATCATGTTATTTATGTATGGCACAGAATAGCAGTGAGCACCATTTAAAAAAAAAAAATTGCTTCTATTACTCGATGTGAAGCTGCTCTAATTCATTGGAGGGATATTAAATAAAGCCATTTGTATTTGAATCCTGCTGCTTCTGCACTGCTGGCACACTAAACCAAGCCCCCCCTAAAACTCTGGACAGAGAGTTTCGTCTGACATTAGGGCCTTACAAGGATTATGCTGTATTTTTACAAATCTGCCAATTATACTGTAACAAAAGGGAACCACTGCTATTATCATCGACATTTGATGTGAATCGCTCAAATAACAAGCCCAGTTAAAGCCCCTTTTACCTTCAGTCTCTTAGTTAATATAGCTCCAAAATGTCATGTTGCTTTGATTTCATAATCCTAACACACAGAGGCGTGATTATTGCAGACAGGAAATTAATTGCGAAGGTGTTACGCTACTTTCTCTGCCTACATGATGTCTACAAAGTGACGGCTTGGCCTAAATACTTTGGAGAAACACTTTTTTTAATATAGCTTTGACTTATACCCAAGAGCTTATGGCATGATTTGACAAAGTGCAACCCTAAGCAAAGACAGTGATTAATTCTAACATGCTTTGAAGCCATTTTCTGCAGCAACTTCAAAAAGCATTTTTTCATTAGTAGGCCAAAAGTGTATGTATTTACCCATAACAAGGTTGTCTAAAGCAGTTTATGCATACATTAGCAAGTCTAGATGTCTCAGAAGGAGCTAAAAATATGCGCTAGTCACATTGTTAGTGATGCATGGGACTCTGTAACCCAGTTTAGATTTGGTTTGATCTTTGTCAGCAGAACTGGCTGTGCTGCTGTGCTTTCCATGTCAGTGCTTTCACTCAACCCACATCATATAAGACTTAAGCAAAAAAACAATGGAACAATCAATAAAATGTCCACCAGAAGCTATTTGTCTCTACTAGTTTGGGTTGAGACAAGCATCATGAGCTCTCGATTGATCAATTTATGCTTTTAATGAGGAAATTACGTGATTTATATGTGCAAAAATAAAATGTTTGTATAATAAGCAATGTTTGTTTATGACTATAAAAATGAATCCCTTGTATATGTGTTTATCAGTTATAATCCTTTTGTCACATCATTCTTGGTGGTGGTGAGCTACTGTAGCCACAGCTGGCCTAAGGTAGACTGATGGAAACGAGGCAGCCAATCTGAGGCATTGGTTACGTTAAACAAGTTTTTGAAACAAACAATCTGGTAACTCAAAGTAACTGGTTTGATCTCACGTGAGCAAACATTGCAAAGTCATCTTTAAATGGGTGGAAATGTGTGTAGAGAAGAAAGGAAAGAGTTGCATGCATGGTTTAAAGCCTATATTGAAAACAGTATGGGTCTTCTGTATAAATAACAGTAATAACAGGCTCTACAGTTACTTATGTCAAAGCTGTCACATTATGGCATCTGACCTTGATCTGACTGAAAGCCGAATACACATTCCTGAGAATAGCATTATTACTTCCTGCGTTTCCTGGACAATTATTTTGTCATTTATACTGAGTTAGTATCTTCCTATGTAATTAAACCTGTCAAACCCTAAAGACGCTCATTATGGTAATATAGTTTCACATTTCCCATTCACTTCAACTCTTCAAATGACAAAAAGTACATACTATTTTAGTAACTGCATCACACAAACAGAGATGTCCTTCTCAATGCCTCTTACTCACATCCGTTCAAGTTAACTGAAGATTCATTATCTCGTCTACCTGACAGTGAAAAAATGTTTCAAGTATACTATTACTCATCAAGGTTAAACATCCGAGGAGCTTATACAACTGTGACTTTGAATGTATGAGTAAGAGTTTTTACACAGACAATGACGATAGGAAGGAGTCAAAACTTGTACTTTAGGTTTTTGGTTCAAGGTCGCAAATTATCTGCTACTTGTCGTACAATGATTTTGCACTTTCATAACTTTGTGGTATAAGGTACTTCTGTAGAGTCACTATTGCACTGGGAATGGACTGGTGGAAGCAAGGCTGCCAATGGTTATAGATTCATGACATGAGACTATCACATTTTATTGTCAAAATAAACACGATTGTAATATGTACAGTCTTTAGGGCAAACCAATTGAAATAAATTCTTCCAAATATTTAATACACATGTACGTGCTGATCACCAATTCAGAATACATCTGATGAGGTAGTTGATCGCTACATGTCTGCTATTTTATCATGATTTATAATGTGCCAATCACAGAAATAAAAATCCCTTTTTTATTTAATAAAAAGTAGTTATAAATTTGTTTTTGTTTTAGAAACAAAAGAAGGTGCAACATCCAAGACAAATACATTCAAACAGTTGTGTACAAGGACAAACAAAAACTTTCCTACTGCTCAGTTAAGGCTTTGTCCTTCACCCTCGCCAACATCCTCTTAAATGCAACATTTTCGGTCATCTTCACCTTCCACATATTCAGTGCAGGAGTGAAATTCTTTCACATTTTCAGAATAAGTCAAACACATGTTAACAGTCTAGTACATTTTACTCTGAACACAGGCTTGCTCAGAAAGGTGACTGGCAACAGAACAAGATTCAAAAACCTGCTTGCCAGTGCCCGATGTCGTCAGCCCTCTGAAGCTCACAGGACAGGGCCTGGTTAGTAGTTGGATGGGAGACCACTGGAACACCAGACTCCACAGTGGGGCACTATATAAAACGCTATATAAACACACAGTAATAATAATAATAATGATAATAATAATAATAAAAACAGTCTCATCCTATTCTCTAGTCTGCTCTATTATGCATTTGATTTACGTTATCAGTATTTTTTATGTCACGTAAATCGTGTTTGATTCTGTAAAATGGTGTTCTTTTTCAAAATTGTGAAGATTTTGTTCTGACAAAACCCTCATTATTTGAAAAAATGTAGTCCCATCTGTCATCATCAAATGTAATTGAGATCCCTCTCCCAAACAGTTTTATTACATCAGACAACCTCACATTTATATTTAAATTAATTAATTATGTCCATAAATTGGATTTTTCATTGAAAGCAATGGTATTTGTCTATTAACCTTTATTTAACCTGAGCCAAAGTGAGGAGCTTGCAGCACACAATTAGAAAAACATGTACACATTCAAACAAGAGACATTTAAGAAACTACATTTAAGAGAACGGACAATTACAGTGGGTAGTTGCGCAGCAGCTGCAATGGTTCTTTTGCAATTAAACAGGGAGCCTACAAAATTGAAGGGGATGATTTTAATTATTACAGTTATTAGTGGCCAACTTCTACAGTGTTATTGGCTAACTTGTACATGGAGCATTTTGAGAAGAAGGCACTGACCTCCTTTTCAGGCATTGCTCCATGTCTTTGGTACCGTTACGTGGACACTTTTGTGACAATTAAGAAACAAGAGCTGGAAGCCTTCTCAGAGCACATCAATGCAGTGACCCGCATATCAGGTTTACAAGAGAAGATGCTAAGGAGAACCGCTTGGCCTTTCTTGATTGTTCCACTATCAGAGGAGAAGACGGGAAGCTCCAGATAGAAGTATATAGGAAACCCACACACACTGACCAGTACCTGCTCTTTGGCTCAACCACCCACTACAGCATAAGCTGGGAGTGATCAGAACACTACAACACAGAGCACAAGAGGTGCCCCACAGAGGAAACATACGTCCGGAATGCTCTCTCAGCCTGTGAAACCCGACTTGGGCTCTGAACAAAGTGAAGAGAACCAAAAAGCAGGGGACAAAAAGGGACAAAATGGAAACAGAACCGAGAAGAAAGGGTGTCTCTATCCCTTATGTCTCGGGACTGTCTGAAAAAACTGCAAAGAATCTTTAGACAACACGAAGTCCCTGTTTATTTCAAACCAGGCAACACGTTAAGACAAAAGCTGGTTCACCCTAAGGACAAGATGCCCCACAAAAAACAGAGCAATGTAGTGTATTCTATCCAATGCAGTGAAGAAAGTTGTAAAGAGCGTTACATAGGGGAGACTAAACAGCCACTTCACAAGAGGCTTTATCAGCACAGAAGACACGCAAGTTCAGGACCCCAGAGCGCTGTACATCTTCATCTCAAAGCCACAAAACACTCTATTGAAGACAGTGAGGTGGAGATTCTGAGCAGGGAGAAAAGACGGTTTGAAAGAGGAGTTAAGGAGGCCATCTTTGTTAAAAAAGAGAATCCTTCCTTAAATCGTAATGGAGGTTTAAGATTCAACCTTCCAGTTGTTTATTAATGGTCTGCTGAAACCCTGGAGACGCCCGAGGCATTCGGATGCTAATCAGGTGCTCAAGGAGGAGGAAGCCAAAGTCATTGTACAATAGGATGTCAATTCGCCCATCTCAGTAAAGTTTCAATGGGCCATTATCAGGAGGTCCCGCCCTGTGGGCAGGGCTTTCACAGAGTAGGATATAAACCTGAGTTCTCAGACTTGTTTCACAGATTGAGAATGACTCTTGGATGAAAGTTGAAACGTTTTGTTTTCCAGATGACTACAACTGAATCTTTTTCTACAATTTAATTATTACACTGAAAAAAAATTGCATCATTAAATGTTTTCAGCAATATAATAAAAAGTTATACAAAGACATGGGAAGCAATAAAGGCGGAAGTATAAAATATTTGAACTCACTAAATTTACAACTTAAATTTACAAGTGAACTCAGAACAAAAATTATATATGATAAAACCAATAGCAAATAAATAGCAATTTTAGTGATAATATATAAGCTACCAAGGGCAGCAGTTAAAGTAAATGGAACCCTGTCAAATACATTCAGTTTGCATCGTCGTGTGAAGCAGGGAAACAGTCTACCGCCTTTGGTTTTTGCTTTGTGCATGGAGCCTCTAGCGGAGAGCATTAGAAAAAATGAAAATATAAAGGGGATCATGATGGGAGGCTGTGAACATAAACTAGCACTTTATGCAGATGATGTGATGATAACAGTGACAAATGTTGAAAAATCTTTGGAAAACCTGACAGTGGAAATACAGCGGTATAATAAATACTCTGGGTACAAAATAAATGCACAAAAAACAGAAGCTATGATGATTGGGGAACTTGGATAAGGAAGTTAAGAATAAGTATGACTTTAAATGGGATTGTGAACATCTAAAATACTTGGGAATATGGATTCCAAAGTGCTTGGGCAACACATTTGACATAAATTACACAAAATTAATTTACCAGGTTAAACTGGAATTCAATAGGTGGAAACGCTTGAATTTACAAATATGTGAACAAAAATCAAATCTATACCAAGCCTGAGAAAAATGAGAAAAAACCCTGTGTTAAAATGAAGAATTTGAAACTGGCATGGCCAGACCTACCAACATATTTTAAAGATGCACAGATTAAGTCAATAATAACTTGGATAAGCAACACCAACTCTCCGGTATGGAAAGAAATGGAGACAAACAGGGTACATTTGATAAAATAGGTAATATTTAAAACGCAAAATCAAGAACTCAAATAAGAGAAAAAAAACGAATGTACTGGAAACACTATGAAAGTATGGCAAAAAAATACAAAAGACTTAAAAATTAACAATAATGAATTGGTTTATTTGCGAGATTTCAAAGCAAATCTAACAGAACAGGTATTCGAAAGCTGGGCAGAAAGGGGCTTCTCAGATTCTCCCAAATGTTTAAAAACGAAGAACTGGATTCTTTCGAAAATATTTCAGATATCAATTCTATTAAATATAATATAAGTAAGAAGTTATTTGAAAAGTATAATCAAGAATAAAAGGCAAAGTACACCAACTGATAAGGTTCATCACAAAAATATCAGATATTAAATCTAAAAATATTCAGAGCAAATTGTATTAAATTTTATGTCAAAATCCTGTTTTCATAAATGCAACATAAAGCATCAATAGTTTACAGCCTGTGGTGTTTTCTAGAGCATCGGACTGTTCTGCAGAAGAGTAGGCGGCTTCAGGTGACGCAGGAGCAGGAAAATTTAGATACTTGTGATTGATGCAATATTTTCATAACAGTAATTAATATACTGTATTTTTTTTTTTACATTTCAAATGAATCACCAATCCTCCAAATACATTTCCGTAACCACTGAGCCCAAAATATTGGCCAGTTACCAATTTTGATTCTATAGGATTACATCATAAGGAAGTATATCTTTGGACACATGGTGTAAAACTATTCACATTCATTCAGTAAGAGTGCATTTCCCCTTGGTAGGTTGACCTTTACAGTCTGTGTACCAAATGCCCTCTGGATGGCTCATGGGGAGGTGTTGAGGACATAGAAGGTCTGAGGTTGGAACAGGACACACTGAGCAGACCTCTCCGGAGACCTGGGATCACCTTGGAATTTCCCTGGAGGAACTGGAGGAGGATTCCATTGCGGGAGAAGACTCAGTGATGCTCCATCACATCACACAAATATTGTGCATAAAATAGAAGTGGATTATATGAAAGATTGACTTTTTGAGATAATGTGTAATGTTTTAGTGATACGTTTTGTGAAAATGTTAACACTTTTAAAACATACCAAGGTATTTTATTTCATGGTTCATGACACCTCTTTATTCCCGAGGAAATCCCCTGCACATTTCTAGTTTATACACCTGTAACCATGAGGTTACAGAACTTAAACTGCCATCACTATAAAGACTTTTAGCATCACATTGTATGGTGCTGCTAATATGTTATTTGAACATGCCCAGTAGCATGTTTTTCACATGTATAGTTGTCATTTTCCTTTTAAGATTTTGTTGCCCGTAGGCTTTATTGACAGGAAAGTACAGAGTGAAATGGGGGATGAGAGAGAAGGGAGAACATGCAGTAAATTTCGGAATCAGGAATCAAACTCACAACACTGCGGCAGGCTGCACTAGGAGCCAGGCATATGTGTGCTGTGCCTTAACCACTTGACCACTGGGCTGCACATAGTTGTTATTTTCCAAGCAAAGTAATACCAATGTTGTTGTTTTTGTATTCTGTTTAAATACAGAATAAACCATCATCTGAGTTCAACTGCAGTCACAACCTAATGTGCTACACATACGGTATATAAGCCATGAAAATGCTCTGAGACAAGATGAAGCTATTTCAAGTCTTATCAGTGACCTTTAAAATGTGGTCTCAACACCAAGCCCACTCTCAGCTGACTTGTGCATGATGAAGAGATCCATGCACAGATCCTGCTAACCTAATTTATTGGGGTTTGGACATGGAAAAATGTGCGTTTTTGTCACTTGCATCTCTGACAGAGGCTAATAAAAGACGTCTGGCTGTGAACCGAATGTCACACTTTATTCAGCCTCCTCCCAAGTGGAAGTTTGAGCTGAAAGTGACTCAGTGCTGCTGCTGCTGCTGCTGCTGCTGCTGCTGCCGCCGCTGTGTGGGTACTGCTCTGATCACATGACCTAGGCGCATGATTAATTAGCCATCATTATCCCATCTCCGCTCTCTTCACCACATGCCACGCTTTTGTCTCCTCATTTAGTGCTAATGCAGCATTCACTCGCCTTTTGACATGCCGAACGGGCAACACGGGAATGTGTTTATTTCAGGCCTGCAGGGTCAGTATCTTATAGGGCATTTGTAATTAGTGAGGTTTTGACATCTGCAAAACAAACAGGGGATGGAAATAGCAAAAAGTTACAAAGGTTTTGGGTAGAAAACTAAACTGTTAAGACATGACGGATGGACATAAATCTATCAAGCTTTTAATAATGTTGGCACATTTTAAATCTATTCAATTAATATCGATTAATTAGTAAGACATCTCTAAAGGGCTTGTTGTTTTACCTAATCTAACTTTTGAATGGTGAAAAGTACTCAACATTTTTATTATAAACAGGAGGATGAAACCCATGAATAGGTTGTGTCCTTTCGCCTGTAACAAATATCTAATAAACTAATGAATGACTAAAACTTAAAAATGTCAAACTACAGGTAATAAATCGCGTCCTTTTTCTTTTCTAACAAGGCTTTTGACATGGAATTTACCTGCTGTCTTCAGACACACTCCACAATGTCTCAAGTCCTATAAAAATTGAATGAAAAGACAACATCTACAGCTCCTCCTTAAGTGCAACTTGCTCAGAATGTCAACTACTTTACCAATTCCATTTCCTGCCTCACTTACCTTGCCCCACATTCAATTGGACTGCTCCTATTTCAGCACTTTGGTGGTTTTCACAGCAGCATTCTTAAAATGTGAGCTGTGACCCCAAATTTAACACCTTCCCTGGATGCGCACAGACCTTTTGATTATCCCTCTTGGGGTAGGGAAGTGTGATACTGTCATAGAAAACTCCAATTACCACAGGCAGTACACGTCTAGTCCTCAGAGAAAAATATTAAATTAAGAACATTTTCATGGTACTTTAGGATGTACAGTTTATGTTGGGCCTAAGATGGATTTAAACAGCTCTAAAAATAGTTTAATAGTAATGACAGAATTGTGTCTTTGGCAGTTGTCAAACCATAATTACAATTTCATGGTTTACAATCCTTTTCATCGTTCCTTCAAACACGGCCAATGACACATTTTTACTCTTTAGGAAACAGTGCATTAACAACGTTAACCTATTAGTTAAGGTTGAATTAGCTGCTGCTCTTTAGTACTCCACAGAAATCAATTGCCCTCAGTGTTTCTAGAACAGAATAGTAACTTTTTCTAGTACAAACAATGAGCAATGAAGTGAAATTGTGCTATGCCAATGTAAAGTCCAGATTGTTTTAGACAAAGGGGGGAAAGGACCATAGGTCTCTTCTATTAAGGGGAAACATCGTAATATCATAAATAAAAATAAGATGGTTTAATCAAATTATTTGATGAACGTGTTTGTTTAAAAATGCAAGTGACAATTCTCATTTTGATGTATAGCCTAGTTATTATTGACAACAACTATAATGATAATACCATAATTGCTATGGCTTTTCCCATTCATGTTTGAAAAAGTTAAAACTCAAACGCACTAAAAGCTCTTCACAAATAGTGATTCATAATTGGAATACATTTGCATATTTTAGTAGGCACTCAAGGCTGTGTAAAAGACAAATGCAAGACCAGGTGAACTGTCTTTAGTGCATATTTGTTGCCAGAAACTGGAGTTGTTGGATTGGCTTGAGCAGGATGAGTCAGTCGGGGCGGCTCTGGTCCTCAGTGCACAGACTGGAGGTGGGCAGACAGACTTACTGATGCTGGGATTGTCTGTGCACCACGCAGCCCTCTGCCAGCTCAACACAGGAAAATATCATTACAGGAACTGGCATTTGAGTTTACATTTGAACACAGAAACATAGTCCATAATAAAATGTACTGAGTTTAAAATTCAGCTGGACTAATACAAGAAGGGGAAGTCTGTGGGGCCAGACTGAGATGGTTTGGACCATTTACTACAGTAAAAAAATCTTAATTGAGGACAAAGTATGTTTCAGAAAATATGTTATGTTTTATTTCAATTTGCCCTCATCTTTATTCTTCAACAGCTGAGCAGGTAGTTAAAGACCCATTTTAGCCCAAATATTTTTTTTCTTTAGTTTTATTTGTTTCTTTAACAGGGACAATGCGCATTTATAAACGTTTCTGTAAATCTACCAGATTTAGCCTGAACTGTCATCCTAAAAAGCAAATACAATAGAAAGCTGTACAGATTATGTACAATTTTAAAACACACATCTAATCTCTATGGTTGAAAAATAAAATGATAAATTACTGATTAACAATTTTCACATTGACAAGTTGGTCATTTTCTCAGGTGTATTTTAAATAATATAACTTAAATAAAATCATGTTTTTGCATTTGTTATTGCTGTTCAAAATATGCGTCGTGACTGTGACACGTATTTAGCCTGGATAAGGGACTCATCCTGTTTGTTTCCATGGAAATGTTGCTCGTTTGGCTATAATATTCCACAGTATGGCATAAAACGTATCAATCTCAATGGAGAAAGCTTTTTAGAGTATAGTTTTAACTTCCTGTGGAATTATGCAGGTAACTTTCCACCTACAATCACGTCTCTTTCGGTGGTTAATTGAAGCAGCCGCATACAGAAAGAAATACAAAATACATACAGCACAAGTCATGCCATGAAATGTGTAATCTTTTATTTTCCCGTTCATGATTTGAAGAACTCTGACAAGGACAAATCCACTGTCCTTTTCAAATCTTCTTTCCTGAACTCTCTGAATCCTATTTGACTTTCCACACAAATGTCTGCTTATGCAACGTGGCTTTGTGTGAGTTACCCAGGATGAGTCTAAAACCCCAAGTATCATTAGGGAGCGAGGGTATCCCACTGAGCGGTACAGCCTTTTCGATCACTATGGATGGCAGCGAGGCTTTTAGGAGCCTGTCACCCACCACATGAGCCATTAGAGCTGCGGCGCTGCTCTGCTCGGATTCGGAGAGCCACAAAAGGGTGTGCTCCACAGGAAGTTTTAGACATCAGCTGTGTGGCAGAGTCTCATCCAGCGCTCTCATCGACCCTGAACTGTCTGCTGTTATTCAGGGGTTCTCAAGCTGTGGTGTGCGTGCCATTAGGTGTGCGTTCCAGTTTTCTTATATTTAGTTTAACGCAGAGAATGTTATAAATTGTTCTGCTATTGTTATTTATATATTATTGTATGCAAGTTTAAATTTGGTTGCATAGTTTTCATAATTATGTAAATGTTTTCCACAATAAAGATAATAATAAAATACATAAAAGGCAACCTGACTTCAGAAATCTGAAATGGATGGAAGGCATACAGGCAAGAAGTTTGTAAAGAATTCTGTTTATTTAGAGGTCCAATATTATGCTGAATTGACATTTTGAGCTTGTTAAACATACCGAGTTATCTTTCATGCGTGAGTAATCTTGCATATTTTATTTAGTCAACCTCCTTCTGCGGTAACTAAGGACGTAATCTTCACTCAACTCAAATTATATTCATTGACGTGCATCTCAACTTTCAAGAAGGCAGCAAATGTTTGTCTTGTTTGAAGGGAGTAACTATAGTGTATATGCTCAAAAATCTCAACGGAACCACAACGGAACCGCCAAGATGTCCAAACGCTGAAAAACATGCATAAAGAACAATTACGGGATTTATCATAAATGGGGATAGTACCAGGTCAGTATAATTTATACAAAGAACAAAGATTTATTTATTACATACTTTATTTCAGTCATCTTTCCAGTAGTTTACATCTGAATCAGAAATCAGAATCAGAAAAAGGTTTATTGCCAATGAACAGAATTCACAAACATAGTAACTTGCTTTGGTGATTCGGTGCAACATAAAACAATGAACAATGATAAAACAACATATATATGAAATCAAAAGGGCATGCGTTAAAGAAACAATTTAAATCTACTATAGGATAAAAATAAAAATAGGCTTGCTATGTACACAGTACAATTTACAGTTGTAGTGCAGAAAGTGAACAGTGCAGTGAGTGGTTGGTTAATTAGTTAAAATGACAGGTGTTTAAGAAGGGTTACTTTCAAAAGTAATGCAATAACTTTGTAACTTCTTTGTGCAAATGCTTACTCCTGGTGGTTTACTGGGATGTATGTGTGCAAAGGGCTCTGAGCTCATGAATAAGCCATCTTTATGAATCAGTAATCAATGCTGCAAAGATCATACAAGCTTCCTCTTTTGAAATTATGGGGGAAAACACTCCAGACTTTGCCTCATTACAGACTGAACTGTAAATATCAGCGCTCCATCTGTCCACACTAAACAACGCATCCCCGCGATCTGCAACAGTCGTTGTTATACCACATTATACCAGACACACTTTGGAACATTCTCAATGGAACAGAGCAGGCACAGCAAGTACATCTCCATGGAGATAAGCATTTGAATTACCCTCCACCAGACCACGGTATGAGTCAGCTCTGTGAAGAGGCAAGCCCGGTCTAAGAACGCACGTTTTTCAAGGGTTTTAGCAGAAATCGTGTTGAGGCTTTACGTTTGTCTGAGAAATTGTGCATGTATATATATATCTAAATCATGTTTTTAACTCACAGACTGCATATTAGGAGGTTTGTGTTTTATTAAACTAGCATGCGTCTCATGCAGCAGCGTTTGCTATTATTTAATCTACACATTTACTGAAATACGACACATTTCTAAATCCACCTTTTTCTGAGTCTGAGGCAACAAGAGCGCTCTGACAGTTATTTGTTTTCTTAGCAACATCCTGATCGACCATTCCCTGTCACCTGAGGTCCTCTAATGAAGAGACACAGATGTGGGAAAATGACCAAATAAACCAATAAGGCCGACACAGTCTCACATGCAGCCTCTTAAATTCATTTCCTGTGTTAATGTTGTAAAGCCAAATGGGTGCTGCATTTCTGAGGCAGAACACCTGCCCAGCTCAGAGCAGTGCAGTTACAGCGCCCCCATGAGGTCGTAAGGATTTGAACGTCTCTGTATATAAAACACTGAAATGAAAGCTGATGGTCCTGTTGCGTTATATGGCAAACAATAGAGCCTTTTCATTTTAACAAAGAAAAGAAAAACATGCCACATAACTTCAGACTGACAGCTTGACAGTCCTCTAAATGAGAGTTTCCCAACTCCTCCTCATGGATAAAAGTACAAAATGGCACACATAACTCTGTGTGTTGATGCTGGCACTGTTGTGCGAATTTAAAATAATAAAAAGTTAAATAAATAATAACAATTAAACAAAACATAGTTCATGAATAGACCAACGCTATTGTAAGAAATAGCTCCTGACACACTACAATCCTCTGTGATGCAGTAC
Source organism: Chaenogobius annularis (assembly GCA_015082035.1). Lineage (NCBI taxonomy): Eukaryota > Metazoa > Chordata > Actinopteri > Gobiiformes > Gobiidae > Chaenogobius > Chaenogobius annularis. Next base: position 4,671,698 of record BJKM01000010.1, read on the forward strand.
GACACAACATGTAAAATAACGCACTAATCATCTTTGTTATGAAAAATGTGTTAATGGCAGAGGCTACAATAAAAACATAAACAATTATGATGCCCTGTTACAGTTAAAACCAGAGACTGTGGTTCTCAAACAGGGCTAACACTGGGGGGTGTTGTTGCTCATTCATTCACATGCATTTGGATCTAAATTGACTAGAGATTGCTTAACACCACTTCATTTCCGCCCGTCTCTGTGTGGCCGACACTGCAGCGTTGTGTAAAACATAAAGAAACATGACTTGTGACTTGTGATCAGTCCAGTGGCACATCCACAGCACAAGGTGACATGATGGCTGTAGCGAGTTTAGATTCCTTCATTTTGTCCAGTCCAAAGAGGAGATCGAGTTGAGTTACTGGCCTCAAACGCTCTTCATTTACAGGTCTGAAAGAGTAGGCATAAAAGGTCAGTCCAGTACACCAAGACAAACATGAAACTTTATGATTACAGCCATATTAATGCTGTGCATTCACCGCTTGGATTGGTGCAAGTTAAAAATACTTTTTTTTGTATGTAACAATGGCTTGCTTCAAGAGAGGTTTCAACAGTCACTTGGCAACAGCTGACACTTTATAAGGATATTTTTAATCCTTTTCAGCTTAATCACAGCTTGAGTAGTCAAACTAAATTTAATAAAAACTGAAAAATAGCTATAATTACAAGAACACTTCATAGAAAGTCTATGGAGAGTATAACTAAAACTTTATTATCCACCGTAGTGGAAATTTGTCTTTGGTTCACCATCACATGACACAAACACTCGCTGGTAAACACAAGGTCGACTGCCTCAGGGCCCCACAAGAAGAGCGCGTTAAAATGTATGTTTTATCCAACTGCTTAACTTCTACTTAACATCTATGTTCAATAAATATATATGTATGGCTGTGTGACTGGGTGATTGATCTTTCTTTGGACCACTTTGATAGACACTGGCAGAATGGAAGAGCTGCATTTTTAAAGACGATCACAACATGTGTTCTTGTTCTCAAATATACCCCACATATTATCTTCTATAGTATGTTGTTCATTTGCATGTCAATGGTTATAATGTTATACCTGATAGACAGACTCTGAGAAAGATCCACCAATACTCAATTGTTGAAAAATAAAATAATGCAAATCCACATCTATCTCTACATACTGTTTCTATTACATTGGACACAGGTTTCATGTTCCAGCTCGTTCCAGCACACTATATCAAAGGCTTGAAACGTGAATGACAGAGAACTCTGAGGGAGTTATTTCTTGTGTGTGAGTCATACTTCTCTTCCTCCTCCTCCTCTTCGTCGTCCAGAAGCTGCTGTGCGATCTGTCTCATCTGCTCCTTTCGGACAAAGTCTCGCACACGATACATTGCGGCGTCTCTGCACAGCTCCCGCAGATCACTGCCCGAGTACCCCTCCGTCTTCTCTGCTATTTCCTTCAGGTTTATTGCATTGCTCAACTATAACAAAGACAGGATATTAGCACTTTCAAGCAGCTTCAACCAGTGCAAAGTGTTTTTTAAAATGTATTTTTATTTAGTAGAATTTTGTGGTTGCCTATCAAATGTATAATGCTTAGTGTTATAGATATATTTAACAATAAAACACATAGGCAACGGTATATGTTTCATAAACCATTTTTAATTTAGATATGGAATATAACTCCTCAGTTCACCTTGGCTTAGCATTTTTCCAATTATACTGTTGATGATTGTAGAGAATCACTGTGTTCAAATGTGAACCATGAACAGGCGCACACATGAGAGTAGTGTGTGTGTGCCTGGGACAGGGCACACACACGAGTTCACACTTAACCACATAAAAAGTTGTGCACACTCACAGACAATATAAAAGTTACACATTGACAATTAAGGAGTGAATTAAATGTAAGGAGTGTATTTATTATGTGACATGATAAAGTAGGTCCTTGTGTGAACTCAACAGTCTTAGTATTGGGGTAGTGTAATGCTAATCTACAATGTAATGTATAATGCCCAAATAAACTAAACTAAACATAATTTAACTGGTGTTTTCCACTGTCAAATTAAGAAAACAGAGAATTATCTTACATTTTCGCCTGCTAAAATCAAGCGCAGGATATCTTGTCTTTGTTTTGCATTCTGAAAACAATAACATGATTTTGATAAACTTGTAAAAACAGTAAACTAGTATTGTCTAAAATAAACCTGCTACTGTGTGATAACTTACTGGCAGTCCCACATGAAACGTGGTAGGCATCCTGCGAAGAATGGCTGGATCGACGTCCTGGGGCCTGTTTGTTGCTCCCATTACCATAACCTGGTCAAAAGATTAATGATGTGTAAAATGAATAGTTAAAGCTGGAGTACCTGATTCACAAAAGGAGGAAGTATGCATAAATCTAACACGATCTATAACACAATCTAAAACTAACTCATCCCAAGCTGTCACAAACCCTTAAAGTTAAATTCCACATGCATGAATTTTCCGGCGTGTTCTCAGCTTTAGAACAACTTTTTTCAAACACTTTATTATTAAATGCAGACAGCACGCAGTGGTTTCAGTTTCAGTTTCAGTTTAGTTTATTAGGACATGTGCAGTTTCATTAAAAATATGTCTGCACCAGATTTAGCTTCAAGCTAATTTCCATCTGCAGTCCTCACAAAAATACATTACAACAAGTATAAAGTACAAATATAAGTGCTCATCTCCAGACCTCACAATCTAAAATACAGTACAATGAAACAATAAAGTGCAATTTGTACTATTGTTTTGAGGGCCATTGCCAACAGAAGATACCCACGAGGGTAACGTCTGTTGGCCGACTACCGTCGAGTGCGAGCAGGACTGACTGTCCAGGAGCCAGCTTTTTACAGCTCGAGAAAACGATAGAAAGTCAGCCATGTCTTTCTGATTTTGTCACAGTGTTTTTACTCTCTGGGGCAAAAATTAATAGAATTCTAATTTACAAGAATAAAGTTGGGTCACCAATATTTAAAACTACCTATATTAGTGTTTTAACACCTCTACCAAACTACCAAATACTACTAAAATACGACTTTGGATTGCAATAGTATGCTAACATAGTTTAACTTGACTGACCTGAGTTGTTGTGGATGTATCCAGTCCATCCCAGAGACTCATGAATTGGGCTTTCATCATAGCTGTAGCTTCATGGTCAAGACTAGATCGATTCCTTAAAAACGACTCTAAAATGTACAGAAAAAGTTCTGTGAAACTATCACAAAAATGTAAAGATGTGATAGAGGTGAGAGTTATTTTGTAAAATGGAAACATATCACAATTGTTATTTTGAACATATGAAACATTAGAATATCTTGTACATTGTCTATAATTAAAACTATTGACTTCAAAAAGAGACAGAAACAGCTTGTGTAATCTCATGAGCAAGGATAAAGTTCTATTTCTGCCCTGTGGTTAATTCTTTGGTCCCGTCATTATTTGTGCAACACTAAGACGTTTACAGGCAGATTTTAATGTCTATTGAGATAATGAAAAAAATATGGAGAAATTCAATTTTGTCAATATCGCCCACCTCCATGTTATTTTATGATGAAGCAGAATAAAGCATATGCTGATACTAATTGCAGTTTAACTAAGCAACTAAGTAGCAGTTTTGCAGGTAAAAATAGCTGACACACTGATTTTTAAATCACTACTAAAACATATGCATTTTTGTTAAAATGGAAAATATAATCAGGTGAGGTGGATTTCCTGTGATCTACTGACCAATTTCATCAATAAAGATGATGCAGGGCTGGATTTTGACAGCCAGCGAAAAAACAGCAGCGGTCAGCTTCTGGGACTCTCCATACCACATGTCGGTCAGAGTGGACGCCTGCAGGTTTATAAACTTACATCCAGAGGCTCGGGCTGTGGCCTTTGCGATCATAGTCTTCCCACACCCAGGAGGACCAAACAACAAAACACCTGAAGAAACATTTAAAACTCAAATAGTTAACTCACAATTAACTGAAAATAATATAAAAAGCATGACCATGTTTGAAACCTTTAGGGGGTTGGAAAAGTTTGGATCCCATCAGCAGATGTCTTTTCTGAAACGGCAAGATAACCGTGTCTTGCAGCTCATGTACAATTTCATCAAGACCAGCAATATCTCTCCAAGTTACCTGGAAAAACAAACACAAATGACGTAAAGCTCATAGGAAAGATGACATTTGAGTTTCTGCACTTTTACCTTCATAGTTTGAGGATCAACAAGGTGAGTTGCAATGTTCATCTCGTACTCTGTTAGACTGACTCCCTCAACGCCAATCCTTTTCATCAGCTGCTCAGCCTGTACAGTATTTTCACTTATGTACTGTATATATACATAACTTGACAAATACATTGTTATAGACATATCCCTACCCGTTTCTTGGCCTGACTTTTTTGCTTGGAGGTTGGATCCATAGCCTCCACCACCCATTTGATGCTGTAGTAAGTAGCAGCTCCAAAGATAGTCAGTCTAACCACCATCCCCAGGACTTCATTTCGAGTCAGGGGCCGCAGGAGGGCCTCTCTGGGAAGATCTTTCAGCACCATCTTCGTCAGTCCATTTATGTTATAGAAGACTGTGGTAAAAACATCAAAAAAATAAACATGGATTATTATGTATGAAACATCCTAATCGCAGCATGCAGTATGTTGATATTCACATTGTAAACCACGTATTATTAATGCATCTACCTGTCAAACTAACGCAGGGTCGTTCTGTGTTTTGTACTACTTTAATACAAAAATGAATAATTTAAACGCATTCCAGCACATTTTATTTAGGACCATTTTCAATAAGATGCGAAGTGAAGTCATCTCAACATGCAATCGGGAGCCAACACTGTCATGATGCGATAATAAATCATATTGGAAGGGTGTTTAAAAAAAAAGAAAGAAGATAGATGGACTATTATGATATGCTGTGTAATAACAAAATACTCACAAAAACGACATCAGTGCGGGGATGTCCTCAAAATGCCCAAAGTAGCATCAGCGGTGCTTCTGTGTTTGTATCCCGGGTAGGCACAAAAGCAGCGGTTTCAGTTCCACGTTGGAGACGTTGTGTTTTCATTTATTTGCCGCTAGATAGCAGTATTCCCACAATGTTCGAGACAATAATCAGCACCATGGACAGCAACGCTTTACAGTTAAAATGACATATAAGCCTATGAACAAGTGTATTTAGCATTGCGTTTGCTTCACAGTTAAAACAAAGGAATAATAAAGACAAGACATACGCAGACATAACAGGTAAGGGACATGGAGTTATTGAAATATCTGGTAAGGACAGACTAATCAGAATCAGGAGTTTACTTGGTTTGGCATTACTGACTTGGTTTGGCATTACGGTGCAACATACAACAATGAATAATAATAGTAGCAATATACATCAAAAAGGGGAATGCATAAAGTTTAGAATTTACAAATAAAATGAAATGGACTAAAAGCTGCTCCCGAGCGCCACAAGGTGCCTTTTGTCCTCAGATTCTGCAGTGGAGGCAGAACTAATAATATTTGGTCAAAATATGTTTTTTAAAGTTTAAGGTTTTTATTTGTGGTTTTCTAAATCTATAACTGTGTTTGTAATTATGAAAGAGTAAAACATATATTTAGTTTTGTGCTAAAATTGCAAATTTTGCCATGTCAGAAATTCAATGTTGACTTTTTTTTGCTGAGACTTTTTAGGGGTTTTGTTTGAATGCCATACAATTGAACTCATAATGTACATGCATTGACAATTAGTTCAACAAAAAAGTTGTACAAAAAAACCACCCTGCAACGTTAGATGGTTATAAAAAAATACTGTCACTTAAAATTACACAATAACGTCACTTGAATAGTCCCCACCCCATCACACATATTTTATTTGAATAACCTATTCATATAATTTTTACGTACAGATATAAATTCTAATGTAAAATTTATTCACTAAGTCCGTTCAATGCAATATAGTATATTGTGGCCATATTAGTTTAAAATATACCACCCCGTCATAAAAGATTTCTCAGGTCCAATATTAGAAAATAGAATTTCAAAAAATTTTTGTTTCTGAGGTGGCAAAATGTTTTTAATAGGTTAAAGGTACCATTTACAGTGTGGGTATGTTGGGTTTTTAAAATAGAATGTTTTCAACATTTTTGACGGCCAAAAGACACCGGTTTTGTAGACTGACCATGTCCAATGTTAATTCTTTATTTAGATAAAAACTCTGACATAAAGTTTATCTTCTCTGGAAAACTTTCATTAAAAGCTGCTGCATGTAAAGGTAAAAGCTACTCCTTTATATGTAAATGCAAGCATTGGAGGTGGATAAGTTGATAGCGCTCTGAATATAAGCATGTCTCCAGGTGGGTGAACACTGATCCATCTAGTTAGCTGAGGTTGGCCGATGGCTTGGATCTAAAGGCCAATCTGTGTTTGCTTTCCACTTATTTTCTGGAGTGTCTGATAATGGCTAATTCAGTCTCCTTAACGGCAGCCTCACTGATAAGGCTGTAACTAATGGGCTCCTCCACCGGGCAATACATCACACGTAGGCCAAAGGGATTGTTAACGTCACAAATGTAAATTCCGACCGGTGTTCAAAAGCGGTTTACCATTTTAAAAATTGAATAGTATTTGAGTTATTTTTTTAATTCCTTGAAGGACATTTTTACATCTTCAGAATCAGAATCAGAATCAGAACAACGGAACATCAGAATCTTTAGGAATTTATTGGAAGATTATGGATCATTATCAATAAAAAAAGAACAATATGGTAAAAATTGGGGTGCACAGTGGCAGAGTGGTTAGATTCCTGGGCGAACATGACATCTGGGCGAACATAACATCACATGATCTCTCTAGGTGGAGTCTGCATGTCCTCCCCGTGTTACCGTGGGTTCTCTCCGCCGTCTCCGGCTTCCTCCCACCGTCCAAAGACATGCATGTGTTAGGTCAATTGGCAACTGTAAATTGGCCCTAGTGAATGAGTGTGAGAGTGAATGGTTGTCTGCGTGTCTATGTCTCTGTGTTAGCCCTGCGACGAGTTGGCCACTGTCCAGGATATTACCCTGCCTAAGGCCCAAAGGCACTGGGATAGGCTCCAGTCACCCGCAACCCCTAACGGGAACAAGCGGTAGAAAATTAATGAATGGTAATAATTGACCATATACTACTAAGAATATGTATTTCCCTAGCAAACAAGTTACTTGGAGTGTGAGACCAAGTGGCCAGTGGTGGCTGAAGTGTTGTACTCAAGACAAAACATTTTGGGAATCAGAGCTTTAAAGGACAGATAAATATGCATTATTTGTATTGATATTGACCCTCAAACATGCTCTTGAGAACCTTTACTTTTGCATTTCATGTTCATTTTTTTAGAACAAAAAAAAAAAAGCTTTATAAAAAAAATTAAATACAGAAATGCCACACCTTTGGAGGACACATAGAGTAACAGCGTTTTGGCAATTACAATACATCATCTTAAAATTATCACTGGTGGCTAATGAGCTGGTTCTGGTATAAACACTCAGTTGCAATTTCGAAATTTGATGGCAAAAATGCACCGAACGAGTCCCGCGATGATTTATGAACTTAAAAACAACACCGAAGATTCTCAGAGCCATGGAGAAAAAATCCATTATTGAGGGGATTCAAAACAAAGTGTTTTTGATGGGCGAAGAGAGAGGACTTTCTAACCAGGAGTCATCAAAATAGTGTGAATGAAGCTAAATGCTACTCCAGGTATGTTTTTGATGAGTGAACAATGTTAAAACGATGGTTAAAAGCTCAGAAACCTGTATGTTTGCATAACATGTGGGACTGACTGATGAAAGCATAATTGTGTATGCACTTGAAGATAAACGAATACAATGTATACAAAGTTAATATGAACTGTCAAAAAGATAATTTGCTGCTCCACAGACACAACTAACTAACTATTTACAATATTCACACACACACACACACACACACACACTCACACCTCACACGCACGCACACACACACACACACCACAACACACACCACACGACAATACAAATAAATGTTCACTTGCTGCCAAAATGTTGCATTAGATACATTTAAGTTAATATACCCCACCAATAAAAATGCACCACGCTAAAAGCACTGAATTTAATTGTACACCTAAAAAGTCATGAGAATCCTTAGTCCATATTGTAGTGAAAGTTAACACAGCAGCAGTTTGCGCACATATGGCAGTGAAAATGCTTCATAACCAGCTCTAATCCCTCTGTACTGCAGAGTGTGTCCCGGGAGATAGCAGGCTGACGAGGCCATTTTGACAAGTCCAAGCATAAAAGCATTCGACTTGTGTATCTGCGAGTGCAGCCGGCGCTCCCTGCTTCCTCCACTCTTTGCACCTTTGCCCAAACATTCTCTCTCAAGCAAGTGGTGAACAGTTAAAATGGCAACAGAAACAACATTAATTCAGCTTCCACACCTGATAACCCGAACTGTCAAAAATAAAATAAAAGTACAGTGAAACAAATCCATCAGAAGCTATAGCACTGGTATTCAATAATCCAGGTAGTAGTTGTTTACCAAAATCACTGTCACATTTGAGAGCAGGTATTCTGTACTTTCTACTTCACAACATTTTTTTAACTGGATTGAAAAGTAAAAGTATTTGCGGTGTTTGCTTTTTTAGCACGTTTATGGTGACCTTGCCTAAATTTTTTGAGTTACAAGTCCTTTGAGCAAACAACATTAAGTTATATAAGTGACAAGGACAGTTATTTCTGATAACCAATAATCAGATCTAGTTCACAATTTGATGCTTTTTACTAAATGTTTTACTGTATCTGTACTTTGACTTGAGTAACAAAATGGAATACTTCTTCCACATTAAATATAAACGTTTATTTAATGTGTTTTCACTGAAGTATGTTGAATGATCAGCAAAATGGTTACTCTGTGTCTTTGCAGTTTCCCCTTCCCATGATGATACTGTAAAAATAGTCAGGTAGTAGATTAGTTGAAGTGGTTATGATAATACTAGTGCATTGTAGTTGCCGTTGTACAGCCAAGTTCCACTTCATGTTTTTGCAGGCTAATTCTGTTCAGCGAAAATAGCCTGGGCAAGACTGCGCCATTAATTTCACCAGGCCTACTTAAGGAAGCTAGGTTTTTTAGGTTGCTTTGTCTTCTCAGCACAAGTGGATTTCACATTTACTGTATGTTGTAAGAAGGCTCTAGATGCTCCAAGCACCCTTGTCAAAACTGTGTGAATCATGAAAAGAACAGACCATTGCGCTGAAGTAGTTTGTAACATACACTGCTACAGATGTTTCTATAATATATTTAAGGAGACATATTGTGCTTTTTTAGGTACTTAGTATTGAACTATATACTGTATGTGATGTAAGTAGAACATCATAATATATTTTGTTCATTGTAAACCGCAATATTGATCTAAAACGGTTTAATAATAGAAACAGATCCATTGACTTCCTGTTCAAAACTGCAGAACTGATAAGCCCCACCTTTTCATAATGACATGCAAGGAGCAGATTTGTTTTTATTCTTGAATGTGTGACATATTAGAACTCTAATATGAGCGAGTGAGCGAGCGCTGGCTACAGAATTAGATTACCACCACTGAGTAAAGATTGAATGATTAATTATGACTAATAATGTTGTGCTTTGAGAGGCTTTGACAAACCTGTGAAGTGCATTAAAAGTGAGCTATTTAATTCCTCATTCATCCAGGAGTGTTCCATTGTAGAAAAAGATTCAGACGTAGTCATTATAAACGTAAAACAGTGCAAACAAACAGATAAACAGACTTCACCCAGTGGGCAGGGCTTACTCAGAGTAGGATAAAAATCAGAGTTCTCAGACTTGAGCCATAGATTGAGAATGACTTTTGGATGAAAGTCAAAACATCTTGTTTTCAAAAACAGTGTTCCGATGACTACAACTGAACTAAATGCTGGCTAATTTCTGACTTTGATTTCCCCCTCCTGCATAAAGATGTTTGAATTTTTTCTAATTTGAATATCAGCTGCTGAAATGTGTTGAATTTTCCAAAAACATTTTTTTTTAATCAGTTTAGAAATTTAAAATGAAAACTGTGCCCTCAAATTCAACACAACTCAAGAGTATAAAATTCACTGTGAATTTAGCAGTGCAAGGCTATAGCATCTGATCAGAGTGAGTGAAACTTGAATGTGCAGAATTGCAAATATTTTACCCTCTGAGTCTAGACTGTTTAATTTCAGGGCATCGAATACTATGCATTGAATATTTTAGTAAACTGACATTTTGAATAAAATCAATTCAAACCAGCTTTTTCAAGGTTAAACGTTTTTTCATACTTAATTATTCAGTATTTTAAATTCAAAATCTGATAAAACATACAGGATTATTCTATAAATTTCAATATTCGTGTTCCGTTCATGCCTGTTTACAGCAACACATTAATATGAGATTAACATACACAGAAATGTTGTCTTAAGTAGTGACACAGTAATGTCAAGTATGCCTTAAAGTGTATTTCAAGTCAGTTGTGAAGATTTAGATTTAATAGCAAAATGAATTCAGTTTGTGTTTGCTGTTTTAATGAATGTGCAGAAAAGGTTGAGGCCTGACACTTTAGTGATATGAATACTGCATGACACCTACAATTCATGTGGTGCAATAATAATACAAAGGATAAATCTCACCTATGCAAATGAGCTTCAGATTTGTAATTTTAGACAATGGAGTCCACAGTGTGCAAAGTCTTCCTCGGGCATCTTCCTCTGAGGTGGAACTCACAAGATGACTTCCAGCACTGGCATCTCTGCAGTTTCAGATTGACAGTTTCTCCCATTTCCTCGTCTCCACAGGGTTTACCACGGAGGCACACAGGGGCCGACGTACAAAGCATGCTAATTTATTCTGTTTCATTATCAGAGAAAAATGAGAAGCTCCACAGGATGTATGGCACAGACTCCCAGCGGCAACTGTTGACTGTATAAACTGTAGCGTTTGAATAAATACATATCACAATAGAAAATTACTTTTGTTCAAGGCTTGTCTTTATTTTTATTAATTTACATCAATAATTCAAATGGAAATAAGTAGAAAAGGAGAGTTTCTAAGCATAAAAATATCTATTTTTCCTGTGCTTGCTCAGCTGTGGTGCATTTTTCTGGGAATGACACTTTCATCAAAAGCTACATAAAGGGAGAGATTGGGTTTGGGAACATCTTATCTTAAAAACACAATTTCAATAGCAAACCACAAACAATATACTTTTTTTTTTTTTTTTTTTTTTTTTAACATAAAACGTTTTTTGGCAGGAGTTGGAGTTTGGGTTTGTAAAAGTAAAGTCTTGTTAAGCAATTTAAGAATTGTTATTAACACACTGTGACCTGCCATAACTGGAATTGCAAAGCATTATGTAAAATGTCATTTTTAGGACTATTGAGTTATGTTACACACTTCTACTGTACAGCTCTCACACGTTACAGCATTTAAAGAAATATATGACAAATAAGATCATGCTTGACACTTCACAAAAACATGAAAAACATTCCATATTTTCCCCAAATTGTAATTGTAAATTGTAAATTGTAAATGACTTAATATTTCAGAATGTTTTCAAATTATGTTATTAGGAGTTTACCTGTTATACTTTTTGAGATTCAGATGTTTTATTAACATTAATATAAAAAACTAAATTATTATTATTTTTATTATAAAATAATGTAATACCAAAACTCATTTATGAATTGGTGAATAGCTCAAATTAAAATTGTAGAGGTTCTATATCATAAACTTTTGTGATTTGATCAGCTTGTCCATTCAAAATATCCAAAATTATTGAAATGTTTTTTGCAATGATAAAAATTCATTGTTTACCAATGGATTTGATGTCTGTGCACGTTTACATTTTTGCGGGAAATGTAGTTGACACAAAATAGTGCCGAAAAGAGGTCATGAGTGTGTGCTTTTTAAAGATAATCTGTAGAAAAAGGTTGTTGTTGTTGCGTGGAATGGCAGACAAAGTAATGCAATTGTACTTGTACTGGTGGCACAAACATTTGTTCTACTTTTTTTGCTTCATCCCTTTTGTTGTATTATTTGTAGTCGTCCCATTATAAGGCTTAATATTTTGCCAAATTGCAGTCTGCATAGTGACTTAACTTTAAATTAACTGTATATTGCCTTTTGCTACACCTCAATTCTGCGATGCGTGATTTTAATTTGCTTTTAAACAATATAATTAAAAAAATATGCTAAAATTGAAATCCATATTTATCAGAACTCTAGCAGAATACATATCACAACCTTATTTCTTGGCATATTTACTTTATTTCTTTCAAACAGTCCTCGTCACATAAAGTTAGAGCTGAATATGCCATAAGTGTTTTCAGAAGTGAGCGACAAACAAAAGGTTACGGTTGAAGTCATTTTATGGTTAGTGATTCTATTAGGAGCCGAGCAGTTATCTTTAACTGGTACAGTCGTTTGTGAGAGCGTGGAAGTGACCGGCTGTTCTCAGAGTATAAATTCAGTGTGAAACAGCTTTGAGCGCTGCATTCAAAGCCCTTCAGATAGATTTGAAGTCGGGCTCTGAACACTGTGCCCTTATCACCTCAACAGTCACATAGATTAACCGCATCACTGTCTCCTCTGCATCGTCACGGTGAGTAAAATGTAGAAAATCTGGCAGTTTGCTTTGGTATAACTTACAAGTCTTCCATATTAAATGTGTCTGTTTCTTTTCACACATGTCTGACATCTCAACATTCTCTAGGCAAGAAATATTCAACACAAATGCGGGGCAACAAAAATGTATATTGTTAAAATTCTGGTTTTTGTTATAATATATGATAGGGGAGCTTAAGTCTAGCTATAGCCAGGTTGTAGCATCAGGCTTACCGGACCGTGCGTCAGGACGCAGCGTTAGCATTAGCAGTGCTAGCAAGGCTAAGACTAGACCCTCAGTGTCTCCCGCGCAGCTGGGACTAGACCAGGAACAAAATAGGGACCAATTGTTGGCAGTGCGGAGGGAACGACCCGCTAGACGCCAGCCTGTAGTGCACCGTGAGCTTCCCGTCTACAATAGGTTTGCTCCCCTCAGCGATCACACGCCCGCTGAATGGACTCGTGACACTCTGGTAATTGGAAGTTCTATAGTCAGAGACGTGAAGCTACCAGCGTCAAGTGTTAGATGCTTACCAGGGGCCAGAATGGATGACATAGAAGGACTTAGGCTTTTAAAGCAGAGTAGACAGAGGTTCCGCCGAATCGTGATTCACGCAGGCGGTAACGACGCCCGGCGGTGACAATCAGAGGTGCTCAAATTACAAGTAGGTACGGTGTGTGAATTGGCAAAGGATGTCAGATACCGTAATATTTTCTGGTCCCCTGCCCAATCGGATCAATGCTGAACTGTACAGCTGCTGTTCAGCATTCAATTGCTGGTTATCTACTTTGTACCCTCAAAACAATGTAGTCTTTGTTAAAAATTGGAGTGCGTTTTGGGGAAAGCTCGGGCTCATACGCAGGGATGGCATCCGACTTCTACATCCCTTTTAGTTCGGAATTTGACCGATAGCCTTAGTCGTCTAAAGTGACCACCCAGGGATGAGCCCCGGGCGCAGAGCAGCAGTGTTAGACGCTCCTCTGTCACTTAGCTGTCACAAATTAAGTGTTCAGATTCAAGGCAGATAGAGACTCTATGTCACTTGTGCAAATAATGCCAAAAATTCAAACCTCAGAGAAGCCATATCAGGCGTCAGACCAAATAACTTAATAAAAATAGCGTACACAAATGATACAAATAAACAAATAAATAAGCATATAAAATGTGGGCTGCTAAACATTAGGTCAATTTCCTCCAAATTGCTTTTAGTTACTGAATTAATTTGTGATTATAACGTAAATATTTTAGCTCTAACTGAAACTTGGCTTCGACAAGATGATTATGTAAGACTAAATGAGTCCACTCCACCCACTCACGTTAACTTTCAGACTGCCAGGAGTAGAGGCCGAGGTGGTGGTGTGGCAGTGATCTTTACACTCAAGCAATTTGAAAGCCTAATGCTATCAATCACATGTCCAAATTGGAAAAGCCAAAAAGGAGTTTTGTTCATAGTTCTCTACCGATCTCCTGGTCCCTATTCAGAGTTTTTAACAGAGTTCTCAGACTTTATATCAAACTTTGTGTTTGACTGGGATGAAGTAGTGATAGCTGGATACTTCAATATATCCACGTGAACGTGAACGATAACTCTCTCAGTAATTCTTTCAATCCCCCGTTAGATAGCATTGGTTTTGCTCAAAATGTAAATAAACCAACTCACAGTCACAAGCACACTCTAGATCTTGTTCTAACATATGGAATAGAGATCAGCAACCTCATTGTCTTCCCTCAAAACCCCAAACTGTCAGATAATTTCCTAATTACATTTCAGTTTGTTCTTAAAGATTATCCAGCGCCACAGAATAAAGTCATAATGAAAAGGGGAAAAATCTATGTCAATGCTCAAAGAAATAATTGAGCCAATATTCAGTGACATGTCATGTGATCCTGCAATCCGATAGGTACCAGTTTGTTAATGTAAACCAGAGGTCCTCACCCAGTTCTAACGTAACCTATGGTGTGCCACAGGGTTCAGTACTCGGTCCAATTCTGTTTACTCTTTTATATGCTGCCGTTAGGTAACATTATCAGAAAGCATGGCATTAACTTCCACTGCCATGCAGATGACACACAGCTGCATTTATCAATGAAACCCGATCAGACCGATCAAGCAGACAGATTTAGTACTTGTGTGAAGGATATAAAAACTTGGATGACACTTAATTATCGGCTTCTTAACCCTAAAAAAAACACTGGACAACGTCAGTGTAGCCTTCAGCTCCACTGTGAGAAACCTTTGGAGACTTATTTGACCAAGAGCTCTCATTCAAAGCACACATAAATCAAGCCTGTTAAACAGCCTATTTCCATCTGCGTAATATAGCCAAAATCAGAAAAATCCTCCTCCTGACTTACAAAGCCATAAATGACCTGGCCCCATCCTTACCTCAAAGATGCTATAGTACCTTATCATCCAAACAGAGCACTTCGCTGTCAAAATGCTGGACTTCTGGTGGTCCCAAGAGTCTCTAAAAGTACAGTAGGAGGTAAAGCATTTAGCTGTTTTTATTCTGTTTTTTCCACTGTAGCCCCTCGAGGCAATTGCTGTTGTGATTTTGGGCGTTACAAAAATAAACTGAATTGAATTAAAATATTGTGAGTTCTAGGGTTGAGTCAGTCATAGAAATGATCAGGTTCAACATTTGTGAATTAACCTTTTAGTTGGAAAAGTACACCGTAATGAATAGGAAAACCTGGCGCTTGACTCCTGCTGAGAATAGGGATATGATATGCAAATCTCAAAGTGCGATCTTATCATGATATTCTTTTCACAGTACGATATAACTGTGATATTCCTTTCACAGAACAATATTACTGTGATATGGTAGAGTCAGCAGAATTGTAGATATGCTACTTTTTCCTTTAAAATGCCTTGGCAAGTCCTTGGTGTGAATCATTTTTGTCTCTCTCCAAAGAATTAAAGATATAAAAGTGCTTAATAACAGTTATTTCTTATGTTGTGGGCACTGATATGGAGCAAAGAGTTAGGGTATATGCAGTTCCCTTTATTTTTTAGCTGTTGCTGCAAATAAACAATACATTTAAGCAAAGAAGCTTATAATTCGATACATTATTGTGAGACTTTTGGTGGTATATATATCACAATTGTCATTCTTTGCTGTTTCGGTTTGAAAATACATTGATTGTGAAGTGAATCCCAAGACTTTTTTGTCATTCTAAAGTACACTATGAAACGTTTCTGGTGGAGTCTTTGTTGCTAAAAAACACATTGAAAAACGTGCAACATGCCAGGTAGCATCACCTGCTTGTCTCCATGGAGAGACAAATCTATTGCCATACGGTGAAACATTCCTAGGCAAACCATTAACATCTCCATGGAGACAAGCAGTTGACGGGACCCTCCACCAGTAAAGTCACAGAGTGCGCCTTTGATTATTACACACTTTCCAAATGATCGGAAATGTTACTGTCCATTACCAAAGGTACAATCTCTACATTGGGAGATTCTTTTCTGACCAGAGCTATGATTTAAGTTGAGACTGTGAGACTTGTCCCGTCTGGTGAAAACAATTGGCCGGTTCCAGCTCCCATTCATCACACTGACAGCACTTGGCCACGTGGAAATGAATGAATAAATAAAGGAGAACGCAGTCGGAGTGCAGATGAAGTGAAGCATGCTGGGAAGTCACTGTCAAAGATCTGTCAGGATGGATGCTGTTCGTCTCTTATTGGTGAAAGGACATATACATCGCACTTTTGTGAGTGCGATGTATATGCGAATGTAATCCCCTCATCATACTCACTGCTGTTGAGATCACAATGACAAATACGAATACAATGACAATATTCATTCTCTATCGCTTGTTCCTGTTAGTGGTCTCGGGTGACTGGTGCCTATCCCAGTGACTTTGGGCCTTTGGCGGGGTACAGTCTGGACAGAGGCCAGCTCGTGACAGGGTTAACACAGAGACACAGAGACACAGACAAACATTCACTGCCTTTCATTCACGACGGTGGGAGGAAAGCTGGAGAACCCAGAGAGAACCCACGGTAACACGGGGAGGACATGCAGACTCCACCCAGAGAGATCATGTGATTTTGGTCAATAATCGTATTTATGCAGTTCACAATATAATCGTAACAACCCAAAAATAATAATTGTGACCACTTTAGAAGCAAAATTAAGCCTTTTTAGTTAAATCTATAGTTTCTGTGATAGTCTTTTCTTCTCATAAGCAGCCTTATTTGTTTTGATATGAACAGACCATGTGTGTCCCTGATTGGTTAATCCACCTGTCAATCACGTCCATCTGAACTCGGGGAGATGAAAACAGCGACCAGACTTACACAGAGGTTCCAAAGCTTTCTTTCCCCACTAAACTTTGTCTTTTTATGTTACAGAATACGGAATACCTGAATCTGTCATTACCTGATCCAATACAAGTACTGTATTATGATTACTTAGAATACTTTCATGTAATTAGCATTATTTTATAGTGTTTGTTGGGCTGTTGGAAATGCATTTATTTATCACTAATTAGAGAAGGAAAATTCACTCATGCACCAACACAAGAGTGGTCTTTCAGTCTAAAGTCTGTGATGAATAACCATTATGTATTTCACTCAGATTCAAGAAGTAACTATTCTGAATACAACCAAATTAAAGTGCATCCATACAGGAATACAGTTACATGTATTTAGTTACACCCCAAAACTGCATTAGAAGCATTAACAAACTGAACATATCAAGGACAAAGAAGCTGAGAATCATATGCTGCTGATATTGTTTGTCCTTTTGTGTCTGTCATGACAACTTAGTGGGAAAACAGCGAGTGCTTGACCCCTCCAAACTCACTCTAAAGTCTAAACAGTACCCTTTAGTTTGACTTTGAAAACTATCGGTATGCTTCCCGTGTGGATTTGGAAACATCTATCCCCCCGCTCTGAGCTATGACCTGCCACATATCCATTATTGATCATGCCTTAGTTTCCTCCGGGCGGCCGGGGTTAGCTATAGGCATTCACAATATACTTTTATGTCCTGGCCAAAAGAAGAAATAAAATGTTTTTGATAGGAAGCCCAGCCAGCGCCATGCCGCCTGTAGCAGACACATTGGGGTCAACTAAGTGAAGCTTTTGTCTTGTGTTGAATGCCGAAAGATGAAAGCCAGTGGGAGTTTGAGCAATCAATGCTTTTTAAGAAGAAGAAGAAGAAAAAAAAAAAAGTGATTACTCGAACAATAACTGACATCGAAATTATCTTTAGGGGAAAAGTAAGTGTGGATTAGTGCGGAAAGGCTTCAAAAGAGTGTTCTGATTGTTAACTAGTCAAGGTCTCGCTGTTTTGTAATTTGCACTGCAATTTTCAAGGTCAGAATCAACAATTTGAAAGTCTTGACAATCTTTGACCAAACATGTTTGAAAGAAAATACTGCATCAAAATTATTACCAAACACGCCATGAAAACAATTAAGAAAATAGAAGCACGCCAGGATAGAGCTAAGTCACATCTGACAATCCTCTTGATCTAAAACATTTTTCTTGGTCAGTGCTTGCCTTTCTATTTTTATTTTATTCATTTTTTTATGTTGAACAATATTAAAGTCGGTACTGTGACAGACTATGTTGATTTATTTTTTTCCATGTTTAAAACAAAAAACACTGAACATGACACAGAGAGAACGAAACGACAACGGCACAAGACATCCAAAAAGGTTCAGGGCATAAATTGTCCAACATCTACAGTATGTCCATTTAGCCAAAGTTTAAATCTATTTTTAAATTCTTTGTCAGTTATATTTTGTGTCCAGTCCTTGATTGTCAGTTGAGTTGGTGTCATCCATATTTTGTGATGACCTCTCTGCTGCTTCCAGACGTATGTTTCAACTCTATCCACTTATTGGGTCCATGGAAGGAGTTTTTAGGCCCAGATATATAGTTCTTCGGCCATGTGGGTCAGCAATTCCACATAATATTGGTAGTATTTTCTTCTGAATTAATGTGCACTAAGATCTTTCAACAATTATATATAACTCCAAACAAAAACAAAACACAGAGCAGTCCGTGCACAATTAGAAGCTTCATATCACACATATATGAATAATGTGCACTTTAACATGGTGTTACAGTGATACACATTTTCAATAGAATTCTTTCTGCTCCTTGAGATCAGTAACAGTTTTGATATTATTCCCCTTGAAAGTTCTGACTATGCATTAATAAAAAAAATCAATCAGAGGACTGGAGTTGATTTGTTTAATTTCTATGTTGTAATAAGGTGTTATTTGTAAGTTGCTTGCCTTTCGTAAGATGTTTTACCATTTGTACAGGGCATATTTGTGTTGGCCTATATAATTAATTTAGATAATTTAGAAAGTTAAGAGAAATTGTTACTTACTCCTAACCTCCATAAACTGCTTCTACATTGCTTAATATTGAAACAGTGACACATTGTCTGAAAACTTGAAAAATCATCGTCATGAAAAATGACTTTGTGTAAACAGTAAAGGTAGGCATAAAACTTTAATTTATCCCATTCATCACAGTCGCCGAAACTCATCAAACTTTTGATGGTGTAACCGTGAATCGATCTATCTTCTTGTGGGCAAAATGGTATTGAGCATTGGAGGCAACCCCTATTTTCCTGCACGGGACAAAAAGGGCCTTATTTTCCTCATGAGCTGGACTCCCTCAGCCGTGGCGTATCTCCGAGAATGACACTTTCATCATAAATTACACAAGGCGGACTGATGGCACCCAGCTCCAGCCCGGGGTGCGCAGACGCCGGTGTGGAGGGGCATGGGTGGGGGGTATGGTGATGCTCGGCTGCACACAAAACCATATTGATTACCACTCATGTTTCTTTTGAATCAATCTCCATCACCCGTCGGCCATTTTGTGCATTATATTTCATTTCAAAAGACGGATGAAAGAGGCAGCAGCATAGGCACAGACTTTGGGAGGATCGGGAGATTTAGTTTGGTCTAATGGAAGTCCGCTCGTCACTGTCACAGCCAGGATCCGCTCGACATCATGGACCTGCAGGGAACAAGCCCAGCACAAGGTTACTCTGGATGTTTGAAGATACAGATGAGAAAGATACCAGGAAGAATTATTTTTCGAAATGTATTTTTGCATGGTGTCAGAGGCATTGCAACTTGGAGGAGAAGGAACAAAAACAACCCACCCAACAATCATCAAAAAGACTTGATGTATGCTGCACTTGATAGCTTTGTGAGTCAATAAATAAAGCGTATTCACCCTTCAGAGTCGGTGTCTAAGTGTGGTCAAAAAGGTTTCATAGGTTATTAATCTGGTGAACATGAACTACATGAACTTGGTTTGAGCAGCACAAAAAAGTCAGATGCTTTATTACTTTTATAACAGTTTACCCTGAATATATTCCTTTGCAAACAAATACACCTTTCACACAAGCCCTTGAACATTGTGCTTACATTGTGCTTTGTTTGCATATCTCTTTTAAAAGGACCATTTATCATTTGACGTGCCTGTCCCTGCAAACCACAAATCCATCTACTTTTTCCTATTATTTTCTGTGCATCATCTGGAGGCATCCCTGACACAGCCCTAAACATTTTCCTCTGCCAATCAGAGCCAAACAACAATCACAAATCTATTCAGATTTCTCCATTGCCTTTGACAGGAAATGAACCCTGTCCATTTTGTGGGTCTCTTGTGGTTTGAGAAATCCGTCACCATGACAGCAGCCTCACATGGAGAATTGATCCCCAAACACAATCTAAGTTTTGATTGTTCTGTGATAAGCCGGGCTTCAGCATTGGACTTTTGTGATCTTTCTCCATCTGTGTCAGATTTATTTTCCTCCCCATGTGGAGGCTCGGTCAGTCCAAACCCTTCCAGGCTCACACCAATCTCTGAGGTCCATCAGAGTTGCAGTGCCTCAGGGACCAGCGGCTGGTGGCACCAATCATTGCACGTCCTCCTCTTTTCTTCCCTTTTCCCTTTTAAACCACAGATGTGATATAGCGTTATAGATTTTACCCATATTTATTATTTTTGTACTTATAAAACCTGACTGGAAATGGGTCAGGGGAGCCAACACCACACACCTCCACGATGGCTGCTACAAATACTACTTCTACTACAGCTAATATTACTGCTACTACCACTACTTTTAGTTATAGAAAGCGACACTCTCACTGCTTCAACCTATATTTACTGCGACTCTTGCTATTCATCTTGCTACTACATATTTAGGTCAGTCTTGCACTTCAAAAAATGTTCTCAGTGACTCTGCTGCTACTAAAGCTCCGTAGCATTGGGGTCAGATCACAAAACATAGAATCTGTGTACAAATCCATAGTGGAGAGTGCGCTAACTTTTCATGTGACAGCATGGCACATTCACATGATCTGCAAAACAAAAAATAAATTGAACAAAATTGTTTTGTTAGGCATCAAGATTGCGGGGAGACCTCCGAAACCCCTGAGCCAGCTGTATGGAGAGAGTACACTGAATAAAACTAAGAACATCGCGTCAGACCTCCCTCACCGTCTTGCAGTTTGAGCTTCTGCACTCTGGGAGGCACTACAGAGTTCCATTGGGAACAAAGTCTGTTTAAGAAATCTTTTGTCCCCTGTGCTGTTGACGTTCTAAACACAGTGGGAGAAGGGACACGTGAACTACAGAAATGAACTGATGTTTTATGATGCATCTCTCTTTATAACTGCTTCTATTTATGTCTTATGTTGTTTTTATGTGGTGGTGAGCCAAAGATGAAGTTCTACTTTGGTGCCTACATCTACCACCAAGGCAACTTCAATGTCCATCACTAGTACTACCATAAAAATACCTTTGACATTATAACATTATCCTTGGGGAAAAAAACAGTCCATTACTTGAGTGTAGAAAAGTATGAAAATAACAGGCTTCATGAAGTTCATAAAATAGCAGTAGCATCTGGACTATAAGCAGCTCTTTGAATGTTGCTTCTGTACCGAGATTAAAAAAGCATCAGTAAAGTCAGTTTGCAGTGTAGTTTTGTAGCTACAGCATCCCTACAGTAAGCTCTGAATATTAAGAGGAAAAAAGGGTAGAGTGCTGAGGCAATTTAAGGTTATGTGCATATTTAATCCCAGGTTTGAGTGATTAGACAGAGCGGCGGGTTGTCAGGCAGTTCCCATCAGGCTTCATTAAAATACCGTAACTCCAAAATGAACCATGTCTTGCTGTTCACTTATTAGAGCTTTGGTGTGTATTATCAAGGAAGTGATGTATGGGGTTTTGTTTGGCATATAATATCTTTATCATAGAGGGGAACATTTTAACGTTTACATTAGATTACTTTAGAATTAAGTCACTTTAGAGCTCCCCCTGCTGCTCCCTTGAGAAAATACACTGCCAGAGAACAGACCCAGTTTTTTTTCCTTCTTTTTAATTGAAATAATTTGTCACATACAAAAACATTTAACGTTACCAAGGGGTTTGAAGTCGACGAACACTTCAAACACCCCGAAAATACATATTTAACAGTCACAAGGTAAACATTTTTACTTCTCCTTTAAAGTGTATTTCACAGTTTTTCATGTTTTTCTAATTCTGGTAAATATTTATTATAGTTTTATATTGGTCAAGTTGCAGTCTGACAAGAAATTTCTAAAAGTAAAGTTGAAGAATGACAGAAAGAAGTAATTTAGAATTGTCATTGACATTCATTGAGGGAGTCGGTGCCAGGAGTGTTCGTCCAGGAGTGTTCCTTTGTAGAAAAAGATTCAGTTGTAGTCATCAGGACACTGTTTTTAGAAAAACAAAACGTTTTGACTCTCATCCAAGAGTCATTCTCAATCTGTGGATCGAGTCTGGGAACTCATTGAGGGACATTTGAGAACTGATATTTTGTTTCTTATTTCCTTTTGATTATTTCCTTGTGTCATCAGCTACCATTATTATTTTGGTCCTTTTCTAAAGTATGGTTGCTAGGTAACAGTTATGCACTTACCTCATGTCCAACTTGGAAATAGAAGCGTCACCAGAATTGTCAACCTGGGGAATAACATGCCAATTATTTGTGATATCGTAAATATAATCAATGTGAAATGTGTATTTTGACCTGTAATATGCACTTGATTATGAATATTGATGAATATGTCTACAAGCATGCTACCTTCTTTTTTTTTGCAGTACTCAATTGGAGAACCTGAGAGTAAAGGGGCACAATAATAATATTCCTCATCTTTAAGTCTCACCCACAAAGGAAAGTGGGCCAATAAGTAACAACCTGCATTTCTACTCATTGGTTCTCAGTGTTGTTGTAAGAACGTCCGCGGCTATTGATGTTTGGTTTGCTAACATGACTGGCATTTGGAAGTTCTACTTTTTGTGGCAAATTTCAAACAAAAAGCAAAAACACCTTGAGTTTTCTCGTAAAGTGACAAGTCTACATACGGGATCCTATCCAATTTTCCGCCAGGTTAGAGACAAACTGACGGAAATAGTGTCTGAATTTGTATTATTTGGAGCTGCGTAAAGGCTAAGATTGAGATCCAATCTGGTAAATTATAAGCCAAGAGAATGCAGAAAATGTCATGTTTTAGAATGTATATAAATGCAAATATAATGCTTTACAATATTTCCTTTGAAAATTATTTGCATATTTTTTCACTTTATGGGCACTCTTTTGACATAAAACACAATTTGGAATCGTCTTACAAAACAGCATTGCATGATCAAAATGTTTTATAGAGTCTTACCCTTTTGGTGAACCTGTGCGCTTGCTCCACTCTGATGATGACTCTTCTGACACGTATGACATTATTCTGTTAGAAAACTGCAGTTTGCAATTTCCTGGTTGAGAGACACTTAGGCCCGATCATTACAGAGAGAGAAGCAGCTCGGGATTAGGCTCTAGACATTTCTCTTCAAATTGGTATTTTCCCCTTTCGATCCATTAGTGCAGTAGTTCCATTGACTCCGAAATGAACATATGATATACAAATTGTTATTATGATTTGCAAAGGTCACAGCAAAACAGCACCATTAGTGCATCGAGACCATAATCAGGTCTTTGCTAACATAAATTTGCTGATGAGATGCACTGGGAATTTGCTGTAATGTGAAAATATTATCTCTTAAGTATTCATAGGTTTCAGCTTCCTGATTATGAGCAAGAATATTTGCCCATTTAAAAGATGTAATATTTTGGTTTGCATTGTTAATTGCTATGGCAACGACACGTTTTCATCATCCCAACCCAATAAAAGAATCCAGTCTTCATAATATTAATTATTAGCTTTCTAATAAGCTTTCTTCTTCTTCAACCCCCACAAAAGCTACAAACACTTTATTGGAATAAATGGCAGATATTTGTTGCCATCAGCAGAGA
This sequence comes from Chaenogobius annularis, assembly GCA_015082035.1. Classification (NCBI taxonomy): domain Eukaryota; kingdom Metazoa; phylum Chordata; class Actinopteri; order Gobiiformes; family Gobiidae; genus Chaenogobius; species Chaenogobius annularis. The sequence continues at coordinate 4,695,678 of BJKM01000010.1, forward strand.
TTAAAAAGTTAGTTTCTATATTTTAGATTTGACTACTTTTACCCATGCATCCAATTGTGACTATATCTGAAGAAAATATTTCCCTTTGCTGACTTTATCAAAACTATTTAACTTTATCATTTCACTGGATTTGATATGTCCTATGTCTGAAGAGTTTCAACAAAAACTACACTATGCTAAAACTATGCTATATTCATACTCCTAAAACAATTTGACAGATGTTTGACAGAACTGAAAATGGGGGGGAATAAAAGGTTGTGAATAAAATAAAATAAACACCCTAGAGCAGCCCACATAAACAGTAACTGGACCCAAAGAAAAAGTTTGAGCAGTTGCTCTGGCTGAGTTGCTCAGAGGGTCGCAAGTTTTATAAACATGGAATGGTTTGAGTTAAAAACATACACTATATTGAAATATCCTTGGCTATGTGGGAGGGTTTTGATGTTAAGAAGTTGGACATGACATTTTCAGGTTTATTCCTGATTTATATTTACTTTGGTGGGATAGTAGTACCTCTGGAAAATATTGATCAGTGAAGTTGCAGTGTGTGAGGGGAAGTAGAAAATTACAGGACGTTGCCATGAGTTGATGTTATTCTCTGACAGGTTAACAGTTATTTAACAAAGGTAAATTTGTTTTGACAGATGAAGAATGTGAATGTGAATAAAGAATTCAGTTGGAATTATTTTTGTAATAACTCTTTTTTTTTTTTTTTTTTTTACATTTTTTAATAATGCCCATTACTCCCACAGAGCTGGAGAAATTCTGATTGCAGGCGGCCCACCATTATCATGTATTTTGGGAAAGTCCTACTGTTCAGAAATATTGGAATGAGATGAACAAAGCCCTCCAGACTTCAGAACTACATATGAAAATGGACGTATATTTAACAGACTTTGGACTAAATTGGACTTGACCAATTTTAGCTGTGAGTTTTTCTTCTCTTTTAATGGATGTCTTGTACCATTCTTACCTGTTTTGTTTCTCTCTGTGTGTCATGTTCTGTCTTTTAAGTTTGTGTGATCCAATTGAAAAACTGAAACAATTTAAATAACACCCATTTAACAGAATAAAAAGGTCCTCTCATATATTATAATTTATAATTTGTCAAAATCCTAACTTTTAATTCCTGGATCCAACCCCCCTCCTTCATAAAAAGACCAAATCAGGCCAAGTTGAAACAAAAGACCCTGAACTCATAGTGGTCCAAGTTATACACTAAACTTGTGTCAAAGCTTTGGCCCTTGTTTACAGATGGTTTCTAAGTGGAATTACATATGTCACATCTACTGCTCATGTCCAACCAGGAAGTAATATTAAATGATACAATTTCACCAAAACAGTCAAATTATGAAAGAGATTTAGCAACATTTTAAATATATACGAGTCAGTGATATGGGTACATGTCATACGCACTTTAACGCTTATCTTTCATGTGAACATCTGTTGCTGATCTTAAGTTCCGCTCTGTACAGTGAAAACTAACTTGTGTGAATCAAAAACCCTGGCAGGCATATAAAGGCACTAATGGGCCGTTGCATCATTGAACTGACTTCATGAGAGATATTAAAAGTCCATAAGTAAGGAGCTAAACACACTTCTCCCTTGGGTTATTTTTGATAATACGCAACCTTCCCCGTGGGCTAGAAAAAGGAAAACTATAAATCTCTCCTAAATAGCTTCAGCAAGTGGAGCTTCATGCTGAGCACATTTAGAGACACTGACAGGGGGGGTGAATGCAAAGAGATCCGAGATGAAATTTCAGACAGAACGGTACAGTACGTTGATATCTCAGATTTTGTTGAAGAGGCACAGGATAGCAGGGGATGAGGCTTTCAACAAATAACTTGATTTATGATGGCTTATAATTGTAATTTTTCACTCAGTGTTTACTGAATGTAATATTATGCTTGTTCCACTCTACTATTTGAATAAAACTAGCTAATTTGTGCCTGTATTTAACCTGTCCAAACCAAATGGGGTACTTTTTGCAGTAGTTTTTAAAGCCCTGCACATATTATCCATCACAGTCTGAGGCACTGGAATACTATTCTACATCAAGTAGTGTAGCTGGTGTTTTCATTGAAGTTGATCCTTGTTTAATGGATTCCAGCAGAACTTGCTCTGCATCGTCTCCTTGGGCACATTCACTAGCTTATACACGATTTTTACAGTCTGTTACAGCAATCTGAAGAGAAGGCCCAGTCTAGCCGTGGAGTTGCATCATGTTAGTGCAGCTCTCTAACTCAGACAGAACAAGAGTAGGTTTGTCATGTCAGATATGCTACTTTATAAGACTGAAACTGTATTGGCCTGGTGTGTTATTCAGCCTTTTATCCAGGAGAGACTTTGACGGACACGGATACAGTAAATGATTGAATTTGCTGTTCACCTGTCAGTTTGCAAATTTGTTGTCCTCGTTTATGGTTCATATCTCTGTAATTATTGGGCCTATTCACATGAAACCAAAACTGGCACAACGTCTTACGATATGTCAGAATAAATAAACAAAGGTGATATTATTTTTTCAAAATACCCTCAGACAGTGGTGCCAACATTCAACTTCAAAAGCGTGATTGTTGTCAGTTGAAAGGACTTCAAAACATGAGATTAATGTTGCAAGTTTGTGGAGCCAATCCCCCCAAAAAAAATGAGAAGGTGCATCATTTGCGGATTTCTATTTTGGATATTTCTTTCAAAAATAGAAAATCTCAAACCTTGTCAGCAAGAGGAATTGCGTTCACAAACTTTTGAGAGTCCCCCTGATTTTTTTTCCCTTCCGCACCAATGATAAACGAGACTGCCACCAATCACAGAGCATTGTGGTTTGGCCGGTCAAAACAAACAACAAACATGGCGAAGCTGACTGCGGTACTTTGGCCTATTTTAGGAGAAATACGGACTATTGTGTTTTGGGAAAATGTGTATATAATGGCACTTTGTATATTTGTATAACACTAGATTTCAATTCAGATTTTTCTGCTTCTTCCGTGATGTGACACTTTGACCAATCAGTGTGAAGTATTTTTTTAACATCTCGACCACGTTCGTCGAGAGCCTTCCCAGATTGATTCATGTGAAGAACTCAATTCAGAGTGAGACACAGATCAATCTGGCATAAACCGGGTTAGCAAATCTCCCATCTGAGATTATGGCGTCATCAATTGGGATTGGCTCCACAAACTTGTCATATTAATCTTATGGTTACCCTGGGTTTGCTGTGCTTTACAGTAGGTCATTATTCTTTCACCCTCCACAGCCCTGAGGAAGACTGAAGTGTGGCCCCTACGACCACTACCAATCACACACATACACACCCACCACATTCAAACAGACAACGTGGCTGAAAATTCTTTGCACAAGAGCACAAAAGCAGTGGTCAGACCTTATATAGTTTACCTTTGAAGAGTAATTTCACAGTCCCATATACAATGAGGTAGACCACATTCACACAGCAGCACTTTGCATTCTTCTTTGGCTTCTGCTGCTTTATTGTAAAACTGCACTTTAAAACTCTCCCATCTGTCACCTTAGTCCTGCTCTTTATGTGGGCGAACGTATGAGCACATAATGGCTGGTGTGGCGTTTAGTGTCCTCAACCAAAAGTGTGTGCTTATCAGTACCAGCCTGCACTGCCTTCAACTCATCACTGTGGAAATTCACTTACGGCTGGGAAAGGCTGTTAGGAATACAGCTTTGTCAAAATTCAACTCTGTGAATTTCTGTCACCTGAATATATGGCGAAGGACTGAAAATATTACAGGACTGTCTTCAGGGAATGGTTTGAAGATGTGGCTGAAAAGATAGGCACACAAAAGAAGACCTTGGACCTGTTTCTTTGCAGTGTAGTGTTGTGGCTCCACTGCGAAATGCGATGCAAATGTTGTTTTCCAGAGTACCTTTCAGCTCACTCTGTGCCCAAAGACTCAAAAATCCAACTGCTTCTCTTGGGGCTTATACATTTGTCAGGCAACATCAATAGAAACAAAACAGATTTGCCAAAATGTTATAGCTGTATCATATCTAAGTTTTATATAAAATGTTAATATTTTGTCCTAATCAGTCCTCTCTGTACGAAGGATGTATCAACATAAAATAGATTACCTTTCAAGGCGATGGATCAGTACATTTAATGCCATAGGATGGAAACTTCAAGGCAAAGCAATTACATCTCCATGGACAGAAGCGAGTAGTGAACCCCTTTAAATATTCATGTTGCCTTAGGTGGGCTATACAATGTTTAGGCCCTTTTTGAAATTCATGACATTTTATTTAGGATTTTTCGAACCAAATCTTTTTCGAACCAAAAACATTATTGTGCATAACAATGTGGCAAACTATTCCATAAAAACATTTTATTCACACCACAAAGAAAATATATTACTCAAGACACATTCATATTTGGGGGATGTTTTAATGATTTTAAATGTATTTTAACCAAAGAAGGTCTGTCCTCTGTATGCTAAACAACATGACGTTATTTGTTGAAATGCATCCCAGAACCAGAACATCTTGGCCGTGTCTCTAATGATTAGGCTGAATGAATGCGGTTTGAAATGCCAAAAGACCAGTCGCGTGCAGGGTGTTTTGAGAAGTGTCCCGGGGTTGACGCTCGCTCTCCTGGACCGTCTCCACTGCCGGAGCCTCAGAACCAAATCCCACAACAGACTAGTTTAAATATAGACAGAAATGACACAGACAGAAGGCCTTTTACTTCCTGCCTACAGATCTGCTCAGTCAGCGTATTTAGGCGTATCGCAGCATGGTTAAAGACGTGTAGAACTTACACTACCTCTAAACTAAACTTCAGATGGAATGGATGAATTTATGTGTGTCTAAAATTAAAGATACAAAACTCAAAAACTCATGACATTGGTGAAACAAGCTTGCCTCGTGCTAAAAATATTCCAGAGCTTTCGGTCAAACATTTGTAAATTGAAATATTAAAGTAACGGATCATGTATCATGGTCACAGTATCACTAAAAGCCAATAGTGAAATTACACAATGTCTTCAGCTACAAACATTGTTGAAGATTTTATGTTTCTGTGCAGCTACTACACACATCTCTAAGCATTGCTGACTTACTGCAGTTCCTTGAGATTTTTGTAAATGTTTTAGTTTCCATTTGTTATTGCATGTACAGTGTGTGGCAGTGTGAAAAACATTCTGTTTCATCATGTCATTTAGTGGCATACATTTTATAAAAAAATACTTAAATAGACAAAACAAAAAATGTTCAATGTTGTGTTACTTTCCAGCAATAAATAATAGGCGAAAAAAGAAAAGAATCAGTTGTCAAGGTCTCAAATGCTGAGTTATGTCCCTAAATCTAGGACTGCAGGAAATGAATGATTGACACGCGTAACAATGCAATTAGGCAATTAACAATTCAAGATGAAAAAAAAATGAGTAAAACAGCAACACCGCCACAGGAAATTATTCCAGAAAATGACATAAAATCTAAGTACATCTAAAGTACAAAGGTCTGTCCAATTAATAGGGCAAAGGCAAAAGATTAGAAAAGATAATATTAAGTAATTTAGACTTTAGACTTGTTTCTTAAGAAGGTTGAATTTGCACATGACCATCAATGATTTGCACTTCAGTCCTATCCACATTCATCCACATGCAGTTCAGTCGGCCAACGGAGAGCAGACCAAGGAGATGGTTGTGGACTTCCGCAGACGCCACTCTGCTGCCCCCTCACCAGTGAACATCCAGGGAAGGGACATTGAGAGAGTGGACTCATACAAGTACCTGGGTTAGAGCTAGAGTCAGCTCTCCCTCCTGAGGAGACTCCGGTCCTTTGGCGTGACAGAGCCACTGCTGAGGACCTTCTACGATGGTGGTGGTGGCATCTGCCCTCCTGTACGGTGTGGTCTGCTGGAGCAGCAGCATCACCGAGAGGGAGAGGAAGAAGCTGGACAAAGTCATCAAGAAGTCCAGCTCCGTCCTGTGCTGTACTCTGGACTAGGTGCAGGAGGTGGGGGACAGAAGGGTCCTGGCTAAACTCACATCTATGTTGGACCATGAGTCTCACCCCCTGAAGGACAATGTCCACTCTGGAGAGCAGCTTCAGTGACAGACTGATTCATCCTCGCTGTGTGAAGGAGAGGTTTCGCAGGTCTTTCCTTCCTGCTGCTGTCAGACTTTAGGCAAGGCAAGTTTATTTGTAGAGCACAATTCGTACATTAGGCAATTTAAAGTGATTCACACAACAGGAAAAAAATGCATTAAAATCACAAAGACATGGCAGAAATCACAAAACCTTAATTTAACGAAATTTAAAGATGCCATTTTCAGGCTATCCGTCAAATAGTTTAAGACATAAAAGAGAAGGGTGCAAAGAAAATCATTTCAGTCATATGCACAGCGAAACAAAACAGCTTAGATTTGAACAATGCCAGAGTAGAGGCCTGTCTAACATCCTCAGGAAGACTGTTCCAGATTCCCCATGTTTAGTCCTGACTCTGGGCACCAGCAGAGGGCCTGTCCTTGAGGTCCTCAGAGTCTGAGATGATTCATATGGCACTAACATGTCCGAGATGTACATTGGTGCTAGGCCATGGAGAGACTACAAGCAAAGCTCCTTTGAAGTCTATTCTCTGAGCCACAGGGAGCCAGCGCAGAGACCTGAGCACAGGACTAATGTGATCGTACTTCCTAGTTCTAGTCAGGACCCAAGCAGCGTTCTGGATGTACTGCAGCTGTTTTACAGAAGAGAGGAATTCTCATTCCTGTCCAGGTCCAGTCCAATGCTTCAGAGCGTGATGCAGGTTCTCTGTCAGCACCCTCACTCCACTTCTGCATAGGTGTGGGCCATTTCTTTTAAACAGGTCCTCTCGTTTTCAGTGAAATATGGGCCCAGGAGGAAAGTGAACAATGCCAGAGAGGAATCTGAAACCTGTAAGTGAACAATGCCAGAGATGAACCTGGACTTACCAAACAAGAGGAGAAAGCCTAAACCCAGCAAGAATGTGCAGAAATTGCAAAGGAGGGCTGCACCTAGAAATCAGATAGAAGTTCTCAATGTAGTGTAATCCTCTAGGTGCACACTCTTTGGACAGTCATGTGTTCATTTGAAGCAGCCGGTTAAACTTGTTTATCTTCCTGTCGATGTTTGGATGAGGTCCACTTATGAATGCTTTGATTTCCATTTAATCAAGCACGTCTAATAACTCCAAGAAGTCTCTTTTCAAAACGTCAGTCTGTTCCCGCCGTATGTCCACTGTGCCCACGTGCACAATCGGCTGTTTAACTCCATTATATGTGGCCAAAACATTAGAAATGCGTGACGTAATCTCAGTGATTGTGGCGCTGGGAAAAGAATGTGATTTCATTTTTTCATGCATCACATGACTTATCACGCCATCCCCAATCAAGATGACCTTGACATTTGGCACAGATTCTCTGTCTACCTTTTGGCCATGTCATGCATTACATTTTTCTTTTGTTCATTTACTTCAGTCTCTGGAAGTGGTAAAAATCTGTTTGTAAACTGTACTTTAGGTGATGTTGCATTATCTTTGTATTGCTAAGGCTTCTCACCGAGTTTGTGCCAAGATACAGTTCGGTCTTTAGACAGTTTTGGGAACAACACAGAGTCAGTACAAACACAGAGTCAGTCCGGTTTTACAACAAGTAGTCCTGAACGTGTCATTCGGCTTTCATAATCCTGTGCAATACTCTTATACACCTGTGCAATACTGTGACATAATGTCAATGATCCCTCTGCAATATGTTCTGTCCATATGACAGTTGTAAATAAGAGTGTTATTATTATTAAGATGGTAATTTTATTATTATACTGTGCTTCTGCTTCTGTACCCTTTTCCCCCACTGTGGGACAAATAAAGGTGACCTTATCTCATCTTATTTTAGCAGTAGGCCTCGTAGTCTAGTAGTTCTAGTTCTAGTAATAGTAGTAGTAGCAGCAGTAGTAGCAGCAGCAGCAGCAGCAGCATTTGTGGAACTGTCAATTCCCTATAAACCCAATCTAAAATAACACATACCGGGCGGTGATTTGTGACAATGACACCTTTATGCAGGCCACAGGCATTCAACTCAGAATTACACAGATTACACCGAACACGCTTGCCACAGTCTTCTGCAAACCAGGTCCCTGACCGGCGGATGTGACATCTGAGAGGTCAGGACATCAGGTAATGAGGACCTCTTTTATTAGAGCACCTCCCACGACTGATTGGCTAAATGCAGTAGGGCTTGACATCACCGCACTCCATACAGAATAAATAATTAGCAACGATTAGCAATTGTTTAACATAAATCCACATGCTGTACACACTGTGCATGTGTGGATTTTTTATGCCGTGAGATCAAAGGGGCTTTAAGTATGCAACTGCAAAAGTGCTGGCTCAGGCTGTTGCTTCTCAAACTAGCAAAGTAGGACTCGCTGTGCTGTTTTTCTAAGATGGAAAGAACTAGAGGGAGGTAAAATGCTCAACATGGCAACCAGGACAGAACAGCAGCTATTTAAATCATGGCATGGAGTTGCACTGTATCCGTGGATTTAGCTGAATAAATTGCAGAGTGTTGCCTCATCAGTCAAGGAGAGTAACTAGTACAACCCCGATTCTCCAAAAAGTCTGGACAGGGTGCACAATGAAATATTGCATGCATTCTTAAAAAGCATATGTCCGGACTCTCACATATTCAATGCTGCAAAAGCGGAATAAGTTTGTCTGTGGTAGTTCACTTGTCAGTTCATTAAAATTAAACTGGAAATAAGGTATAGATTTGATTTGGGTTTTGATTTGTATAGAATCAAAAATATTTACTAGGAATTTTCTGCAGTGCCCAACTTTTTTGGAAGTTCAGCGTTGCAACATTGACACATCTTTGGGGAACAGGGCAGAAGAAGACAAGCAGGCCAGCAAAGCATGTGGTTCAAATGAAATGTGGACCGAGATCAAGGTATAGCTGCTTAATGTCACCCTAAATCTTTACCAGCTGGCAAGTTTTCATGGAAGATTACAGCGACATCTAAAAGGGGAAAGTAGAGCTCCCAGCGAAAGATGGCCCCTGTCACAGGAATGGCATTACTTGCCAAAAAGTATTCTTTCGATGCCTGTTGGCTATGTGTACAGATAAAAGTTGATGTGAAACTCAGAGGAAGTGTCAGGGAGGATGATAAGTATGGCAAAAACAAGTTTGAAGATGCCTTTGATCATGACACTGATGGTTTTTAGCTGTCAGTTTACAGCCCCCTAAACCTTTGCTAAAATATAACATCTTTTCATGAATTTTACCGAAATTATTATGGTGTTGTGTGCATATCCTTTACTTTAATAAAGTACTAAAAAGTGAGCAATATTAAATGCGAATGTGCGATGGTTCTGTATGCAGATGTATACAGATGGAACATGAACTAGATGAAGTTCAGATCAGTTGAATTATCAAGCTAATCGTGGCAGGAGACCAAGGTCAAATTAGTTCTTTCTAATAAATCTACTTTCAAAATAAGAATGACTTAATATACTATAATAATGAGTTTTGATCTGTGTGGTACAGTATGTTTTATTTGTACAGAGACAGTGTACATTGTTACATTGACCAAAAAAGGAAACACACCTTTGCCAGGTCATTAAGTGTGCAGATTTCAAACCTAGATGCAGATGTTTGCATCAAGGACCTCCAGGGAAAAAAACATACAATTAGAAAACAAATAGTAAACACTTGAAGGCAGTTCTTGTTCAGAATTCATAGAACTGTAGTTATATAACTTTTCTGGCGACCCATAGATGAAACCTAAAGGGCGAGTGTGTTTACATTCTTTTAACGTATCTTCTTCTTAAATAGGGTCACACACTTATCACAGATGAATATGCTGAAGTGTGACCCAGTGCACAGTTAACTTGCAGCAATCATTTCCCCCCTCACTGTTGTCTGCAGACCATAAGCCTGTATTGCAATTGATCTCTGAGGTTGAGTCGGTGCATTTCCAAAGCAGATACAAAACACAATCAATTTGAGGCAGGAGCGGCCGGCGCCACAGTAGCTTTGTGGGTAACTCAGGCTGCCCCTCTCTGTCTCTGGAGGGAAACAAACCATAAATCAAATCAGATTGGAGGATGGCTGCACCGCAGCTGGTACAGTCAGGCCAAACTTGTGCCCAGAATACAGCAGTCGAGCTGGCTAGTAAACAACTGGCCAGATGCCTTTTGTTTACGACATTGTTAACTCATTAAATAATGAAAAATATATCTTCACAGAACTGAATTCATATACTTGCTATTATATAAAAAAAGACAGGAGGTTTGTTGCAGCACATCTGACCTGATCAGTCAGATTGACTCTTATACACCAACCAAACACTACAGTGTACACAATAAAAATATTCACAACCAAATCCCTTTGGTTCTTCAAGCAATTGCAGCATCCACAATAAAAATGTGGAACGCTTGTTCTTACGTTCTGTGCTGTAAAGGTTTAATCAATGCAAAGTTATTGCTGCAGTAGATGATGCATTGGTGATTTGAATTTAAAAAAGGTGTTGTTGTTGTTGTTGTTGTTGTTGTTTTATAGACTTTTATTTGGAGTTTCCAGTCATCTCCTACAACCATCAAGTATACAAAGTTGCTTCAAATTAAAACTCCTCCCTTAGGCACAATTAATCTAGTTCAGGGCAGTATAGACAGATTCTCAGACCAACAGATTCTGAAAATAGGCGATGGCAGTTGAAATATCTCATTTTCAAAAACTGTAGTGATGAGCAGATCAATACCAAATATTGATGTATCAATACTGCCTCAGTTATCAAAAAGTAGAAGTTCTCATGCCAAAATATTGATATGTAAACATTTTGGTAAATTTTTAAAATGCACTTAATGCATTTTATTGGCACATATATTTACTTTTAGATCAGTTCAAGCTGGGCCGGGGCAAAAATAATATAAAATAAGGTAAACAACTTTATAATGTTTCAATGAACTTGAATACAAAACTCTTATCCGTATCCGTATCAGATTGACATCGCAATTGGAACAAAAATCACTGGTATTGTCCAGCACTAAAAAACAGTATCCATATGACAGCTTGAACCACTCCTGGACATGAACATCCCATTTCTCCTAGAAGAAGACATTCAAATGTGGATATTATCCACAATGTAAAATGTGCAATATCCTTTAATAATCCAATATGTATCTGATAAAGTAATGCATTGGTGAATAAAGCATTCATTCAAATGAATGTGCTGTGTACATACATTGCATGCATTTTACAATTACCATTTCTCAAATCAAGGCTCCCTTTCTTTTCTATAGGTGACATAATTCAAGATGATCTTTAAAGCTGGGGCACCAGATTTTCAAAATGAGAAAGACCAAAGAAATTGAACTGTTACCCACAGCCATCACAACACATATAATAATCACATGCCTGAATTATTTGGACGCATGTTTTGAGTTTATTACATCAAAGTAATCAAGCCAAATCAGTGTCTTGCTTTGAGCGTCAGATGAGACAGCAGCCACTATGTCCTTGATACATTTCCTTCTGACTGCTGATAATGAAGTGGTTGTTCTTAGTCACTGTTTCGATGACCGCACACAGGATGATAATAATCTTTGGCACTACACTGTGTTGTTGATTAATTGTTGATTTTCCTTCAGAAGGGAACAAAGTGATGCATTTTACATGTTCCTGATTACAGTGATTTACTGACTGATTGCGAAGGTTATCTTTGTCTATGATAAAAGCAGTCATTTGGTGTGTGAACAACCTTGGACAGATTGCCTCTCAATTGGCAGGACTACACTTTGAAATTACTCTTGAAAAAAACTTAACTCTTGATGATGAATGCAGCAGAGTCCTTCTTCTTATTAGTGGTGCAAATGTCTCCTCTGAGAAGTACATGAAGGACATGGGGAAATATCCATGTTTGAAGAGACATGCATGATTATTTAAAGAGATACAAAAAAATCCTCATTTGTATTCAGGAGAGACGGCTGAGTACATCACTGCAGGACTGATACTTGCAAATGAAAGCACCCACAGGTCAAATCGATGCTCTACAATAACAGTGTAAAGAGGCACATCAAGGCCAGGAATATTTTTGATAATAGCACCTCTACAGGGCTATCCTCCACATGGGATTACGCAGACATGCAGTTAAATGGGACATATTGTACTAATTTATGTTTTTGCTGTGCTATTGCTTTTCACACTGAAGCACGTATACCAAATCGCTTGCTAGAGTTTAATGAAAAAAATAACAAAACACTTCAATAAAAGCCTATGAACAAGTTAAAGGATTATAAACCAGTTTAATTGACAACAGATTTTGCTGCTTAGAATAACATGAATTTAATAACATTTGCACATAATAATTTGATTTGATTTTGACTTGGTCATGGAACACTGGACCGACTCTATACTCTCCATTGAGTTTTCAATGGTTCATGGGAGTTTGACCAACCAGTCCACATGTGCTTTGTGGATCTGGAGAAGGCTTTCGACAAGGTTCCTCGTGGTGTCCTTTGGGGAGTGCTCCGGGAGTACGGGGTCTTGGCTCTTTGCTCAGGGCTGTCTGGTCCCTGTATGACCAGAGCAGGAGCTGTGTTCGCATTGCTGGCAAGAAGTCAGACCTGTTCCCAGTGCGTGTTGGACTCCACCTGGGCTGCCCTTTGTCACCGGTTCTGTTCATTGTTTTCATGGACAGAATTTCTAGGCGCAGTCAGGGGTCAAAGGGTGTCTGTTTTGGGTACCACATGATCTCATCTCTGTTTACAGATGATGTTGACCTGATGGCGCTTTCAAACCTGGACCTGCAACATGCACTGGGACGGAAGAGCCGAGTGTGACTGTGATGAAAATCAGCAGCTCCAAATCTGAGGCCATGATTCACGAGTGAGGATGGAACGTGAGATTGATAGGCGGATTGGTGCAGTATCTGCAGTGATGCGGTCGCTACATCGGCCTGTTGTGTTGAAGGTGCTGAGTTGAAAGGCAAAGCGCTCGATTTAACGCTCAATATATGTTCCTTCTCTCTCATATGGTCATGAGCTTTGGGTAACCAGATCACGGATACAAGCGGTCAAAATGAGTTTGCTCCACAGGGTGGCTGGGCGCTCCCTTAAGCCGAGTTCACACCGCTGCGGCAAAGCGGACAGTTTTCATTCAAAGTCTATGTGGACGAGCGACTTGCAAATCCAGGGTTTTTGCTGCACAATTTGAGCCGTGTGAACGGGCCTTGTGAAATAGGGTGAGGAACTCCTCCACGTGGAGAGGAGCCAGCTGAGGATGCTCGGGCATCTGTTCCGGGGTCTTCTGGATGCCTCCCTGGGGAGGTGTTCCGGGCATGTTCCATTGGAAGGAGGCCCCGAGAAAGACCAGAGACACACTGGAGGGACTATGTCTCTCTGTGGCCCGGAGCGAAGTCAAGGTCATTACGCACATAACACGCTGTGCGTAGGGCACCAGGTGGTCTGAGGGGTACCATCAGCCTGACAGGCAGTTTGGAATAAAACAAGACGTGAGCCGTGTCGAGCTGGCGCAGCTCCGCGGAGCTGACACTGTGGCGTGCGCAAAGCAACTTTTACAATATCTAAATCAGGTTTTAATGAATGCAACAGAAAGCATACATAGTTTGCAGCCTGTAGTGTTTTCTACAGCCTCGATCTGTTCTGCAGAAGAGCAGGAGAAGGGCTTCGGTTGACACTGGAGCAGGGGCGGACAAGGAGATTTAGTGGGGGGCATTGAATGTAATTTTATTACATCTAAAATGCACCAGAATACAGGCAAATATATGATCCCCAGACCCCCTAAGGATTGTGATTCAAGCAATATATTAAATAGCCTATATATTAAAAAAAAATAATAATAATAAAATGTTGAAATATGTATTTTTTGCAAGTTCGAAGGGGGTTGAGGGTATGGGGCCACCACTGAGCACTTCTGCTTAGGGCACCCAAATCGCTAGCAGCGGCCCTGCATCAACATATTCTTACAGCTACAGAAAATATCCTGACTTGCATGTGGCACAAAGCTAAACCAAACTTAAGTCTCAACAAAACAGCAATTAATGTTTGCCCTGAGCAGTACAATCTTTGGGTTGATCTTTTGAAACTCTTCTCACTTTTGAAAGACCTGTTTTTTTGTTTTTTTATTGCTTACCTGCCAATACTTACCTCTTTTCTGCCCCAACCTCCAGCTCCTGGTCCAGTACCTTAGTCAGCCGACTCCACTGCCTGTAACCAGACCAACTACTTACCTTTCTTTTGGACTCAATAAACTGCAATTCATCTGTGTCTGCTTCAGGGTTTTTGCTGTCTTTACATAATCCACTCACAACGCAGCGCCAGGACAAATCTGCTTATGGAAGTGACTTTCCCATTCATTTTCCCATAGTTTACAGGTACAAGGAATAATGTGACCCTCTTTTTGGGACAATTATAGGAAAAAAGCAGTTGTAGAAGTACTCAATTGTGTTCATTAAGTAAAGTACAGATACAGGAGCAAAAAGAATACTCAAGTAAAAATATCACTTAAACAAATTTGCTTAAAAAAATGTTTTGAAGTACCTGTATAATGTGCTGTAAGAGTAAAAAATAAATGGATTTCACACTGATTTTGAGATCTATCAAAGTTAAATGTGATAAAGAATTTTTGGTCTTCAGAAGTAACTTTATTATATTTACTTGTTTTTACTTTTTACAGTCCTATGATGACAAAAAGGCAGTTTGCACTAATGAAAATTACTCCATTCTCTGGTTGTTGTGTTTTCAAGTCCAGTGCTTATACAAATGTGAAAAGTACATGTCTCATTATTAGTCATTTGTACAGTGCTGTAGTGACTCTGTTCATGCATGACATGAGAGGCCTGGAGCCCCACCAACACAACTCCACACTCCAGTGTGGCAGAGCACTGTTTCTGAGACAATTCAATTACACTTTCCTCCATCTTTGCAAACCCTTTGTATGACCTGCATCACCACTTTCTGCTGACGGTCAACCTATGCAGAGTAATGGCATCTGCGCTTGTGTAGGACTCAAACTGACTGAAACGAATTAAGGTTAATAGGATGGGTGCAAGCGGCTCATCTCGATATTTTCTGCCTTTTACAGCGGTTTCAGTACTATAGATGCGGTAAATTAGCCACGGTTCAATTTCACCCAGCACAAAAGAAAATTCAAATTGCAGGTCTTACCTCGATTTGCAGAGGAAAAGACTGGAGGAGCGCTTTGAATTGTGCGGCTGATGGATTTTTCTTATAACGTATAATTATATCTGCAGAGTGTTCTATGGTTCACCTGGGTAATGTTAAAGATTAGAGCAGCGTCGTCGAGCTTACAAAGATCTTGCTCTTCTCTGAGTCAAACACCACTTGAACAGAGGAACAGTATATTTCAAATAGCTCCTTCCCACTCATGACAAATCTTAGAAATGACATTTTTAAATCTCCACACTAATCAATTTCTGGTTAAGCAGAGTAGTTGATGCACCATTCAAAAATTAAAGTGCAATACAATGGACACAGAATGCAACTTTTCCTCAACCAGTCAAGGTATAAACCACAACAGGCTTTCTCATATATCACAAAATGATTAAATGAAGTATACATCAACATTAATATTTCTTATGCCATTTTACTGTGAGGAACTGCATTGAAATCATCTTGTTGATAATGTCATTATATCCATCTGTTACTTGTTTGAACTATTCAGATTTTAATTTCCTTTATGCCTTTGTAGAAAAAAAAGTAGGGTTTTAATATCCTCATGTTCATATGACAAGAGACATGACGCCTCTGCTACTAAACTAAAACCATATTTCAAGTGCTGCTGTCCTCAAAAGGAGTTCATTGTGTAATAGAAAAGAAATCTGATTAAGAGTTTCATGGAAATTGCATTAATTGAGGTTAGAACGTGCCAAATAAATTCATCCTCTACTGCCCTGCGGTAGTGAAAGTGCCAATCTGCGGCATCGGCCCCACAGACCACCACCGATTCTGTCTTGCCTAAGGACACAATAACTGGTCAAAGCGGGAATTTTATCCTCCAACCTGCTTTGTTTTGAGACACGAGTCGAGTGCTCCAAACACTGAGCCACTGTCGCAACCCAGATCATCTCAAAACTGAAAGGATTGATTGGTTGTTTGGTTGGTTGATTGAAAAAAAAAAAAAGAAAATAATAATATTAATAATGATATTTGTGTCTGGATTTATTTAAGGTTTATGTATTAATTGGAGATAGTGCATATAATGAGAATTTAACAAATTGAAAACACGCCGTATAAGCTTCAAAGCTAATTTACATCTCCAGTATCTAATAAGAAAAATTACAAATACAACATGCAAATAGGATTTTAGTACAACAGAGGGAAATGTTGATTTTCATTTTATTTCAGTCAGAATTGATGTGAGGCAGGGCTTTTCTGTGTAGCACAAAAAAAAAAAAGGAAAAAAGTTATTAAATATGCATGCTTCATTTACAAACTTAAAATATAGTTTTTTTTTTTAAAAGGTTACGGACATGGAATTAAAGTGTTTTTCTATCAAATGCCGATATCTATTTATAGAGTAATCTCCATGGCATCAACAAAATCAAATGTTTCTCACCGCCGATTAAAAACGATTTGTGCTCATTGTGTCTGCATAAATCAGCTGTTTTTAGTCCCTGTGATAATTTTTCATTTCTTTTTCCCTCGTAAGCAGCCATGTTTGCTTTGGTTCGGACAAACGACGCTTGTCTCTGATTGGCAAACCCTCCTGTAAATCACACCCTTCTGAAGTCTGTTTCAAAGGTGTTCTATGTAACCTGGTGGAGTGTCCATCATCTGCTTGTCTCCAAGGAGATGTTATTGCTTTGGAATATTCCACAGTCTGGCATCACTCAAATGTGTACATGGAGACAAGCAGGTGATGCACCAAAACAATGGTAAAGTAATGCACATTTAAGTAACAATGGTGGTACAATTGAAGTGGTACATACAATTGTACAGATGCAGCCACTTTCTATACTTTAAAATGCTCAGATTAAGAACTTCTCGTTGTTGTACGTGAGGAACACTGTGTTGTGACCATCTTAAATACTACTCAGTAGCTATATTGCAGCTATTCCCATTATGTTAGTCCTGTTTTGTGGCATAGCTCCATCACAAAGACCACAGAGGCTTTAGCAGAGAGAACACTCAGCAGAAAGACGGCATGACCTTGTGAGGCTCATCAGCATAAAGCTGCCCTGTGGGTCCAATATAATGGCGGTGGTGAAATGCGTATGAAGGTACTCACCTCTATAACCTTGTGCCTGTTAACCTGACGACAAAGAAGCACCCATAATGCCCACCGTGTGTGATCTGCAGGCTCAATAATGTAATATCATAATATAACTTTTATTACTACATGTGATTTTCTCAGTCACTTAATCCACAGCCATGGTGAGGTTATCAAGAAATCATCGGTTCGAGGTTTGGAAAGTCATTGAAAACTTCAAAACTGCATTAACGATAATGGTTTTACAAGTCAGCAATATCTACACAAGATGCTCATCCTCCAGCTAATTAAGCACTCCTTCTGACCATAAACATATAGCTCAAGATCTGGGTGAGGAGAGAAGGCAAATTAGGGACTGCAAAGTTCTGTATACGTAACCAAGGCCAATATTCATTATGTTTCAGTTCTTGATCAAAGAAATTGATTGCTAAAGTTTTGTTTGAGTTTGAGATTTTCAAATGACTAAATAGTGCACATTTTATACAACTGGATTGTTATTTACGAAACAAGGATCATTATTTCATAACATCAAATAATAATAATAATAATAATAATAATGAATCAAATAATAAATAATAATAATAATGAATAGCATTCATGCCTCTGCTTGATGCTTTTTCTTTGTCCGGAAAGTTCCAAATAATTTATTCAGTTACAAACATTTTTATTGCTTGATCACCTGCTTGTCTCCCTGGAGAGACATCCGTTTAATGCTATAATTCCAGGCAAAGCAATAACATCTTCATGGAGACGAGCAGAATGGCAGACCCTCCACCAGAAAAGTTACAGAGGAAACCCTTAAATTTGTCTGGCAAGCCAAGAAAACAGACTTCACCAATACTTTACAAAGATGTGAGTCTGGTCTTAATTCTAATCTCGGCGAGTTCACAAGGGCGTGATTGACAGGTGGATTAGCCAATCAGAGAATCAAAACAAACATGGATGCTGCTTATATGAGAAAAAAGAAAGGAAAAAAATGTCATGGGACTGAAAAACATCAGATTTATGCAGCATCAATGAGCAAAGCACAAAACATTGGAGTTGAGAGAAGTTTGATTTGATTTTGTTCTCATTGATACATGACCAATGAGCTCCTCTGTTTCACATGTGTCACAGAAATAAACACTCCTGATTGCCAGACTGAGGTCTAAGAGTCCCAGGCAACCTTTAAATCACAATTTATGGCAAGCAAGAAATCCTTTTGATAAACGTTTTGCGCCAGATGCCCTTTCTTTAACCTAAGTTCATCAGGCTTGAAATACCAAAAATACATAGCCGAAAGCAAACAGGAAAATACACAAGAAATATCACATCAATGTCGTTCTATTTATTCAATACTAGCCATTCTTTCAATTTATGATTTTTTAGCATCAAACTGAAAACATTTGTCATTTTACATTTGTTGTAGAAGAGAGGCTGTTCAAAAGCCTGCTGTGTTTGAGCAGCGAGAGTTTAAAACCAGGGCACGGAGCAGATCAATAACAGATACATATTATATGTGTTTGGCCGCCTCTGAGTAGCCTGCACTTTCTGACCGGGCCGGACTCAAACCTCCAAACACACAAAATGCAGCTCACATAAATGCTTCATATGCGTTCGTCTGCCAGACCTGCTTCACTCATGGATTATTTAGTTAGTTTACACTCATAAAGTTTGACTAGTGGTCTAGTTTTCGGGTTGTTTGTGTTGACAAGGCCAAAGCAACCCAATGGAGAAAAAGGTAGTAAAAAGTCACTCAAAAATACTAGAAGAAGTGTTAAAAGCCAGTCCGAATAAATAAGTTTTGAGCCTAGATTTAAAAATTCCAAAAGTCTGTGGTGGTGTGCATGTCGGGGGGCAGCCTGTCCCTGAGTCTGGGACCAGCGACAGAGAAAGCTCCATCACCCTAGTGTTTGAGTCTGGCTCTGGGGACTTACTTTGGTTTCGAGAAAAAAAACAGAAGCTTGGTCAGATATGGAGGTGCAAGGCCATTTAAAAAGTTTTTTTTTTTTGTAATCAATTCTAACAGAAACTAGAAGCCTATGGATAGAGTGACATGCTGACGTCTGGGTGCGAAAAGAGCCGCAGTGTTCTGTACAAGCCGAAGTCGGCAGAGAGCAGAGAGCAGACTGAGAGACACTGACATAAAGTGCATTGCAATTTTTGAGCTGATGAAAGCATGAATAGTCCTTTCTAGGTCAGTTATTAACCACAATTTACTTAACATAGGAAATATAGTCAAACTTAATCAGTTCAAAGCAAACAATATGTAAAAATACCATATAGAGTTTCGGCTTTATTAGATCCATAGTGGGATTAGGTATAAAGAAACAACAACACACACACACACAACAGCACCACACACACACACACACACACACACACACACACACAAAACAATAACTTTGACACAGTAATTAGCACCAAACATGCATGACACTGCTAGACATTCAAATTGAGCTTTAATCATATCTAAACTAACTCTTGTCAACAAATCAGAGTTCCTTTGCCCAGTGCCGCGTGCCCATGGGCTGCTCTTTGTTGTGTGGTGTTTGAAATACTGGGGCGCGCTGAACATTTGGGATTACTTCAGTCCAACGCAGCAGGACTGGGACCACGCTGCGCTCCGACTCCCTCCAGATCTCAAAAGCCGCCGCGAGCTTTGTCTGAACAAGGAAGGCAATTTGACTTCCACTGAAAAATACATCTATATATAATTCAGCGAACCTCAGAGGCCCAAACGCAACAGTAGAAATTGGACAGAAAATTGACTTAAGTTACACTAAGCAATTTGTGAATTAGCATATTTGATCTGGGGCACTGTGGTCATGATAGTGGTAGTATTAGTAGTTTGAATACAGTATTATTGTAGGAAATGTCATCATTGCAGTGGCGGCTGGTGATGCAAAATATTGGGGGGGCTATTTTACATTACCGTGTTTTTGTTTATTTTTAATGTACAAAAGTGAATATTTTACATTTACTGTACAAATACACATTCTAAATACACATTTGCGGCTGAATTAATGAAGTAAACACATTTTATTTCCACTTTTGGAAATGGTAATACTATGACTTAAAGCAGATACCATTTGTGAGAAAATACATTTGACATAAAATGACATTTTACATTTTATAAACTATACGATTGTAAAGAGAAAAACGAAAGTCTCAGTGATACTGTACATTACAGTGCATAGTAGCAATTACTACATTGAGGGAAAATAAAAAAACACAAACAATTGTCGATGCCTGTTTCATAAAACAGTGCAGAAAACAAAACAAAAAGATTAGCTTCTATGTGGCATTAGTTAACCTGAACTACATGTGTTTAACATTTAACATTTTTATATTTAATCATCACAGACAACATTGCAGTGGAAAGTTGTTCTTAAAGACATGTAATTCATACCATTCTTTCATGGGTTTTCTAATAACCAAAGCATCTATTTATGAATAGATCAGCGATGCTTTCAGCATTGGCATTATCCCGCATAATAACTCAAAAAAGGCTCCAGTTTGTTGTGTTCGCAGTCAAGGTAACGGAGCACATCAGATGTCTCATTGGCTCGGACTGATAAGAAATCAGCCGCTTTCACTTCATCACGAACATAGTTTTTATTCACAGCCAGCCACAGTCAAGGAGCTCATTCTGAATGGGTTTGGACCATGGATCTATTATAATAATGGCTCTTATTGGACGTACTGTATCATAATATCATAATCATAATATAACATCATTCTGAACAAATTATATTGTTTTTAGATAAAACAATTGTTGAATACCATTTGACATAATTGGCTGATTGCGGAGGGTCATAGCTGGCAGCAGTAGTGGCAGTAGTTGTAGTAGTGATAAAGTAACAACAGTAACAACATTAGTTTTGGATGTTGTGGAAGTATAGAATGGTTGTTGCTGGTGTACTTCTACTTCTAGTAGTATGTAGTGTTATTCCTTAACCTGGTTTACCAATATGATCAGGTAGCACAATGGGCTACGCGTAGGTAATTAATGTTATGAAGAGTTGAAGTTTTTTGGCCACCATTCAGACTGTGATTTGAATGCCCATTTTTTGATACATTTTCATCAGCCTGACATGAAAGACGAACGGCCGACACTGATGTAGATGTCGTTGGGTGGATTGGGGGCTTCCTCTTGTTCTTTGGGTCACTTAGAGCTGTGCGTAGCGTGCCAAACATTGTGCAGGGTGTATCCAGCATGTTCGGAGCTGTTTGCATTTTCCTGCAGTATTTATTTGTTCATCATGCTTTCATTACTTCTGCAGTGGTCAAAAAAACCTTTGTCATAGGCATTGTAATTAGGAGGCCACTAGACAAAAATTTTATCACTGTTTCTGTACACAATTTTGGGTTCATTCAGGGGGCAGAAGTTCATTGCATAGGTGCTGCTCTTGTTACAGTATGAGAAATGGTGCATTGTTTATTGCCATTCTTAAAAGCTCGCCTCCTCCTCCGTCTTGTACATGCTCTGTTGTCCGTCCTGGCACTCTTCTGTAGGCAGAGCTTCACCAGCCCTAATTGTGTCTTGGAGCCAGCTATCTCTAGAGATCTCATTATAGCATTCACCGGCAGCTCAGGCAGTGTGCAGCCGCGCTGCTCTCATACCATCAGCCTGTATAATCTAACCGTCGAAAGCTACCCTGTCCCTTTGCGCTATTGACAAGAATAAAGCAATTATTGTTGATTAGAAAATGGCACTGCGCACCCAAGGGCAAGGCAGGAGGAAAAACTGTTGTGAGGAGTTTTATGAAGCCGTTAACCTCCAATAGCAGGTGACGCCTTGTGTCTGTCAAAAGGAACAACACAAGTTTCCCAGTGCTTAGATTGACACAAATTAAAATGCCTAAAAGCAAAAGTGGGTTTGATGATCCATCTGGGCTGCCTTCTCTACTTATTATCTTTGCCTGCACATTTCAGAAGTGCCAGATAAATATACCAGACAATAAGAAAAGTTGATATGTTTGGAATGTGCTTGTATTGTTTCTGAAAAACAAAAACAAACTAGACAGGATTGACTTCAAGGAAACAAACGGTCAGCTTCTCCTTTTTGGCCGACTATTTGAATCTTGCTCAGAAACTTCTTCTGCCATCTGGACAAAGGTACACGATGTCTCGAATAAAGACCAATCGAGGCATTACATTATATCTCCCACGCAGTATTAAGCTGCTCAAATAATCCTTCTGCTCCGACACATGGACTGTATTTTAATGTTGCCAATCAAGTGGTGAAAGAAGTACTCAAATAATGCGCTAAAAAGAACAAAAATATTTAAGTAAAGGAACGACATGAACATTTATACACCCTTTTTAAAATGTACTTTAAGAGTAAAAGGTAAAAGTGTTTCAAAAAGATTTTGAGATCTAATAAAGCGTCAAAAGCAGAGATCTGGAAAATAAAATGTTTCTGACTTTCTAAAAATTCTACTTAAGTACAGTAGTTTTACTTTTGTATTTAGTTACTCTCTGTGTTCTTCTTTTTATCTTCCTCACCTTGTGTAATGATTTCATGTGCTCTCATGTGCAAGATAAATTCCCCTCGTAGCAATAAAGGTTTCATTAATCCTAATAAATCAAAGGAGCAAATTGTTTCTTTCTAAAACGATGGTGTAACTTAAAGAATGGACTCAAGTTAAGCAAATTATTTACAAAAATCTATTTTCAGCCGATCATCCAGATTGTATAGATAGATACCAGTCCCTCTAATGTTATAAAGTGTGAAAAGTACAGCAAACATTTGGATTGCATGCAGGTATTTCCTTGGTTCTCACTTCAGTACTTCCTGTACTTAGAGCATCAAATCCTATGGGAACTTGTTCAGGTTATTACTCTCCTGCTGCTCCTTCGGTAATAAAGTAGAGAGCCAATTTTTTTCTCTTAGATTCATTCACTTCAGGGGCAGTTCAAAGTGTATGGGATCATCCGAGAAAAACACATAAAAACAATTGAATATAATCAATGTAAGTGTTTTGTTCCATTATAAAGGGTATTGGACACATTTAATAAGAATAAAGAGTTGACTTGAAGAAGACTATTAAACAGGTGAAATACTCTGTTGAGATATCATTGTTTTGTATCTGGAGAGAAGCTCATAAATGTGGAGTTATAAATCTGGAGGAAAAGGACCCACTCACCGTCCTCATAAAGTTTTGACACTTTCCAGACCCATGGAATTGTGGGAAGGAGTTTTTACAATGCCATCAGTGTGTTTGAACAGAAACGACTAAAGGTCATTGTTATGATTTGATGAGCAAATGTGTGGAGAGTGACAAACAGAGAAAGAAAAACTGATAGCTCTATAAACAAAACAAAATATATAAAAAAAAATTATAAAATGTTTTCAATTAATTACAAATACACATTTTATTGGGTCAAATGAGAAAAACAGCCAGTTTATTTTCTATTAATAAACTATTCTTAACTAGTTTCTTTGTTTATAAGAAATGTCAGGCTTGTCAAATTAATAGTATTAATATTTTTAAGTATATATATTTTATAGGCTGGGCATTTATATGCGCTATTGTTTTATGCACTTGTAGGTGTTGTTTACTTTGAAAACAGTCTTATCAGATATATTTTAGTAAGCAGTGTGCTGGTCTGAACCTTGGACGGGACTAGAACTGAACCAGGACTAAACCAGGACTATACCAGGACTAAACCAGACTATACCAGGACTAAACCAGGATTGAACCAGGACTAAACCAGGACTAAACCAAGACAAAACCAGGACTGAACCAGGACTAAACCAGGACTATGCTAGCTTGATAACAGCCACAGGATTAGACACTTTGGAATAAATCTGTTAATTTAAATACCTTTCAATACTGAAAATATCTCATTTGAATGTAGACATTGGCATCATAATTAAGTAATACAGAGCCTTGTTATATTTATTATTATTATTATTATTATTATTATATTATTATTATTATTATTATTATTATTTATTATTAATGTTATTATTATTATTGAGACTTTAGACAACATTTTTAAATCATTTGGTCCCAAATACAATGAACATTATATCCAAGTCAAAACAGCACAACACTGGGGAATTCTAAAACATATTTATGCCTAAAAGGGAATATAAATCAAAAAGTGTAATCGCTGCCCAGCTCTAATATTGTTTTGTTTTGTTTATCGTTTGTTTGTTGTTTTTTGCTGCTGCGCCAAAGTCAATTATCCTATAATAATATACGATTTGAGAGGCGTAAGTGTCATTGCGTTCTTTAAAGTGACATAATTACACTGCACGACAGTTTGACTTTTTGCCCCCGGATTCCAGACGTGCACAGATGTTTCTTTAAACCTTCATCGTGTGTGTTGTGGATTCCCCCAAAGTTTGCTCATTAAAACTTTTGCACTTTTTACATTTATTGGGTTGGCTATCTGTCCACATCTCCGCACTTCCAGCCTTACCAGTAATTGCTGTCAGGTTGTGTGCACATAAATAAACCGCAGTCAGCTCTCTTGGCTCTTCGCTCACAGCAAATAAACGCATTTACATAAATTCATGCATGTATTAGAAATCTCAAACAAGGAGGTTTTCAGTAGAATATAAGTGAGCATAAATGTGTACTAATAACTCTATAATATTGCCTACACTAAGATACTAAAAAGCAGCCTTTTTTTTTTTTTTTTTTTTTGGCACCTAAGCTTTATTGGGGGGCGTAGCATGAAAAAGGGTTGAGAGAGGGAAGGACATTCAGCAAATTGTCAGAGCCGGAATCAAAAACACAGCGCTGTGGCCACCAAGCAACACCTAAAACCAGCTCTTCAGGTCAAACTGAGACCGCTGTGAGCTGTTTGTATCTAATTGTAAAGCGGTTTTATCGTCCACAAACCAGAAAATGTGCTGTTAGCATGCTAATTGTTGTTAGTAGTGGTGTGACAACTCTGTTCTTCTGATCTCTGAAAGTTGTGAAAAGTGCTCATAAACTTAACAATTAAGATGCTGGGAGTGTGTTGGGAAAGTAAGGAATACGTTTGGACTGCTGTTAAAAGTTTAAAATGAACTACTTCTGCTAGTTTTAATACGGTAAAAATAATGCACGGGACATTTAAAAAGAAGTAGATGTAAGCATAATCCGAATACATGTTTAATTATTTTGTATCTTTATTAGTGGGTCCTTTTTTGTCTCGACTATCACTGTCCCCTAAAAGAACATTTCAAGTACTATTTAATTCCACCTTCTTTTAACTGGTAAATCATAAAACTGAATAAAATAAAGTCTGCCTTTTTTAAAGTCCGCTGTTTGTTGGGAAACATTGGCGCGTATATTAGTTTGTTTTTGGTTTTTTTGCAATTTAGTCAATTATAGGTTTATGTTTTGAAGCTGAATGTCAGGTGAAAGTGATATTTTATGTAAATTAAAAGAAAAAAAAGGAAAAAAGGAAAAGTCAGAACTAATTAAGTTAAATAAGCGTAATAAAATATGCATTAACATGATATTGCTGCTTTCACTGGTCGTCATGGCGATAGTGATCTTCAGGATCATTATTAACAGCGGCCCCGCTCCGCTCTTGGCGTTGGCCCAAGTGTAAAAAGTGGATTGTCAGCGTCACAAAGAGCCCGAGTTTGCCGTGGTTCACAGATGGATGCGGTGTCCTTGTCCATCAGTTCCATCCTGTCCCCCCGGTGCCCCCCTCCCAAAGCTCTGCCCCATCACTCAGAGCCCCGTGTCACACTGTCCTGCAGGAAGATGACACCCTTAATGCGGGCTGACCTCCCCCTCACCCACTGCAGGGGCGCACCATGCTTTTGTCACAGGTAAAGGCAAAGAGAGTGGGCCGTGCCTTTGTAACATGATACGTTTGTGAGGCGCTGAGGGGGCGATGTACAGTCAGTTTGTGTTGAGTGTTGTACAAGGTGTGGAAAGAAAATATACAAACAACAAATGTTTGATTATTTGTAGAGCTCGCGCTTCTTTGGATCTGTGAATAAGAACAGCAAAAACAAACATATTAAGTGTGAATTTGAATCAGAATAATGTTGATGAATATGATTTTAGAGAAACAAATATTTATTTTGAAGAGAAGATGTTTTAATTTGTCAAAAACTGATCACTTTCGAAACTAAACTCATCCAGCTATTGTAAAAAAAAAAATCCATAACAAGGACATATGGTGTTTGCATCTGTATCTGTATCAGAGTCTAATTATTTCATCAATGTACTGTTCTCAAAAGTCAGATTAAATTGGTTCCAATAATAACAATTATTTAGAGCCATATGGATTTCTTTGTTTCCTAAATAGGATCTATTTTAACTACTTTTTGACATGTTGGTCTTCCATGTTGTATAAATGAATGTTATATAAATGTAATGTAAATGTATGTGGCCGTATGTTAGTGTATACACAAACAGAGGGTACCCCAATGAAGTGAAATGAGGAAGTAGACCTTCTCATTCCTTTTTTGTCCATAAGCACCACTTGAGCTCAGCTTTTTCAAACATAAATGTGAAGCAGTGTGGTATCTCTGAACAGCCAATCAGCTCTCATCCCAAAGTGTCCCGACCGACTCACAAGTTTGAAAAGGTCAAATGTTTAATAATTAGACAGCATGTGGACGTCTGATCTCTTTCCCCTCAAAGCTCTACTTACAATACACTTCCTGGGGTGGAAAAAGAATTAACAAAAAAAGTTGGGTAATCAGGCTGAAAGTATCAGCTCTAAACGAAATGACACTGAAACACTGAAATGATCCAAATAAATTGGGTTACAGTGGCTGCAGTTTGGATTACCAGCAGATGATAACGTTTGAACTCTTGATAAGGAAACAAACTAAAATATACAGGATTACAAATGAACTACAACGCAGATGTGATTTTGATTAGGGAAACGCTGATGACAAAATATAGGGCAAACAACCTATATCATTGTCTCTGTAGTTCCATATCTATTAAAGTAAGTCTTATTTAAGCACATCTTTTTGCAGGTGATCATCAGATGACTGTCAGCACCAGATCTCTGAGCTGTTTCTCTATTCTGCAGAAGAACATTACGAACAAATAATACTTTCCACTCTTGCTATTTCCTGATGGGCCGTGAGACATTGCAGTGTAGCTGTGTTTGTAAACCTTGTCGAGGGCCGAATAAGATATTTCTCTAGTGGACAGGAGCATGATTGGTTTAGAGGACACGCTCATGATGCGCGCTCATACGAAATGATTAGAGTCAAAGGACCATGACGTGGTTTGAGAGCAGGCAATCTCTGAGTTCAAACCAGCCGGAAACCAAATTAAAACGACTGCTGAAATGTACGAGACAGGCAGCGCGGCTAACCCTAGTAAAAGAGCTTTTCACTTTTCATTGCGTCCTGAAAGCACTGAATATAGGGGGTGTTTTAGATGCTGCAGAAATGGATTGGACACATGAAGCAGCCGAGTTTTGTGAATGTAACTGGAGTGGTCCCTGCTAGTGCGTTAATATCAGGAAAAAATAGCTATATGTGTAATATTTTCTGTGCTGAGTTTGGACTAGCACTCAACTGAGAATACAATTTATGGTATTGATAAAGTTTAAAGGTGCACCATAAAACGTTTTACGTGGAGGGTCAGCTACCTAGTTGGTTTCATGGAGATGCTAAAGTGGGACTAAACACCGAAACCACCAACAGCCACTGCCCAATCGAGCTGTTAAACTGGGCAGTGCCTGGAGGACTAAAAGGGAGAGGATCTGTTTGACTTGCAGTTCAAACTCTGTCCTGCAGGTGTGTGTGTCTGAATGAGCTACTCAGAACAGAAGTGTGTGATGTATTTGCAGAGTTTAACGATTGTTAGCAGTAGCGTTTTTTTGAATAGCAAATGAGCAGTTTACACAAAAATATTTTTTTAATGTTTAGAACATGTCAATACTTTGCCTTGAAGTGACAGTACTGTACCAAGTTACAGATTAGATCTATGGAGATGCAACTTTGCTCAGTATAAGAATGCAAGAGTTCTTTGTTTTTGTTTTTATCTATATGAAATGTGTTTGCATTTGTCCTTTTTCTACACCTCATCACAACTGTCACATTGGTGAAATGTACACATTTTAGAAATGCAAAAGTTGCAGTAAATTTTGTGAAAAGTGAATACACTTCTCTAAGGCATGCTTCATAAAACAATGTATCTGTTTTTGTATAACGTTTTCAACCTTTGATTTTGGAGATAAAAGTCTGTCTCCCAATCGCTCGTCTCATTTTTATCTGTGTTCAGCCCTACGTGCAGTTGGGTTGAACACAGATAAAAGTTTCTCAGACTAGAATAATTGGAAAGCTTTCAGAACTTTGTGTGGATACATATCCAGTGGGTGTGTTGAACAATTACAGTGTGCGTGAGGCCAGAAGTCTCAGTCGAACAACACAGAGCAAGCACTGCCATAAGCACAGCCAGGATTCAATGAAACAAAAAAAAGACACACAATGTTCCAGCTATAATGGATCAGTGTAAAAACCCAACTTACCTTTAATTATGAAACTCTTTATTTGTATTAAAAAAAAATCCAGAACACTGAATTACTATGTCAAACTGCATTATATTTAGTAAATAATGAATGACACTATAATGTAGCCTATGGCAGTTTCATTTGTTGGATCTGTAGTTATTCTTGACAGGTTTTTATTGTCCATTATGGATATATTTGCAAATACATGTCAATGATATAATATAGAAAACGACCCCACAAAAACTCCTCATAAAAATGTTTATTATCCTAACTGTTATCAGAGGACAGATATCAACTGTTCACTTTTTACAATATATTACTATCATTAGACTGTTTTATGATACATTGTTTTTTAAATATTAATTATTTTCAACTTTGTACATGCTTTCGGGAGTCACATTCCCTGGTCTGATGAAGCAGAAAGATGAGAAAAAGGCACTCGATTGCTCTGGTCTGCCGTGAGCAATACCGTCCAAAGTAACACTGAGCTGAGTGTAGTTTGTGTGGGTGAGAACGTCTCCACCATCACCAGACAAGAAGCCCCTTGGAAACCCATTTCACTTCTTTGCCAGGGCAGCACAATACGTCCAAAGCAATTTTCCAAACCAGAGCCCAAAATAATCACTTTGATATGGCGATCGACAGCAATTATACCCTTTTTTTTGTTTTGTTCTGCTCACTTCAAAAACAACACACACCAAAACACTCCTGGTTTTAAAGTAGAAAATTGACAATCTCTAAGACCCATTTTCAGAAGCTGCACACACGTCTTACTATTTTATACATGTAGCTTACAGTCCAAGCTATGGGTCATTTGACAAAGTGGTTGTATGCTGCCTTTGCTTGAGCTTCAAATGCTTCTTAAGATGTCGGAGAGCTTCATGGCCTGAGGGAAGCTTAGTGCATGTGTGGAGCCAGATACCACACGGTAACGGCAGCCGGACCCCCGCAGTTTGCAATCCAACTGCAACACTGAGCCCCCAGCAGTGTCCCAGCGGCGCACATGAGCTCATCTGCGCCTCAGTCAGTGTCGCGGATGCTTAATCCAGTTTCGGATCATCCACTTCTGGCCCGAGCAGCGCTGGACCACCAAGCGGAGGCCGAAGTTGGCGTCTTTGGACATTTCCACCTCCAAGCACCGACCGGTGTCCCTGCTGATGATGGGGCCATTCTGGACACAAAATGCACATATAGAGATTAAGTCTGACTTAATACATTCAACTGAAAAGGATAAGACATATCTTTTTAACAATTAAAGCCTAGGTTCTTTTTTTTCTAAAACCCCTGACTGAAATGAGCCCCAATTCAAGCTGAAGCTGTTTCTGAACCCTTTGGGAGTCTGAACATCAGATTTTAAATCCTGAAGAAAGATTTATTTTGGTAAAAATAAGGATGAGTAAAGATGGTGTCTTGAGGATGGTCTGATTGACACTAGTGTGAGCATTTGTTGGGTTTTGACAATTCCTCTTTAAATATTGATGCTTATTAGATTTAAGAACTTGCAATAAAGTAAAAAGGTCCGGGGGAATCCATATAATAGGCCTATGAATTTTGGGGGGAGGGGAAATTTTTTTTAATTTGTGGGTTTGGAGAACAAACTGAATGTGATTCATCCCAGAATGTTTGCTTTGCCTGAAAATAAGTGGGTTACAGCTTTCTTTTTTGTTTAACATGCCCAGCAGCTTTCCTCTTATCAGATGGTGGATAAAAAGGAATACATTAAAAAAAGTCAGAGGGCCCGTCCCATGAGGCCTATTACACCTTTATCTGTTTGTATACTTTTAATCAATACTTTGCAATGCATTTGAAAATCCAATATTTTTGCACTATTCTTTAATTAGCATACTTTATTGAAAAGATTTTACACCGGATGCCCTTCCAGTCCCCGCCCTCCTCATGTACTGTATTTCAGTTTTTATTATTGGATGATCCATTCTCTATTTATTCTGTATTTTTCATTCATATAACAGTATAACCTATAATTGCAGTCTTCAGTGTAACAAAAAACACAATTGTTTTTACTGTCTATTACTGACTGTGTGTGTCTGTGAGTGTTGAATTGAACAAAGCTGCACAGTTTTCTCGTTTGGAACGTGCCTGCGTGAAGTCCCAGAGTCGCTGCGACGTCCTGGAGACAGCGTCACATTTCTTGAGGCTGGGGGTGCGTCCTCTGCCGTCGTCGATGAGGCATTTGGTGTCGGGGAGGAAAGTGGTGGAGCCCAGGGGCCCCAGCTGCAGCAGGCCCTCGGTGGAGTAACGGGCCAGCTGAAAACACACACTTGAGGTTATAGTCATGATGACCTACATATAAGACAACGTGAATGAAAATAAGTCACTCTTCAAATCATGTTAGTGAATAATTGTTAAATTCTTCTCACAATAATTGTAACACTAAAACTATTATTGTGATAACCTTAACTCCTACAACCCCTGCTACTACAATATTAGTACCTATTGGGTTAAGACCATATTATACCATATATAAGTTAGACTTTACAGATATTAATTCCAAACTTTGTATGACACTTTGATTTTCTGCTGTTACTTCAATACAATACTTCAATACTGAAGAAAAAATATTCAATTTCATTATTACTTGAGGAGAAATAGCCTCCATTGTTGAATCAGGACCTCGCTACCAATATTTTATTAGTTGACCAGACAAATATTTGTTTTCTATTGTACATTGAGACTTTTTAAATACAATATCAACCAAATAAAGGTTGAAATAGGGTTATTATGAGATAAGACCGTTACACTGACAAAATTCTATTTAGACATTTAGAGTCTGTATAGTTCAGATAACGTTTACGATGATCAAAATACGACTGTGATTATTTTTTATAGTCGACTAGCCACAATTAGTTGATTAATTACAGCAGCTCTAACCAAAATCTACCAATAAAATTACAATTACTGCTTCTTGCACTTCTGTCACTTCTACTGAAAATGACAGTGACTTTCAATTGTCCCACAGAGGTCTCAATCTTTTTTACTTATTAAACACGAGATCAATTGAATAAAGTATCTTGTTACTTTCACCGTCTGAATTTGAGACCGAGGACCTTTACTACAGTGAGCCAGAGCTTGAAGAGTTTGAATGGGAAAGCTCGTTAGTGACAGTGTTCCCAAAACCATAACTTGATCCTCGCTTGCTAATCCTTCACATGAAAGAGCCAGCTCCGATCCGTATCTGTTACGTAAGGATACAGTAGAGATAGCATTCATTATTTAGCCATGCCAGTGATCCTCAGTGAAAGATGAGATGCAGAAGATTGGGATGTCTACTGTAAAGCCTGACTCAGAGTACGGCTTCAGGCCTTATTCACAGCACTGGAAATCAATGTAACACAATCCCTCTCAATCTGTTGATTTATAAACAATGTCTTCTTTAATGCATAATTCATCTCTTGTATTAAATATTTCAATACAAAGTTGACAGTGGAATAGATTCTGCAAAAACTGTATAACTGTTTGTGAGTACAAAGTTTAGTACGAGAAACTGATTAGTCAATACTTGGACACTAATAACACAACATTATGGTTCATTGTACATTGATTCAGGTGATTATCAATTTAAATTCAACAGTGACACAGTGACAGTAAAAAATTAACGCATTATGTTTGAAAACAGCCAAAGAAGTGTCCCGACATCTTATCTTATATTATTATATCTGAATCTTATATTTGTAAGTGACATTTCATTTTTCTCATTAATTCTGCCAAAAGATTAAACTGCGCATTAGGTGTTATAGAACAGCTTTTAAAACATTATTTGTGCAGTGACAAAAATCTCAGTCGCACTAGTCATTTTGTCCTCAAAAACACAAGAAAAGTCTCAATGTAGATTTGGTATTTGTACATGTAAATTTCCCAAATGGAGGAGTTCAAGTATCTTGGGGTCTTGTTCACGAGTGAGGGAAGGATGGAGCGTGAGATTGACAGGCGGATCGGTGCAGCGTCTGCAGTGATGCGGTCGCTGCATCGGACCGTTGTGGTGAAGAAGGAGCTGCAGTCGAAAGACAAAGCTCTCGATTTACCGGTCAATCTACGTTCCTACCTCTCACCTATGGTCATGAGCTTTGGGTAGTGACCGAAAGGACAAGATCGCGGATACAAGCGGTCGAAATGAGTTTCCTCCGCAGGGTGGCTGGGCGCTCCCTTAGAGATAGGGTGAGGAGCTCAGTCACACGGGAGGAGTTCGGAGTAGAGCGCTGCTCCTCCACGTCGAGAGGAGCCAGCTGAGGTGGCTCGGGCATCTGTTCCGGATGCCTCCTGGGCGCCTCCCTGGGGAGGTGTTTTGGGCATGTCCCACCGGGAGGAGGCCCGGGGAAGACCCAGGACACGCTGGAGGGACGATGGCTCTCGGCTGGCCTGGGAACGCCTCGGGATCCTCCCGGAGGAGTTGGAGGAAGTGTCTGGGGATAAGGAAGTCTGGGAGTCCCTGTTTAGACCTGCTGCCCCCGCGACCGGGCCCCGGATAAAGCGGAAGAAGATGGATGGATGGACATGTAAATTTCGTTTTCCTCATTCCTCATTTCCTTCATTTAAATAATGAAAAGCATGTTTTGTTTTGGTGGATTTATTTTAGAAACATGTTATGTAGTCATCTGTAGTTGCACCACAGTCTCTGGTAAATGGTCTGTATTTCTGGGGGGCAGGTGGGTCAAGTGTGTTGCTCAAAGGACACAACAGCACACACAAGTGAGAGCTGGGACTGATTGTTCCTTTTGCTCCTCTTCCTGTTTAATGGTTTCTTATGCTAGTTGTTGTAATCCCTCATTTTTTCAGGAGTGTTCTACTTTAAAGGGTGTTCTAAAAATCAAGACGTTTCGACATCCATCCGAAAGTAATTTTCAATCTGATGTGCTGGTCTGAGAAACTCGACTTTATCCTGCTCTGAGCTGACCATAGCTTGCCTTCAGGGAGGAGTTTTTTCTGAAATTCACGTGTCTTAGTTTAAACTGAAAGGAACTTCTTTTGTTACCTGTTAGCCTTGTTATGGGCCATCACAGTCTTATTGTAATCTCCCTCACCACAGTTAATATCAACAGGACACTGTTGTAAACAGCCGGCAAATTAAACCTTAAACTGCATATTCTGTTTAAAGAGGGATTGTCTTTTTTCACAAAAAATTGCCGTCCTTCACTCCTCTTTTACGTGCCTTCTGCGTGCCTTCTGTGTTGATATAGTCTTTTCAGTTGTGGTGTTAGTTTTCACCTATGTAACACTCTTTACAACCTTTCTCACTGCAATGGATTGAATAAACTACATTGCTCTGCTTTTGTGTGAGCATTTTGTCTTTCGTATGGCACCACCAGCCCAGAGGGAAATAAGAAGGAAAACCTTTCATTCAAAGCAGCAGAGCATGACATACCAATGTGTATTAAAGAAACATATTACACAAATGCTGATCTTTCTTGCGCTAAAGGTTAAAATGACTCACAGAGTTGTAAATTGCTGCAGTGGGTCTTCCAGGGTCATTATGATCTCAGCAGATTTATGCATGGTGTAAACTAGGACTGGCCACAAAACCTCATATAATCCCGCCTAACACTTGTTTACAGCCCTGTCTGACAGCCTCCTTCAGCTTAATACATTTACAATGAGACCGCAGCAAATAATTAAGAAATAATTGAGCTGGGCCATTTACCCTGTGCCTTTGAAGCTGCCTCAGACGCACTGCTCCTTTTGCTCTTTGTTAAAGTTTTGGACAGATTTCTCTTGAAGGTCAAAGTCTTCACTGGTTTTTAATTTGCTGACTGGTGCCACGCTGCGGTAACGTAAACCTCCGACTTGTACCTCACAATCTCTACATCATGACTTGATATGCACAGCTCGACCAGGACGAACACGCTCTGTACTCAAAGGCTTTTTTTAGATAATGATGGGATTGCTTCAAATATGTTGGTGCCCATGCTAGTTCCACATGGTGCAGCAGCTTTAGCTCTAAAATGC
Source organism: Chaenogobius annularis (assembly GCA_015082035.1). Lineage (NCBI taxonomy): Eukaryota > Metazoa > Chordata > Actinopteri > Gobiiformes > Gobiidae > Chaenogobius > Chaenogobius annularis. The sequence continues at coordinate 4,730,297 of BJKM01000010.1, forward strand.
AAATGATTACACTGAAAGCAGTAATTCAGCAGTTAATAGTAGTGTATAAAGTATATATAAATGGGGTAGGAGACAATTTTCATTCCTGATATGTCTGTAATCCCACATAAATGTAGATCACATTTAACATACAAAGTAACACTTTGCAGGTTGTCAATGTTATGTGCTTAAGCGTGTAATGAGATCCACACCACAAGCTACTGCATCAATTCTTTTAAGGACCATTTGAGTTAACATCATAGTATTCCCAGTTAATATTTTCAACCATTTGAATGGATGTTTCTTTTTAACATTAAATGTTTTATTCTTTTTATTTTACAGACATATAACAAAACAAAACAAAAGATTAGTGGGAGAATATTCTACCACTGAGGCATTGGTCCTTTTAGAGTAAAACACCATCTTAAAACCAGTTAAATAATAGTAAAACTTTCATCAAACTCTGGTGTAAAACCTAATCTGAGATTGCAGCGCAGATAGATGCTTTGCCCAGTAACAATTGCACAAAGACCAATGTGCATGAAGATTGAAGATGATGATACACTAGCCTTCGGCCTGGCATACCTGAGCAGGCTTTTCTTTTGCAATTTTATATTGTTAAACTAAAGGGAGAGATTACCTTGATTTAGATTTCCCCGAGAGAGCAAGCCCAAAGCAAAGTCATCCCTCAGACACACTATCAAGATTTATTCTCCGCAATTATATCATTTTTCACAAGTGAAATGAACGTCGCTAAAAGGAATGCAAAATCACTGCATCCGACTAAATGAAATCGAGCCCGGTCCCAGTAAAGCCGGCCCTCATTGTAATCTAATGATGGAAAGCAAGAAATTCATCTTCATTTGTTGATTTCCTTGGGGGATTGGAGATTAACAGACTTTACATTACTGGAGCTCTTTGAGAATGGAAAAGGCCAGTGTGTGCGCCTTCCTTCACTTGACAGGTAACAAACATGACACTCGCCGGCAGCGGCAGTGGTCAGGAAGAGATGAAAAAATGTAAAAACAAATGAATCATGAATAATATTTGCATGTTTTGTCTTTGGACTTGCCTTTTTGTCTTTTTGCGCACACAAATCCTTTCTCCTACCCACAGCGGTGTTTGTCCCACGCTCTATTTAGGTAAAGGTTATGCTGAGTAGAGACAGACCCTTTTGCATATTCATATAATTACATCAGCACTCACATGGGACCCTACGCAGACTGTTAGTGTCTACAAAAGAGACACTGGAGACGCTTCCCTTAAATGGAGAGACTGAACGTAACCACAAAATCAATTATTTTTATCATGTAACTGAAAAAGCATAAATCACACTATTCTATTCTTTTTTATTACACATGATATTTTTATCTTGTCGGTGTAGACCCTCAGTCATCCCGGACAGATGTTTTAAGAGTGAAGACGTTTCACCATTCATCCAAGTAGCTTCTTCAATTCTTCTTCAGAGTCTTATGTCTGTCTGAAGGGAGGAGCTGACTTCACTGAAACTAACAAGAACAAGTTGTGTAGGGTTTGGGTCATGAGCATACATTTTTATAATTTGCCATTTTGCAAAATTTGTACCGGTATGATTTTTATTCAGTGTAACACTTTGAAACATGGCTCTCTCCTTCTCTCTCCTTCTCTCTCGGTATAGCGTAAAACACATGCTTTGAAGACGTTCAACTACAGTAGGTGGTGGCAAATGCACTTTTCAATTGGCTGCCAACCGGCGTTAAAAGTAACACAACAACGATGACGACGACAACAACAACAACAACAACAACAACAACTTTGAAACAGGGTTTTAAAAAGTGCTATACAATTACATTATTATTAATTATTATTATTAATAAATTTCAGCGTCCTCTTAGGTGGCATTTTGAGGACTTTACATCTTTCAAAATATACAATATTTTGTTCTAAATTGTCAATTGCTTTGGCATTGCTTCTAATTTATCATCATTGTAAAATGTGGTAATAATCATAGTAGGTCTAAAAGTGTTAAAAATGTGGTACTAATTCTTTTTTTCCCCAATAAAAAAAAAGAATAAGCACAGAACACTGAACATAACCAAACACAACACGACCAGAGAGCGAAAAAACATAAGAATACAGGCAGACACCAAATCATCTTCAACAGAAAAAGGAAAATAAAATCAGGGCACATTCGAAATAAAATAGAATTCCCATTTAGTCCAAAGTCTGTCGAATTTGTCCATTTTCAAATTAAGTCTGAATGTAATTTTTTGACAGTCTGTAATGACGTCAGTCCAGCCGTTTGTGTCATCTATTTCTTTGTTATGGCCATATTTACCGCTGCGAAGTGTACATTCCAAAGGTATCAGTTAATTGTGTTAGTTATTTATCATAACTTGTATTATATACTACAAAAATATTGATAACAGCTACTATCAATGTTGTGTAGCCTTATAATATCAATAATATCATGGATTATTAAAAAAAGTTTATGGGTTTACAGAAGTATCATTGTTTGAATTATTTGTACTGCTGAACCATTCATAAAATAACGTGAACCATGGCACATAAGAAAATAGTTTATATGTGCTCGTCACTAACGATTATTTTAGCAGCATTTCAAGTTTATTATTGCTGAAAATCAGAAATTGTGTATTCTATTTTGGCATTTTGATTTTAAAATGGTTGCTGTCTGTCTGTTTAGAAAAAAACCCTCATGAATATTAAAATACAGCTGTGATTACTTTTTACAGTCGACTAGTCACATTAAGTAGATTAATCGTTGCAGCCTTATGTGCTGGGAATAGGGATTGTTAAATTGTACGCGTTGAAATCTACTCATCCATCTATTATTAGCCTCCGCATGTGACAGATTTTCTACTAATACAATTTATATACTGCCTGCATATCCGCCCATCCTTCCAGAACATCATTACCAAGTCAGTGTTGCTATGAAGACTCCTCTGATCTCCAAATGGGTTGAGCTACGTATAAACCACATCCATGAAAAACGTTATATGACCTTGTATTCACTTATGGTTTGTTTTTCCTGCTGAAGATGCTTGTACAGTATGTTGAGGAGCTTGAAATATGCATCTTCCTCTTCTACATCTTAGTTCTTGGTAAGACGCTTTCAGAGTTCTCAAGTACGGCTGAAATCAATTTGTTCACAGCCACTCAGCCACTCTCGCTCTAGTGCTTTGAACTTCTGAGATGACGCACATGGTGTAATTTGTTATGTTAAGCTTATTTACATAAATCATTGTTTCATGTGTCATTGAGTGGAAATGTGGGATGTAAAGATAATCCGGCCAATCGATAATCGTGATTATTCAGGGCACAATACAACCATAAGAACTCAAGATTAAGACTTTTTATCTCAATCTATAGTTTAAAAAAAAGCATCTAAATATAAAGAATTTTTTTATCTGGTTGTTTTTGTCACATGAAAGTCTGGATTATTGGTTGTTGTTTGGTCATTATCTCAGTAATCGTGAATAATCGTAAAATTGTGGGGCTTTTGTCACAATAATCGCAACATTAAAATTTTATATTGGGAGATCCCTTACCCCAGTTTACCAAATATCTCATCCTGCTCGGCCCCTTAATAATGTATATAATGGAAACTCCACTGTAGAGTCTAAAAACGCTGCATAGAGATGATAAGAAATCATTACCTGTGATGACATGCCATGGCAGGGGTAAAGTATTGCCTTGTCGTCGTCCTCTGAGCCCTGGTCCAGACAGTAACCGCTGGCTTTGCTGTTCCTCACCTTAAGAAGCAAACGAGAGACGTGAGTGCGCTTCCCATGAGTGCGCCAGGAAAAACAGGTACGCCTGCTGGAACGTTCAACGCAGCCCACATTAAAACATTTTATATTCGGACAAATCAGTGGCCTGGTGAGGCAGTGTCTCTTATACTTTCTTTTCAAATTCAGGCGGGTCTGGGATCAGCAAATCAGAAAATCATCCAATCTTGAGACGCAGCCATTTATTTGTAGAACGTGTCTCTAAAATGTGGAAAACATCTCCTCTAGAATATCCTTGTAACATTCAGAACAAATGTACCATTTTATCTTAAACAGTTTAGTGCTTCCTTTGTTGACTCTACAGAAATCTACTCAGTACTACCATTTTTGTTTTGATGTGTTTCTCGCTGTGAATATCGCTCACCGAAAATCAGAGAGACAAGACAGTATTATAATGAGTGAAAACAGGTCAAATAATCATTTCATATATATTTTTTAGACAAATATTTATATTTAAAAAAAAAACAACAACATTACATGTGAGACATTGTTCATGTGTTGGATGTAAAGTCAAAGAAAAAATCTGAAGTGGTGCCACAAATGTCACAATTTTCTCACGATTCATGTTCATTCCAATCTTTAGTACCTTTATATGGCCCTGAAGATGTAACTAAAGTCCTCTGCTTCGTCAGAAAGTTCACACTTCTTTTGGCGTTGGATAAATCCCTCTGTCACTCACGCAGAGCATTACTAACACTGTCCAAAAGGAGGAGTAGGCGGGTCTTAGTTTGCGCATAGAGCTGCATTCAAGAATGAATCATGACATGGCTCTTTTACCAAAATAGCCGATGTCAAAGTAATGAGATCACAATTCGGTTTTTATCAATACATTGCTCATCAACCACAAGCCTATAATTTTCAGAAAAACTAATTTACTTTGTATTGCCTCAGTTCTTCCATAACCTTTGTGTCTCCTTCCTAATAGTGTAATCTTCATGCAGGGTCCGCTCTCCTCCGTCTCCCCCTCCGTGCGATGATGTGTTCACTGGTTTACGCGTGATTTGAATGTGCACGGCTCCATTTCCAGGTTGTGACACATCGCTCATGCTGAGGCGTCAGGGAAGGCTTCACTCGACTGGTGCGGTCAACGTGGCCGAGCGCGACGCTGATGCGAGGAGACAGACGAGAGATGCACACTGGGGCCGCCCCAAATGCGTTCGCTTTGTAAACACACCACGAATCATAGTTAAATCTGAAGAATCATTTAGCAGGTTGTCAATGTTATGTGCTTAAGCGTGTAATGGGATCCACACCACAAGCTACTGCATCAATTCTTTTAAGGACCATTTGAGTTAACATCATAGTATTCCCAGTTAATATTTCTACATTCTGATACTTTAATCATATGGGAAAGGGTTGAACGTTAAAGCGATTACTGGGGAAAAAAAACAACATTAACTTGAGTTTTGAACAGAATTTGTGTTTATCTAGGATTTTTAAACACTAGGGCTGAAGTCGACTAAAGACATTCTTGGTGGACAAAAGACATGCCCTGCTCAATTAGTTGACTAAAAAGGGGCGTGAAGCTCTGAAAAATATTATAGCTATTATATTATATCTATTATTACAGATTTTTACATCTATTTTATATTTATTTACAAAACATTTGTAAGCAGTTCAACATTTTTTTGTGTGCAACAGTTCTGTAAAAGGGAACTCCCAAGAAGCTTCTTAGCTTAGCCCCAAACATAGTAATAAAGTAAATACAGAATTACAATTTACAAAATACAGTATCAATATGACACATCCCAGCAGTTTCTTATAGTACTGTATAGATTACACATCATATACAAATTTCATAGAAGTGCACAATCATAAATTCAGACAAGTACATGTAGTTTTGTTTTTTGTACTTTATACAGCCTTAAGGGTTACAAATGAGTGCAATGTAGTAAAAAAAAAATTGTTTCAAAAGTGTTTTGAAATATTGTTGGAGATTAATGTACAGTGAGCAAAGTACTGTAAGTATTTGAACACCCTCTGCGATTTTACAAGTTCTCCCACAACCATCTGGACCACTTAATAAAATCAATCCACTATACCAGTACTATAAGTTTATTTTTAGTTCTATTTTACGAATGGATTTTATGGGAATTCTGCAGTTTATGTGTGGTAAACTTAACCTTTCCATCTAGAGAAACAAAAAGTTTAAGGTGTGCATTCATGTCATTTTCTAAAACGTTATTGTACATAACACTATACGGCTACGTTTGCTGGGCACATAGTAACTGCGCCTGTCTTATTTACAAATCAAAACCCAAACCACTTAAGTAGTTTTGCTCTGAATAATCTATAACCATCTGTTACTGTGAAAGAGGAAACAAAGTAAGCCCAATTCTCTCTGCTGATAGATCTCCCCTTTCATTTGTATACCGTCTGACACTACATTTGCACAGCATATTGATCTGCCTCTATTTTCCATTGTCAGGATTGATATAAGTAAAAGCGCACATTTCAGCATTCGCTCTAATCGCGTGGGGCTCAGGATCCTGTTCAATTCTTCAAGCTGTCATATTCCTGTTCCCTCTAAACACAGCGGTGAGAGCGGCACAGCCCAGAACTATCAAGACGCTATGGAAAACTAATGAGTCTTTAATTAAAGCCCATTATGAGGAAACTGTGTCTAATGCAATGTGATTGATGTGAGTGCATTACAATAGCAACCAACTTTTTCTTAACAAAAGTCGATGAGATATTAGATTTATTTCTATTCTCTTTTATGTTTATGAAAGCTAGTTTTGATTTAGTGAACTGACAAAGCGTTATCAGCAAACTGAAATAGTCTTTTGTCAAGGTTATATTTTTGCAGACTTGATCTAAATAAAAACTAAATAAAAACTCAAGCTAAAACAAAATGAAACTGTATTGTGAAAACTAACACTGCTCGTAACTTAAGTAAGTCATTCCAAGGATACAGTGTGCATCTGAGAATTGGTGATTATTTCTATAGAACGGGTGAGTGAATACTTATACAGCGACAGTCGCTCGCTGTCTTGTGTAAATGGACGTAGGTGGAAAGAAGAGAAGCTTTACATCAAAATGGCCTGTCACTATAGTCTATAGAAGGTGCAAATATGTTCTTAAGGTCAGGGTAAGCTTTAGTTTGACCTCATTTATATAACCTTTATTTATCCAGGCAGGTCGATTGAGAACTTAATCTCATTTACAACGACGACCAAGAGGCAGCAGCACATGAACAGAGCGACAATACAAGATAGCGTGCCAATAAATCGTTAAACCTTTCACACATTACAGCAGTTACAATATAAAAGAGTAATACCTCGCCGTATGTGATGGTGTTGTTGTAGATCCTCATCTCGGGGTAGACGTGTTCAAGGTACCAGCGGAAACTCCGGCACTGCAGCTTCTTCCTCAGGGCCAGACGCTCCGAAACGTCCCCAAAATCAACGCCCGGGTTCTGCAAAAAAAGTCAAGTTGTAAAGTTGTTTACAAAAGTAGAATCCATTTTTTAAAAATAGAAAGATTATAATTAAAAATAAATACTACTATACTACGAGAACTGCTACTATTAATATGACTTCTACCACACAACAATTGCTCATCACGGGGCTTAAAAAAGTCACAATTTTATAAATAAAAACTACTTTAAGGCAGTGTTTACAATTGACAATAGGGATGTCAAGATCATTCTAATTGATAATTGTGATTAATCAAGTAACAATGTAATCATAAGAACTAAAAAAAAGTAACTACTGGTATGTCTACTGTATACTTCAAAAAAAAGTGTAAAGTAATTTTTTTATCAGGTAGTTTCTGTACCAATATTATAACTTTTTAATTCATAAAGTTTGGATCTCAACAAGCTAGTGAGGAATATTGTTGTTTGGTCTTATAATAAAAGTAAAATTGTGATGTTTTCAAATGTGTGAAAATGAGTTCCGTAGAGGGATGCCCCAAAAAAGCCTGTTTTAAGAGTATGCAGCGAGTGTTAGAGGCTGCGGCCGTGCGGGACCTTCATTGCTCTTGAGTGCGACATGAGCACAGCCTAATCCGCTGTTTAATTATGAGCGCTCACGACCGGATGTGTTACGGAGGTGGCTCCCAGATCAATCAGCAAATGCCTGAAGACGTCCCTGCCTGGAGCAAAGTCTTGGTTCACATATGCTATAATTTAAAGGTATTAGGGCAGCAGTCGACTTAAGACATTCTCGCACAAATTCTCTGTGCATCGATTGGTCGACTAAAATGGGCGTGGCACCGGAAAAAGCTCTCATTATTAAGTATCGGTCCAAGTATCTGTGCTCATACTGCTCTAACAAGACCACAAGGTTACAGGAGATCACGTGATTACAAATATTTTAACAGAAAACTACCCGCAAACTGGTCGGCTACTAAAACCTTTGGTCGTCCAAGACACCCTTGACCAATTAATTGACTAAAAGTGATGTAGATTGTGTGCATAATAATTAAAAAATATATATATTTCTTTGACCATGGATATTCCTTTAAACATTATTATTGCCTAACAGTGTTTATGTGGACAGGAAATGAAAATTGGTTCAGAGGATGGCACAATATATATTTTTTTCTTTATTTTTATATATATATTATATAAACCAGCCAGTCGTGAGCTCCAAAGAGCAGTGAAGGTTGAGTAAGGAATCTTGCATAACAGAATGCAATCCAAGTTTAATTCACAGTGGCAACTCAACAAAGGAAAAATATATTACGTTGAGACAAACTTTCATCGGTTCAAGTTTGGCCCAGTGTTTTCCAACTCCAAAACAGGAAACGGCAATGCACCATCAGCTGACACAAACAAATGCATTTAATTTCAGAAGCTGTTGTTTTTAGATTTTGGACTCGGGGGCTTGTGCTGTGCTGAATCATAGGCTTCCCCCATAGCCACAGAAGTAATTTTCTCTTCGTAGCTCCAACAGACAATAACTAGACTCTGTTACTGTGTATGGGCGAAGTGGGACGCCGGGAGAAAGAAGGCAGATACTGTATAATAATTGTTGCGTTCGCTTTTCGTACGGAAAACAAGATAACTCCACGCCGCAGGACTGCTGGGTAATATGCCACTGTGTAGGTAATTACACTGAAGATGAGATGGCCTCCGATTGGTTTCCTAGTCAAATCTGTGAGCCCTTCCCTCTCTAAAATGTCCACCCCACGGCTCAAAGCGATAGTTACGTATCCGGGGGTTAGCTCGTTCTCCCTGCGTTAAGTGAAACACTATGTCGATATTAAGTAAATTTAGGGGAGCGCGCAGACAACAGCAGCATGTCGGACCATTGCGTGAGAGCCTCCCGCAGAGCTGCCATCATTTAGTCAGAGGAGCAGCGCCGAGGCCATCGCCGGTGTCCTTCACTGGCAATCATCTCATTCTGCACACTTCCACACTCAATTAGGATTCAATGTTAAACTGTTTAGGAAGCAGAGGAGCTGTTTATTATTGTGCGGGCCATTTCGGCAGACCCTTGAAAGCAATTAAACTAAAGTGATGTATGAAAATAGGCTGATTAGTCTGAGGCTCCTCCTGTCAGCCGGGAAGACTGGCTGCCTCTGCTCAGCCTTCACTCTGCCAAACCGAAGGTCAAGTGGGACGAAATCAGAATTTTGAGTTTCTATTGACTTGTGTCTCTGGAGAGCTCAGATGCATTTCGGAATGAGAAAGTGAGAGCCTGAGCTGAAATGAGCAGGGTAGAGCAGAGAGAAAGATCTGAGGAGAATGACTACAAAGCAGTGCAAACTTACGTTCATGGGAATGTTCCAGGCCATGTAGACATGAGATTTGTATTCATCCATCCACACCTCGGCGGCTCGCAGCGCGTTGCGCTTGGCGTAGTAATCAATGTCATTGTTGTAGGGTTTCTTTGTGCGCTCAATGTGAGCCACACGGGCGCAGGGCAGGACCTCCATACTGCCGCCACACTGCCACACCTGAGACAACAGAAACAAAACAAGTTAGGATAAAAGAGTGAGTTCATAAAGTTGTCCTGCACTGGGCACACGTCTCATTTGTTTTGTTAGCCAATCTGATGCAGATATTTAACAAACAGTCTTAAGTTTTGAGATGGAAACAAAATCACTCAATGTCTAATTTTTGCACACAGTGATTTACGCATTAAAGTCAGATTTGCATTTGTGTTATCAGGGTTTATGAGGATTTTCTGCTTCTTATCAGAGCTCACTGCTGTGGCGTTTACCTGCTCTGGTAAACACCGTCTGGAGCTGCCTGTGCATTGTGTTTGTTTTGTGAAAGCCTCTTTCTAAAATAAACACTGCTCTTCTCAGAAAACTGAAATACTGTATATTTAAGCTAACTGCTTCCATTTTCATGTTGTATCAGCTGCTGAAAACAAATTAAACAGCTCTGAAGTATGCGGTCAAATGCGCTGCTCATTACCGTTGCTCAACTACGGGAGAAAGTTCAGAGCGGGACTTTTAGTTGAGAGGGTCACTGCCTTATTTCACTGATTAAAATGTTAAAAAAATCAGGGATGAATAACTACAGCTTTATAAACAGCCAACCGAAAGCATAAAGTAAGAGATTTAGAATGGAACACAATCAAGAGTAATCATAAAATTACTCATGTAACTTGTACCAACTAATTTATAATATAGATCATGAATCAAAACATAATATAAGAGAAACAACACCTTTCTAAATGAGACTATATCACTACCATACATGTAACGTCCAATGAAATGGTAGCAAAGTAAAAAGAATGAGTGTTGTTAAATCTATATGTTAGAATATCTTGGAAGGGCAATGTCTTCATAATGCAGGGATCACTAACAAATCTCCACAGATCAGTGGTGCGTATGGCCACAACACAGACCTGCCATGACTGGTATAATTGAAGTTGTCGGTCAGAGGGGAGCGGCTTGTGTGATAAACAGCCTTTTCAGCCTAATAGTCATAAATACAGCAGTCCTCCAGAGAGCAGCCTATGACAACCACAAACCCTGATCCCAGCGTGTTTGGAGTGTACGGATATATAAAGTCTGGCAGGAACTAGATGTCAGCTTGAAATACATCCATCATGGCAGAACGTATTGATTTTAGTGGCACTTGACTGTGGCGCTCAAAGTGAGAAAAAGTGGTGCCAGCGTTTCCCCCAAAGAGCAAAAAAGAAGTTCAGAGTCATAAATCCAGCTAATGCAACGCTCAAAATGCAAAGCTGTGGGCAAATACACTTCCATTTGAATACAGTGGCATATGTTTCTGTCCTTGGGTTGTGTAAAGTGCTTAGACCCCGCCACCCACTGTCTCATAATGACTCACGACATAAGTACGATCTGAACAATTAGCTTTTCCATGAACTCTGTGACATTATAGACAAATTCTGCTGTTAAAACCAGTCAATAGAATTCAGCTGTTCAGTCTGTTCATCTGACCATGATGAGTTCATTTCATATTCACGAGCGCTGCTTCAGCTTGTGTGTGTTGCCTTTATATGCGATTGAATTGAATCGCATAAAGGCGTCACAAAACGAAGAAGTGAACCAAATCTGTGTTTTGCTATTGAAGACTAACACCCCACTTGTGAATAAATAAAACACAAATAAACAATAGCAACAAAACCTGCCTTTGAAGAGGACATAGTATGCAAAATCAACTTTAACCTTGTTAGTTTACTCAAAGCTGTATTTGGATTGGTTTCTGCTTGTTGTTGAGTAATCCTGCATTCAAGGTGAGAGCTCAGAAAATTCCTGTTTTCACCTACCCTCTATGCCCGCCCACATCCCTGTATTTAGTTGTGATTATTTGAAAAATGACAAACGTAGAGTTCTAAAATGTCACAGCCATGTTTCAACAATACATCAGAGAGACGCAAATCTCTACGGATGTTATTCACATAATGTAAATATGGAGTAAAGCAGGTGAGGAGTTAGACTGTGAATCATAAAGTAACTTTTTTGAAATGCTTTCTTTTTAAGTCTTGCTCTCTGTAGCCACAAGGGTCCAATGTTAATGTCATCAACAGAAGATTTCTATTAACATGCTGCTGATGGGTTTAAGTGTGCATTACAGAAAGCCATGTTATCTTTGAGCTCAGTGATATTCCACCTGGACTGTATCTGAGAGGACTTGTAGAGCTTGTTCGTTTAAACACCTCCATTGACTGAGTGACCCCTCATCTTCACTGCTCCTGATCCACACTGACCCAGGACTAAAAATCCATTATCTCCTCTCCGCACACTTTACTGTGTGTTGTTGTTGCAGCCAATGACTAGCTCTGCTTTGCCACAACAGCTGGCTACAGTTGCGTGGGTGTGAGGCCAATTTACAGTAGATTCTGGGGCTGGAATTAATTGTGTTGTGTGTTTTCTCCAAATTCTATTTGCTATCATTCCGGTATATTTTTTAAATCAATAAACTCAGTGTAAAACGGTACAATCCTTGCTGCAGAATACGTATAGGAAATTCCTAATAAAAATGTGTGATCGCAGTTAGCACATGTCTTAGCAGTTAAAACTAACTGAAGAGCAATTATTTTTCAGCTACTTTAGCAGAAGGTCAAAACGCTTTGCTCACATAACTTGTGAAACACTTTGCTCTTGCACATTAAGTAATGTAGCTGTGATTAAGAATATAAATAGAAAATAAGAACGCAAAAAGACATTTACAAAAGCTAAATAACTGTATTTTATCATTCCTGATGATAAGGCTTTGTAGTCACTTAACCCCCGCTAAAAATAACAGCAACAAAAAACACATTAACTTATAAAGGGAACAGATCCAAAATGCTTTAGTTTGCAGTATGATGTATAATGCATAATAATCATCTATTATAAAGAGTCACTGAAAGGATCTGATCTACATCATTATGGTCCAGTCTGGCTTTATGCCCCAAAGCAGGCTTTTATATTTATCAGTAAATCAATATTTCTTTATAGTTTTGTTTCTATTTATTCTTTTTTTAAACATATAGCAAAACTTACATCACACAATAATAATAATAATAATAATAATAATAATAATAATAATAATAATAATAATAATAATAATAATAATAATAATAATAATAATAATAATAATAATAATAATAATAATAATAATAATAATAATAATAATAATAATAATAATAATAATAATAATAATAATAATAATAATAATAATAATAATGATTAAAAATATTTTTTTTAAAAGAAGAAAAAGGTATATAAATAAAGGGGAGGGCTGGGCAGGACAATAGGGAACTCAGAATAAGAGGGGTTAACGTATCTTATGGCAGGAAGTATGAGTCCGGCAGTAATTTTTTCCATGGTTCGTATGTCAATTATGATGTCCATCTAGTCCTTAATCGTCGGAGCAGTCTGTGCCATCCATTTTTTCGTGATTGCCTTCTTCCCGGCCGCCAAAAGTATGCTCCATAGATATCTATCCATTATGTCCATAGCGAGAGTTTTGAGGCCTAAATACATTGTTCCAAAATTGAGTGGAATAGCGGTGTCAAAAATATTCTGTATTGCCTGGTTAATTTGTGCCCAATATTTCTGTGCAACAGGACAGTCCCAAAACATATAGTAATGGTTTGCGTCCCAGCAACCACAGTTTCTCCAGCACTCAGCCTGTGAATAATGTGCACTTTGACATGGTGTTATGAAAAAAGTCACACGCTTCCAACAAAATTCCCTCCAAACATGGGACTTTGTGGTCCTCCACTGTGATGTACATATATTTCTTCCCACTCCTCATCCGTCAAAACAAAATTAATTTTAATTTTAATATATTTCGTAGATTGGCTGTCCATATCATTGATACATCCATATACTTTAGATATTATTCCCCTTGAAAGTTCTGATTTATATGCTTTGATAAAGATTTCAGTCAGAGGGTTATAATTGTTGGTGCTTTGTTTTATTTCTTGATTATAATAACTCCTTGTAAATCAGTATTTCAGTTTGAATTTTTTTATGATCATTTTTATTATTTGGTCTGTTGTACAATCTGTGTGCATTCAAAATTCATACAGTAGAACATCTGCAGCTGAGCACAATTCCTTGTCCTCACACCAAAAGGAGTGTGATTACACATCCTGGGCGTGAGCTAGTCTGAGAAAGTTTGCTTGCCAAGTCACACGGACAAAACAACTGCATCGACAAGATTTAATGAGGCTGGACAGTTGTCAAATTGGGTCACATTTTGTTTGGGAAGTAATCTACAATCTTTCCACACACAGAGAACAAGTATCACCAGAAAATACAAGGCGTTGATGTACCATCTTCATCTCCCTTCATTCTGTACATACAAAATAAACGAGGTAAATTCAAACCGATAGAAGTAAAAATGAATTAGGAATGAATTAGAAACTAAAATGTATTGGCAGAAGTAGGATGAACCACACATGCTGAGGCGAGCCTTTTGGGGCACTGGAAAATGAGAATATAGGATAACAGGTGGTGCTCTGCAGACTGCTGACCTGTTCAGTGCCATACTGTATCCCACAGTGAAAAAAAAGAGTGAAAAAAAAGTCCACCAACTGTTCCTTCCTCCCATAAACACATTATAGAAGCCAGTGCTCATTGGGGAAAACATATTATTATCACGCTGTGAGCATCTTCGCTAATGATCAAGTCTCATGTGTTTTTTCATTGGAAAATAATTGTGCAATTTGTCATTTGAATAAATTTGAATCTAATTACAACTGAAAAAATTAAGTAATAATAGAATATACTGTATATCTTTGGTCCACATACGAAAATATATTCGTCAACCTGTTTAATACATTAGAAAAACCAGGCTATGGAATGGGCATAGCTTCTGTCATCAAAATGTGCAGTTGTTTCAATGTTGCTTTATTTATTCATTTATTTATATTTAGCGGCACATTAGAGGATTTTTAAATTGTCTGTGATTTTAAGGCGTGAAACAAAGTTTGCAGACCACAGAGATGAGGACATTTTGCAGCGATTAATTGTCTCACTCACATGAAGAACAGCCACACCACACACTAGCCGAAAGATTTGTTACAAGCTGAAGTGTCATGGGATAGGGCTGTCTAATGAAAACAAATACACGAGGATACTGGGCGAGCGTCAGCTGCCTTTCCATGCGCTCTTATTTAGAGTGCAAATAAACCATGTGGATGAGGATATGAGGAGAGCCCTGGCACAAAATTGCTTACGAGAATCGCCTCCCCGAACTCGTGGAGAGGCAAATCAGGATTAAATCAGGCCAAAAATCGTCTAGTGTACGGACGGCTTTAGGCAGATGAAAACATTAAGCATTCAATTAGACAGCAGCAGACACATGACTTGACATTACAAGACATTAACCATTAAGCCTAACACACAACAGACACATTATATGACACACATCTGAGACATTACAAAGGAAACAGACTATTGACGGTAAAAACAACAGAAAAAAGCAGAAGATTTAGAATCCAAGGTCCTCCGTATGGAATTTATGCACTGGCAAATCAATTGCTTGGTTTTAATTGCATGTCAAACTGTCAAAGAGTGTGATGTGAACAAGGATTTAGCTTTGGTTTTGAGATAATTCTTCACCACAGCAAAGTATTTATAAATGCTATGCATTTTTATTAATAAATGCATGTTAGACGTGTCCAAGAAATCTAAAGCTGTATCATTCTCAGAAGTGCTCTACAGGCTGTCAGCGGACTTCATGAAAAGAGAGATATAATCAAATCAGAATCACAAATTAGGTTATTTGCATGCACTCTCGTCCCACACTGTTGTATTTAGGTGAATACTATTTGGCTGTGACCCTCGGTAAAATTGCAGAACACGCCGTTGAGAGGCAGCACTTAACATGGAGTACTTTGATGTAGTGCTAATGTAATTGCTAATTTAATTTAATTGTCTCCCTACATGCAGTTAGTTAATTGTAGCCGGACCATTTCCACGATAAGCTCTTAGAGGCAGTACTCCTGAAAACATGAGCCATCAACACCATTAACAGCAGTAAACAGGTACGTATCCACCATCGCAGTTGTACTACAATCGATGATACAGGAGAGACAGCACACACACAGCACACACACAGCACACACAGACACACACACAGCACACACATCACACACACACACACACAGCACACAGACACACACACACAGCACACACACACACACACACAGCACACACACACACACACACACACACACACACACACACACACACACACACACACACACAGCACACACACAGCACACAGACACACACACACAGCACACACACACACACACACACACCACACAGCACACACACAGCACACACACACACACACACAGCACACAGCACACACACACACACACACACACACACACACACACACACACACACACACACAGCACACACACACACACACGCACACACACACACACACACACACACACACACACACAACACACACACAGCACACACAGCACACACACACACAGCACACACACACACAGCACACGCACACACACACAGCACACACAGCACACACACACACACACACACACAACGCACACACACACACACGCACACACACACACACACACACACACACACACACACACACACACACACACACACACACACACACACACACACAGCACAGCACACACACACACACACACACACAGCACACACAGCACACACACACACACACACACACACACACACACACACGCACACACACACACACACACACACACACACACACACACACACACACACACACACACACACACACACACACACACAGCACACGCAATAATATCCATTTTCCATTGGGTCCATCAGTATGAATTCATGCTCAATACTGTATGTTTCTTTTACCCTTTGCCAAACTTTATTCATAATTCAACACTGAAAACTTTATCTCTTTCCACATCAGAAAGAATAACTTTATTTTAATTAGTTCAGCTTTTGCTTTGATTGTTTTTGTATGAAGGGCTAGTATGTTATTCATGTGCCTGTTGGAACTGAATGCCACTGCAAGGAACCTCAACTGATTTTGACTATAATTGTAATCATTTTTAACAGAAAACTTTTGAAGAATTGACTTCAAATCTACAAAACTCAAATGTAAGCAATGTAATCTCTATCGACAATGTATGCAGTTGTGTGTCGTTTGGCAAGACAAAAACAAAACGAAAAAATAAATGTATAAATCACCCTCTTAATCAATGGGTTTAGACAGTGTTTTGTATTATTATTGCATCATTATAAACAACGCTAACAATTTAGCTCAAAACCATTTTCTGCAACTCTGTACAATTTGCACACGCGACAACCCAAGTAGCACTGACACAAAAACTCTTAAAACTTAGAAGACACTGCATTAAAAGTTCGCAAAGAGTCCGGGACAATTACTGTGGGGGCTGGTGACGTTCAAACAAAAGAACAAGCATTTTCTTTTTTCAGCAGGTGTCAAGTGGAACGCTGTAGCTTCTCTGCTTCACCAAGTGCCATTAATTTACTGCCAATCCAGAAACCAGATAAGACCTTTACACTACACATCATAACCCGGTCTCATTTGTTTCACTGTGCGTAGAGCAGGAGACAATTACAAAACTGTCCACCTCGAGACACTTACAATCAGCTACACAAGCTACACGGAGACTTTAAATGTGCGGTGGATATTGGTTATTCAGTACAATGACGCCTGGAGCCAGCGGATTATGTAAACTGTCATGGCAGCCAACAAATCTCGGAGTGATGCTTGACAAATCCTTGCTTTTCAAAAAACACGCATCAAACGCATAGTCATTTCGCAAGTTTTTATTCTGCTCAAACCCACGTAAAACCACCGTGCCGACCGCTCACCGCGTCACTCTGAACACACCGTTTTAGTCCTGGCAGTTACCCCAGGAAACATCTTGTACCAGGAGAAGTGGCCATTGCGATGCCCAATTTGTCATTGTACTCAAAATAAAATACAAACATCTAATTTCTGGAAAACATAAACAAAAAAATTTAATTAAAAAATACTATTTACCAGTAGCCACAGTTCCACCAATACAAAAATATTTGCCCAGAAATTCCAGATTATCTATATCAGTCTGGTAACCTTTTCATCTCCCTGAGTTCAGATGGATGTGATTGACACGTGAATTAACCAATCAAAGGACACACATGGTTCGTTTGTATAAAAACAAACATGGCTGCTTATGAGGAACAAAGAAAAGGCGAAATATCACAGGGACTGAAAAGCATCACAGATTTCTGCAGAATCAATGAGTGAAGCACAAAACTCTTTTAATCTGAGGTGACAGAAATTTGATTTTGTTCTAAACGGTAGAAAGCCAATGAGAGCCATTAGTCTCACACTACTTAATCTGAGAGCAGCATTCTGTCCGCGTTTGACTTGAGGTGCAACGGCGGGAGCAGTGACCAGACTTACTCTTCTTAAAGAATTGAAGAAGTGTATATTCTGGATCTGAAAAAGAAAAATGACATGCACTTTCCTCACAGCACAATGGACTGGCTTGGAAACACTCTCAAAGCTCTACACTCATGATTCATTCACTCCCTGCACTTCCTGCCCCATCGGTCCTTACGTCCTTAACCATTAACACGCTACATTCTCCAAGGACACAAAGACACAACTATATTTCCATTCAGGGCTGTAAAGTAAATGCCTATATAGTAAAAAAAGACCAACTAAAGACAGCCACCAGCCATTTGAAGCAGACGTCAGGACCCAGCACTTTATCCCTCACTCGGATCACGAATATGTGTCTATTGATCTCCTACTTTATTTATGCCACTCTAATCAAGTTTGACAACAGTCTGTGCCCCCTCTGCGCTCCTGATTACAGATCATAGTGCACGTGCATTAATCAGCGGCTGACATGTACACGAGTAACAGCGCTAACAAGGTCCCGGATACGGCCTGTTCTCTTAGGTGTTAATTAGTGTCAGGCTCATGGTGCTAAAGCAGATGGGCTTTCCTTTAAAATGCATTTATGCTGTGATTGTTTGATTCTGGTTCCTGTCCTGGAGAGAGAAAGGGTCAGAGTAGAGTCCATGTGGGATGTGAGTACTTTATGTTGTGGAAAACTATTTATACTATAATTAGATTCACCACGCAATCAAGCAACAGGGTCAGTCACAAGGCATTCTACACTTTAGACGGAAAGACATCGAGCATAAAACATATGCTCAAGGAAAATTCAATTGACAAAACGCTATAGAGAATAATTCAATTATAGTTGACTATAACAATATAAAAGGAAAGGCTGATGAAAAGAATTGGAAAATGACTATAACAATTATTACTTGCTTTAAAATCTCTGTGTGACTTACGTAAATAATCAGCAAACTTACAAAACATGTATGCATATTTACAAACTCATACAGCTATTTCTGTACAAGCAATGTTGATTTTCTCAGTTCTAAATTGTGTTACTTCCCACCAGCACTTGAGATAATGACTTGGGATTGCTTTGTTGTGTTTGGGGAATTTTACCTGTCCCCGTTTCTAACCAAAACACTCTCTCCTGTATTAAAGTTTCATTTGCAGAACACACCTGGGTGCAAGTGTATAAAAAACTGATGAAGCTTGCACAAGCCACATAAATGAACAGTCCTGAAGACTTTTTTTTGGGAGAGGAGTGATTACAAGCATTTTTAAATCATAGGGACCTAGAAAACATAAGTGTGCCCAGCTAACCTCTTGAAGCCGTTTCAAACAAATAATCTGTTTTTCAGCACTCACTTACAGCCACAGAAGCTGTGAATATCCCAAGGTTGTATCTTTTTCAAATATACGAACAATCTTCAGGGAAGATGAACATGTTTTTATAAAAAATACCCAATACAAAACACAGAGTAAATGCAGAATCATCACTGTCATATAATTCCAATGTATTAATTGTGATTAATCAAATACTTTATTCTGAATAACGATTTACAAAACCGATATACACCAATGTTTTGATCTGTTTTAAGGGGATAGTATGTGACCTTGTCAGCTAGAAGAATTCTCGCAATTTTTGTGTGTTCACAAACTCTTGAGAATCCCTCTTGTTAGGCTTCCGCTAGTCGTTTTCAGTCCGCACCAGTGGTTTAACAGGACAATCACATGGCATTTTGGGCCCACCGGCAGGACTGGAACCAATCACAGAGCAGCATTGTGGTTTGAGCGGAAGTCAAAACAACCCAAACCAAAACAAAAACAAAACACGGCGGCGCCCACTTCAGCCTATTTTAGGACAAATATGGACTATTTTGTTTTTCCAAAACGTAGACACAATGGCTCTTTGTACATTTGTAGATGAGAAAGAAGAACACTGGATTCAACACAATTTATGTTTTTCTGTTTCTTCTCGTGTTGTGACACTTCGATCAATCAGTGTGAAGTATTTTTTTTAACATCCCGACCGCTTTCTGCAAGAGACTTCCCAGATTGATTCATGTGAAGTGTGTGTCTCAGTTCAGAGTGAGACACAGATCAATCTGGTGTGAGCCAGGTTAGAGGGTATGTAGAATTTCATCAAATCAAATACTAATTTTACAAATAACAATTGGTATGTTGATTTATTCATAATTACAGAAACATCGGACTTGACGGCCAAGTTGTTGAAGTTTTCATTTGGTGTTTTGGTTCTCAAGGTTCTGAGAATGAGAATGAGCCCAACAAGAACAAGAGTTTCCAGATCCACAGAGAGAGTTAAAAAAATTGTTTAAAAAAATGTGTCTTTGGCCTGAACGGTCAGTACCTAATTCCAGCACCTGCAGACATCATTATCTGTAGCTCTGAGCTTTCACATGAGATATGGCCTGTCCATAAACTGAGAAGGAACACTTGAATCTGTCCTTTATCTGCAGGTTAAGACACTGGCAACCCCGGTACAGTTGAGAGTGTAGTATTTCTATTTAAATCAGCGAGCAACAGTGTTTGTTGTATTTCGTTCTCTCACCTTTTGTCTGTCTGCCAAGTCATTGTGAAAAGAATAGGAAAAAAGCCATACCAGAAGAGTCGAAAAGTGTGACTTCTTGTTCTGCTTCCATTGCAGATTGCAGATGCATTGTGTCAGATTCGTTAAGTGCATGATAATATGTTTTTAATCACTTGCAAAACACCATTATTTCCAATTAGACCTGCTTAAGCTGCACTCGATTTGTTTACTGATGCGGCTTTCAAAAGCAAGTTTTTCTAAAAACTATGTCCTACCCATGTCATAAAATCATGATTTCTAAATTAGCATAATTTACTAAAGTTATCCTCGTCTGTTCTGCTCCTCCGAAAAGCCTTAGTTCATAGTAGGTGTGGTATTTTAACTCTACATCAAGTAGTGTAGGCGATATTCATGCTTGTCCTTATCTGCTTCCTTTGCCTTGAGACTTCTTCTATCTTCTTTCCTCTACTTCCTAAAGTTTTAAAAACAGGACGGCCCCTCCCTGCTCCAACACTGGATATGATCTACTCCCCACGGTCTGTCTGTTCATTTCATGCCTCCTCTGTGCTGCGTGCATCTATAAAATGCAGGAAGTTGATGGAGCGACTGATATGGAGCCCCTTTTAACTGGTCCTGTCAAAAACGGACTCCAGCTCCTGCCCTTTAGCTTTTGATGTTTTGGCGTTTGGTTTTGCTTGTGCAGCCAAAACGCCTCGTGCAAATACACTGCGAGTGCTCCGTCCCTGTCAGAGCATCTCAGATCTCCAAGACATCCAGCAGAGGCAATTACGTGCATAGATTAAGTAATGCAGAGATAACAAATGTGATGAGCCGACCCGAGCTTGTTACATTCATTTTTTCTTACATTCTTGACGTGCTATGTGTTTTCTTTAATTAGCACGGATACTAATATGGCATACAATATTTCCTGTGAATTGCATTCGTTTTTAAAACAGATTTACTCATGTTTGGGAAAATGAGAATACCGACTAATTCCAAGTGCAACAACAGGTTTGTCACATTTATAATAAGCAAGAAGATTACTTGATTTAATTTGATTGTCAAGAAGCAAATATCGGCACTTGAAAATTTGCTAAATAATGAGAACAAGAAATTTCCAGACAGAAGGAATGAATAGTTGTGGCATAGACATTTGTTGAATTACAAGCAACTAAATGAATCATCTTTTCTTCAGCCACAAAGGATCTCGTCTAGACTCTTTATAATGTGGAAAGTGATGCTATAATGTGCTAATACTGTTCTACTGACTATTTTTCCTTTATATTGCAAGCTATATATGCTTTACATTAAAAAAAATAACAACTTCAATACCCTACAGTATATAGCCAGATTGTACTAATTAATGCTCTAGATGGTATTGAAACTAGAGACTCGTTTGAAGTGAAGTGGTAGAAAATGAATGAATGAATGAATATATATGTGTGTGTGTATATATATATATATATATATATATATATACACATACATACATACATATATATATGTGTGTGTGTGTGTGTGTATGTATGTATATATATATATATATGTTGACATCATGATATATTTAAATAGGATGGCATGCCTAGAATAGTTTCAGAATGCTCTTGACAACTATACCAATTAACAGATCACAATGAACAATTATTACTCTGTGTCTAAAATGGACTCTCCGTCTTCTAGAAAGTGCTTTTTTCCCACTCTCTTTTGATGATCATTGTGGTATTGAAATAGGTATCAAGTATTGAGTCTTTTCCTGAGTATTGAACTGCTGAGTGCAATTTTATATCACGACATTACACACTCTATGTTTTCAGTTTTGACATTATGTAGAGGTTTAATTTTAAAATCTCTGTTGAATATTCACATATTGTTTTCATTTTACTTTAGTTTGTAATAAGAACAGCAAAAAAACAAAATCCGTGTGATTATTCTCCGTGTGAGAAAGTTTGTCACGTATTGCGAAGCTCAGAGACACGCTGCATGTCACTGTTGAGCACAGCAGATGCAAATTGAACACACCAATCTGTTGCAAGTATACAAGACGGTATAGGTCTTAAATTATATATATGCTCCCAACAGACTGACACATATACATGCAAATCCAGAACATGTTGTAAAATGGTGGCAGATTGGATGCAAACTCTCAGCATGTGCAGCCCAATACTCTGCATGACCATATGTCGGCAATAAGTCAACATCAGCGGCGGCGGTTTCAATAGAACAATCCCTGGTGTGCTTTGTCTATGTCGGACATTGCAGCCACACATTCACACTTGTGTTAGATGGATGTGAGTAAACATGCGGAGTAGAGCATGCAGTGAGTAAAGTTGAGTCCATTAAGCCCTTTGCGCATTGATTCAGACACTAAATAATGCAGCTGTTGAATAAGACAAATGCACAATCAATATCTACAGCTCTTGCAACCTTAACATATTGAGGATGGAAGAGCACAACGTCATATAATATATATAATACAAACTGTACACACCATTAGGCATGATCATTCTAGTGTTTAAATTGATCCATGAATAGAAAAGAAAATAGAAAAGAAGGGCTTTGGAGTGATATGGAACATTGCATTGGTCTAACATAGAAGTCTATTAGGGTTTCAACAGGCAACCCAAATAAAAGAACACCAAAAGATTCAATAGCCAGTCATTTTGTGGGGAAATAACACTGACATGATGTTATAGTCAAAGGATATGTTAGTACAACAACATAAACTAATAGCTACTCGTTCCTATCAAGATCTACAGATCGTTACTTAATAGATGTTGTTGTTGTTGTTGTTGTTGTTGGTCTACTTTGGCAGCCAACTGAAAAGGTGCATTTACCACCAGTTGTAAGTATGTTTTACGCTATACCGTAAAAAGAAAAAAAGAAGAGAGAAAGAGAGAGAAAGAGAGAGAGGCAATACACAGCTTTTAAGTATAATATATGCAAATTGCTTATGTGTCATGTGTATTGTATATGGAGTGTGACTATGTTTTCAACATTTAAGATCTGCTGATCGGTCCGTCAGCTGATGCGGGGTCAAGGGTTAATTCATTTTGGCGCAGGTGTGTGCGCGCACTTTTTTTTTTGGGACAAAGCGGCTGGGGTTTATTCGATGGAATAGTGCGGACACAAGGCCTGCCCTTTGGATTATTTACCGGGTTTGGATCAGGTACCGGGCTCCTAGTTATATGGACCATCAGGATCCAGCTCTGCAAGACCGGTGAGAGCGTTCTAATTTGTTTGGACCTACCTTGGAACACTGGTTGTGGATGATAGACGCTAAAAGGCCGCGCGCAAAGATAAAGACTGTGAAACATTAAAGGGGCAGGTACAAAACTTTCTGGGACAATCATTTTTGTCCAAATACAATTTTTAGTTCTTTAAAGCTTGCCCTATTCTTAATTTGAAGTGAAAAAGTATATAGATATAGAACATCGTCAATGGTAGATAAAAGAGATCACAAACCCGATACATCTTGTGATTGGTAATCCCTCACAACCAGTGTGAGCGTTACAAGGCGAGCCCGCTCACAGTCCCAATGCCTGTTTTCCAAGGGATTTCGTTTGTCTGGGTGGCAGACTCTCCACCAGAAAAGTTATGTATGCAGCTTTAAGTGCAGCCAAAATTATTATGCAAAAGAAAACATTTTAAACAGGAATATGAAAGGCTAACCCAGTATAGACCAGTCGTTGCCATGGAAACATCATTAAAGTGGTGCAAAACGGAGGAGAACACGGCTCATAAACAGCATTTAGTTAGCGTTTTAGTGCATGCTTGTTTCCATGGTGACTGAACACACAGCTGGGTTTTATCTATTAAGAGAAAAGACAACATGAGTGGTTCCGGTCTTAGACTAATGGAGTTTTAAACGGAGTGGAGCTGGTTCTCCTGGTGGAGGGTTCACCACGAATGCAAAGGGTCAAGCTGGAACTGGGTTAAGTCAAATTTGCATCTCTCAACACAACACAACACAACACAACACAAGTCTATGAATTAATTGAAGAGGCCTAAGGTTTCAAAAGCATTTTTAAATATCAACAGCTTGGGAACCAGTTTTACTTCAGCTTTACCATTTTGTCTCTTTGTGCTTGTCAATCTTCACCGCCCTATCAATTCATTCATGTGACGTTTTAGCTTCAAAGCTGAACATTGAAGTTATATTCAGCAGTCTTGTGACCTACTTTTGGCATGACAGATATAGTCAAATACAAGGTTGGGAATAGAGGCATCAAAGTATAACGTGGTTAATATGTCATTTTCATCAGTAACGCGTAATCTAATGAATTACTTTTACTTGTACTGTCAATGTAACGCTGCTCCTTATATTACTATGAGTCGCAACAGCGTTGATTGATCATCATCATTGACATCACTGACATCACTCTCTCGTCTCGTTCTGAAGAGATGCAAAAAAGATTGGCGAAAAATAGATTGACTGTAAATGTGACCAATCAGAAGTAGAGTTAGGCGGGTGTCAAGACTTTTCTCACACTTCATTGGTTTAGCAACGTAAGCTCTTCTTTTTTGCAAAACAATGTGGAAATTGGCAGCATATTATTGGTAAATGCGCTGTTTGACCTGTGTCTTCTGCAGAAAGGTGACAATTGTTTGTGTTGTTGTTGGATGTATTGTTGACAATACTGTTGTGAAGGCTTTGAGCTCTGTTTGTGCCGGTTTCGGGCATTTACTGACAAGACGGGGCTGAATATACCTTTTTTTTAAACTTAAACATGCTGCAGTGGGAATATTTTGGGAAATTTCTTTGTGTAATTTTGTTACTTTATCAGGTAATTAGTTGCTTTCATCACTATTTTGAGGAGAATTAACAGGTAACTACTATAACTAATTACTTTTTTGAAGGCTCTTGCACAAAACTGGTCAAATAATTCCTTTTAGAAAAAGTGTCTTGTTGAATGATTAAATTCAGATACTCATCTACAAATTTACACTACAGGAATTTGACCACGTTACAACCAAAAGGGCCGACACACTGGATTAAAACGCTCCAATGGTCTGTGCCGCAGCAGCTCCCAAACAGCACTCCTGGTTCTGCTGTTCACTCAGTACAACAAATCTTATTATTGTGAATTTTAATTCCAGAATGCCACAGTTGTCCCAGATTTGAGCCTCTCCATGACATGATTCAGTTTGTTGGACCGCCTCACATATGGTCAGCGCTCAACGTAATTTTCTGCTTGACGACCACAGACTCGGAGCTGAATGTGAAGCTGCCAGAATGGCCGGTGTCTGCAGATGGCCGGGGCCTAAAGTGCCACTCCATAAAGAAGCTGCTGCTGCTGCTGCCCTTCTCAAGGTGACTGTGGAGAGCAGCCGCCCAGAAGAGACCCACACAAATGCTAATACATAGAGGCACAGAAAGTTAAAGCTACTATCAACATAGAGCTGTTTTGGCGGTGGATAAACAAAACCTAAATCACAAAGTATTTTCAAATACAGAACTAGCAAAGCAAGACGTTTTTGGCAACTAAACATTGTATGCAACAAAAAGCAAATGCCTTGATGTTTGGCTTTGTTTTTGCGCTTGGGGGAAAATGCAGTTTTTTGATGTTTTCATGATGTTATAACATATATATTTTTTAAATATTTTACATTTAAGCACCAGACAAAGAGCGCCACCAATCCTAGTTTAAATAGTTACTAAAGACTGTGCTGCCCTGAGGTCGAGTGGTTATGGCACAGCACACGGATGCTAGGCTCCAAGTGCAGCCGGCCACAGTGTCGTGATTTCAAATCCCAACTCTGACATTTACTGCATGTCCTCCCTTCTCTGGTAAAAAAAAAAACTTAAAGAAAAAAAAACTTACTAAAGATAATGATTTGCTTCTTGACTGACCTTTCAGTGAACCAATAACTATGCTATCTACAGATTGAAATGTAATGAGCGCTCTAAATCGAGCATAAAGCCAAAAACCATAGCTACCACGGAAACCAGTTCAAGTACATTGTTGGACAAATTGGTACATTGTTCCCAAAACCAAACTTTTTCTGATAAATTCTTTATATTTGATGTTTCTTATGAACTGATCTAAATAGAGATTTAAATTGCAGATTTTAAAAAACGTAGACCAAGCCTGGTGATTTGTGTGGTTTTCTGTAGACAGCCACCCTGTTTTCTGTAGACAGCCACCCATGCCTTGGTTTTGTCGAGGCTGGATTATATTAACTGTCTGTTTTTTATCTCATCTTTACTTAGTTAGTTACTGCCATATCACTCCTGTTTTTGGCTGCCTGAGCATAAGAATAAATTGACTTACTAATTTCTTCATGGTTTTGGCCCTGATTATTTAAGAGAGCTCATTCACGGCATTAAAATCAACATAATTTAGAGATTCCACAAACAAAATTTATAACCAGGTATGACTGTGCCTTTGAGGCAGTCGCACCCAGACTCTGGAACTCTCCCCCTTCAGAGCCAAGAACGGATGAGCTACTTTTAAGAAGAGCATAAAAACCCACCAGTTTAGGCAGGCTTTCCCTGAATACTCATGATCTACAGTATATGACTTTTATGATTCTTGCTATTACTGTTTGTTTTTCCATTATTGTTGTTTCAGTCTGTTTGTATTTTATTACTTTTTGTGATTTGTCGTTTGTGAGTCTTGCTCTACAAATACAATACACTTACTTACAACAATATTCAGTACTGCTGCAGATGTTTGAAGCATTAATGTTATAGATATTATATTCTAAGCTAGTATCATAGGTTTACGCCCTTTATATCCAGATTTAACTAAAAGCAACACCTGATTACCTCCGTCACCGCTGCCAAGTGCTTTGAGACTGCGCCTGTCACTGAACCACATGAACAGAGCCATCTACCCATTTCTCTGTGTTTTTCTACCATCTGGAAAAATAGCACCACTTTTTTCATTTCCGGAAATTAAAAATGTATGATTCATTCCGAAACCGCAGCTATACCGAGAAGAAAACAAAGTAAGTAGGACAATGTGATTGAAATAAGTGGAGAATCGAAATTTCGTGTAGAGAAGCAATCCATATTTTTCAAGGATGGGGAACTTTGGAAACAGCGCGACCGGATACGTCTGTCACCACGATAAACCCACTGCTGCTACGGGGGCTCATGAGGAAATCAGTTGAGATTTACAAAACAAGTCTCAATCAGAAATGCATGCATTTTGTGGGGGGAAACAAAATATATACACTTGTAATTACAGCTTGTCAGATTACACAATGTATCTGTACATATGAACATTTCTGATGGACTGCAAACATATAAATTATAGTTAACTTCATTTATATGTCACTTTCGCCAAGTTTTAGTTGAACAAAAAAATAAAATATCCCATGCATCCCCACAAAGCCAAAAATATAGTGCCATAACTTTATTACCACAATAACACTATATGAGATTTAGATATCTATGCCTTTCGATCTAAGGCATAAAAACACAGCACACAAACACAACATAAACACTGCACGGGTTAGCTGCACTTATGTTTCGAGACTGAGTGAAGCATTACTTGCTGCTGTGCTCCGGTTTAATTAGCTCTATTGTTCTCACTATGGAGAAATTATGGCCGGACACCTCCGGGCTCAACCCAAGAACACAAATGTGCAACTTCAAACTTGAGAAAATAATTTGAGAAGAGCTCTTCCTGCTGAAGTTAATAAATGTCACGAAGTCCGCCCAGAGAGAAGACGAATGATTGAGTTGTTGACGAAAATGAGACAGGTTTGGCTCCTCGGGCAGTGCAATCACATGCTTTTATTCTGTGTGGTTAAACCAGCCGAGGTGATTTTGGCAACTTCGAGCACCAAGCAATTTCAAATCAAACTTCAATTTAGCAAAAAGTATTTGATCATATTACAGACGAATTGATGTTCCTTTTTGATAGGTTGTATTTTGCAGTTACAATTTTAGAAGTTATAATACATTTTAGAAGTGATAATAATTCTATAATATCATTATTATTAATGTTATTCTAATAATTATAATAATAATTAGACGTTATAATAAAAAAACAAGCTTCCTATAGATACATAATGTTCAGTTATTGTTACTTAGAGTCATGTATGTATAAGAAATACAAAACTGAAATCCTCCAATGTAGCCAATAATGAAATATGTTTATTGCATTTATGTATTTATCATTTAGAACATTAAAAATGGGGAGCTAAAGCTCTGTGATGTTTTACCGAAAGTGAGTATGAGGACAGTAAAATCACATTTTACTGATGATGGATGAATCTCTTGTTTATCTTGAAGTGTCTGTTTTTCTTATGCGCAAGTCGCAAAAAATAAATAGCTTTCTGTTATTAAACAAATTGTTCTATTCCAATAAATGCCGTTCCACGCAAAAGCTAGAACCCATTGCTGATTGTCATTTTCCATGACATTTCCCAGAGGTTTAGAAGCAATTACAAAATAAATAGAAAGTACAAATTGAGCTGGAGAGGAAATAGCAGGGAACAGAGACGCGGGGATGACCTCGGCAAGATTTGATCTAGTGTTTTATTTGACAACACAGTATAAAAATATATAGAGTGCCCACAGGAACTATGAAATTAAGGGCAATGTGCTGGTGGCTAAGAAGGCTATTAGGAGATAAACTCTTATTGACACCGCTGGTATAGGTTTGATCATGGCTGTCCCTGGCCTTTTGTCTGTTTGAACGAGGCTGCAGCAGAGCGCTACGTCCTCAAAAAACAACAACAAAGGTTTAGTCTGATTTGCAAAGCATTACCATCAAAATATATAAAGTGAAGCTGGCACTTGGGGAATATAAGTTTAACATCTAGACTCCAACTAACTTGATGTTTGAATCTGTAAAAGTTTGTTTACATCTGTGCAGGGCAACTATGGCTGATTTATAGTTGTGGCTAAATCTAAACCTAAAATGGTTACTTTACAGAAATGTCTCTTATAAGGTCCTTGTCAAGTAAATCAATACATGAAATATGCTGTTCACACAGGATTCTTTGCTCCACTGTTTATATTGTTGGCCTCAACTAAGATCACTACAAGGATCTTATGGTAACAGAGGAAGGTAATACATCAAAGTATTTACTTGAGCAACTTTTTATTGAAACATTTATTAGTGACAAAAGCTTTATGATGAAAATATTCAATGATTTTCCTCTTTTCTGTTCTACTATTCTATACAAAAAAGCAATGTGTATTTTATTTATCATGTTTCATTCATCCAATTACATTAACTTTAAATCATGCAGAAGCTGTTTATGAATCTGAATCATAAATGATAAATCAGATATTGCATCCGGACTGTTACTCGTATTTGAGTTTATTTGTTGCTGTCACGTGAAATTTCTTGAACCTCAAAATTTCTTTCTACCTCGATTTATGACAGGTTTTCATGTTTTCTAATTAGGACTTGGTTTGGTGGGATAATCCCTGTAGTCAATATTTGTAATAGTATTACATCAGTCAAGTGGCAGTTTCTGAAGACATTTAAAAAATAAAAGTGATGTTAATTATAGCAAGTTAAGCAGAGTCTGTGTCATCTAAAATTCAATTTGAAGTAACGGTAATCTTATTTGAGTAATGGTAACACAACTACATATCAACATCACTAAAATCTGCATATTTTATACTCAGAGTTTCCATCTCAAAATGTTAATTGCAATTTAGTCACAACACTCACTCAAATTTCAATGCATTACCTTCCACTTAGTGCAAACAAACCCTGAGCTTTTGAACCAGCTGGAAACCCTTCTCTTTTTGTTCGCAAAAGAAAGCCTCTCCAGCCCCAGGCAATTATAACTGTAGCATAACCTTTCAGCATGATCCCCACTTTTCATCAGCCCCCACTCCATTCTGGGCACACGCGGCCATTGTGAACTGGCCAGGGCTAATTGTTAAACATGTCCGTGTCAATCAAACCATAGCCTTGAATGGCAACTGCTCACCCAGCACCAACAATAACTTTACCCCTGCATCTCAGTAGCCGTATACAGGAGTAATTGCATTCAGAAGCTCATCACCATTCCATTAGTACAATACGAAAGGATAAAGCCGCTTGTTGACCGCAGACCTATTCAAGCTACGCTCAAAGGACCACACTTTCGCTCCCGCATGCGTTTCCTTTCGGACAGGCCACATGGGGATGAAAAGGTAATTGCATTTGTGATGACTTGGTGCATGCAAACCGCGCGTCCTTCAGTCTCACAAATCAAAAGTTATTGTATGAATATAATGGGGTGAAAGAGAGGCTGAGGTATGTCAAAGGACCACACTACATCACATAGTTCTTTAGTTGTTCAAGGTTTATTCAGCAAATGCAGCTAAATTGATCGCCACAAAGTCTAACTTAAATTAATCGTTTGGGGGCATGTGTCCACGTAAAAGAGATTGCATCCTTGGTAGAAAAAAAGGCTGTTGCTCATGCTGTCAAACTACAAGTAAAACTCTATGGGCCTGAAGTGGGAGTGTCCTTGGATAATAACCAAAGTTAAAGGCACTTAAAAATGTTCATTTTAAATGGTTTGTAAATGTATTGCTCACTTACCTGATGCACTCCTAGCAACCAAATTATTCACAATTTCCTGGTTTTGGAGATTAGATTGCGAATATAGTCAGGGGTCTCATTCTGACACTAACATCTGCTTTTACAACATCTGTACTGCAGCAAAACAAATGTGTGCTCAACTAGATGGGAATAAATCGGGTAAAGGTTCTAAACAGAGATATATTCTTCTACACAATAATATGTATTACCAATCCTGTCTCATATACTGTGCATGTCCTTGTATGATCAAAGAAAGTAGGCAAAGTTAAAGGGCCTATATCATGCAAAATCGACTTTTCAGAGCTTTTAACGTTCTTACAGTGCTATTAGTACCTCGTGTATGTGCCCAAAGTGTTTTTTTTTATTGATTCCTGCAGTCTTTAGCAAGAGAATAGTCTCTATCCTCCCCTCGGATGAGCAGACAAACGGGGGCTACTCACCAAGATGAGTCATGTTTCCATGTTTCAGCCCCTCCTCTAGAAAGCACTCTGTTCCTGTAACACGTGCTCGAGAGGAACTGCGGCTATTTAGGCACAGTTAGCTTCAAACGCTACTTCTTTTGTTCCAACGCTGCTGCCGCTGTGTACCGCCACTGACCGGCGCACACTGCGGCCTCCACTCTAGGCTACGTCACGGGATGGGCGGGGAACGCACGCTCATGCTGAGACAACATCACGGGTCGGGTGGGCGAGGCAGATCGCTCTTCGCGAGGGTGGGGACGAAATCTCAGAAGAAGGGCATCTCAAAATAAGCAGTTTGAATTTCCGGGTTTGTGAGCGGGGACCAGGATATGGGTGATATTTTATAACTGTTATGTTATGGGTGTTGCACAACACTTATTATTATCAACAATGCCCTTAGGGTAGACTATGAAATGGGAAAAATAGCATAATAGCAAAATAGGATCTTTAAGTATCTCATAAGGGTTTTGCACATACTGAAAATGGTTTTAAAAGTTGCAAATTGTACTAATATAAAAACATAACATCAAACTAGTACTCATTACTGATAAATCATAAACAATAGCATAATCATAAACAGTAAAACAACTATCTATTTCAGTAATTCTAAACAGTTTATTCATTGTTATGTAACACTGTTCCACAAAGACATAAAGTGGTGGCTTAACGTTGTGACACCAAGGCATAAATGCCAGCATATCCAAACCAACTCTGCACCAATTTGTAAAATCAATTTTAAGGTCAATTTTCATTTAAACACTTTCATAACGGTGTGCCCACTCTTCTGTCCCATTGAGCCTGTGAGAGCTACAGAGATGGATGTGACGACATTACATGATGAAGCAAGCTCTTTCAAGCATTTCTCATTCCAATAAGTCGAAGAGAGCGTTTAGACCAGAATGGTTCCAGTTGGCTGGAGAGAAACATTTTCTGAATTTAAACTCAAACCAATTCTTCAGTGAGTCCCTTCGCTCTCATGAAGCGTTAAATTTTACTCAAAGCACTGGCAAAAGACATTTACATTTTGCGTATACAGGCTTTGGCGCCGTTGGGTTGGCTGTAGATTTGCATTAAAAGGATTTCTTCCTCCTCCTCCCCATCTAAGAAAATTCTAAGTTTGCAAAGTTTAATCATGTCTTATATTGACGCCCCTGGGTTTTGTATCTTAAGCTGTCTCCCTCGGGCTGGAAACAGAAGCAGACCTAATCATAAGCTGTTCCTGAGTCTGAATAAGGATTTCTCCCATCGTTCTAGCCAAGACCGCTCATCAAAAAATTACCCCTTCAAATATTGGATTTGTAATTATGGCTTTTGTGTAGCTTTTCTGGTGAACAAACGCGCACACACACACACAAAACTGCTCCAAAAGAAAGACTCATTAAAAAGAAGCACATTCCCTCGCAGCAAGTCTTTGAGCAAATGTTACTCCTGCTTATAACACCCACTGTTACCTTTGTTACTTCAATAAAAATCTAATTATTTCTCCAAAGCCCGAACATTGTGACTATGATAATATTGCATTGTACTCACCCTCATCCCCAGCTCGATGTTCTCTCCACCGTAGACCTCCATGCCGGGGTCCAATAAGCCGATCTGCCCGAAGTACTCTCGGTCCACCACAAAGGAGCAGCCGATCATAGCAGGAGTTCTTTGGATAAACAGAGAGAACAGTCCAATCAGCGCAAATGTTAGAAATTGTAGCTCTAAAAAGTCCTTTTGGGGTTGTAGTTATTGGTCTGTTGGTATGTCAAGCCTTCAAACACAATGTGGAATAAGAAGTAACAGGGATTAAATAAAATAAATGCAAACATTAACAATTATGTCGGTGACAAAAGAGTGAGTTGTTAGCTCCTCCCTTGAGACAGATATATGGCAATGACCCTGCAGTTCTCTGTCAGATGAACTATTGGATGAGTGGCAAAATGTCTTCACTCTTAAAATTTTCCGATTAACAATTATGAGACTTTCTATTTTGTTAACAGAAATAATTTTAGGTGGGATACATCATGGACACTAGCAGCTGGATTCATATTTAGAGAATAGTGTTACAATGCAAATATTTTAAGGGAAAAGAATACAAAAAACATTTGGATACCACAATGATCTTTTTTGAGTTTATATATTATTTACATTTTCAATGGGAGTTTCCCTTGTAGTACCACGCAGTAATTTGGATATAGTTAAGACCATTTTAAAATGATTAACAAAATGTCTATATTTGTTATATTTATGCAATTTTTTCAGTTCAAGTGAGTGTCAAGTTTCAATACTAGCTTTAGGATCAATTTGTATCAAGATATTGCTATTTTGACACTCATTCACTCTCAGTCAGCAGATACTGCTGTTTTGTTTTGAAGACGAATAATGAGCACTACTATCTTAAACATTTCTAACACATATTTACTCACAATATTTTACTATGACCCACTTATGACTCGATACAAACCACACATTTAAACGGACTCAATTTGATAAATAGCAAAACCTCTTTACAAATAAAATAAGATAATCAACCCAGTTTGGCTTGAATTAATCTATTACTTACATAAGTGGAGTGTTACTTGGAGAAATGGCCCTATTTATCCACTCTCCCCTCAGGCCTGTATTTGATTACTATCTGTCAGCTACATAAGTGCTCTGGGACCCACCCCCACAAGAAGACCCACATAAAGAGTGTTCAGTACTTATTCTTTTATCCACAGCAACCAATCAGCAGGCTTTATTTCCTTCCTTGTGAAATAATTCCTGCAGTTGTATAAATATGAAGGTGGACGTGGAACTTCTGTTTGAGACAGTACAATACGAGGGACTGGTCTTTGTTCTGATACACTGGTTTCGCATCATGAACCATGTGTCAACCAATGACGTCTGACCTTCTAATTCTATGAATGCATGTGCCCTAAATGTTTTATTGTTGCCAAACCAACATTTTTTGCAGTATATGTTTTTTATACTATTTTTACTATTTAAGTAAGCCTTTAAGTAACATCCCATTTGGTCCAAAGTCTGTCAAATGTGTCCATTTTCAAATTAAGTCTGAAGTTTTGATGTACACAAAGTTCTGAAGTCAAGGGGGGTGTCAAAAACAGTTTGCAGTGCTTTATTTTGTATTTATTCATACATTGTTGTTATTGTTGTTATTGTTATCATTATTATTATTATTATTATTATTATTATTATTATTATAATAATAATAAGTAGTATTATTATTATTATTGTTATTATTATTATTATTATTATTATTATTATTATTATTATTATTATTATTATTATTATTAACAGTGATATTTTAATAACCATTATTTTATTTTTTTTAATTACTGAAATTATCAAATCATTTCTTATCAATAACAAATACTTTCTTATCAATAACAAATACAAAAGATAGACTTTCTCAGTGCCTTTTTAGGCAAACATTTATACCACCAAAGTCAGAACTCCCAATCATCAGCTTTTACTGACAGGATTGGCTGTAAACCAAACCCAAGCTGATCATTGACAACTAGAAATAATGTCGATTTGATTATAATGACATTCATTGCATAGCCATATTTACACGTAGTTTCTCTTCCCCTTCTGCTGCAGTATATTAACCCACTTTATTACATAACCAATATGTACAAAATATATTTAAAGCAACATCCATAAAATCAATTAGATGCCATATTTCTATTATAAAAAGCCAGGCGTTTACTTCCTTGATTACTATAGGTTTATTGTACGGCCCCTCATCCATCACTTCTGTTATGAGCTAGTTTATATGACATGTTTATACCGCCACAACTTGAGTCTATTATACTTTTGCTGCTGTGTTTCGTCTAAGAATAGATCCTTGTGAAGAATAAGCTCTTGTCCTGTACCCCCCATACTGCCTCCTGTAGCTCAGTGGTTAAATCTTGCAGTGGTGACAGGAGGTTGTATGGTGTTGTTTGCTCACAGCCCGCGCTGAGTTCACCTCATCACTCTCCTGTCTGCTCGGCTGTCGCTGCACCGCTAACTTCAGTTCAGTTTGAAGTGTCGCCTTTGGATAAGTCCCCTCAGACACTTTAAAAGTAGATTACGCTAAACGCAAACACTGTGTATGTATTTAAGTCAAGAGGCAGCTCCAATCATCCTGAGATGATGCAAAACTCATAATATGGTGGTCAGAACTCAAATTTAAGAGTTTTATGACTCTAGATGAAATAGTACATTATAGTACATAGTACATGTTTTCCCAAAGGGTTTTTTGTAGTCTCTCCTAGCGCCCTGGCCCCGCCCCCTGGAAAAGGCTCCCGTTAACACTACCTCCGGGGGCAAAATACGGCCCATAATGTGGTGGTCAGAACTCAAGTATAAATCTGAGTTTTATGTCTCCACACAGGGTTTTTTGTAGTCTCTCCTTGCAGACAACGAGGGTCCAAGGACAGGGTATGCTGGGACATTGCTAAATTCCTGTGAACATTGTTTAATCTGCTTCTCTATTATTGACCAATGACTGCATCATTTTCGGCCATTGAGGTGATTTTTTTTTTTTAGGTGTGATTTTTGGCATTACAAAAATAAATTATATTGAATTGAAATGGATCGTTTATCAACCATTAAGGGGATGTATAATGCAAAATTAAATTAGGAGCTTTTAATCATGTTTGCTCATGGTGTTCAGTCATCAATAGCTTCCTCAGAGTTGTACTTTGATTCATGCATGTTTGGATATTCTGTATTGTCTTACTCTGAAATTCTAATTTCACTTATCCTCTGTCCCCGCCCCCAGGTCTGTACTACTGTACAGGTAGGGTTGAAAAAAATTTAGTATAACCATTTTTCAGCAATAAAAACAATGGGCTCTGTGCATAGCTGCTCCTTCTGTTGGCTTGCCATGGTAAAATAATCAATATCAAAATCAATAAAGGCTATATAACAGACTACGAGTGACGGGTGGAAGTCACTCCAGGAAGTAGTCCTGTGCTCAGGTCTCTGCACTGGCTCCCTGTGGCTCCGAGAATAGACTTTAAAGTAGCTCTGCTTGTATACCCTCATGGAGAGACTTAGTCTCCATGGCCTTAGCACCAAAGTACATCTCGGACATGCTGGTACCATATGAACCATCTCGGACACTGAGAACCTCAGTCACTAGCCTCCTGCTGAAGCCCAGAGTCAGGACTAAACATGGTGAATCTGCGTTTCAGTTTTATGCAGCTAAAACCTGGAACTGTCTTCCTGAAGATGTGAGACAGGCCTCAAATATATGCTAAAAACTATTTGGTTATGCTGTGCATATGACTGAAAGGATTTTACTTGAACTCTCCTCTTTTTATGTCTTCATCTGTTTTGTGATTTTAATGCATTTCCTCCTGTGTTGTGAAGCACTTTGAAATCCCCTGTCTATGAATTGTGCTCCACAAATAAACTTGCATTGCCTTGGATTATCACAGACAGCGTGTTTAATACACTGTAACCACGTCACCGGAAAACTAATCTTCGTTAAGTTAGGTGTTAAGAAGTTAACTTCCCCATAGATAGGTGGGGTTTATCAATTCTTTGGGCGTGTCAATGGACCGGTATCTATTAATAAGCCTTCTAAATTATTATAAATGCATAATATAAATGTTTTAACTTTAGTTTTGTTCAACGGCAAAGAGACTTCTCCATTATAAGACTTCCACATTGGCACTGGTAGCTTAAAGTGAAATCGTTATTGTTTTGCCCAAAATGTTCCACAGTATGGCATTTAACTTATCAATCTCCATGGAGACAAGCAGGTGACGGTACCAGGCCAAGTTACAGGTCAGATTTGTAGCGAGGCACGCCTACCCACAGTAAGAATTTGTGTTTTTAAGATATTTATCAGTGTAATGACAAACTATGAAACATTCATGGAGAGCAGCAGGTGACGGAACAGCCCCACCAAGTTACATGTGTTTCTTTAAGGTTGAAAAGCAAAATTATTTCAACAGTTCATACAAAGTCCTCTACCAAATCAGCATAACACAGCTATTATTACCGTTACTTCTGTAACTACAAAAACTACTACTACTGCTGCAACTATAACTACTATGAAATACGCAATCCCCCTACCAAACCATTAAACTTGTGTTGCACTAAAGTTAAAATACAGATCAATATAAACTACTAGTCTTAAAAGTATAGTTACTCCACCTCTGCTTGTGTTCCGCGGCGCCTTGATGTTTATGTGGGCGTATTTCAAAGCAGGAGATAGAATTTGGCTCTAAACCAGGGCGTTGATTATCCCTCTGTGATGGCAAAATGTCCCTCCGCGCTTCACTTCATGTCCTTAGGTACAGGAAATATTTTTAGAGTGCAGATGGCCGGCCTGCTGGGGGAGGTCGTCCTTGTACCCCGGTCCGAACTGACATTCGGATCAGCAGCTTTAAAATGTGATGCCTTTAACAGTTTTATTCAAGGCTGCTCTAGTGACCTGTGTTATTGCTGGAGATTGTGCCAAAGACTCAATACAAGACGGCTCTCATTCAAACTTTGACCTTGGTGCAATTGAAGAGTGACTTGATTTAATATAAAGCCACTGACATTTGATTTAAAGTACCAGTAGTCTTCCTTAAACACAAAATATATCTATAAAAACTATGTGTAAGCTGATGATAGCATTTTAATTCAACAAAAAATGGAAGTTCTCTCCATCTCGCCAATGATCATTCGTCAAGACTAATCTATGCATTTAAGAGAAAACATTATAATATTGTTTTGGTGTTGTAAGAATGATAGATTTTTAAAAAAGCAGAAGCGTAAAGGGTTTGAAAAACAGCACAATCAACTCAAAATTTTAACTAAATGATTCATAAAATGAATTACATCATTGTGGTAAATAGAACCATCAAATCAAATTCCATAACATGAGACAAAACAGTCAAATAACAATAAGCTTACACAATGTTTCCACAAACTAAAGTATTCCCCATGCATTTTTAATGTGTTGGCTGTTTGTTAAATGCAAGATGCTCTTTCTCTCGCAACAGACAGGAGTGGGAAATATGGTAAATGTCTTACCAAGGGACATGAAAACAACATGCACAACATTGAGCGGTGACATAAATACAATGCTGCACATTATCATAATGTGTTTGCATTATTTCGACATAGATTTTTAGAGAAATATCCATGCTGACATATCCATTTCCATTTATTCTGTCTTTTGATCACTTAGTTGGGACTGTGAATGGACTTGTGTTGTTGATGGGCAGAAACCTGCGAGAAACAAGTGGAACAATGATTTCCAATCGAAATCCTCACAGCCACCACACTTCAGCCAGCCCTTGAGGCGAGCTGTCCGCACGCACAGACGAGTCGATGGCAAGTTCAAACAGCTTTGTGTGGCTCTGGTTTGAATTTATCCTTTTTACATCTCTCACCTGGGTGTTACTATTCAATAGTCCTAATATAGTGAACATGAGTGCAAAGAAGAGTGCAAAGAAAAAAATTATATATATAATATATATATATATATATATATATATATATATATATATATATAATTTTATGTATATGTGTGTGTAACTTGTATATGTTATGTGATATATATATATATATATATATATATATATATATATATATATATATATATATATATATATATATATATATATATATATATATATATATATATATATATATATATATATATATATATCAAACATTCAGACAATAAAACCTCTGCCATGCCACTGCTCCCTTCTCACAATGTTGCAAAGATATGGTGTTCGAGTTTTGAAGAAATTATCCTATGGCACTCAAACATAACACATGTCTATCTCATGATGATTCACAATAGAATATAGAATTTTAAAAAGTATTAAAAGGTGCACTAAGCAACATTTCTGTTGAAGTCTCGACACATCTGTCGAGAGGCAACTCCACTCACAGATATTTTTTTTAAGATATTATTTTTAGCAACAAAAACCTAGTTAAATGTGCCGTACCTGATTTTTACGTAAAACCTTAAAAATGAAGAATGACCTAAACTCTTTGCAACTGTCTAAATGTATCGCTTGCTTATTTAATGTCTTCTGAGCATCCTTTATATTCACTGTAATGAGTTTAAAACACAAACAACTCTCTGAGACGAGAGTAACACACTTTCGCATGCTAACAGCACACTTCCTGCTTTGTGGAGAATAAAACCCTTAATAATTAGATGCAGAAAAAGCACTATGGTCTCATTTTTACCTCATCATATACAGTATCTTTACTGGGAGAAAAACAAATTTTGCTACAGGCCATTTAATTTGAGTCTAAAACAAAATCTTTATTATTTTAGCTAGTTAATTTAATTGACTTAAAACGGTAAAGAATTCTTCCAAATATTCATGGCTCTAAACTTTGAATCCAAAACAAAATGAATAATTCTGCCCTTGACTCTTTGCTGACCGTTTTTTAAAATGTCAGTATAATACCATTTGCATTTATTAAAGCGCTCCATAAGTTAAGCGTGTTTTTCCCACCTGTCTAAAATATATGCACGGCACTATAAGCTCCGAGCCATTATTTTAATTGAATGACATTATTACAGGAGAGGCTCATATGCCGAGAATAATTTAAATTCTGGTCCGACTTCATGTGCCAACACACTGAGCCTCCAGCAACATTTGCAATCCAGCAGTGTTTATGAATATGGAAAGGATGAAAACCAATAGGGAAACTGCTTCATGCTGGTAATATGGATCGACCCTGTGCATCAAGCTCCTTCCTCCACCATTTAAACAAACAACTCCAGGCAGAGCTGCAGGAACACGGGGCTGTCAGCGGGCTCTACCTACCTGTCTGCTTCCTCTGTGCGTTTCCATTTATATTGCACTGAAAATGGTAATCTCCCCAGTATTTCCAGGGGTACTTCTTGAATTACAACTGTCTAGACATTTACATTATTATTATTGTTATTTTTTTTATTTTTTTCAGTCACCCGCGACTCTTAACGGGAACAAACGGTAGAAAATGAATGAATGAATGAATGAATGCATTTTTTTATTTTATTTTTTGAAGTTTTGAAAGTGTATTTTGTGATAGTGGTAGTAGTAACATAAAGTATTTATTTTTAAATCTTCACAAGTGTATCGTGTAAAATGTATATATATTTTTTTCAGTCGTAATACCAAACCAATACATTTTGGGGAATATTTTGGGCTAAAATTGAGAAATAAATAAGCCTGTCTTTCAACATTAACCCACAAAATACAGAGTAACTTAATCCTCTGTAGTTACTCGTGACATAGATCCTGGCTCATAAACTGGAGATGAGTCTTGGGTGCTGCACTGCTCCTGAAAGGTTGCCCTGAGGCACTGGTGGAAGGATGGATCAAATGCAGAGTACTAACGCGTTCTAAATGCGTTCCATTTATCCTCTGAGCTCGGAGACGTCTTCTGTTTCTGTGTTCTGCACATGAGTTCTAGTCAGAAACTATGAGCAGTACATTACAGTTTATCCGAACCAACTTTATTTATAAACCACTAAAATGCTCTACATAAAGATAAAACATAAAGCTTGTTTTTTTTTAAACCGTGTTTTAGGCTGACTGTAACAGCTTCCATAGGACTACAGATGAAAAATAGCCTTTTGGCAAATTCTGGCATATTTACAGAAATGTTTATCAATATGCACCTGAAATAAATACAATTTTATTTAATTCAAAGTTAATAAAGTTAAACATGAGCAGTAAAAGCCAGTATGTACAGTAACGACCTAATTAAAACAATAACGACTCAAATCAAATAATAAGAACCAGAAAGTGCACAAATGAACACAAATATTCATCAAATTAAGTTAAATTATTAACATGGACAGAGTTATTAAATTGGTAAATTATAAATCCAAAGTTTTGAAAGTGAATTTCTGCTTTTGTTGTCATCTTCTGTGTAGACATTAGCAACATTAGCACTATAGTGCGCTTATAACTGCAGAGGCTCAGCGACAGCACAGTTTCACGGACAGCAGGTGAAATCAAGGTAAAATAACACAAGTAATATCAATAAACTCAGGGTTCTGAACCCTGACTTTTCAAGTAGGAATTGCATACATTTTAGTGTGAATTGAAAAAAAACTGGAATGCCGCAGAATTTCCCTAAAGGGACACTAAGTCTACAAAAACAAACCAAATATGCAATATTTCTTTCAAAGTAAAATGTCACCCTGACCAAAGCCCAGCAAATTATTATTTGATACTTTTGCTTTGCTCATTAAAAACACACAATTACTGAAAGCACCTCTGTGTGGCTTTGTGATCTGCATCCAAATGACCCACATTCATCCTGATAATTAGGACGCTTTGTACCAGAGATTTATTGGTATGTTTGGCGTAGGTTGTAATGTGCCACACTCTCACCTCAGTTTGATGGTTTCTGCACATGAATAAGTCATAACCCACGGCTATCCATATTTCATCAAATGCTCTCATCTATAATGGAGAAATACGTCATGCCTCACCTGATCGGGGCCGTCTCATCGCCCTTGTCCAGCCACTCCTGGGGCGGGATGATGTACATGCACCACAGCCCCCAGTTGTAGCCGTGGGCTGCATTGGCGTACTGCTGCACCTCGAATGTGTTATATTTGATGTTGTCAATGGCAGGCAGGATGATGCGCGTATGGTCCTCCTTCATTCGGGTCAGGATGGGTTCAGCCCTGTGGACAGAGGCAGAGACACATGTTGGTCGAATTTGGAAAAGGTAGACAGAGATGAAAGTGTGTTAGGGCGCAACCGATACATATCGGCCAATATTGGTATATGGAGAAATATAGGCTGTCTGCAAAAATCTGGCCGTTTTATAACTCGTTTATAGCTCTCTAGTATACAACCTTTTTATCCAATACAGACAAATGAATGCCCAAATATTTAGCACAGCGCATATATTTATCTGTAGTTCATTTGTGTGTGTGTCTGAGATGCTGTAGCGCAGCTGAAATCAGCTCCATTGAAGCTTCTGTTTATGTGCGCTCTGACCCTTCATGGCTCTGACTGAGGCAGCGCTGGATTTAAATGTTCAATTAGTAGCTGATACTAATTCAGGAATAAAAGTTAACTTCAGCACAAATTACGCCAGTAACAACATAGGACTTAGTTTTTTTTATCAAAATGTCAGTGGAGAAGAGAGAAAACAGTGGCCATAGACAGCGTACGTGCGCGCGCGTGCATACATGCTGTTATCAACAACAACAGGCTGGATATAGGATTATATTCACTACAAACAATTGTATGGGCTCAGGATTAGTGAAGATTTGGGATCTGAGGTGGCCTGTCTGAGTGGTGAGTGTAAATGTATCAGTTTTGACGCTTTGTTTCTTTCATTCATTTTAGTTAGCGCTTAGCTACTACTGTAAAGTGATTATGATTGTATCCGTGTTTACTGGACACACATTGACATGTAAATGAGTTGTGAAAAGAGGCGATAAAATGTATTGCAGCAACCCTAATGTTAAAACATCATCTTGTTAAATGTTCCTGTCACAGTATTGTGTAAAATGCTATTTTGTGAGGTTCAGGTCATTGGTTAGAAGTTTGGGGGGAGGGGGGCTGGGCCTGTGTGTGAGATGGGAGTGACTTGTTTTGGTTGTTGATTGTTGTGGTATG
Source organism: Chaenogobius annularis (assembly GCA_015082035.1). Taxonomy (NCBI): domain Eukaryota; kingdom Metazoa; phylum Chordata; class Actinopteri; order Gobiiformes; family Gobiidae; genus Chaenogobius; species Chaenogobius annularis. The sequence goes on from BJKM01000010.1 coordinate 4,773,438, forward strand.
TATGTTTGTGTGTATACAGTATTTGTATGCAAACATACTTTCAGCCTTCACATTCACTGTTAAGAGACAGAATAACTGTCAATGTGGCATTAATAACCCCAATTTCTAAACTATTTATTTTTGGATTACAAAATTAAATCTGCCATCGGCATTTCCGACCTTTGGCCCACAGAAACAAAGAGGAAGTGTTAACAGTCACCTCCAGAGTCTCGGTCTAAAACCTACAAATCAAGTTAGAAATCTGGGGGTAATAATGGACTCAGATTTGAATTTTAACAGCCACGTCAAATCAATAACATCAGCAGCTTTTTACCATCTAAAAAATATTGCCAAAATCAAAAGACTTGGAGAGACTTATCCATACATTTGTCTCTAGTAGACTAGACTACTGTTACGGCCTGCTCACTGGCCTCTCCAAACGAGCTGTAAAACAGCTGCAGTACATCCAGAACGCTGCTGCTCGGGTCCTGACCAGAACCAGGAAGTACGATCACATTAGTCCTGTGCTCAGGTCTCTGCACTGGCTCCCTGTGGTTCAGAGAATAGACTTCAAAGCACCTCTGCTTGTATACAAGTCTCTCCATGGCCTAGCACTAAAGTACATCTCGGACATGTTAATGCCTTATGAACCATCTCGGACTCTGAGGACCTCAGGGACCGGCCTCCTGCTGGTGCCCAGAGTCAGGACTAAACATGGGGAATGTGCGTTTCAGTTTTATGCAGCTTAAATCTGTAAAAGTCTTCCTGACTGTGCATATGACTGAAATGATTTTCTGCACTCTTCTCTTTTAAATCTTAAACTGTTTTGTGATTTCTGTCATGTCTTTGTAATTTTAATGATTTTTTTTCCTGTTGTGTGACGCTCTTTGAATTGCCTTGTGTACGACTTGTGCTCTACAAATAAACTTCCCCTGCCTTGCCTTGGTGCAGATCTATTAGTGTCAAGCTAGGTAAATAAAAGAAGTACCGGTAAATGACAACGTTATGGCAGCAGAGTGATAGAATTACTAATAGTGAGATTTGAATTATATATTAAGTCTTCTGTGTGCTTTATTGAAGTTGTAGAGATGGTAGTGAAATAATACTTTTCACTTATATTTGGGTATAAATAATCCCTTTAATTTGATTTACTTGTTTATTTTGTCCCTGGCTTCTTTCAAATTGCTTATATTTGTAAGTGTTTCTGTTCTTTGGCAAATCATGTTTCCACTGACATTCAGAGATAGAGAGCTAACCAATTTGTAGTAGAATAGGGTTTAGACTAGACTTATAGCGGAGATACTGAAAAATCAATACTGAGATGTTCCTGATTTGTTGCACAAATAAGAAAGGGACAATAATCATTGATTTGTCTGAAATAAAATCACACACCAAAGCTGCACTATGTTGTTGGCTGTAAAAGGTCTAAAATGGCACCAGAGAAAATGAGACTGTCCCCACACACTTTATCAATGGAGGAGCTGTGTACATAGAACACACTACCAAATGTGGACATGTTATGCATTACTATATGCCATGTGGTAATGTATGCACTTTTCACAGATATAAGCTTAAAACAAACATCAACCGTTTATTTTCCCTATTCAACAAATATTGTCACTTAGTAAAATGCTACTTTGATGGCCTGTCAGTTCCAAAAGTACCTCATTACCATTTCAACACCTTTATAGCAGAGTATGAATGACAAGGTATTGGCAAAGCAGCGCAGCACTGAGCATTTGAGCCCCATATCACACACCAAAAGGTATATTTACAGTCGATTCAACAGAACAGGGCCAGGAGCAGCTATGGCAGCCTATGAGTCCTGCTTTAACTCTCAGCTCAAGGCAAAGTTTACCCAGCTTTCCACCGATCTGTCGAATCAGCATTTATCCAACACCCCAAACGATAACTTGGATCTGCTCCCCGCCGCTGTTCAGAATGTCAACAGCCTGCTAAAACTGAACTTTTAGCAGGACGAAATAATATTATATCATCATTTTTATCGCTCGGCTGTGAAAACAAAATGTCAAAATGTGGCACTTATCCCACAGCAGGGATTGAAAACAGGTCAAGTCCTATGAATCCAAACAAGTGAAGAGAAAGCATTCAGTTTAGGGATCTCGTGGGACCTTCGATATCCTCTTTTAGACAGAATAGGAAGAAGCACAAGTGGAGGGTTTAAAAGGCCATCTGAGAAGAAACCTTTTCAAATCGATGACACCGCTTGTCATTGTACAATAATGCTTTAGTTTTGGACACTGAAAGGTCAGAGCAAAGACATAAAGTAAAAATATAAGAATTTATTTCAGTTACAAACAAGAAATGTGTTCCTACTGACACCACGATGTAGTTCTAAGTATCTTTATCACTATGTTGCAGTGGGACAGAATCTTGCATTGGTAAATCCATCAAAAGCAGACACCCCGTCAAAACATAACATGATTTAACATGACTTGAAATATTGGAGCGGAGGTGGAAACGCAGGTTAGTGGTTCGATTACAGCTCCAACCAGAGGGAAAGATGTCATTGACGAGTTGTGGTTGGAGAGTTGATTGCGCAGATTGTCAGCCATATCTTCATTTGTCGGTCCTCAGGAAAGCCACTTGAAATGAAATACAAGCCATTGATTTTATATTGAGTACTTTATGCCATTGACATCCTGATACTGGATTGTCAGTGACTAATCATTTTGATAAGAGCCTTTTAGCATGGTAACCCTTCATCATTAAGTTGAGTGATTTATGCGCGCACTGACATTTAAATTTATTTTTTTCTAAATGCTCACTGCTCTGTACTTACTTTGTTCTTTTTCCCCCCCGTAAATGGTGACACATGTACAGTTCAATAGTGGTACAAATAAGGAACAACTCTACTCTACGCTACTGTAGACCCGTTTATATTATCAAGTCGTTTGTAGATCAATATTGTGATTTCAAATGAACAAACAATAAAATGATAGTCTGAGCGTGTCATAGAACGCAGCTATATCACAAAGGAGCGTACCGACATAGTATTTCAATGTTAAACTTGCAGAGCTTCCTGAGTGCACTTGAGGTTGACTTGCAGTGGTAAAATGAACTGACTTTGAGTGCTTGTGCCCCTTAGTCACTGACATGCTTTTCCGGTGATGCCACATAAAATCTCTCTGCTATTTTAAACCTTGGCCCGAGAGCGCTGGGCTTCAAATCCATATGGCACAGAAGGAAGTGAGTGCCACCAGCTACATTTGTCTAATCTCCTCCATGCTGACTCCATCTCCCAATCTTCAAAGCCAACCCCCTTCCCCTGATTCCTCTTGATACATTTCTAAATTTAACCCAAAGAAGCTGCAATTGTATAATAACTCATGTTTGTAGATTGCGCTATCTTTCTCTGACTTTGCTTTTGTCTTTGCCCGTCCTGATACCATCTACATCTCCAAAAAATAGGACAAATTTATCAAGCGCGGCATTACATAAAGATATACAGAATGGAGTGCCCCTATGCTCTGATAGATGCCTGATTTGAGGCACTTACTCAAAGACGGAGGGAGAGTGCAGTTAAGTTTAAAGCCATGCAAAATTTATGGAAGATGATTTCTTTATATTACTTGTACTTCAGAAAGTCATCGCACCCTAAATCAAATGCTACTTTCAAGTTCACATCTACCGTCTGCTGCATTTAGAAATTCTCTTTCATCCCATACAATGAGATCTTAACCCATCTTTTTATCGTTGTGGGCACACCACCTCTTCTGTACTGTAATATTATTTCCACATAACTGTATGTGAGGTTGAGTCACCACATTGTCATCTTATTGTTTTGTTAAGGGCAGTATGTTTGAAGGTCAGCATGCACCAAGGACTTTCAAACTCCATCAGTGTTTAATCAGCCCCCTACTGAGCTGGAGGTGGTACTGCGGCAAGTCTCACAGCTATCTAATTACTGTAACGTTAAGCAGCCAATCTCAAAATTAACATGCCGGTAGAGAAAATCAAGGTTAGTTTTAAAATGTGTATTTAAATCTATCTTGTCATTTATTTGGTTGAATATGGCTCATACACCAATAACAGCCCTATGTTTGTAAATAATCAGCTTTAATCATTGGGTGATAGAATATATCGGCTAGCAGATATCAGACGGAAATGTGTTTTGTGTGTGTGTGTGTGTGTGTGTATCATTCATTGGCCTAACTCTGACATTGGTCAGTGTGTAGTTTGAGCCAAAACACCTGAAAGACGGAAATAGATAAATCTAAATACCTGCATCTGTCGGGATTACACCGGCATAAATCTAAAAACATCAATCTTACAAACACTTGGGCATCAAAGAATTGCCAAAGGTACTGTATGACACTAAAAGCAATTCTTGGTTGTCGAAAAACATGTGCTACCAACCAATGAATCAACTAAAAAGGGGGCAAAAGCTCTGAAAACTATGAACTATCTTGAATTAGACCCAAACTGCGCTCACAAAACCACAAACACAAAGCTGACCATGCAAAAACAACTATTTATGCAGGAAAATACAGTGCAAAACAGTGCATTTATATGTAAAAAGTAAGATTAACTCCATATCTTCACCTTTCTGCCGTTGTCCTATATAAATCCTTATAATCAAAATGGATAGTTTTTTTTTTCAAATAGAGATTTTAAAATATTGGTCCACAAAGACTAAACGACCAAAGCCCTATAGTTCACTAATTGAGCAGAAGACATTCACTATTTCAGTGCAGGACATAAAGTAAAAACAATTTGATTCCCTTTTGTTTCATAAATGAATAGAATGCAACTAAATATCTAACACAACATAAAAACGACATTCATTGCGGCTATAGTTAAAACACTAATTTGCTACTTAACCGTGTAGAATGTAACAGTAACATTGCATCATGTGTTCTTGAGATGCTAAAGTAGATCTGGCAGCCTCAGTGGGAGCTGTGATGCTATGATAAGATAGAGATATGCAAGCGGAGGACACATCTGGTAGTGACATTCTCTCCTCCCTCTCCTTGTATCTGCCGTTTCATCTGCGCTTCACTGCAAGGGTTATTCTTTCAGATCACATCAAATCCATATTCAAACAGGATTTTCTCTCTCCTCGCCGCCGCCATCGGACTGACAGGTTCCAATAGTAGCTTATACCCGCCACGTCGGTTCTCATCAGGAGCAGGCGGCTTGATTTATCCTGCACATCATGCTAACACAAAATTAAACTAACAGAAAAGAAAATCATATAGTGGGAAAATGGATAGAGGAATAGATATGACTGGGGTCTCGATACAGCTCAACCCATCAGAAAAGGCTGCACGTCTCGACATCTGAATTGTATTAGGCTGCTCTGATGGCATATAATCTCTTTCATCACTGAGTCTTGAAGCATAATTTACTGTAAAAGGTTAGAAAAGGCTATCACAAAACCTGCTCAACTCAATAACAATTTAATCCAAATGAATGAGTTTGTAAAAAATAATATTCTGTTTTAGGTGAAAAGTCTTTTCACTACCCAGTTCTTCCACACAGCTACCACTTTGCATTAGCAAATGTTTATTTTTTAAGGTTAGGTATCAAAGTGTCACAGGAAACTGAAAACCATGAATACATCGCATTCACATTCTAGACTTTTGATAATGTCATACTTTGAGGTGGAGGGCAGGGATTTACTGTTTTTTAAAGAAATATTCAAACTGATGACCCTACAATTTTTTGTTAGATATTGGGTCAACAAACTAACAACACATTTAATCTGATCGCCCAAAGTGGCACCTGGCAAGAAAATTTGTGTTTGTGTAAAACGTTTGAAGATTTTCTGAAAAGATGAAAACATCATGTTTTCATATTTTACGTGGATAGGACTAGTAATAAAGATGTACTTTATTTTACACAACCTCATTTGGACAGCTAAAAGTTAATTCTACCATATAATTCTGACCTGTTGTCTGTGTTTTTTTATTTCTTTTTGAAGTTTGCAGTCTTCAACAACAATCCAACAGGGCTTTTGTTCAGAATTGTAATTCATTCTGGTTCAAATTGTATACTGAGATGCAGGAGCACAGATTTGGAAAAAAGGTTGTGACTTTAGATTCTATAAATGCATTTTTCACCACGTGCTGCAGATATGATTCAAAAGCAGCAGAGGCTCAAATCTGTTCTTTTCAGGGGTTTCCAGTTGAAGTGTCTGGCTTTAAGAAGGGCTGCAGCCTCCTCTGTGCTCTCAGACTGATATAAAACTGATCCAGCAGCAGATGCCACGAGGAGACATGATTTACCAAAGCTAAAAATATTTCCCAAGCCTTACAGAGACAGGCATGATATAGGTTTATATAGAGCTGACTTCTCATTTGTTTCTCAAGTATGCTTTAAAATGAACAAAAATGTCAATCTTGTAGATTTAGGCAGATTGAGAATGACTCTTGGATGAGAGTCGAAACGTCTTGTTTAAAAAAAAAATAGAAATAAAACAGTGTTCAGATGACTACAACTGAATCTTTTTCCACAATGGAACACTCCTGGACGAATGAGGGATTACACCGACTTTAGTGCGTGAGGCTACTTAGAATGGGATTACATGGAGACAAATTACAGAAACAACCCCTGAAATAGTATAGCTTTGAGGTAAAAAGAATAAGTAATGCTCCTTGTATCTGCTGGATTCAAAATGGTCAGTATTTTATGATGGCGTCCTTAAAATGACTAGTATAAAATGTATTGATTTCACCTGACAGCGTAAAGCCCTTTAGTTTTAGTAACCTTATGCTATTTCACAAATGTAATATAGTGTAAATAACCAGAGGACAATATATTGTGCTTGGTTTTGTTCTGATTTTCAACTTTGATTCCCTGATGTAAATATTATGATTTCTCACTAGGTTACACTGCAGCAGAACATTCAACATTGTAAGAATTCTTGTGATGCGTACATTTTCATTGAGACTTCCCTGAAAATGACAACCTTATCTCCAGCACACACTCTCTAGCTCCAGCGTCTACTTCACTCATTAATTGCTAATAACAGCCGATCGGAGCTGGCCTTGGGTTTCAAAAGCTATATAAATATCAATGTCACTGCTGCGTGCATCTGCGTGCTCAACAGCCTAACACTGTAGATCCTAATTACAACGCATTCATATGTCCTGCTATTATTCCGGGTTATTTTTCAGACGACACAAAGAAACAGAGGGAATCCATTGATGCAGAAATGGATTGAGTAGTAATCCATTATGTCACTCATAATTATGTGGCCGAAACCTGTTTCCTGGTCAATGGATAACAGCCTGTTTTTACGTTACAACATCTTTAGTCATAATACTAAATATGAAATCGATTTCTCAGAATAACATTTAAAGTAAATATAAGTAATAGTAAAATATGAAGACAATCTCAGCGGACCACTTTACACACGCGCTTTTACATAAAAGCAATAACGCGTAACTTTCTGAAGGTAGCAATTCACCTTCATGATTCCTTGAGAAACAGAAAGTTAGAACCATTCTTCGGAACATTCTCCATGGCGATAGATGTTTTACTGTGGAATATTACAGCCAAAGAAACAGACAGGAGCTTCTTCCTCAAGGCCAAGCAGAGTCAGGTTTGTAGATGCAAGCCTGCTCACTGTGAGGATGTTTTGAACTTTTATTTACATTTTTCTGTGCTTTTGTTTGTGTGTGGTTTCAAATGCTTGATATTGTGAGAATATATAAAATGGCCATTTGCATGTTTTGTATTATTTTTACCCAAATTTAAAAAATAAAATACATTAAATTACTATTTCAATATATCATTATTATCATTGCTGTGTATTTCTGCAGCGCTTTTCCAGGCAATGTGGGGGGATCCAGTAGTCTCCCATCCAAGTACTAACCAGGCCATGTCCTGCTTAGCTGACAAGATTGATTGGCAAGCAGGTAAGGCCACATATTAAAATGACTACTATTCCAGCCAACTCCGATGGATCCTAGACATTTAGCTAATTTAACCCAGTTTGCAACACTTTCACATCCAAACGTTACTACAGCAAATGCAAATCTGATTGTCTCTCTTCTCTGGCCTGTGGAGCTGGCTTCTTAACTCACCATAAAGCACCATGGTGCAAGGAAACAGGGAGCAGCTGTCAAGTGCACTGTGCAGTATGATACAATTATATTTGCTTTAATGCTAATGCCAGACAGCAATACGTTTGTGCTGTGAATGTGAGCACCGCGGGGAGGAGGGCCGTGTGCCAGTGAATCACAGCCCAGTGCGGCTCAGGGCTTAGACATTGTCTCTATGGCTCACAGTGTGCAAGGTCATTCACCACCTCGCCCACCGGCACCATCCATCTCACTTATCACTGTACGTGCCATAGCGAATAATCATATTGTGATAAATAGCAGGCTTCTTCCACTGTAATAAATGGATACAGCGAGGCAGATAGCTGGAGTGAATCTATTTGAATAAAAAGGGATGCATAAAGGAATATGTTGGCACCTCAATCACAATGAGCATATGCTATGTATTAAATCTACATCTTTAGTGACTGTGGAAAATGTATTGCTTTGCTTTTACAGTATAGAAAAAGTTATACTGTGACACACATTTAGCACTTTGGAGAATTGAGAGAATTGGGCTACTCTGCATGGTCACATGGTTAAAGTGTTGTAGAAAAAGTTTCTGTTTTTTATTTTTTAAACAAGACGTTTCAACTCTTATCCAAGAGTCATTCTCCAGATGTGGATCTAGTCAGAGAACCCTTGATATTTATCCTCCTCTGGATCTATTTGTTTGCACTGTTTTAAGTTTAGCTGGAGGCAACTCCCTCATCACTAGTATCTGATTAGCATCTGAATGGCCAGGGCTGATCCCATGGGTTCAAAATGTTGTTATACTTTACTGGTAAATAGAACTTTGAGAGGGATTCTCTTTTTTAACAAAATCACTGTCTCAGTGAGGTGGGCAGGTCTTAGAATAAATATCTGAGTTCTCAGACTAGATCCACAGATTGAGAATGACTCTTGGATGAGAGTCTTGTTTGAATACACCAACAAGGTTAAAGTGATTCTTTGTAGTTCAGTTACATTTCTTTGTGTGTAGTTTGCATGTTGTGAGGAAGACATGTGCTTTTGTCTGCTGTCTGTAATGTTCATGGCATATATTTTGTTTTATTTTTTGTAAAAATAATTATGTTGTATGTCACAGCAAATGGGTGCAAGAAAAGGGGGAAAAACTAACAAAACCATAAATATTGTGTCTTTACTTGTTAAGTCATACATGTGGAAGTGAGTTTAATTTAACACAATAAAGTACAAAAAGTAGAGTAGTAGCATCTTGAATGCAGGAGAATAAAGATTACTTAAACATACATGAATCATTCTATATACAACTTTGTACTTCAAAGTGAGAAGGGAAAACCATTATAGCATGTTGAAAGCTGTTCAAAGTTAAATACAACATGAAACACGAAAATAATACACATTTTATGTAGTAGTTTCAGTCAACAAACTACACATTTGAAACAACCTCTTCCCCATTCTACTGTATGTTCTCTGTGGTTGTCATTGCCATTATGTACGTTAACTCTGATAATTGATACCCCAGTGAGATGTGTTCTCCATCTGTTCTGCCTCAGAAATAGATGAGCCTTCTCTGCTCCCACATAATCTGCTCACCTCTGCCATGTTCTCTCCGCCTCCTTACTCTTCACGCTGTCGACACTTTAGCTTTGTACACCTGCACACATGTGCATCGCTCACACATTTCTCAAACCGTCATTAATTTTCTTTGCCTGTATTTTTCCTAAAAGCTTTTTTCTCTCGCTTTCATTATGGTACACTCATGTCATAATTTCTGGAGAAAAATATCACAGCTATAAAAAGTGTTCTGTAAGTATCTTAGATTGGCAGAACTCTCGATTGTCAGAGATGAGTGAAAATTCATGTTTTTCTAATTGGCCTTGTGGACGCATAAAGATTGTTGAGAACATGTTTGTGTAAACATGTAGATCTTAAAAGTTACAAAGCCATTCTTGATAATGTATTCACCTAATGCGCTTGAGGGTTAATGGAGCAGGTAATTAAGTTATTCAACGCAGTGGCATACTATGTGATAATGAGATTATGTGTGAAGTTAATTAGAATAACAACATGAAAAGGCTTTCAATGGCAAAGTATACCTTTATATTTATTACTTAACTTATAATATTACATTGAGGGGTTAAATACATATTGTACACAAAACTAAGAGCCAAAACATATATGGTAATGTATCTACATTTAAAGCCGTAGAGCTTCTGTCATTCAGGTCTTCAATTTAAAAAATTTATTCCAATGGAAGTAATATAAGAACATGGCACATTTCAATTCTGTATTTTACCATTGTCGGATCTCATAATATTCTGGCTCATATATGACGCACAAAATCCTATATGCTTTGTTTCCTCCCCCTCAGTCCTGAAGGCTGTTCCCTGCTCTTCATCTTCAGACATTGACAGGATGACAGCCACAAATTAGCTTCCAATTACACAGATCGGAGTGACTTGTTTGCTGGTAAACTTAAGCAGCGAGAAAACATTGGGCCTGAGACTCCCAGAAGTAATTCCACATCACAAAATAAGCACTGAGCCCTCGAGTAAAATAGCAACGCAGTTTCAACATTTTGGTTACCCTTTTTAATAACAGCCTTTTATTTGGCCTCTCTTGAAAAGATATATTTTCAATAACTGTCTTTACTCCCTCTGTAATAGGACACAAAGGGGAAGCTTATTAAAGATACATCCATGGTAGTAATAATAAGGGTCACTGTAGGAAGGTGCTGCTCCATCAGAACTCAGCCTTCATCAAAATGCTCAAGGCTTCTGCACTGCATTTTACATGACAAGCTTTTAGAATGAGAAGATGATGAAACGATACACCTATCATAATAATATGACTGCCAATGCCTCGTAATAAAAAGTCATAACACTTAAAATTGAACCAGGAAGACCTTGTTCCTCCTGTATCCTCTCATTCAAATGTACATTGTCTAGTCAGACATCACACCTCACTATTAACAGGAATGGTATGTCTTAAATTTTCTGTTTCTTACCAGCCGGTGTTGAACTCGACGTGAGCATCGAAGAAGCCGACGACAGGCGCAGTAGCAGCATTCCAGCCGTGGATCCTGGCTCTGATCAGACCCTCACGTTTGCTGTTCCTCACAATCTTCACCAAACCTGGGTAACGCTTGTTCACATACTGGTCCAGGTTGAACTTCAGCTCAACTGAAAGACACAACAACAGCAAGATTAACTGACAAGAGATTGCGTGAGTGCAGAGAGCTTTCTTCCATTGATCCAACACTTGAACACACCAGGACTAGAACAAGATGAGTGTTATCACACCGCATACTAATGCCGGGTGTACACTGACGCCGGTTCGGGTGTGGTTCAGGACATGCGCAGGCCCCGCAAGACTTAGAAAGAGATTAAAATCAATGCGCTGTTACACACTGAGCACCAAGCAATGTGGGCGAGGGTCCAAAAGCCACATGGGTCTGCGAACAGATTCTGCAAGAAGCTGGAAGCCCCAGAGGGCTGGTCTGGTATTTAGATCATTAGACGCGTGCACGGGTACGTACTGTAAGTAACATGCGCGGTTCCAGAACTGCACCTGCACTGGAGTGAGACGTTGTCTCTGGAAGTGATGAGGATAGAAAAGGAAGAAAATAGTCAACGTTGATGCTTTGGAGATAAAAATTCTGATTCAGGCATGTACAGTGGAGGAAAATTATTAAAATGAAGATTTCTTTAACTATGTGTTCCCCTTGTGTTTTTTAGCCTTTTAAAAATGTATCAACAAATCATGTGACCATAAGATTCTTATTATACAGTATGATTGCCTAATTTAAGCACCAGGAAGACCCTCGCAGCATGTTCTGAAATGGATTATAAAAGCATGTACACATTTTCAAAAATGACTCTGAAATCAAACTGTAAGCTAATGAATATTTAGCTTATTACTGAAATCGACACAACAGTGCCAGAGGGGGAGAATTACAGATAGTTGCTGTACCTTTTAGGTGTAACCATTTTGTAACAATTGTGATGAACCAAGATTTAAATGTATTTGGAAACATCTGCCGGTAATCAAACTTGCTATAATTTTACCTTTACTTTTTAAGACAGGGGTGCGCAAAGTGAGTCCTGAGAAACCAGGCCCGCCAAGGGGTCTAATTTGGCCCACAAATGGGTGCTGAGATATATCAAGAGTATATATTATATAAAATGTTGTGCTGAAAAGAGTCATTAGTTACAAAGGAGAATAAATCAAGTATATTCCCCTGAAAGCATGTTGACAATTTAATCATCATCTCTTTGCAGGTAAACGTTTTAAATGCAACACCAAATTAGAATTGGCCCTTGGCACACTAATACGTATTCATTTTGGCCCGCCATGGAAAAAAGTTTGGGCATCCCTGTTTTAGTCTTTTGTCTCTCTTGAAGTGCACGTGACTCTTATGGCATCATCGCAACTAGATTATAACATCTTTCTTGGTTTGCGCTCACAAAGCTGCAGCTGTCATCACGGGAAACAAAGTTGCTCTCCTAAACAGTCAGCTGCACAAATTGCTGTCTGTGTCAGTTGGGAGGATAGATGAGTGCTTGAGCTGCTCCTTCGGGTTACTGCTGAGCGATCCACTTTCACACACAGAGAATAATAAGGAAACTGGTGGCGCCTACACCTAGCTCCTGACTTGGGCTCGCCACATAAATCAGAGTTAGAAAGAAAAAAGAAGTGATGCGCTGTCTGTGAGTGAAGAGACTTGGAAAGATTTGGATCAGTCTGAAGATGAGCGTGTTGTGCTGAGGAGAAATGTGTAAATCAGAAGGTAACAAGGCTCAAGGTAAACTCGTTTCTAGGTTGTAGGATTTTATCCAAAAAGTTCTGTTGACTCTGTGAACCTGCACCACACCTGTATAGAGATTGGGATTGTAATAGAGTAAATTGTGACTATTCGTTCAATATTTTTCTTCAGCAGCTTTTATCATACACATTACACCGTCAGTAAATCAAAACAATTAGGACGAGAAATTTTTTTTTTCCATTTGGTATATTTTTACTTTAACTGGTTAGATTGTTTTTAGGTTTTTTTTGTCTCCATTTTCTGCCATTCTCATCTGGTCACCCTAGTACTGGAGCAAAACGGATTTTAAGAACAGCCCCTTTAAATGTCTCCTATGCTATGTGGCACTAGTATTAAACACTAAAATAAGTACCAGGTTCATTATCCCTCTAAATGTGATCTCATTTACAAAGCTGCTGTCACAAACCATTTAATCCCCTAGTAATGTCAAAAAGTACAGTCAGAGAGCTAGTGATAGACTAGGCATAGTGGTTTTAAGTGGTGCTGCACTAAAACAGTAAGTGCTACTCAACCTCATGAACACAAACCCAGCTGTCAGCAGATTTAGGACTGACGCACAAGGAGAAACCTAATGACAAAATATGACAACGGTGGCAGGGGGACTATAGGGCAGAGTGAAACTGTTTGTCCTGATATAATAATAATCAACACCATACAGGATTATGTTAAGTGCAGTTTTGGTATCTTCAAAGGAAGCAATTATAATGATAGCCCATTTCTTTTGTTTTTTTATCTCACCCAGAAATCTTAAAAGAAGACATATTATGTATGACACCCCTGGATCATTAGTTTGCAAACGGGATTTTTTTAATTAGCAATATTGGCCCAAAACAACATAATAAAAGAAACAAGTCAGCTGACTTGCTGGTGCTGATTCTCGCCTGCCCCTTTTCAGTGCCGCACCATGCTGATGGCCTCTATTGATAGCAACAAATTCATTTTATCTATTTATACAGGGAAAAAACAACAACAACAAAACTGTTTTAAGCAGGTTGGGCCAAAAGGACAGAAGAAGGACAGAGAAACAACATTTACAACAGGAGCAGACAACTACAGACACAACAATACCCACACACTATATGCGCAGCTTACAGCTGAGAAAAGTCTGAATGCCTTTTAAAAATTGGCCTCCGAGCCTCAAACATCATTCCAGAATGTTTGACAAAGGTGTTCCTAAAGGCGGGTACTGGGAGCTGCTCCTGTGGGCACGATCTGGAAGGAGGATCTAGACGTAGGATCTAGACGTAGGATCTAGACTTAGGATCTAGACGGAGGATCTAGACGGAGGATCTAGACGGAGGATCTAGACGGAGGATCTAGACGGAGGATCTAAGGAATTTCTTACAATGTAGGGAATCAAATGTGTACACACACTCACATTATGGGGACCTGCCTCCCTCATGGGGTTTAGGTTAAGTTTAGGCAGGTAGGGACCATGAGGTTAGAATCAGTCTCCAGGAAATGAATGTAAGTCAATGGGACTGGCACAAATAATTTACTCACATACAACTCGTTGGGTGTCCCATTGACTTTAAGAGAAGTCTTTTGGAGAAGTAGAGAGTATTTCCTGGATCACACTTTGGTCTGTAGGGGAATTGGAGGCACTGACCCGTTAAGTAAACCGGGTCACAGCATTTGACACTGAATTAAAACAACTGCAGAGTCATGAAAAGCTGGATTCTGTCTCTCAACCCGATATCCAAGTGCTTTTTCCACATTGACGCTTTTCTCCAACGGCACCGAGGTTATAGATCACAATCATCCTTTTATATTGCCCGTAGTGTAGTCTATATACTGCTGGAGTTTTATACAGTTCATAGATTTATTGGTTTTCAAAGTTGCACACTGAAGATAAAGTAATCCACATTCAATAGCAGCAGAAGCAGTAAACAAAATGGCCACATATGATTACCTGGAGCCTGTATCTTCAGAAGAACAAATCAATGTTCTACTGTGCAGTGCTGCTTATTTTCAGAGTTTATGAACAAAAGACTATTGACTGTCTACAGATTTGTACTCTTCTACAGATTCGCATATTGTTTGGCGAGTTCCTAGTCCAAAATATACTGAGGAGAAAGTTGTGGTTGAGAGTAGTTGTTGTCTTCCCTTTTTATAGCCTGAAAAATAAGTTGTATGGAAAAGATATGTTAAAAGACAGAATAACTATAACTATAAAACTGCAGCGACCACGGCTCCTAAGGAAAGGCCCCAGCGGCATTTAAGGATGGGTTAAATGCAGAGGACAAATTTCCCTTACCGTAACTTTAATAGAATGGTTTTCAAATGTTAGGGTTTCAAGCAGGTTTCATTAAATATTATTTTAGCTACAGGATGAATATGTGTGGTGGTGGTGGTGGTGGTGGTGGTGGTGGTGTGGAGGATATTTGGATCAATAAAAGGGTCATGGCACTGCAGACTAGACTTTGGGAAATGGGTCTAGTAGGTAGTATGTACCTAGACCATCATGGTGGATATATCCTTGGGTAGTGTCTTTGTGACTTTTATGTGTATTTTATTCCTAAGGAGTACGAGTTAATGATATCATTTATCATATATCCTGATGACATAATACATTTTCTTACATTAGACAGGTATTAAAATGTACCTGTCTGATGAAATGGTTGTCTTGGTTGAGGTTCATGCATCGCATAGTGAATATAAATAAAGTAACCACAACACTGTTGGGAAAACGACCCTACATTTTCTACATATTTTATCAACACACATCCCGGGTGCATTATAAAAAACAATATTAGCTGAGATTAACAATGAAGCAGATACTCTTGAAACATGTGAACAATTATATGTATTTCTACTTAATCTGCAAAATCCTCAATCAATTTAATGTAATATTGTGTGGTTCTTTGTGAATATGATGGGAAACTTTGGAAGTATTATTATTATTTATCTTATTTATCTGATGTAATTCCAGGCTGTGTTGAGAGGTGTGTGGATCTGGGATGGGCATAGAATTGTTTTTAAAATAGAATATAAAATATGTTGGTTTTTCTCTATAATAACAATTTGACTCTTATCATGTCAATATATTATCTACACTAGGCGCAATGGTAAGCTGTATGCAAAAAAAAATCTAAATTACATCGTGAAAGCATTTTGATGTGTGTCGATTCAAAGGCGACCTTCAGCGGTTTCCACGGAAGCACTTTTGGTCCCTCGTTTCTCTGCTCCTTCTTATCACCTCACTATACCCTGCAGATACAATATGATAAAAACTATTAGTTTCATAATTAGTGGTCCTGGCTGGAGAAAGGAGAAACTTTACGAGTGTGATCCGCACAAATAAAACTTTGCAGCTTCCATGGGTGAAAAGTTATGGAGCTAAGGGGAATACATTTTAAAAGACTGACACAGAAGCACAGCACATGATAAATAAATACAACTCCAGCCATGGCTTTAAATAAACTGCAGAAATCCTATAGCGGAGGGGCTGATTATAGTCGCCTCAGAGGGCCTTGGTTGTTTGCTGCCTCACCTACATGCTCCTTGAATTTCCTCCTCCAGCATGGTGCTGTATGTGTGCCCAGTAAAGCAGAATGTGATTTAAAGATGAGGTATGGGTTGTTTGGGACTACACCAGCCCCAGAGCAAGCAGTTTGAGTTTTGTATTTCGACAAAGCCATGGTATTTTTCTAAATACCCAAGTGGAATAAACAGGGATTCATAATGCTGGTCAAAAAAGATACATGTGCGCTTTACCGAAGAGCAAAATGGTTGCAGCAAAACTGCACAAAACAACAAAAAACAAACAAAAACCTCTTCCAATATCGTTCACATTCAAGCTGTTGCCAATGTGTCCCTGATCAGAGCATGCACCCATCTTGTATGCAAGGTCTGTGACACTGAAGTATGCCAAATCTCAACTGAGCAAAACATGCGCAACAAATGTTTAATTAAAAAAATTGAGAGAATTTAAAACATTGTTGAATCTCTAAAGTTTGATATGAATCCATACCGTACATGCCAGAATAAATAATTTTGTCCCATGGCTCATTACCCTCCGCTCCCTGAAAAAAAAAAAAAAAATCTAAAAACAGTCTACATTATTCAAGGACTCTAAGCTACTGTTTTGTTTTTCTCCAAATACCTGACTACAATAGAATGCGATTTAGAGATGAGCTCGGGGCTGTTGGGGACCACATCAGCCCTGAGCAGCCTGTTTGTGTTTTTCTTTGTGTTTCGACAAAGCTCTGGTACATTCAAATTCTCAGAAAGGTTCAGAAAGAATGAAAAAAAAGAAAGATTTATTTGTCCAACATGAACCACAGCAGCTACGTCTGTCTAGTTCAGGATTAATGGACCTGTCTGGGACTCCAATTCCGAACCAAGCCTGAAAACAATGCTGTTTATAGATCACAACAAGCGGAGTGGTAAAGTTACCTAGCGGCTCAACCAACGGCAGTGCACTGCATCGGTTGATAAATATTTTGACTTGTGTGTCAAAAGTAAAACGATTCTCTGATATTAACAAAGTGTACAAATACAAGTTAAAGAAGTGTCATGAGGATATGTGATGTCCCAGCAAGTACTATGCTAAAAAGTGAAATGTTGACTCTGCTTCAATATGTTAAGCCACCTTTTTTAAATTTAATTATTTCACGTTTATCCAAAGCAAATTAAGATGATTTATTTGAAATGTATTCTGCGTAAATCCTACGTTGTTTGTGGTCCAGTGGAAAATAAGATTGGGCAACTACTGCATTTTTTAAAAAAAATTTTGAATTTTTTTTCACACTGCAAAACCGGAAGTAGGTATTAAAATCTGTCTAAAAAGTTACACCCACAAACCCTTTGGAACATCTTTAATATTCACATGTATTCATTTTAATGCATGCATGGCTTTAAACAGCTTTTTGCAGATGGTTAAATGAAACTCGGGTGGTCGTCTCAAGCACAGCCAATCAGAGGGCTGTTTTCGGCCCTTACTTCCTGGTTGACAAGAAATAAAATGCTTTATTATTTGCTGCAGATAGCGTGTCACAAAGATACTCACGTACTCAGAAAGTCCGGTACCATCTTTTACTTTTTTAGATCCGAGCCATAACAATACCACCTCAAGCAATGAATGTATAAAGATCATTAAATATTTAGGTGTCAAAAGTACCACAAAAAGAAAAATTAAAAACACAAAGTTGTATCCAGAGCTGTTGACTATAAGTGCCTTGTATTGGCAGAGCACATTGGTAATAGTGGGTCCAGCAGCGTGTCAGCAGTATAGAGGTCAGCCGCCCCTCACACGCTCTCTGAAATGGCTCTACAGTAAATTGGTTCGTATTTTCCACTTATTCACCTTTGACCCGGAGTTAAACAGTGTTTCTGGAGTGTGCATTTCATATTCAGCTCAGGTCATAATCGCCTTGATTCTTGCTGAATTATTAAAAGATAATTTCGCTGAACAAACATGAGGGAGTCACTCTCCAATACTAGACCATCAGTATTTAAATTAAACACAACTGATGCCAAAAACGGACATTTCTCTGAGGCACAGTAAAAATGGAAGTTGTAGAAACAACAGCTGTGTTTCTTACTTTCTCTTAAAGTTAACTTTGAATACATTCACTGCCTTTGAACTTGTACTTACTTGATCCATAATAATAAGGAGTTGAAAGCCAGAGTTTTCAACTCTAGTTTGTTGCCTCATACTCAATTTATCTAATATTTAAATGTTTTAAAGTATATATATATATATATATATATATATATATATAAATAATAATTAATTAACAAAAAATGATAAATAAATACAGTAAATAAACAAATAAGTGGGAAAGCGGGGATAGGGTGAAAGGAAGAAAGAGGACATAGAAGATGGTGAGAGTGAAAGACGAGAGAGGAGAAATAAAGAAAGAAGCAACAGTTAAGGATATAGAATTGGGAGAAAAGAAGAAAAGATTAAGTAAAAGACATAGTGGGGTCGCCTCTCCACAGATCTGATCTGTAACTTGGCCTGCTGGCATCACTAGCTTGCCTTCAGAGATAGTCAAGTTTAATGCCAGGAAACACAACAACATCACTATGGAGACAAGCAGGTGGTGGATCCCCCACCAAAAAACTTAGAGTGCGCCCTTAAATCAAAATGCACATATTAGAAACCCATGATTTGCTGCTGTGAAGAAAATATTTGTATGCAATGTATTCTAAGTACTTCTCCCACGTATTAACAGTGTTGATACTGTCACTTAGTTGCATTTGATTGTGCGGCTCAATGAGAGTGTGACTCAGCCTCTTTTAGCCTTGTTGTGCTGTGGAATAGTACAATTAACTGGTGCCATGTTTTAATAGAGATGATGATGAGAGATCCCTCACCCCGCCATGCATGGTCAAATGGAACAAATCGAGAAGGCTGAGTCAAAATCACACGCACTCCCGCTGCGTCTTGCAAAGTGTCAAGCAAATTTCCTGCGCATTTAGCCGCTTTAGGCAAACATAATGTATGCAGTGTTTAAAAGCGTTCAGCTCCGTTTGACATTAATATTACAAGCTGTTCTAAGCTGTATCCTGTTTCCATTATATGAGTCATTACGATCAATTTGGTTGTGGTATTTGGTGAATTGAATTGTGTAGGCCTCATTAAGCCTCTCTATGCAGCTAACATGGTGAAAAACTGAATGGAAGTCATCTTGTCTGACACTCAAAGAATGTTGTATGATCAGCAGTTTTCGTGCTCTTTGCTCAAGTGAACCTGAGCATAAAATGAGAGTGATCCTTCTAGCCACCAGCAAGTAAGCAGTACAAACATATACGTGTTATATTGGTTGCCCCGTCAACACGAAGTAGCTCTAATCAGCACATCCGCACGTAGGTCAGACCAACATTGAATTTAAATTCCCAAAAAGATTGTACATGTTTATCACGTTTAATGACTATACTAAAAGCCACAAACCATCACCTTGTTTAATGTTATAAAAAACAAACAGAACAAAACCAGAGCGAGAAAAGACCGAATCAAAAGGAAATAGAGTAGCCCAAAGAATAAACTATAAAATACAAGTGTCAGTCAGTCTGTTCCATCAGCCTGTAAACATATCCGTATTTAAGTTCAATGTAAAAGTAAACTTCTCCAAGTTATTTCAGTCCAGTCTTAGATAGTCGGCTGCCGTTCCTGTCATCCATTTCCTTGTTATAGCTTTTTTTGTTGCAGCCAAAAGTACACTCCACTGGTATCCATCTGTCGAGTTTTACATTTGAGATACATTATTTCAAAGTCAAACAGAAGACCGTCTACCATGCTTCATTAATCCCAGTCTGGTATTTATGAATAATAAGGCTGTCCCAAAACACTGAAGATTTTGTTTTCAATCCATAGGTTTTATGTACAGGAATCAAGCTCAATGCGGAGGCCAACACAGAGGATGAATAATGCCCAGCACAAATTCTTCAAATATACGAAAATCTAAATAATAGTAACACAAGCGGCCCTCACCAAGCCGCCCTCCCCACGCCGCCACCACCGCCACCGCCACCGCCACACCGCCGCTGACGCACCCCAATTTTCCTCCTTTTATTAAACCTACTGCAAAATCCGTGGCGCTATCGCGCCTTCTCCCCTTCGCTTTACAAATAGGGACATTATTGTGTACTGCTTCGTTAAATGGTTAAATTTGGATGACTTTTGATGGTCCACTCCTGAAGATGAGTCTCACCAAATATTAGGTTAATCGGGCTTACGCCCTAGGACAGGGGTCGGCAAGCCGCGGCTCTGGAGCCACATGTGGCTCTTTAGCGCCTTCCTAGTGGCTCCCTGGAGCTTTTTCAAAAATGTATGAAAATAGAAATAAATGTTGTTTTAAATTGTTGTTTTAATATGGTTTCTGTAGAAGGACAAACATGACGCAAACATTCTAAACATTTTCCAATGTTATAAAATGTTTCTAATAAACATTACATTTCAACAGTTCTGTCAATGAATATTTGCGTCATAGACCTGCGACACACGTTTCAGCGCGGCGCACATGGGTGGCGCATTGTCGGGCAGGTGGCTGTTGTAAATAAACCGGAATGAAAGATCGCGGATGAGAACAGAGAATTCAAGGATTGTGCGATATCAGCACTTCTGGAGAAATTAGAGGAGCGCAAAGAAAGATTTAAGAAGTGGATTGCATCTCCAAACTCCACTACTGCGGCTAGATTTGTAGCAACGCGGGAGATAATAAAGCGTGGAAAACCGTTCACAGATGGTGAGTACATGAAGGATTCTGATTTCTTAATTGTATTTCTATATTTTCATCAATGCAATATAACGTAATACATTAACATTAAAGTTAAACTTGAAGCACCTAATATGCAGAGTAGTCACATGGTGCGTCATCTCTCTGGGGGGCGCTGCAGGGAAAATAAACATTTAATCAGGAATACTCATTGTGTATTTGTAGCCTTGTCATTTTGATAGTAGGCTAATATGGCTAATATACACTTACAGCCTTGTGTTCCCTTCATATAAGGCTTATATAAGGCTTTTATTTTTTTGCGGCTACAGACAGTTTTGTTTTTTGTCTTTTTGGTCCGAAATGGCTCTTTGAACATTTAAGGTTACCGACCCCTGCCCTAGCAGTAATATGTACATTTCTAAAGTGTAAACATGTTAAAATTTCAGAGATTTGGCAATTTTCTCATTGGAATAATATGGGAGATTTCTGTCATTGCTATGGCTACGCCGTGACAAATATGACATGGGTCAAATATGACATGGTCAAAATTGAATTTCTTTTTACAAAATTGTATACATTTTGGAAGAACTAAATTTTGTGGTCCCCATTCAAAAGGACTTTTTTTTTTAATTCTTTGCAATATGGCTGACGTTACCGCAATAACATTTTTTACTTCTCTTGTCACCATCTACCTCTGCGCCATGTTTCATGATTCTATGATCAGATTTTTTTGGGGGCCATTTCCGATCTCTCAATGCATTTTTTGTACATTTGGGGGCGCCAAATTTTTCAATTTTAGAAAAAAGAATGTAGAGATGCACAATTTTTAGAGGTGTAAAAATTTTCGTAAATTTTCGTCAATGTTCACCGGGTGAAAAATAGGGGGGGTCGTAATCCCCATGTAAAGAGCTAGTTTAGTGCGCACTTTGTTTGTTAGGAGTGCGTTAGTGAGTGTTTGGAAGCGAAAGGGCACTTTGCGCCCAATTTCCTGCGCACTTCGTGCTAATAGGCCTCTCGTCAGCTTGTGGCACTCGGGCCTAATTAGACAGAAAATACAGACAATTTTATATCCACTGACACAAATTGCAAGATGGTTTGAGTCTAGCCAACCAAAGCTGTGACTGTTGCTTGGCCATCAGCTGCTGCCTGTTGCATGAATAAAGCTCTGAGGCACAAATAAATGACCATGTCTGTTTGAGCTGAGAAATGTGTCGTGTGGTGACAGTGGGCTGCTTCCTGTTGAGTCACCATCAGTGCGTCTGTGTGTGTGTGTGTGTGTGTGTGTGTGTGCGTGTCCGTACTCAGGCAGTAGCTCTAAATTAGCCTGGTCTAAGTGAGAGTAGGCAGACTGACATGCAGAAAAGGTCAACAGTCCTGTCTGCATGTTAATCGTGTAATGCGTGAGGGAAAAGAGGACAAACAGCTCTCACATCTGCACCTATCATCGTCAGAGACAGTAAACACAGAGTCAGGGGTCATTCAGGGACCTCAAGTCCGGGATGGAGTTTTGGATTTGGACTGATTCTTTAACTTATTATCAGGAATGTGGGCGACTTGGGGCTCAGGAGTTTTCTGAGGTGCAGTGAATCGAGACTTGCACTATGGACTTCATTAGAATCACAACATACTTCTTATAAAATACATCTTCTGCAACTACCAGCTTTACCACATTGATTACCGTAAATATATTATTAAATAAATACGTAATTTTACCCAGATTACTTCAGTATGGATTTTACACAGATGCCAACAATCTCAAGATGAAATATTTCTAGGGTTCAAAGCAAAAGTGAGATGTTCTGCCTGATTTGAAATGTGAGAAATTCTATATGGAGGAATAAACCTCTGTATTCACCTTATACGTGCATCTTTGTAACATAATATAGTTTCTACATTCAAAACAATACTTTTCGTTGCCCCTAAAAAACATTTCACAAAAATCAGGTCATTATTTAGACTTTTTGTGAAAAAGAGCTTGCATTTGTGGCCAGACTAATGGACCACTCTCTATAAACTACAGTGTCCTTCAATAGTCACTGAAAGAAATCCCAGAGTGACGTAAATCCTTTTGTTGTTGGCTTTTTGTTTAATGGTAGCCTTTTAGAGCCACAGCAGGGAGCGTGTATGCCACTGGTGACTACTCCAGCATCACCTTGTTACATCCCTGGACTCTTGGATGGTCTACGGTGGAGAGTCTGACTCAGTGCCAGGTTTTTGTGAGTTTGTGATTTTAGTGAGAGACGCTGTACAAATATGTCAAATCTAATAGCATATTTGACAACCAACAAGAGTGAAAAAACATGTCTTTTGGATAACTAGACCAAAGAGCCATAATCAAAACTGTTTGGGGAAGCTGGCAGCCTGCACTGGGCAATTGACAATATCAAAAGTTGGAAGAGAAGAAAGAGAAGAAACAATTAGATCAACAGTTCAAGATTTGACTGCAAAAGGACAAAGAACTCCACCAGCTAATGTAGTCCTGAACAAGTCTAA
Source organism: Chaenogobius annularis (assembly GCA_015082035.1). Lineage (NCBI taxonomy): Eukaryota > Metazoa > Chordata > Actinopteri > Gobiiformes > Gobiidae > Chaenogobius > Chaenogobius annularis. The sequence continues at coordinate 4,796,933 of BJKM01000010.1, forward strand.
CTCAACATGATGCCCCAGTGGCATTGAAGGAAGGGTCAAGTGCAGAGGTCAGACTTTACAACAGGGACAATAAAACCTTAAAATTAATATGATCATTTTGTTTTTTGGGATAGAACTTCTAGTATATATTTATCATAGGTTTATAGGTTACAAGTTGCAGTTTGTAAAGAAAAAGTCAAAAATAAAAGTTGAAAATTACAGGAAGTAGCTCCGACTTCAAAAACTTAATCCCCCATTGAAAATGTAGATACATTTTACACGCAAATGACAAATGTTTTGACAGTTTAAAGAATAATTTAAAAACATAAAGGTGTTATCAGGTATTATCATTTGTCAAATCAAAACTATTGTGTAATTTATATGGCTCATGTTTACAGGATTTTTGCAAGATAACCGTTATTATCTCTACCTATGTCACGTCTGCTACTCATGTCCAACTAGGAAGTATAAACATCACTAAAATTGTTAACCTGGGTTAAAAAAAAGGCTAAATCTTTAGTAAAATCTTAAATATAATCTTGTTATCTATACGTTTTAGTGAAATGTGTAGTTTAACCTCTCATATGCACTTTAAGGGGGCTGCATTTTAACTGTGGAGTCAAAACATCTTTATCTCTCAACACTCTTGTGCAACCGAGAAGAATTCCCCCTAAACAACTTCAAACGAGCTTCAAGGGCATTGAATTAGCATTGTCAGCTGTAGCGGGCATCACAGTAAAGACCCATATCCAACCTCCTACCCCATCACCATGGAGACAGTTGTACGCAGCAGCCAAGATAACCACAGTGAATCCCCTCCGCGGCTCCTCTCCGGGTTTGTAATCGGCTTTAAAGGCAGGTGTGTGCGTCTGCCCTCGGGGGTCCTCCATCTTTATAAATGTTCTTCATAAAGATAAACCTACGTGTGCTCCGGTGAGGCGGCACATCACACCATCACCTGTTTATACGCCCGGGTTCAAAGTGTACATGTGCAGAGGAGCAGAGTGGTCCCGCTGGTATCTTTAAAACATCTTGAAGCTCAGATTTTATCAACAGACGCACTAGACACACAAAAATGCTGCTGGTTTTGCTTAATAGGTGTTCATAATGTTGCAATACTGACAGCGAGCTCCAAGGATGAAAAAGAACAGTAAATTAAAACAAACTGGATCAGTCCAACTGTAGTCATAAAAATTCCAGTGCGTATACAACATAATCATTACCATACATATATTTAAAAACAATAATTATAGCATTGTGTAAATGGTGGCTGGGTGGCAGTGCATATGAGGACCTTTACCCATTCAAAATATATCATATTTAGCTGTGAACAGAGTACCGTTGCAATGCCAAATCCTTCAAATTAATAACAAATCCGTTTGCCTGCCTAAGTTTTTACTTTTCAAAAATATTTTTCCAGTTGACAGAATTCAACCTTCTCACAAATATTTGAGGTAATTATTTCTAGACAAAACCAGCATGCCCTTCGATTGTAAAGGCGTCTTCTTTACTCTTTACTTATTGCCATAAGTTTGGATAAATAAAGCATAAACAGCAACATGGTTTAAAATTCAAACTAAACTGAATTATTATCTAAATTTTGTTCATAGTATGAAAAAGGTTGAATGGTTTTGATTTCAAGGATATATAAAGCTAGCCCGTACAGATTAGTTCTTACCACTGTCACTGTTGTCGTCGACCAGGATGATCTCCTTGAGCAGGTGTGCTGGTGTGTGGTTGACGACGCTGTGGACTGAGCGCAGGATCACGGACAGAGCCTCATTCACAAAGATGAAGACCACTGAGATCTGAGGTAGGTCCTCTGGGTACGTCAGCAGCTTACACCTGCACAGGCAAACAACGAGGGTTTGACGATGACCGGTTAAGATGGTTAAGTTAACAACTACACCTAGAATCATCCGCAACCCAGGGAACTCAGTTGGTGCACACTAAACTGTGACAAGCAAGGACTGTTTTTATGTAAAGCTTTCTCAGTGTAACGACTATTATCCAACCAACCCCAACACTTGGCTATACTTTAAATTATTCTTATTACAATTTACTATTAATTCCTACAATCTTTCTGTTCCAATTTTCTCTTTTATATCACAATTTAAACTGCTATATAAAATACTAACTCAAAATCAGTTGTATAGTTGATCATGCGCTAGACGTGTTTGAACAATCTTCTGGACTCCGCTCAATTCCCAAGAACAATATTCCCATTGGACCCTGGCCTACTCTGTTGGCAAAAACTGCAATTATTACTTTCTCAATTAAATAGGACACATGCATATACAAATTTCTTATTAGTGAAAAGCCATCTAGTTTAATGTGCTTATTAGTTTAGAATGTATGAGCTGATACAGAAAGTTCAATACTTCTCTTTTTCGTTATAAATCATGAAATGTGTGTAATTAATCAATGATACACCTGAACTATAATATTGTACATAGGATAGAGTCAGTTTTGAATGATTAAGAAACCATGACAATGTTCTTTCCAATTGTGACTTTCTATAGACGCGTTTGTTATGCTTTTGGAGTGGATTGGGGCAGTCTGTGGTGTTTCCACTGTGCAAAAGTGAACCATATGGGCCCGTTTGAGGGGTCTGAAGGGGGGAGAGATTGGTACTAGCTCCCAGTGGGTGCTGGATTACTCCAGGCCCCTGGAGTGATCCACTTTAGCGCAAGATTGGACAGGAGAGAACAAAAGAGAATGCAGACTCAGGTGAAAACGGAATGGAAAAACTGAAAATTATTCCTCAATAAACAGTGACTATTTCCAGTGATGATAACTTTATTTGTTGTGCCGATAGACTTACCAAAACAAAGCTAGTTCATGTTAGTATCAGCTGTTTCCTGTTTAAAACTTGTGCAGCAGTTCACATCAAGACCCAAAATATTATATTTTCAGTGCATAAAGCTTCTACCATTATCCAAATCCAACACATTACATATAGAGACATGAAAACATGACTTAGAGGCACAGAGAAGGAAAATACATGCAAAAAAGGTGGCAATAAACCAGCAGTTGTGTCCTGTTTCCTCTAGCTTTAGCTATGTCTCACAGCACCACCAACTTGAAATTACTGAACAACTTTTCGTGAATCGCTGAAATCGACCTTACGATTTGGTATGATTTAGATTTTATTTATTAAGAAAACATGTGAAAGTCTTGGTGACATCAGCTGCAGACCTCTGCGAGCCCTTGCCTGGAAACTCAGACCGCCATTAACAGAAATGGCCTGAGACGCTCCAAACCGGCCTGAGAGACCAGGGCTTTTGCCTTGTTTCCCATTTTTGTTCTGTACAAAAATAGCTCCCTCTTCATTTCATTTGGTTCTATTTCAGATTTACAGAGAACAGCAGATTTGGAGATTTTGTTCTATACATTTGCAGCCTGTTATGGGACTAAAATTACATTTGGACCGAAAAGTATATTTCCAACTAAGTCACTGAAAGAATGTATGTAGAGTATGCTTGGTTTTGACAGCTTTTGTAGACTGCTGCACATTTCTTTAAAATCACATTACTCTTGCTTTAAAGCAGGATCCACAGAGAATATGCAGGCAGACAGGGAAGTCTTTATATTAACTGGTTTTAGCTCCATCTGAAGCACAAAATACACAGGCTACGGTCTGATTAAATGCATTAACATTTGCATGCAAAGCCTTGGAAAATCTATGTATGATGCATGCCTAAGAATATGTATTTTGTGAATGAATGACCTTTGAATCGACATAAGAAAGTGAATCATTGCCATTTTCAGTGTTATTTTTATATAGGTTTAACAAACTGAACATTTGCTCCGCTGTATGCTTTGCTACAATGCATGCCGCGAATCTTTAGAACTTTATTTGTCTGTTCAGGCAAACATCATCCATCATCATCCCCTCCCCCCGTCTGGCATAAAATGAAAAAGAGAAAGAAACAGTACGACTTGGTGCAATTTAGGACATTTACTTTAGCATTATGAGCATTAATCCTCAATTGTAATGTCACTAATTATACAGTGATATAGACATATTCTTAATGATTCACTGTAGTTGTTGGTTGGATGTTTATTGTACATTATTTGAATGCATCGAAACATACATTTTTATTTTCTTTCTGCCTTGTTACATTTGAAACTGAGGTTTCACTACATTTGGCTTGCATGTAGCAAAACTATATTTGCCACAATTACCATGTAGTCTCTGAGCACAAAGTCATTTCCATAAAAGCAGTGTGCATAATCCAAAAAACACTAATAGGTCCTATGGCATTTGTGAACAAGTTGACACAATAATATTATGAATCCCTGTTCCTCCCCCAATTAATTGTGAACTCCACATCTAACGAGCGCTCCTCACTCGCCGCTGCATTCACACACGTTTAGCCCTGAGTCATTTCCACATAATGAGGTGTCTCTAGTAATTGTTGTGGGTGAATTATTTACAAAGGATTTTGGCAGCAATAAAGCGCTGTGTTATTGTTCTCTACACAATATCAAGCTAACAATCAACGCGAGTGTAAACAGATCTGTGGTAGTCAATTGGGTTTAGTCAATGCATGTTAAATCTTCAAGGCTTTTGATCAACCAGAGGGTGGCTGAGGTGACAGGCGGCAGATGTCACATTAGATAACACATTTGACTAATTTGTTAATAAGGCAGTATTCTCAATTTGTCAGTTGTGGCAAATTCTCCAACATTAAGAGAATCTACAACAATTTCAATGGTCAAATTATTCAATTCAAAGTCTTCCTCTTAAAGTAGAACTAAGTGACATGTTTACTTTATTAAACGTCTTTGTAAGGGCCTGTGATGGTTGGATATGCATTTTTCGGGCGTTTGAACTGACCCCTGCTGTCTTTGGATGGAAAACCATTCTTGCAACATTTGCCGACATTGACCCAAAGACAACTCTCCTGCGAAACCCTGGCTCTTTTTTGTACTGCCTTATTTCAATAAAAAAGAAAGATAGCTGAAGACAAATGGTTAATGGTTAGAAAAAGGAGTTATTTTCATTCTAGACCATCAGCATCAATCAGTAAAGTATAGGGTTTATCCACTATGATTGCTTTAAATAGAGCATTTTACTGGGTTGGTCATGTTAGACTAGATGATATACAATTATATTACTCCATTTGACACTGGAGTTGATGAACTAAAGAGCAGCAACAACAACGCGAGCTATGCACTAAGATATCTTCTCTTTTCCTCATCATAACCTTGATATATACAAGAACTTTTTGTTCTCCAAGTCAACAGTCTGTCAGTTTGCCCTTGACTAAGCACAGTATGTTGTATGATGTTGGTCCGCGCTCGCTGTGATCTGTCTGAACTCCACCTGTGAACTGGAGCGTCGTGTAGCGTTAGCAGCATCTGAAAGGTCAAAGGGCAGACCGCTGCGGGACAATGGGGGTCAGAAAGGGGCGCAGATGGGTCACGATGGAGTGCTAAAGCGATCTCTTCCTCACCCCCAGCCTCTTGAGTCCTCAGAGCGGCCCAGGCTTCATTATGTGGGCGTCTCGTGTGTTAGCGAGTTCTCACCTTTCAACAACGTGAATTGGCAAGAGAGGAACTGCAATTAAGTGGGCCGATACAACAGATGGTCGATTATTTACTCCTGAGTTAATGCTGTAAGCAATGTTCATGTCGAAAATAAATTGTAACACAATAAAGCATCTAACCAAATAAAGAACGTGATCAGGAAACAGTTATAATAATGACTGCAAAATGTTCAGGTTATTGATTTATAACAGGGCTGCTATGTTATAATTTGTCATAAAAAGGAAACATTGTGGCAGTACAAGCTAAGGTAATCTCGCAAATCCATTTTAATTTATTTAACACTTTTTAAGTCAAATTGTTCTATGAAATTCGCTCAGAATGCTGATGAGTCTTTTTATTCATATGTATTAGGGCAAAAGCTATCAAAACAATGAAGTATCTCAATGTGTCTGACCCAAGTTCATGCAAAAACTATTATAAAGAAAAGTAGGAGTAAACCATGTTTGTATATGTTAAATATTTAGTTAAACTCGTGATTCACTCCAAAATCTTCTACTAACTCATTCCATATCCTTGCGTTTTTGATGTTGTCCAATATAAATCTTTTTTTTTTTTGCCAATTTACCTAACACATGCATGTCTTTGGACGGTGGAAGCCGGAGAACCTGGAGAGAACCCACGGTAACACGGGGAGGACATGCAGACTCCGCCCAGAGAGATCATATGATGGTTATGTTAATACAAATTTCACCATCGGCTGATTAATCAATTCAATTCAATTTATTTTCGTAACGCCCAAAATCACAACAGTAGTTGCCTCGAGGGGCTACAGTGGAAAAAAATCCAAAATAAACAATGTTCATAGGGACTTGGAAATGTCCCAGTATCCTGTGTCCTTAGACAAGCGACTGAACCACTAAAGGATTGCGGCCCTAACGTGCATGCTCTTTATTTTCTTCTCTCTATTTTTGTCATTGAGGGGATTTTTTAAATTATGTTTAATCTCTGTGACAATGTTGTTCTCTTTCAACAGAATTATATAAAATCTCAAAACTTATAACAAACACATCTATAAGCCCTTTCCACAAAGCAACGCTCAGGTGCGTCTTTCTCGGTCATATTTAGCTCTGCGCTCCCTGCTTGATTGAAAACATAAATCTTATCCGATATGCAATAAACCAATATGTGACGAGAAATCCAACGTTGGCCATTTCCGCTTCAGCAAAACAATTACACGGATGTATGCATGCTTGTCTCGCAGACCAGATACTACTGTCAAGGACTATTGGGAAAGCTTTGTTTCACGGGCTGCTATCAATCACCCTTAGAAGCACAGCCCTTGTGTGTTAGACAGCAGAGGTAATAAGGACAAACTAAACTCCAGAGAGTGAGTCAATGTTACTTCAATTTCAAATGTATTGAGAGATGGTGCAATTGAACTTCATCATATCTGTCTGTTTTACTCAGTGACTCTAGAAGGGCCTGTGATTTTGTCGCAAGTAGGACCTTACACCTTACACTGTGATGAACATTATTAGAAGATAGAGCAAAGCAGTCTACAAAATGATTTACTGTAGGACTGGATGATGGCAGTACCTTGTTTAAGATCATGTAAATGTATTATCTAACAGTTGTAGTTGTCAGTTACATTAACTTGACCAACGTTTTGAAGAAATTTTGTTTTATTTCTAAATTTACTAAAAAACATAACACATTTTTTTTACATTTTGTTGAAATACCAATACTATAACTTAATACGTTTTTTATTACTCGTCCCATTGTAATTTTATTAAGAGCAACGAAATAATTATATAAGCGACATTAAATGATTCAAACATTTGGACTACTTACACTTACTTTCGAATATATGATCTGTTTTTGTTTCTATTCCTTGGAAAAAACAGAATATGTGCATTATTTAAAGCAGCACCGCGTCAGATTCCTTGTAGCGAGCTCGCCACCTGCATTACTCCATAGAGACGGAAAGTTAAAACCAAACTTTGGAACATTCTCCATGGAGACAGATGTTAAAGGCAAAGTAAGAATATCTCCATGGAGAGAAGCAGGTGGCAGATCCTCCAATAGAAAAGTTATGAGTAAAGTTTGTGGAGAAACAAGTCCCTTCACAGCAAGAGTGTGTTTTCAAGCTTTTCTGGTACTATAGAAGCACCTGTACTTATGTAATTGCTTTTATTGAAGTTTATATTTATCTGAAATCTTACACAGTAGGGCTTTAATATTTTGTATGTCTGATTACATTAACTCATAGTGGAGATATTAAATACATTTTACATCCAAACTGTTACTGGTAGTCATTTCTGCAAATACTCTTTTATGCTTAAGTCTTCTATACACTCGAGTATTTGCCCGATTTTAATCCTGATTTGCCTCTCCACGAGTTCAGGGAGGCGTGGCCCGAGCAGCGATTCTCGTAAGAGATTACTTACTGTGGCGCTCCTCATGTCTGTGGGGCCAATGTGATTCTGTTAACAGTATTTGTCAAATCGTATAGGTTCCACCATATTACACAAGGAACTTTACAACAGCCAATCAAAGCAGCCGTACAGTGCCAGGCTCCGTTGCCTAGTTACAACTCTTACACTGTAGAACATTTCAGACAAAACCAACTTGTTCATTTCATCAGGGCCACAATGAGTCAGTGTAACCAGCTCCTTACCTCCAATGGATATCACGCTCTCTAGTGGCCTTTACAAGCACATTTAATCCACACACATTTAATCATTTTGCTTTATTTTTAGTCTTAATAAGAGTGCATGTAAATCCAGCTGTCGCTTGCTACCGCTCGCTATCGCTCGCTGTCGCTCGCTGTTGCTGTCCTTCGTGCGAGTGTAGGACAAATAATCGTTACAAAATGTCCTCATGTCTGTGGCCTCCCTTTGTTACTGTATGAATGTAGTGTCGTTTAACCCAGTCTAAGGAGGTGACGGTGTAAAGCTTCTTTAAATGTCCAAAAAGCAGTTTTTACTGTATATATCAAATATCGGACCAATCGAGTGACTATTTTTTTAAAGGACATGTTTCTGCATTTCTAGTGTATATTAGGCGGCACATGAATGCATACGAATGACTACCTTATCTTTCGGCCCAGGTATATACTTTTTGAGCTGTATCACGGACTATATGGAGAGCTTTAGTTTGTGAGCTGTATTATCAATCACCTCCAGAACTGTAGCCCACATGTATAAGACAGTAGAGGTAATCAAAGATATACCGAACCACAGAGACTGTTTATCATGTATGGAGCACTGTGCGTATGTCTATCTATACTCTGAGCCCCCCATAGATGAGTGTTTTGATTGATGCCACCTTCACGGTATCATTTCTGCTCTTCCTCTCGCCGCGTTTTCTATTGGCTCTCTCAATCAGCCCTGCCAGCTCTATAAACGCACTGACAGAACTGGAGTGAGTGCGTGGGGTATCTCTGGTGTTTCCTCTGAAAAGGGATACAGACTGCCTTTACTGTACCTTGTAACTTGTGCTCACAATAGGAGTGCAGTGCCTGGATCTACAGACAGTGTAATGAATGAAATGTCAAAGGGGCAAAGCAGCCTCATCATTTCTATTTGAAACGAGGTGTCAAGGAGGATTTAGGGATTGTAAAAGTGATAGTACAGTTCCTATGGCTTATCTTCTAGATTTTATTTCAAGCATTATTGGTTTAGAGATGGGAAATGTACTCTAGTTGTACAGATGACAACCGTCCACTGTAATATGGAAGCAATTTAGAATAGACCATTTGCGTGTACATAGTTTTGTAGGTATCAAAAAAAATGTAAGTTTGAAGAGAAGATGTCGGCAAAAATCTTTAGCGATATTCCAGCAGCAGCAGCAGGAGCAGGCAGCAGCAGCAGCAGAGCAGGAGCAGCAGCAGCAGCACAGCAGCAGCAGCAGAGCAGCAGCAGCAGCAGCAGCAGCAGCAGCGCAGCAAGCAGCAGCAGCAGCAGCAGCAGCAGCTCACTTACTGGAATAATGTATTTCTCACAGATTTTGAGGATTATTAAAATGACAAATGTAGTGATCCTGATGAAGAATTGTGCTGATTTTTGGAAGGATATGTCCCAGCAAAGTACTACACTAATAACTTGTCAAAACCTGGTCTTTAACTCAAAATATTTAGGCAGGATGTCACCATGGCCATTCCAGGGCAGTATTTTCTTTTCAGTCCAATTAAAAAATATTGTAACCGTAAAGAAGAACGTGCAGATACCTGCTCTCAAATGTAGGTAAAGTACAAAAAACAAATGTATCCAAGAACAGGACTTCTACTTTGTACTTCGTTACGTTCCACCACCAAGGAGTGGTTGTAGCCTTAGCTTGCTTCTTGTAAAAAATCTTTACTACTAGTTTTGTCAACTATGTTAAGGCTATGTTAAAACCATTTTGAATACAAGCATGAGTTGTCCATAAAAGTGTGTTTAACCTCAAATTGTAGTATTGCTGGCCTCGTTACTATAACACATTCAGCACAGTGGTCCCCATTAAATGTGCCCCTGTTGGCCTCAGTGTGGAGGCCTAGTAAAGCTGGAACAGGATGAGCGATGGCCTCATCTGTGCATAATGGCACTGTGGCCAGCGTGCATAATTTGACCCGGAACAAGCTTTGACAGAAACGGAGCACCAGATTAAGACATATTCCTATCACAAACCTCCCCACCTTGTCTTTGTACAGTTTTCCACTCTTTTGCTCTCTCGCCTCCCCCTGCTGGCTGCACTCACTCGCTGCAAAAAATCCCATTAACCTGACATAACCCCGGACAGTGCATGCAACAGCAAAGCAACTCTCCAATCCGTGGCGAGTCCTCTATGAAAGATAATAGTTTGCCTTGTCATTTCTTCTTTCTATTCGGGAGATAAAGTCGGAGCAAAGGAAAGTCCAACAATCTGCAGCAGAAGCCTGAGCACCGGCGAGACCTTGTGATCCCATTTTGCCGCACCGGACCGCTATGGGTGATGAGGTAAGCAAGTCTTTCTGTCGTACTAGTGCTGTTCTCTGCTTTTTACCCTCACACGGTCAGGGAAAGACAAGGAAAGAAATATGTGCAGAATGAAACGGTCAAAGATCTCTGAGAAAGTATTGTTCTTTTTCTAGGCGTCAAGTCCTCCTCCAACTCCCACAGTAGATAATTGGGATGGGAAGACACCGTTTTGTCTAAATTCAATTCTTACCTCCATCTCAATATTATTTCATTTGTTGGCTGCAGAAGAGCAAAAACTTGTGCAACTTTTTTCTGTTCATTTGCTAAATAAAACAAAACTGTTCAATAAATTACCAAATGCATTAATGTAGTCAATAGGCAATCAAGTCAGAAGTTGTTTATTTGGTATATTGATTAGGCTATGGCTCTGAATTTTTTATTTTAAATAATGCTGTATCATAAGGAGCATGTGTGTTTACGCTACACGCTACTAATAGACTATTAGACAATCAGCTTCAGACCTGTCTATTTTGTGCATTTACTTTGTATTTTATTTATTTTGATAATTTATTTGACTATTTTGACTGTGACTGTGTTCTTCTTCTCAGCACACACACAACACACAAGCTCTCCTCTCCTCTATTTTACTACTGAACTAATCACAACAAGGAAAAGCCTCTAAACAGTTTGTTTACTAAGGAAAACTTGATTTTAAAAACAAAACAAAAAGAAGAAGCAATGCGCGTGAATTAGGAGTGTCTTTAATTACTCACACATAAAGCCAAAAGTTCGTATTTTAGTAATTCCTTGGTCAATTTACGTAAAATAAAATAAAAAAATAAAACCTCTGTTAAAATATAGCTGCAATAAGTTCCTCCATCCACAAAAGAACAGCATTTTAACCCTTTCCTACCGCACCAATTTGACAACACATTGCGCATAGAAGGACACGTGAGTATCGAGCCCAAACCGCAAGATGGATCGAATACTAATCTCCCCATCCCTGGTAGACACAATTTCTAAAAAGTAAGTCCAGTATGTTTTTCTGCTTACTAGGTTTGAAATTACATAGCCTCTCCCACACAAGGACTTGATGCAAAATGAATGAATTGATTATTTTCTAAAACAAATCTTATGATTAGTAGTTAGGAGGGTCTTGGGTTCAACTTTATATTTTATTATTTGCAACCAATACTACACCAATGTACGTTTTATGATGAAAAGTGCTGATAAGTGCATGGTAAGTTTGTCCGCAAATGGAATAAATAAAACATCTTTTGAATTTATTGCTGTCACCTAAACCTTTTGTTTTTGTGGACTCTCGTTCCACCCATTTGTGCACTTTGAATGTTTTTCTTTTCACGGCCCACTGAGCTGCGATGGTGCTTAAGCCTCCCAAAGACAGAGATGGAGGAACGTAGAGCCCCTTTAAGTCTATGTGTGTGTGAGAGTCAAGGATGTCATTCTGAACGTCAAGGACAAGAGCAGAACACAGGCGGTGTGCACAGAAGGAGGATTACTGAAGAGTGTGACTGTAATTATTATCAGTCAGTTTAGCCGCACACAGGCAGACAGAGGACTAAGTTAGGGAGAGAGGGGCTTTCTGTCAGTGTGTGGGATAATGGACAGTCCTGGACAGTTCAAAAGCATATACCCTGGGTTTGATGTCGAGGATATTGCAATAGAATCCAAAATGGCAGCAAATTCTACTTGGGTTCATTCATATGTACCGGGATGCTATAAATGAAGGTTCTTTTCTCAAATGAGATTATTGTCTCTCTTTTTTTTTTTTTAGCTCATACTGATATCCAATATTTGGCGTGATACCGATACCAAAATGTTGCCTTTGAATATTAAATAAAATCAAAGTTAAGATCACAAATTAACTTTTCACTATAGTAAAAAAAAGAACTATGTATAACCATATTTTCAGCCTAATTGTTACATTTTGACTCCTTAAATGGCTAAAAAAGACAAATCTGATGCATAAAGTGGACAAAGTGGGAATAACACATGGGTGCAAACAGACTGAGGTACTGCCAAAAATGATTACATTATTCTATAACCGTTATATATGGCCCATCCCTAAACAGCGCCCATTCTTCACTCCACCTCCTTGGAAAAGTTACAAACTCAACTCACAAAATCAACCTTTTATAAAATGGTATTTGTTCCTGTTGTATTCTGGAGGCTTTTGGAAACATTTGATTTTTCATTCTAAATATTGTAGCTTGATGTATACAAAAGTATTACATACAGTAATGTGCCAACACAGCATTCTGCTCTGTGCTGCTGTTGCTCCACTGCCAACATTGCCCTGGGTACTTTAACCAAAAATGACTGAAGTTGCCAACTCTCATATCGAAATATTTCTGAATTCCCTGACTTAATTCTTTCAATTAAATCCTTGTCAGACCACTCCAGAAATGGCAATACTGCACTATACTAAAATCACAGCAAACATAAACACTGCTCTGGCTGCCAACAAACAGCAGACTGCCAGAGGTGACGTTAACCTGGCACACATAAACGTTAGCATTCTTAGTAGGTTTATTTTGTTACATTTTAGGGGGGATTTTTATTACTAATATCCCAAAGTAAACATTCTTATGTCGACATGTTTGAGCTTCTATCTAACTTACCACAAGTTCCCCTTAGCAATTGCCTTTAAAGCCGCAACAGCACATCAGAATGACAAAGTTCTTTCCTTACAACAAGACGGATTGAAAATGACACATGCCCCTACAAAAGACTGAGAGCTATAGCGTTGCTTGTGCTCAACTGAAGTAACTGAAGTAATAATGTTCTTTCTTTGAACTTACTTCCAATTCTAAAAGCCGTCATTTCCTGTCTCTCTTCCCTCTTCAAAGTGTAGGTACAGTCACATAAACAAGACAGGGAAAAAAATGGTCAACACTTTTTCTAGCATCGATTTCTAGTTTCTGTGGACTGGTGTGCTCAGGCTTTATCAAACCTATTGTTATTGGGCTTATCTTTGGCAGTGGAACATTGGGTTGGAGCCAGTCCATCTTGGACAAGTCACTACTGGTCTATCGAAGGGCTAACGCAGACTACACACGCTATCACTGGCTGCACTTTTTATGTCACCTATAGCGCTTTAGTATATTAAAGGAGATAATTGATGAAGTTCAGAAGCACGTTCCAGACACTCCCATCCGGGCGAATGTCCGTAAAACTGTTCATCTTGTTAAATGGCTACGCCTCTCTCTCATTTGTCCAAGTCATCCACCTAAATGTACAAGCGTTATGCCTTTCTTTGCTCATTTGAGTCTAAGATGTTAAAATAGTTTGTACACATGAACAAATGGATGAAAAGAAAATAGAAATTGAATTGAAATGTTGATAAAAAATATATATATACATTTACCTTTGTAAAGCATGTGTCGAATTACCTGCTGTTCTTGAATTGTGCGTTACATCACTGGGATTTCCCCATTGCGGGACAAATAAAGATTCTTTTATCTCAAGTAAATCAAAAATAAAGAAACTTGCTAAGCTAGCACAGGCCTATTTGATTGCACTTCTCTGCCAATTGAGTACACACACACAATCATTCATGGCATGATGAACTTTCACTCTAAGGAAAAGAGAATAATTGTGTCATTAATAAAAGCAGCAAAATGAAACCGCCTTTTGTTTCATGCAGTCCCGTCTGAATTATTCACATTACTACAAGACGAAAAAAATAGGTCGTTCCTTAAACCTTCCAATTTCCAGTGGCTGCTTCAATTAATCAACCAGTTTTAATCAACCCCTTTAGTCCAAATCTCCTTCTTTTCTCCATTTTGTGGGTGTGAAAAGTGCCTCTGAACAAAATGAAATGAATGGTCATCCCGCTAAAGCCCCAGGAAAGCTGTCTCGGTCATCGAATTGGCCACTGTGTCTTTGCCGGTCCACATTGTTCCTTTGACTATGTGTGATAGAAAACGTCCGTGGCAGCCATGATTAGCCCCTCCGCCCCAAAACACCACTCTACAACATTTGTGCTTCTATATATAACGTTTACAGGAAGACGACCATTAGAGCTGCTGGCGCTATGTCTGCTGGGCCTCCTTTGGGTACAGTGAACCTAATAGTAAGTAATATGAAATGTCTTTTATTGCAATTACAGTACAAAGAGGCTCTTATGGTATCTCTAGTATCTCATTCATGTCCTTTTATGTTGAGGATTAGGCGTGTCTAAAACCATTTAGTCAAAATCCCCATGGTTTGAGACTGGGTTTAGCTCATGGCACACAAGACTGAAGAAAACTCGTATCCTTTAGCATCAGACAACTGAAAAACCAATTTTACGATATCATATGTTTTCATGCACACAAATAATCAACTTTAATCAACAGAGAAATCTTATTGTGGTGCTGCCCGGTGGTCGAGTGGTTATTTGGCACTGCACACGCATGCCGTGAGATCGATTCCTGACTCCAACAATGTACTGCATGTCCTCCCTTCTCTCTCATCCCTAATTTCACACTAAAGCTGTCCTGTCTAAAAAATATAATATCATATTTTTCATTTTTATATTTATTGTAATTTTTTTCCCAAGGTTAAATTTCAACATCTGCAGCTTCCAGTTTTTTACTATTATTTATTTATTTTTACAGTATACCGTTGTAGACGGCTTACAGTTTATGTCTTGTGTAG